>CM077177.1:13549769-14749769 GCA_039654105.1 Coreius guichenoti | reverse complement strand
CACAGACATCTGATGCAGTTTTACTCACCGGTTCCAACTCATGACAGGGATATTTTAGCGCTGGGACCGCTCCATCTTTCAGTTTCAAACGATCTGCAAATCCAGTGTCGAATTGGGCCTTGTTTATAAAACATTCGTCACCGAAATGCCGGGAACAAACTAACACACATGCACAAATCCGTTGCTCCCCCGGAAAAACAAACTGCATCCACTGTTCCCTTAACGCTGGGTTCTTTGGGAAGCTGAACAAGGTTATCTTTCCCTCACAACCAAAAACACACTTCTTTGGTGACATTGTTGATTTAGTGGCAGCGCTGCCGACGGCTTCCATAACCCGAACGAAGCACGTTGATGGGCGTGCTCTTGCTCTTGCTCTGGTTGATGTGTGTGTGTGCGTTTTCCCGGAAGAAGTGCCCATACAAGAAATTCCACCCTTTATGATGTCATACAGGGCCATACTCGACAAAAAAAATTCCGACACTTATACTTAATCCTGAAGGAGTGTATTTGGCACAGAAATACTCCATCATACGTGCAACTCATTTTCTTTAAACTTTGGCCTTGTTTAGCATGAGAATCCAACTCTTCACAGTTTAAAGTCAGAATGCATGAAATAGCATTAGACACCCCCATTAAAAAGTTGTTACTCAAGGATGGATCAGTACCAACTGTTCATGATCCAGTTTATAGTATCCTGAGTGATACTGTTCACGGCAGTAATGCAAGGGAGAGCATACATTTTATTACAGTTCATCAGAGTTCTTTTATGGATATAAAGTTTACCAGTTTATTAAGCACCTCCAGAAAAGGCATAATGTCTGTATATACACTACCAGTCAAAAGTTTGGACACACTTTCCCATTCTCTTTGAGTTATAACCATTATTAAACTAAACTATATCTGTTCTATCTCCATGCAGCATAAATTCACTGGCTCTGTAGGCAACATTGTCTGACTCCAGTTCTGAACAACGCTACTGACAGTTTCTGACATTTTCAGTGTGAGATTGTCCTGTTTTGAGCTCTTGAAGCTCCGCCCTCTTCTTAAAAGGGGGCCGGGAGCACCAGCTCATTTGCATTTAAAGGAACACACACAAAAACAACGTGTTTTTGCTCACCCCCCAAAAGTGGCAATTTTAACATGCTTTAAAAATGATCTGTGGGATATTTTGAACTAAAACTTCACATACACACTTTGGGGACATCAGAGACTTATTTTACATCTTGTACAAAAAGGCATAATAGGTCCCCTTTAAGTTTAACTTCTTTCCATCTATCCATCCATCAGTCCATCCTTCCTTCCCTCCTTCCTTCCTTCCTTCCTTCCTTCCTTCCTTCCTTCCTTTCCCCCCATCTCATATTTTTCAGTCACCATGTCCCTTCAGTGTACGTTTCTGTACGTTTACCACAGTTTAAAACACAGATAAACCTGCTTTACAACAAGGTTTTTCTTGGAGAGATTGGGTAGAGACAGTATATGTATCGTATATTACCATAGTCATTTTTGGTCACCACCATTTGCTTATTTTATTAGTAGAAATATTATAGAAATTATAATAGTTCAATGCCAAATGACAGCTGGCTGTTGATTAGAGTGCCATAAATCGAAATGTCAAATTCCCATCTTGACTTCAAAAAAGTCATTAAAATGTAAACTCCTCTGAGAGAGACATTCACAGGTTGTCTGAGGTTTAGTATCTCAAATCCTTATCACAAGCTGTCCCCTGCTCTCACAGGTCTGCTTGATCAAAGATTACGAAGATGAAGAGAAATGCAATAGTTTCTATAAACCCAGTGCAACGTTTGCTTTCTACAGGATAAAGCAAGCAAAGACCTTTTGAGCAGTTAGCTGAGAAACAATAATGATTCATAACAGTCAGAATAGCTATATTGCAGCAATCACTCTCAAACCTCACAATACTATTCAAATAGATGTAAATTCTTTCTAAAATTGCATAATGTTCAGCAAGATTATCAGGATTGCTGGAAGATAATCACATAAAGTCATAATGCAATATTCATTTAAAGCAAGCACCCCCACAATCTCATAAAGGTATTATGTCAGATGCACAGTAGCATGAAGAAAGTAATATCGCAAACAAATGAACACTGTAATGAGTTGAATTAAGTCTGAAATTGCATACGTTGTAATATACTTCAATTGTGATGTACTTATGATTCATTTACTTATTTATTTCACATTTTATGCATTTGGCAGTTTTTATCCAAAGCCCTTCAGGTATCTTATTTTTGATTACAAAGAATGTTAGCTAGAGGTCCTCATGTGACACAATTTAAGTGGTTTTAAAGTGGTTTCCCTATTGCTGGAGACAATGCACAAATAATGCGAACCATTTCTCATACATTTTTGTTTATGTATTTAGTAACAAGTGTAACTGATGAACTGCACTCTTCATGCAATATTGGCATAATTATGTCTGTACTGTATGAATGGGTAACTTAAGGTAGTTCATATAAAAATATAACCTGTAATCATAGTGGAAAAGTCATGGAAATTAACAATATCATGAAGCTATGTAATTATGCTCAGCTCTAAAATATATCAATAGACATTGTTTTTATTTTATATAAAATGAACAACATTACTGACAAACCATTGCTGTTTCTGTGTGAACATAGCCGGAAGCAAATAAAAGAGGTGAAATAATCCAATATTTCACCATAAATATGACGCATAACTTGCTGTGTGTGTATCTGTTTCTGTGAAATTTGTGCATATGCATATTGTGACGCCTGCTTCCAGGCATGTCACAAACCTCACGAGACAGGCGTATAAACATAGTTTGTTTTGTATTATAATCAGTTTCCCTATTTTTAGACATTCATAATGCTCTTATCTAGCATGAGACATACCTGTCAAACGTTGAAAGAATACTTGAGAAAAGGAAGTACTATAGAGATTTGCAGCAATGCCTTTCTATCCCACTTATGTATACTCTTTATTAGAACAAAGGGATTTTTTTTTCTTGATTTCCAGAGCATTTTAACTGCCTGTTTTCCAAAGCAGATCAATAGATGGCACTGTTTTCTTTTTCCAGCTGCCCCATTGGTGTCTGATGCAGCCTGTACTGGGTTTTGTTGGCTGATTAACTAAATCAAGCCACCTCTCATTTAAAGAACCAGCTCATTTGATGCTTTTCCTGAAAGTATACCAACAGTATTTGCAGCAAGCATCAATGAGATGCTAGTTTTGCATTTACCCCTCTAGAGGTGGGTTGAACATTTTTAAAGGGGTCATGACATGGATTTTTTTTAAGGTTTGGATGTTCCTTAAGGTTCACTTATAATGTTAATAAAATAAAAAAATCACAAAAAAACAAACAAACATATATATATATATATATATATATATATATATATATATATGTGTGTGTGTGTGTGTGTGTAAAAAATATTGGTTTCTACTCTCATTCTGACTCTCTGTCTGAAATGATCCATTTTTAAGGGGTGGCTCCTTTAAGGCTTGTCAGTAAACAGCCACTGTTATGACTGGAAACAGTATCAACGCCCCCTCACTATTGCACGTGAGTAAGTCTTCTGAAAACATTATCCATATTTACAGACAAAGCATTATGAAATCATTTACTTTCGGTTTGTGATGCAGATCCAATACAGTTGGCTGCAGTTTTTTTGCTTCACAAAAGTTTCTTTGCGAACTCTCCATTACACTGTGCCTCGTTTACCATTAAAATAAACCATCGACTTGTTTCTGATGCTGGGATCCTTCTAAAGATGCAAACGAACTGTTTAAACTGGACGAGTCAAAGCTAATGTTCTTTCACTCTTCCATTTGTCCTCTTGTCGGCAGACTTAAAGGTGCAGTGTGTAGTATTTATGAGGATCTATTGACAGAAATGCAATATAATATACATTACTACAGTGGTGGGCAAAATTATTAGAACACCTGACAGATCTGAAAACACTGACTTTTTTTTTTGCCTCCAAAACATGATTTCATTTCATAATGTTCATGAAACATGCAGGTTGCTCTGACTATCAAATATCAGATGAAGTGAGTCGTACTGTTTTTATACACTTTTAAGTTTAATATTTGGTATGTCCACCTTTTGCAGCAATTACAGCAGCACATCTCTCTGGCATAGTGTCAATATATTTCCTCTGAGAACTTCAACACTGATGTTATCTCATGCCTTCTGCAACTGAAGCCAAAGGCTTTCCTTTGAATGTACAATAGATCTGTCCAGTTTATTTTCCGACTCGCCCCAAATGTGCTCGATGGGGTTGAGGTCCAGACTTTGAGGGTGCCAGTCCATCATTTTCAATGTTCCAGCAGATTCCTTCCGTCACAGGTAGTTCCGGCAATAGTTAGAAGAATGTTGCAGGTCGATGGAAAAGCGGCTCCACCAGTCTTGTATGTTCTGTATCATTCTGTATTGTCTTAGGAAACTCGAAGGCTCATACGTTTTCGGAATGAAAACGAGTGCCATTTTCTTAAGTCCAAATACAGCTCAAAACAACGCTGGGAATGAGAAATCTGTTAAACGTGCTCATGCCTGATTTCTGTTAGATATGTGCACTTCATTGCTGTTCATACTGGTTAAATGTTACAGGACACTAATAAAAGAAACGGGGTATGATAATGTGTAATGGTGTAGTAGTTGTGTCCCATTTCTTAGGGGTAGGGGTAGGCGAAGGGGTATAAAATAGAATTGGGATTGGGCCTACTTTTCATAAAATGGAAAACACAATATTTTTTAAACAATTAAACTGCATTGTCAGAGTTGATACTGTGGCTTTATATGGTCAGATACTTGCACTTGTCATTATATTGTTAACATTTTAAGGTATTTCAATAAACATACATGTTTTGTCCGTCATTATAAAGGCCACATCAGTAAGTACATATCACATTACGTATTAAACAATTTACAGATTATAACGTTTATTGTAGCTTTGTGGGCACTTTTGGCCAAAATCTCAGGTTAAAGATGAAGTGCTATGCAGATGCTATTTAAGACAGTACTGGCTATGACTCAACGAAAAATGCTAGACTAAGAAACTCTTCTCCACTCCTCAAATGCATAAAATATTAACCTGTATATATATAGTGTTTCTTAAGTAAAGAAAAGGCTGTACTTATTCAAAGAACCAATTGTTTATTTACCCTTGCACTGCAAACAAGCAAAGACGGTCCAAAGTGTGTGAGGCATTTCATACAAAATAAAGGCGGGGTGGAGTTATGAGGTTTTCCTGACAGTTTTAGGATCCAATGGAGTTAAGAGGTTTAGTCACAAACTCTTTTTAATACTTTTCATTGGCTAAATATTTGCAAAGACATAATGAGTGACCAACAGTAATGATTTATAAAAAAAATGTATAAATGTGATGGAATATGGTGACACAAGGTTTCCACCCGACAGCTACAATACGAACCATTCAAACTACATTGTTTTTCTTTTTTGTTGTCCTTGTGTCAAAAAGCTTCACAGCCATGGTCACAATGGGCCTCACTTATGAAACAAATGTACAACAGAAAACTGTGCGTACGGCCGTTTCCACGCAAAACTAGGCATTTATCAATATGGACATGAGTGGTGGCTACGATCAAATCTCACGTCAGGCCTCAGCCCGTGTACGCAAGTTTTTGAGTTAGCGTGAACTTGCGTGCAGCATAGCAAATCTGGCGGAGAAATTAAATTTAAAGCATTTTGATCATTTAGATTACTTTCCTGACTAACAACCAAAGCTCATTAGTCGACCATTAACCGATAAGATTAGAATGTCAAAATAAATTAGCTTTACAAGCGCAAATAGCAGCATAAATAACAGAACATGAGGAGTCACACATCGTCACATCACGCACCTGCAGCGCTTCTGTGAATGGAGAAAAAAAGAATAAAATTAACTATATAAAAGGAATAAAATAAATAGGACTACACAATATATATTTAACTGAAATAACATATTAACAAAAGAAAAAACCAAACCAAACATTTTTTGCGCATGTAAAGGATGCTGTTTTCCGTGGATATTGGAACACCAGTAAAGCACAAAGCCTTTACATAATGAATAATAGTTTAGCAACCTAACGTTTCATGGTAAATATGGAAGCATAGGCCTATTTGGATTCTGAATGAGAGACTAGCCTAATACCGTTAAATTTTCGCTTTAAATAAATTCAATTTGGCTTGATATGTTGTTTATAATGAATGCCACTATGATTAACTAATCTAATTTGTATTTTATTTTATATTTGAATATATATATATTTGGTAACACTTTACAATAAGGTTGTATTAGTAAACATGAGTTAATGCATTAGTTAACATTAACTAACCATGAACAACACCTCTGTTCAGCATTAGTTAATCTTTGTTAACGTTAGTTAATAAAAATACAGCTGTTCATGGTTTGTTCATGTTAGTTCACAGTGCATTAACTAATGTTAACAAGATTTTAATAATGCATTAGTAAATGTTGAAATTAACATTAACAAAGATAAATAAATGCTTTAAAAGTGCAGTTCATCATTAGTTCGTGTTAACTAATGTAGTTAACTAATGTTAACTAATGAACCTTATTGTAAAGTGTTACCATATATTTTTATAGCTACTTATTTTTCATTCATGTACTGTTCTGAAAACCGTTAAATTTAAAGGATTTGTTGTGGAGTGAGGGGAAATTAAATAGCGCTATAGTGTTTAATGTTTGTAAATGTTTCGTTTACCGGTATTTATTAATTATACAGGAGTTAACTAGTTAACTAAGGTTCGGGAGCGGGGTCACGCCTCAACCAATCACCTGACTTCTCAAAACCTTCTTATATCGAGCCGCCCTTACAGTACTGTTTGTCTCGTTCTCTTGAACCCTCCCTTCCCCTCCCTCTCTCATCCATTCAACCATCTTTACCATCCTCTGTTCTCTTCCCTTCCAGCAGTGTTAATTTCGTTGACGAATAATTTTTGTCATAATTTTAGTCAACAACCTTTTTTCACTGACAAAAATTAGATGATAACTAAATAAAAACCAGTTTAGAATGACAAAAACTATGACGAAAATCGACTGTCATTTTCGTCAACGAATAAAAACGAGACAAAAATGTTAGGGAGGGACGATTAGGGAAGCGATCCAGTCAATACTGATGTCCTGTGTAATAGATGCGCACATTTGACTTGTAACGTGCTGATCTAACCGCGGGAAAGCGCGGCACTGTTGCGCTTTCTACAGGCTCAAGCAAAACAGCGCTTCAGAACGGTTCAATCAATGAATAGCGCACATTTATGCCAGGCAATTGTTTATGAACTAATGCTGATGAATAATGACAATGTTTACTTTACGATGTTTATATAGTAATATGTTTTAGACGGTTGTAACAATGCATATTTTATCTCCCTCACAGGCATGGTTCTAGGCACCTATAGAAGGGTGGGCATGCAAATATCATGGGTGGGCTTTTTTTCTCGGTGCGGGGGTGGGGGGTTATAGACTAGATAGACATATGATTGCGTGAAAAGGGCCAATTAAATGCCACACAGAATGTGTTTTTTCATTCCATTACGCTACTGTTCTACCGTTTTTAATGTAAACATCAGCCTAGATGTCACCTTGTTTGACTGTTGCCCTCGCATCTCGTTTCCATACTTTTGCAGAGTATCTTGCATGATAAAAACGCAGGCTTTCTAAAACGCGGCACTGAAGTTAAAATAATAATAATAAAGGAAATAATACTGAAGTTTTCTGGTGTTATTTTTGTGATTGTTTGGGGCATTCTACAGCCCTTCATCAAACCTTTCAACACAGAGCCCACCTCAGATAGTTTTTAATCATTTTAATGATAATTCATATACACAAATAATGAAAACAGATTAACACTATCTGGTCCTAAATTTTGATTGGGTGGGCAAGGCAGATGTTTGGGTGGGCTCAGCCCACCCCTGCCCATGCCTAGAACTGGCCCCGCCCTCATCTGAACTTGAAAGAGCAGCCTGCAACTGCAATAGTAAGGTGCAGACATTTCAAAATAAGAGTCAATGTGTATTTCGAGCTTGTTTATAATTAAAAGTCATGCATTATTTATACGTTTATGGTTACACAATAAACTGTATTTAATTTCATTCCCATTTAATTCATAGTCAGGAGGAAAGACTAAGAACAGTATTTGACACATATTCAATACAGTATCAGGGTTATAATAGTTAACTAAAACCATTAAAAAATCTTCCTTACTTGAAATGAATTAAATGTTAACTGAAATTAAAAAAAATAAATAAACGTAAACTTATTTGAAGCTTTAGCTTAACCTGATATACTAAAACAGAAATGCAAAATTATAAAAACTATATAGATGTTTTTAAAAAAAAAGAAAAGAAAAAGTGAATTGAGCTCTCTTTTGTGTATTTTTGCGCTTGAACAGTCAAAAACACAATTATGTCAGTTTTGACATGTATTCAAGTAACAGTCGGTTATGTAATGCTTAAATGCTCAATTAATGCATCACAATTTAACTAAACTCATTAGATTTTAGTCGACTAAAACTAGACTAAAACTAAAAACAATTCAGGTGACTAAAATATGACAAACTAAATGGCATTTTAGTCAAAAGACTATGACTAAAATTAAATCAAAATTTGCTGTCAAAATTAACACTGCCTTCCAGGTTGTATCGGGGGGTCCTAATCACTTGGCCTACATTTAACTGAGATGATGCCCCCACTCTGAGTCTCCTGGCCGCCAAAACACCAGACGCCCAGATCAGCCTGACTGACAACCATCCCTTTCTCCCTTCCTCTTCATCCTCTCCCTATTCATCCCTAATAAATAATTCTCCAACATTCATGGTTGTGGCTTGGTCCTTGCTCGTGAAAATATAAATTAATGTAATTGTTTGCAATTACGAGGTTAACGGGTGTTTTTGGAGTAAGATCAATTTCTCTTTCATGAGATTACATCATCTTCTTGGCCGGGTTACGTTTCTCCATGTCGTAAACTCTAGGGGCGAGGCTTCTAAACCGTGAATGTTTATGGCCGTGATATTTAAATGACGATTGTTTCAGCCGCCATTTATCAACGTATGATTTTTTTGTGCGATGGGATTGCCGGCATACGAATGTTTCATGAATCACAAGTGTACCCTGTCGTAAGATGACTTCTGCACTCAGATCTGCGCTCGTTTCTATGTTAAAATGATAAATGAGGCCCAAAATGACTATATATTCAGAATTCCTCAGAATATTCCTCCCTTTTGTGATACATGGGAAAAAATAACAATACAGAGCAACATTTGAATCAGTAAATACGTATGTCTTTCATTTTATGAATCAGAGAGAGTGTGGAAAATAGTCATATAAAACTAAATTATGAGTGCACAAAATAAATTGCTAGATTGCGGCCCCTTTAAGGGAAATAGAGCACCGTCTTCATCGCAGGCTTGTGTACAGACATGTCATTTTTCCTGTAAATGTACAACGTGTTATGTATGTAAGCATGACCCTATAGCAGCAACAGAACCAGACCCTTGTACAAATTCACAACAGGCATCTCCAGTTTTGCTGATCCACAGCATAAAAGTTTCCTTGAATCGGATGCACTGGTGTTAAGGGGGCATGTTTGTTTGGGCTGGGGGAGGCGTGTTGGTAGGGGAGGCTGTAAGGTTGCGATCTATGTAGATACATGGACACAGAAAGCGGTGATTCAGGCGCACCAGCTGCACTCATCACAGAGAATGTGTCAGCAGTTGCGTGAGGTGTCAGCCACATGAATAGAACTTGCGTCAGCAGTTTTTCACTCTCCGGGCCAGCAATGGCCCCGCACATTATGTCATGCTACGTTTTTAGATCGCATTATAAATCAGTTTACGTTATGCATTTAAGCATTTATTGTTTAAATGAACTTCCATCATCGAATCTAGGTGAACCGTAAAGAGTATAATGTGTAAAATAATTCGGTAGGCCTGGTGTTTACATATAAATTGGGTCATGTGTTTTAAGAGATATATGGTGATAAAACTCTTAGCCATGTAAATAAGCAAACTGCTTCATTTTTCTTTGGGCGCATAACTAAACAAGGGCTTTAATTGTGTTTGAGAAAAACATGCATGATTTCTCGCTCCTGCACAGGCTGCATCATGCAATACTGATTTTATTGGACTATCGGGTGGAATAATTATTTATCACTTGAACTGGAACCACCCAGGTCTTTAAATTGGCTGATCAAATGCGACCACCGGGAGTCATTTCCAAAGGATTGTTACAGTGCAGATATGATTTAAATGCATGAAATATGTCGGCATGAATGCATCCATCAAATGGCACCCTAGGAGTTATTATCAATACATCACCCAAAAGCCTTTTACATCCCAATCACCTATGAAATCTCTCTTGTGTGCTTTTCCACGTGGTTATGAGTATATGTACATGCATTTATGTATGAATACTAGGGTTGGGTATCATTTGTTTTTGTTTTTTTGCAATACAGGTGCCAAATCGATACTTTTAAAACAGTACCGGCTGAGCCAATACTTAAAAAAAGAGCCACAAAAAATGATGGTGGATGACATTAAAGAACTTTTTTTTATTAAAAAAGAAAAAAATTCTTTAAATTGAACAATATATTAAAAGTTTAAAGTATACTAAAATATAAGTAAATACAAAAACACAACAAATTACAAATTCACAATGAAACCTAAGCCACCTAACCCAACTACAATAATTTAACAGACACTAAATAACACTAAATATCAGCTACAGTACTAATAACAGCAATAGCTTCAAATGTCAGCAATTCTTTTGCAGAAATGTGACCATGCTCTTGGCGTGGCAGTAAAAATGACAGATTTCTTTTTTCAATTAAATTAATGTACTATATTTTATTTTAATGTTTTTTTTACTTTATAGTTTGAATTTTTAGGGGATTTTATGATACCTAATGACATTTATGCAGTAGTTATAATCCATTTATTGACTTTTTGAGCATAGACCTGAAAATGAAATTTCCATCTTAAACTGTCATAAATCTTGACTGCTTGGGAGCACAGACTTAAGTATGATCTCTTTTTAAAGATGACACTTAAAAGATTATTGCTGAAGTGAACAAAACATTTAAAAAGTGAACATAAAAAAGTTATGAAAAACTGAACAAAAATACTTTTTTCAATTTGCATATTTTTTCCAATGTTTTACTCTGAACTGAGAAAATTAAAGGCATAAATCTAAACAAGTTGGGTTCCAAATTTGAGCTTGATATCTCAAAAAAAATTTGCTTTCAGTAAGATTTTGTTTGGGTGCAGTACCAAAAGTTTCCGCTAGATGAAATTAGATTCCCATTCATTTCCAATGGGGTCATTTTTGACTGCGAGTAGTACAAGTGTGACTATTTTTTTCAGGACCATTTAACCATTTCGAATGATGTCCATGATTTTATTTTGTGTGTGTGCACATAGCAAGTGCCAAAACCTTAACCAAGTTTCGTACCATTCTGATGAAGTAACAAATTCTAAAAAATCAAAACGTAAATTTTTCCGAAGAGCACCACAGGGTTAAAGGCAGAGGATAGTAGAAATCATCAACATTGTATTACTGGTCAAAGCACCCTTTCACAATATCTGAAGTGTGTTTTTCCAATACAGCCGCCCTTCAATAAAATACACACACTTAATGTGAATTTTTATGTCTGGACTGAAGAGACCAAGTGTAGATACATGAATGCAAAGACATGGAGCACCATGTGTAACCAGAGTAATTTTGTGTACTGAATGAATTACGAGATGTGAAATGTATTTCAAGATAAAATGCAGTTTACAGCTTATTAATGCATTTTGTAGATGGGGGAAAAAATCCAGTTGCTTTTCATCACAAGGACAAAATTTTAAACAAAACTGTTTTCATGCATAAAATTCCTTCCAATAACAGTGAATGTACTTTTCATTTTGGGGTTAACCAAAAATATAACAAAATAAACATAACATATAACATATAACAAAATGCAACAAAATCCATGAATGCTCAATCTTTAAATGAGATATGCATCTTGTACATGAAAAAGGTTAAACGAAATGCGTTTTTCACAAAATGTATTTTTTTTTTGTTCAATTTATGATTCAGTGTCACAAAATGCATTCCGTTCATTGTGAATTGTGCATTTTGAAATTAACTGTGCCATAAAAAAAAAAAAAAAAAAAATTATATATATATATACATACACATATACACTCACCTAAAGGATTATTAGGAACACCTGTTCAATTTCTCATTAATGCAATTATCTAATCATCCAATCACATGGCAGTTGCTTCAATGCATTTAGGGGTGTGGTCCTGGTCAAGACAATCTCCTGAACTCCAAACTGAATGTCAGAATGGGAAAGAAAGGTGATTTAAGCAATTTTGAGCGTGGCATGGTTGTTGGTGCCAGACGGGCCGGTCTGAGTATTTCACAATCTGCTCAGTTACTGGGATTTTCACGCACAACCATTTCTAGAGTTTACAAAGAATGGTGTGAAAAGGGAAAAACATCCAGTATGCGGCAGTCCTGTGGGCGAAAATGCCTTGTTGATGCTAGAGGTCAGAGGAGAATGGGCCGACTGATTCAAGCTGATAGAAGAGCAACTTTGACTGAAATAACCACTCGTTACAACCGAGGTATGCAGCAAAGCATTTGTGAAGCCACAACACGCACAACCTTGAGGCGGATGGGCTACAACAGCAGAAGACCCCACCGGGTACAATTTGCAACGAGCTCACCAAAATTGGACAGTTGAAGACTGGAAAAATGTTGCCTGGTCTGATGAGTCTCGATTTCTGTTGAGACATTCAGATGGTAGAGTCAGAATTTGGCGTAAACAGAATGAGAACATGGATCCATCATGCCTTGTTACCACTGTGCAGGCTGGTGGTGGTGGTGTAATGGTGTGGGGGATGTTTTCTTGGCACACTTTAGGCCCCTTAGTGCCAATTGGGCATCGTTTAAATGCCACGGCCTACCTGAGCATTGTTTCTGACCATGTCCATCCCTTTATGACCACCATGTACCCATCCTCTGATGGCTACTTCCAGCAGGATAATGCACCATGTCACAAAGCTCGAATCATTTCAAATTGGTTTCTTGAACATGACAATGAGTTCACTGTACTAAAATGGCCCCCACAGTCACCAGATCTCAACCCAATAGAGCATCTTTGGGATGTGGTGGAACGGGAGCTTCGTGCCCTGGATGTGCATCCCACAAATCTCCATCAACTGCAAGATGCTATCCTATCAATATGGGCCAACATTTCTAAAGAATGCTTTCAGCACCTTGTTGAATCAATGCCACGTAGAATTAAGGCAGTTCTGAAGGCGAAAGGGGGTCAAACACAGTATTAGTATGGTGTTCCTAATAATCCTTTAGGTGAGTGTATATTATACAGTGGTGGTCAGAATTATTGGCACCCCTGGTAAATATGATCAAATATGGCTGTAAAAAATAAATCTGCATTGTTTATCCTTTTGATCTTTTATTAAAAAAAAAATCACAAAGATCTAACCTTTCATTGAAGTAAAAGAATTGAAAGTGGGGGGTAAATCACATTATGAAATAAATGCTTTTCTCCAAAACACGTTGGCCACAATTATTGGCACCCCTAGAATTTTTTATGAGTAAAATATCTCTGAAGTATATTCCCATTAATATTTACATTTTTTAGCACACCAGGGTGACTAGAAACATGAAATGGTCCAGCTATGATGTCTTGTTCTACAGGAGTATAAATATGAGGAAACACAAAGGCCAAATTCCCTTAATCATTCATCACAATGAGTAAAACTAAAGAATATAGTTCTGATGTGCAGCAAAAGATTGTTGAGCTTCACAAAATAGAAAGTGGCTGTAGGAAAATAGCTAAAGCATTTTAAAAATTCCCATTTCCACCATCAGGGCAATAATTAAGAAGTTCCAATCAACTAAAGATGTTACGAATCTGCCTGGAAGAGGACGTGTGTCTATATTGTCTTAATGCACGGTGAAGAGGAAAGTTTGAGTGGCCAAAGACTCTCCAAGGATCACAGATGGAGAATTGCAGAGATTAGTTGAGTCTTGGGGTCAGAAAGCCTAAAAAAAAAAAAAAATCAAACAACCCCTACATCACCTCATGTTGTTTGGGAGGGATTCAAGAAAAATCCTTCTTGCTCATCCAGAAACAAACTCCAGCATATTCAGTTGTCAGACACAACTGGAAATTCAAAAGGGACCTGGTTCTATGATCAGATGAAACTATAAAAAGAGCTTTTTTGCAGCAAATCCACCAGATGGGTTTGGTGCAAACAGGGATAAAAAGTACCCCATGCCCACGGTTAAAAATACCGCTGGATCTTTAATGTTGTGGGCCTATTTTTTTGCTGGAGGTCCTGGACATCTTGTTCAGATACATGGTATCATGGATTCTAGCAACAGATAAAAAATCAAAACCTGACGGCCTCTGCTAGAAATCTTATAATGGGCCGTGGTTGGATCTTCCATCAGGACAAAGATCCAAAACAAACATCAAAATCAATGCAAAAATGTGTCACTGAACACAAAATGAAGCTTCTGCCATGACCATCCCAGTCTCCTGACCTGAACCCTATAGAAAATGAGTGGGGTAAACTGAAGAGAAGAAGCACCAACATGGATCTGGGAATCTGAAGGATCTGGAGAGATTCTGTATGGAGGAATGGTCTCTGATCTCTTGTCAGGTGTTCTCCAAACTCATCAGGCATTATAGGAGAAGACTCAGAGCTGTTATCTTGGCAAAAGGAGGTTGCAAAAAGTATTTAATAAAAGGGTGCCAATAATTGTGGCCAACTGTTTTTGGAGAAAAGCATTTATTTCATAATGCGATTTACCCCCCACTTTCAATTCTTTTACTTCAATGAAAGGTTAGATTTTTGTGAATTTTTTGAATAAAAGATCAAAAGGATAAACAATGCAGGTTTATTTTTTACAGCCATATTTGATCATATTTACCAGGAGTACCAACAATTCTGACCACCACTGTACTGTATATATATTATTATTCGTATTTTTTTTATTATTCGTTATCTGATGGTAAACATCTGCAGGGCTGCCTCTGGGCCAGGAAGCAAATAGTTGCCTAGATATGTGCCGGGGTGAGGAACCCTGAGCTGCTTCCCACCGGCAGAGACAGCGTGACTGCTGTGTGCCGTTTCACAAGAATAAACCTGTTAACAAAACTCAGAACGAATCATATTACAGTTCAACAAAAACACTGTGTCTCAAAGTGAAGATACTTTTTCACTTGTGCTAGTTTAAACACATCGGAAACCAGACTATTAGTTCAATGGCAGAACAACATGACATTATTACATCACTGGATGGATTGGGGCATTTGCCCAGTTCTCCAGACCAGCAGGAGGCCCTAATGAGAAACAGTGCAACTCATCAAAACTGTACTGCATATTTAAAGTTGGCTTGAAAAGGAAGTTGCGATAGACTTTTCTTCCCTAAAAAAGCTGTTTTTAGCCCTGATGAAGGCCTGCATGTGCGCCTAAACGTGTTGGCAAAATAAAACAGCATTACCTTTTCAGCTCCATCTTTTGTTTGTTCTAACCCCTTGACGTCACAAGTGTTGCTGGTATTGTCCAAAAAATTACTTTTTTCTTTTTGTTGATCGTGTGAAGTTGCACCATTACACAACATTTCTATATATCTTGAAATGGCTTCTCAAACAAGAAAAAATGTAGGGCGGGCCTTGAATGATTGTGGTTTGCTATTGGTCGACTCTAATGTGAGTCACACCCTAGCACCAAAAACACAGAAGAGATGTCACTGCAAGAGGGAGGGGAAGTTATTTTGATTAAAGAGTATAATTATTATAAAAAAGATTAATAATAAGGGCACATAAATTAAAAGAAAATTATGTGCACAGATACATAATTTGTAATATATACTGCAATAACCTATAAAAAAAAGAAAAAAAAAAAAAAAAAAAAGAAAGAAATTTCATGGTGATTTTTAGTTATTCCAGTATCAGAGCAATGTTGAACATTCTTTTGATTGATTTAACAATAGCATAAATTGGTAAATAATAAAAGATAATGCACCAAAAAATGAACTTGCTAAGACTTTGAAATTCAAACTGGAGATGGACCTGAACTTTTGGAAGACTTTTCCAGGAGGAAAACAAGAAGGAAATCAACAAAGGTAAAATTAACCTTTATTTTTTTTTTTAAAGAGCTACATACATAGTTGTGTGTGAAGTTTATATCATTGCTTGTTTTTGTAACATATGCTCGTACGATATCATCGCAATTGCATGTTTTAGATGCAAACGTATTCGACGGTCATTGGTGTTAAAGAATAATAAACAATGCTGTGTGAACGTAAAATTACAGTGTTCTATATACAGTTTGCACTGTAGTGTACTGTATTTGTGTCATTAAATTCTGTTGGTGCTGGTTAGTCTTTGACATCCAATCTACACTTAAAACTATGTGTCAGGACAAAACTGTATTGGTCTGATTTCTTATAATCAATACATATGTCACAGGATCTTTATAAATAAGAACACAATTCAAAAATTGTGATGGATGTGTTTAATATAGTGCATGCAGTTCCTTTTTCATATAAAGTCTACAGCACAAGAAAAGGAACGCTTTGTCTCTAACCTGTTCTGACAGTTAATTATAAAGCAAAGTAGAGAATTTACACTTCCTTTACATTTTAGACTTCTTTTGTCATGCTTTAAAAAACAGGCACATTCATTATCATCAAATTTGAAATTATGCCCAACTGTGGCAACAAAGCTATTTTATGGCAGTTTAAATGATTTGATGTCAGTTGTGTAGGCAGTGTTTCTATACACTGTGTCAGAAAACCATCACAAAGCATATTTATCTGCATCACGGTCATCACTGTTAGTAAAATTAATTAGCGTCAGTTCATTTATGACATAACAAAGAAAGGACATCAACATGTTAAAATTATTTTAATATTATTTCAGAACACATTGCAAATGGGTGATTTATTTTATTTACATTCATTTAACACTGTTAAAATGGGATAATTGTTGAGAATTTTTTTTTTATTTAATCATTCTGCAATGCATGGTGGAAAATGCACGTAATGTAGCAGCAACTTTTTTCAGGTTAGTTGAAACAACATTTGTGGCAATACTGTTGGTCTAGCATTTTTTTATGTGGATATTAGATGTGAATAATTCTTAATATAATCAATATTTTGATTAACTCCCCACCATTGACGAAAATTTCTGTCATTTGTCAGATATCCTGCTTTCCGTGTTTTCACTGTTATATGGTAGGGGGCGCTATTACGCATCTTCTGAAAGAGTACAGAATCTCCTGATCAAAACACAGGCGAAGAAGAAGCAGAAACAAGCAATATCATATGTATCATCAATATTAAAGGGGTCCTATAATGTCCCTGTTTACAAGATAATAAATATATATCTGATGTCCCAAGAATGTTACGTTTGAGCTCAAAACTACGGAAGCCCTAAAAGGCCATGGATTATTATTTTTTTATTATTAATTTTCTTGTTATCTCGAGATAACAAAAGTTCTTTTTACAATGATTATTTGATTCTGAAACACTGCACTGCACAGGAGTCTACTGTTGCTATAGCAACGAACAACTTTCACGCGCTTATGATCAATGGATAAACCTTATATGTTGTGAATATTTCAGCAAAATGTTTGCTTCGCTTAATAAACATTTTATTTGTGTAATTAACATGTTTAAATTATAAACAGAGCATTCAACAGCTCAAACGCAGGCGGAGTGCCTTCAGAAGGATGGGTCATTTCAGGATCGTAATAATAACAGAATAATAATAGATTATTCTGTAACTATTCTAAAAATCTTTTAAAGCTGCTTGGATTCAACCCACTTTATTTTCCTCATTCGTTTGAAATAAAATGATATTACATAATTTGTTTGTTATTTTTTATTCGTCATGTAGGATAGGCTGTGACTGATATCATGTGCGTTACACTGTGTATGTGTGTGGTTTCCTACAAAGAAATGTCAAAAACACAATAGGTTACACACTATCGCTGAATTAAATGATAGGCTGCTACACATCTTTACATAGGCTATAAATCATATTTCTTATCAATATAGCCTGCATTGAGTGACACAGTGTGGTAAACTAACAGTTACTGGTGATTAAAATAGTGTCATTAAAATAGATGCACAATAAGGTGCAAATGGAATACAGTGACATCAAAATTAGTTTTAATAACCAATAAGTTTAGTATCACACCAAACGCTATTGCGGTAGTGAAACTGTGATGAGTCATGCATCTATAGCAGTTAGAACGTAACGATAACAGATAGCCTACCTACACTTTCAAGCAAAATAATCATACTCAAGCATTTAACATTAATTACTTAATGCACACAATACTGCACAAATTATAGCGATCACGAAAAGTCTTCACTCTCTCTGTCCCAAACGCGTTCAATCTGGGCCAAAACTGTCAACACAGTAAGATGGATAGGCTATATACCGCACCCCATCAGTTATTTGGTTCTATACTGCCACCTGTTGGCGCAGTTGTGCAACTTAGAGAAGATTAAGAAAATATAAAGTCGTGATCACGAGAAAACAACTTTTGTTATCTCAAGATCACAAGAAAATTAAGTTGTGATCACGAGAAAACAAGAAAGAAAAAAAATAATAATCAATGGTCTCTTAGGGCTTCCGTACAAAACACCCCACAGATAATTTTTTATAGCATGTTAAAATTATCACTTTTTGAGGGTGAGCAAAAACATGCCGTTTTTGTGTGTGTCCCTTTAAATGCAAATGAGCGGCCCCTTTCAAGAAGAGGGCGGAGCTTCAAGAGCTTGTGTTAGCAGCTCCGATTACCTCACACAGACACGCACTGAAAAGATCAGAAACTGTTCAACCTTTTATGTTCAATCTGGAGTCGGACAATGATGGAGAGACTCAAGAAGAAGTGACAATGTAGAATGCAACAGGACGTTTCTGAATGGTTAGTTGATGAATTTATGTAGCTGATGGAGTTAACTATCTTCAAGTCATCGATTAGCATATTCTGTCATGATAATCTATAAATCACTCGTGTGGGAACTGTTGTAAAATGCCTTCAGAGCCAGAGAATATATGCTGCATGAAGATAGAACAGGTATAGTTTAGTTTAATTACAGTTATAACTTATGTTGTCATCTTGCTTTTATGAAATGCTATTCCATTTGTGTACTGCAATAAACGTGAAAAGACGGATGCGATTGTGAAAGTGATTTCTTTAAAAGAAAATATCTCCCTTTGCTTTGAACTTTGAGCGTCAAACTTTGCAGATGTTGTTTATGCTCAAACAGCAACATTACACACTAACTAAAGTTAAAAAAATGAAATCATAATCAACCATCCCTTTAAACAACATAAACAGCATAAACATTTCAACATTACCAAATGAAATGTCGACCCAGGATGAGGTATAGGACTGTGAAGCTTTTGGGGTGTTGATGGACTCGATCTACTCCATCTGTGTTTTGATCATCGTTCTGAATTCGCTCTGAATGTAGTCTTTGACAGAAATGCATTTTTCTCAGCTTTTTGCTTAAAATGTTGCTTTTTGAATGAAACTTACCCACATTCAAGTGTTGATAAAAAAGAATGCATTAAGCTAGAATAAAACTTTTTTGTTGTTGTTTGTATAATAATTATGGCTTAAAAAATACTATGTCGGATATAATGTATTTTTTTTCTTATCTTTTTGATTTATCTTATTTGATTGTTTACAGTGCAGAACAAAAAAACCTGAATTTCAAATGTCATCAGTGTACACAGTTTCTGTGTGTAGATCAGTACAGTAAATACTTTTGTAGTGTGTTTCAATATGTGGATGAATAATCATATTTATTTATGAGCTGAAAAACATCTTCCAAAGTGTTAGATTCACAAAGATTGACGGATGGGGGCATTTGCCGAGAAGATTAACAAAGGAAACAGGCAGCGGATGTGAATATGCCAAGGAGACGTGGCGTAGTCTTTCTGTGAAATCAACTGACTGAGGCTTTACAGGGAATAATGTGGCAAAGCCTGACGTATCTGAATTTCATGCGTCTTTGATGGGGACCTCGCTTTGACGGAGGTGATGAAAAACACATTAGAGTTGAGACCGCTAGATTCTCTGATACCTGTGCTCATTGATGTATTACTTACGAAAAACCTTTCTTTACCTTAAAATGTGTTTGCACACAGTGTGTTTGGCTGAGAATGGGCATTCATTTCATGTCATATCTTTCTGTAGTTCTGTTTTTTTTATAATGAAAAAGGAACAGCCTTTAACCTGACTTGCTCACTGACGATAAAACTGATTAGGAAGAACATGGCTGCTCTCTTCCATTCATAATCACCATGGGACTAATTATAGAGATATAACCAAGACATAATCTAATTAGGTTTCACTTGACGCTCCAATATTTTGAATCCACTCTCAGGAAAAACAGCTTTCCTCTTTAAAATGGACTTGAGGATGATGGTCAACCAGGGACGTCATGCACTTAAATAATAAAACTTTACTTTAGCTTTTACTGTAATAATTACAGCAATGTCATCATATCCGATTATACTTTTGAATTATCGAAGGGAGAACATACATTAATGCATTTACTTTCGCTATTCCATAATATTAAGCCTATAAGTCCTGCATCGATTCAGTCTTCCACGTATTGTGTAGCTTATAGAAACAAACAAAATTTATATTTTTGTATATAGAATATAAATATATTTTGCAAAATTTTGGACGGATTACCGCAACCACCCGTACGCGAAAGATCGATGGTTCTGCACGAATCGCCTAGACTGTGTAGGGACTCTGTATAAGGGAAACAGGTCTATTTAGCTCAAATGAATGAATTAATGAATTCATAGGGAATTAAGAAAGAGTCTGATTTTACGGCCGAGCAAATGACTCGTCCAGCGTTCATTTGAACGGGCCGTAACTATCAACTCTGCAGCAGATATTAATATCCACACAATAGTGAAACACTATTTTAGCCAGGTAACATAGATCAGCAGTTGAAGACATTAAATTTGTAAGCACATAACACAAGAACACATCTTTAAATACAAACAAAACTTTATTGATTACTCTAACACGTAAAACTAATATCTAACACAAACACACGCACACACACATTCACACGCGTTGCAGAAAGGAAGAAAGTGAGGAAAGAATGAGTTTTAAGAGAGTGAAATGATGAAATCCCAAGTTTCTAGCAATATATGCATTTAAAACACATGACCTGAATGAACCACCAATCATTAACTTAACCCTCCTATCGTTTCTTAGACGGGGCTATTAAATTTGATATCAATGCACCAGTTCAGTTTAGAATCTGGAGGTTACATGCGTTTGTGTCTGGTATCGTCTTGGGGATTCCCTTTTCAGTCCTGGCTGCAGGGGTTTCCCAGGTTCAGTGATTCGCTGACGGCCTTGTCGTGTCTTTTGATCTACGTCTTGGGAAGCCAATCATGTGGCGTGTTGGCGGCTGGATGGAAAGTCTTGTGGGTATTGTTTGAAGTTGAAGCGCGCTCGCTGTAGATTCGGCGAGAGAAACTTTGCGGCGAAACTTAACTTAGAACAATAGACTCAACAGAAAAAAAAAAAAACTTAAGTAAAAGAAAGGAAAGTGAGAGGAGAGTTCTAGATGGTTTAAATGAAATCGTTAACCCATTCTCTCAGATCTTGGTCTGCCTCCGACCGTCTTCGTCCGATCATCTATTCGTCATGTTGTCTGTCTTTTGTCTTGACTTAACTTGCTCTTTCTTGAACTGCACTGAGAACTTCAACTTTGTTCGTGTTCTGAGATTAAAAACTCAAATTTGTTTGCCTATCCTCCTGGATGGATTGACCAATTGGGAATCATCTTTGGTTCAGAGGTGACTGTCTCTCCACCCCCCCATAAATTATGTTATCTGTGGTCTCTTACTTTCCTGCTCTAAGTAGAGAGTAAATTTAGACCTGATTTCTTATTATAAGAATAAGATACATTCTAAACAAAATTCAATCAAACCATCTTTTGAAATATAAACAAACAATAAGATACCAAGAAAGGTACCCTTTCAACCACTCGTTCAATAGTTACATAATTACAGGAATTGTGAGTGTTATATACAGTGGGGAGAACAAGTATTTGATACACTGCCGATTTTGCAGGTTTGCCCACTTACAAAGCATGTAGAAGTCTGTAATTTTTATCATAGGTACTCTTCAACTGTGAGTGATGGAATCTAAAACAAAAATCCAGAAAATCACATTGTATGATTTTTAAGTAATTAATTTGCATTTTATTGCATGACATAAGTATTTGATACATCAGAAAAGCAGAACTTAATGTTTGGTACAGAAACCTTTGTTTGCAATTACAGAGATCATACGTTTCCTGTAGTTCTTGACCAGGTTTGCACACACTGCAGCAGGGATTTTGGCCCACTCCTCCATACAGACCTTCTCCAGATCCTTCAGGTTTCGGGGCTGTCACTGGGCAATACGGACTTTCAGCTCCCTCCAAAGATTTTCTATTGGGTTCAGGTCTGGAGACTGGCTAGGCACACTCCAGGACCTTGAGATGCTTCTTACGGAGCCACTCCTTAGTTGCCCTGGCTGTGTGTTTCGGGTCGTTGTCATGCTGGAAGACCCAGCCATGACCCATCTTCAATGCTCTTACTGAGGGAAGGAGGTTGTTGGCCAAGATCTCGCGATACATGGCCCCATCCATCCTCCCCTCAATACGGTGCAGTCGTCCTGTCCCCTTTGCAGAAAAGCATCCCCAAAGAATGATGTTTCCACCTCCATGCTTCACGGTTGGGATGGTGTTCTTGGGGTTGTACTCATCCTTCTTCCTCCAAACACGGCGAGTGGAGTTTAGACCAAAAAGCTCTATTTTTGTCTCATCAGACAACATGACCTTCTCCCATTCCTCCTCTGGATCATCCAGATGGTCACTGGCAAACTTAAGACGGGCCTGGACATGCGCTGGCTTGAGCAGGGGGACCTTGCGTGCGCTGCAGGATTTTAATCCATGACGGCGTAGTGTGTTACTAATGGTTTTCTTTTAGACTGTGGTCCCAGCTCTCTTCAGGTTATTGACCAGGTCCTGCCGTGTAGTTCTGGGCTGATCCCTCACCTTCCTCATGATCATTGATGCCCCACGAGGTGAGATCTTGCATGGTGCCCCAGACCGAGGGAGATAGACCGTCATCTTGAACTTCTTCCATTTTCTAATAATTACGCCAACAGTTGTTGCCTTCTCACCAAGCTGCTTGCCTATTGTCCTGTAGCCCATCCCAGCCTTGTGCAGGTCTACAATTTTATCCCTGATGTCCTTACACAGCTCTCTGGTCTTGGCCATTGTGAAAAGGTTGGAGTCTGTTTGATTGAGTGTGTGGACAGGTGTCTTTTATACAGGTAACGAGTTCAAACAGGTGCAGTTAATACAGGTAATGAGTGGAGAACAGGACGGCTTCTTAAAGAAAAACTAACAGGTCTGTGAGAGCCGGAATTCTTACTGGTTGGTAGGTGATCAAATACTTATGTCATGCTATAAAACGCAAATTAATTATTTAAAAATCATACAATGTGATTTTCTGGATTTTTGTTTTAGATTCCGTCTCTCACAGTTGAAGTGTACCTATGATAAAAATTACAGACCTCTACATGCTTTGTAAGTAGGAAAACCTGCAAAATCGGCAGTGTATCAAATACTTGTTCTCCCCACTGTATATATATAATGGTCACGTGTATTGTTTATAGACATGATATAGAATTATGCAGTCGAAGGCTGTTTGACTGCAAGTCTGACGAACAATGATTTGATGCAGTTTATATGTAACAGTTTCTGTGGATTTTTCCTGTGGATTGTAACCGTGTCAGTGAGAGTTCATCTAAAGGTCATTGAAACAGCAGAGATCTGGTTTGTTTTTCCTTGTCTTGTGATCAAACAACTTTGTTGTTATCTTTGGGGTGGCTCAAAGTTTGTCAGGCTGTAAAGCACTTAGCTGGGGGGTTTGTGAGCTTGGTGCAGACTGACCGGCGTCCACTTCAGTTAATTGTTGATTTGTTGAGTTGAGTTTGTGTGGAATTATGTTTGAACGAATCATCTGGAAGATTCATTTGTGTCTGATGCGCCCTCAATTCCTACATATTCCCCCCTTCGTTAGGCGATGTGTTGAGATGAAGACATCGGCGAACGCTGGAGAAACACAGGCAGAAGAAGCAGACACATACACAGCAAACAACAAGACAGCACCTCCATGACTGGCCACTGTACTGGTGCAGGGCATTAGATTATCTGAGTACTAACAGTTTTAAATTTTAGGAAGTTTATGTTTTAAATTTCCTCAATATGGTTTATCACGTTGACGTAGTGTAGTTCAATTTTGGAATTGTTATTCTAATTTGGTTCGGTACAGTGACCCTTTGACCAAATTCTGTGATTAAATTTGTTTTGTTTGTTTTCTTCTCTTCTAAATTGTACTAGGTTGAGACCGTTTTACCTTTCATCATGATCTGGTGACATCATTTGTGGTAAAAATGGTGTGACCCATCAATCATAGAGCTCTCTAGCTCACATTCGTTTTGCGGTGGCTTACAGATATTAGGCGTGGTGCGTCAATCCTGATATCGTACCCTTATGGGGTAGACAAGCATATTACCTAATAAACGAAGAAGGAAAGGAAAAGAAGAGGTGAAACAAAACAAAGCAGTTGAGTGTTTCTAGGTCTGTCCCACAACTACTGTTGCGCAGCTAATGTGTCATGTACCATAACGTGATAAGAGGTGTTCTACTTGTTGGGTAGACTGTGACATGTTTCCTATGATGAGTGTAGCCGGGTCCATGCTAAGCTAGTTTCTGAAGCTAGTTTCTACCTGTGGGATGAACATGTTTGTTGAATGTTTTCCATGGTAGATGTGGTTAACTGGTTCTGTATGTTAGCACGTATGTAAGTGGTATAGTGTAGTGTATGTATGGTCAGATCTGTTTCAGTCTGTTTTGCTCCCCCCTTTTCTTGAAGGCTTGCCCACATGTTTCTTGGCATAGCTTTGATGGGCTTAGATGAAGATTGACTTGTTGCATCTTTGCCTTTGACAAGGGACTGTCTGTGATCTGATGGGAGTTACTCCAGTAAGGCAAGAGGTTCTTTGGCAGACGGTGGGAGGTAGTTTGCCATGGCTGTGTCGAGCTGTAGTGCAAAACTTTGTCTCTTACGTTGCATTCCTCTTGTGATGCCTTCTGGTTGTGACAGACTTTCTGACCTTCCGTGCTTACTGTGTTCGCTGTTGCACAAACATGGTTCTTGAGCTTAGAGCTTGTTGGGCGATTTCTTTGTGAGTGATGGGTAACCAGGACAGTGTTTTCTGGTACCTCTAGGTTGTCATCTGTAGTTGACTGTGAGAAACCCCTTTGTTCTGTGTTGTTATAGAACAGGTGGTTGTCATCTTCATTGTGAAGGTATCCTGGATGATCAATGGCCTTCCACTCCATCGCTAGTCAGTGAGCATGACTCATCTCTGTGGTCATCCATGTTTATCTGGTTTTCCATGAACACTTTCATTTGCCTCATTAGTTGCTCCATGACTTCTGAGGGTAAACTGTCTTGTTCTTGAGCGTGCTCAGTGCTGTGCTTAACTGAGTGGTGCTGAGGTGGGTTTTGTCGTCGATTACCCACATTAGATGCTCTTGATGGTGTTGGATGATGGCCTTTGGATGTCCAGTTAGGTTCCCAATTGTTTCTATCTTTTGGGTTTCTTGAGAAGCGTGGCTGGTCCCATGGCTTTTCCCAGCAGTTGGTGTGGTAGCTGTCATGGGAGTCACGTTCTCTGTGCTCTTTATGATGGACTGTGGCGTTGTCATGCCACTGGGTGTCATCCAGTGCAAGGCTTGGGTCTTGGCTGATGGAGTTTGAAACTGTGGATGTTTTCAAACCTTTGAGGCCATCTTTTGTTTGATGTAGGCCTTGTGTGTCAGGTCACGTAGCTGTTGGATTGTCATCGTGTCTGGGCAGGCCATGACGCCTAGATGATGACTCACCCCAGGGTGAATGTTTCTTAGGAAGAGGGTTTTGAAGTTCACATCCTCTTCAAGTTTAGGTTCGTTATGTGCACCCAAAGTAGGCTTGTCGGAAATGGCTGTAGTAGGCTTGTGGAGTCTCTTGTTGACCTTGTTTGGTTTCCAAGGCAATTATCAGTCCGTGTTCAGACTCTGGGCCTGTAAATTCTTTAATCAATGTCTCACGTAGTAGCTGGTAGTTGTGCTTTACGTGAACAGGTTGCCGGTCTAAAAAGCTTCGTACCTCGTGACTGGATGTGGCTCTGAGGAGGTATAACCTGTCTCGGTCGGTCACATGAGGTCTCACCTCTAGGCGGAAGTCAATATCTTGGAGGTAGGCCTGGAGGTTGTGGCCCTCCGTAGAGTTTGGGTTGAACTGGGTGATGTTCTTAGCAAGCTTGTCGAGGTCTTTAAAGGTCATCTTCTGTGCAGCTTCGGAGTCTGCTTGGATGAGCTCTCTTTTGTTGGCAGGGAAGAGTTCTGTGGTGAAGGCCGGTGATGTTTTGGGTTGTGGCCATTCACTTCTTCCGTTGTATGGCAGTTCTTGGAAGAGGGACTTTGTTCTACTCAGCAGTAGTGATGCTAAGGGAGTTCTCTCCCTTCTTGGCTTTGGTTTCTGTTCGAAAGCATGCTTGAGTTCACCTCTGACTGCGTAGAGCTCGTCGTTGGCGTCATCTCGCTGTTGGATCAGATGGTCCATCTCAGTCTTCCAGAGCATTGATTTTAGAGTTCTGGTCTTTAATATCAGCATTGGCTTTCTGTAGTCGATGTTCGGCAGACTGGAGTTGGTTTACCAGGTGTTTATGTGCAGTCTCTAATTCTTGTTTGTCACGTTCAGCGACTGCAAGGGCTTCTTGGAGCTTGTCAACTTGTTTCTTTGTTTCTTGCTCCACTTCGTCTGGCACTTTGAGTTTGTCTTGAGCTTTCGCTTTGAGCTGGTCTGTGCAGCGTTGAGTGTGCATCAGCTCTCTCAGGAACTCAGTGGTCTGACGCTTGAAGTCGTCCTGGACTTTCACTTCCAGCTTGTCTATGCGGTTTCAGGCACGTGTCAGCTCCTCTTGAAGGTGGGTGATGTGCTTGTTGCTTAGTTTCAGCTGGGCTGTGAAGGCATGGCTAGTTCCACGTGGTTGTTGAATCGTGTGTCAGGAACCTTCTCAGAATTATGATTATTATTAAAAATAATAACAGTTCAATTGTCTTTGGTGTGAGGCAGTCTGTAATGCCTCTGAGCCAGGCATCCACATCTTCCCCTTGGGCAGTGGGGTATGTCGTCTGTGACATGTTGGTACGCTGGGAGAAGAGACTGACACAGATCTGTGTGGGGTATAAGCCTATGTGTGGTGGAACAGCTAAGTGTCGTTTCAGTGATTGTACACCAATAGTGAAGTGTGGTGATGACTAAGTGTTGGTCTCAGTGTAAACAGGTGGGCTAGTGATGTGAAGACTGTCACTCAACTAGGTAAGGGAAATAGAGAGAAAAAGATTAAAACAAATCTCAATAGATAGAAACAATTTTCTTTTCAATTGGAGAATTACTCTTTTTTTTTTTTTCAAAAAAAATTAAATCAATGGAAAGCTGTTTCAAAAAGTAATGTGAGGACTTCGTCACTTAACTGATTAAGGGAAAAAGAGAGAAACGGTTCAAACCAATTTCAATTGAAAAAACAAAAAAATTAATTCTTCAAAGGGAGAATTATTTTTTTTTTTTTTTTCAATAAATACTTCCTATCAATGAAAATCTATTTTCAAAAGGTAGACAATATTACTGTTTATATTAGAGAGGAAAAATAATACAATAATAATGCTGATACCTCTTTTCTTAGTCTGACAGGATTGACACAACACACCTTACGGCCTGACCGCTTACTGCAGGGATGCTTTGAAGGCGACAGTTGCTCAACACTTGTCTCTGTTAAATGAACTTGGATACAATGTCAAAATTTTGAATTGCGTTTGCAAATGCAGGGAGAGTATGGAGAACAAAGGAGGGTTTGATTACCAATCAAATGCCTAATGGTTTGTTTCTCTGGGAAGGATTTTTCTTTCTCTTTCTTTTAGAAATGATTGATGGTTCTTCCAGGCTTGTTCCCTACAAATGTGAAGAATAAGATGGAATAAAGCAGGACAGAACAGGGAAGACGTGAGGAAAAAGAAGGAAAGGAAGGAGATCCGGTCCACAAATGGCTATGAAGCCTTTATGTCTGACTACGAGTATAGAATTGATAGTTGATGGACAACTAAACACCCAAAAATAAAAATTTAGTCAAAGAGGATCGTCTCTGATTTATTTTGAAACTCGTAGTGAAATAGCACTGTCTCCTATTGAGGCTCAGGTGTGTTGCTCCCAAGCTAGGCTACAAGGAGGAAAGGAGAAGGTAACAAAAATAACAATAATGAATAAAATAAGAAAAAGAGAAATGAAATAAAGAGATGAATGAATGAATAAAATAGAGTGGCTAAGTGTATGACCACAACAGGAAGAAAGGAGAAAAAGGAGGGTGTAATGCAATAAAATAGTGTGAGTCTAAAGCTATTTTGGTAATAGGCAAAATGTTGGTGGTTTACTTAAACTTTCAAAGTTCAAGATTTATTCATACCTAAAGTAATTAGATTTAAATGAAATTCTGAAAATTAGGAAATTTCAAAATGACTTTGGTAAATAAAATTGAATCAAATGTTTAATTTTTTTTTCCATTAAATTCAAACTTGACAATTAATAATTGCAAACCATTACTTTCCTTTTCAAGTAAAATGCAGGTAAAGCAATTAATAATTGTGAACCAATATTTTCCCTTTCAAGTAACAAAGTAATATATGAGAAAGATAAGTGAAAAATAAAGGAAGAAGACCAACAGGTGTATGATAAAGTTGAGGTGTTTAAATGGGTAAATCACTTTAATGTTGCTCAAACAGACACTGTATTTACACTTATGTTAATACTGATGATACCTGAAACTAATGCTAAAGGCGTTAGCATATAGGCTTCAATGTAAACAACTGCTTCAATTAGCTTAGCCAGTAGCCACCGTAAGGTTTGTTTACAATATGGCTTCGTAACTATGGCGACCAAACAAACGCTAGTGGCAAACACGTGAATTGCAAACAGTTTGTATACAGTTAGGAATGTTACATGAAAAGTTGGCGCTTTTCACACTGTACAAATAACAGACTTGCACGTGCAATCGAGCATATTACATGACATGTCGGCGAATTTCAACAGTAAATAAAAATAAGAAACACCACTCGTAGCTGGTTTTACACCGTGGGGCTTAACACTCAGTTTGTTAAGAGTGAGATTAAACTTGAAGCAAGCTACAGCGTTGCACTGTAGATGGAACAATAGCGATCTCGGCGTATCGTCTGTGCATAAAAAAACAACAGGGTTTCTATTACTGTTGATTCTTTCAGTGTCAGCTTTACTTGATTTCAAATCACTTCCCTTTAAATCACACTGGAACACTCAGTGTTATACAAACGGCAAGCGTTTAGCTGCTTAACAGGGAGGTTATGGCTTTAAATTGCAGTGGGACACGCACTCAATTAATAGCTATAAATAAATATAAGGCCTTAAGAAATCGATCGAGCAACACGCTTGATCTAATCGCGCTGTGAGGAAATTATTTGTCCTCGCAGGGTATTTCAATTTATGCAGTTTAATTTCGTTCAGCTCTCTCTGGCTGAGTGCTATAGCTTTTGAATGACATCAATTCAGCTATAAACAAGGCATTCTAGAAATTGAGGAACACGCTCAATTCTTACCTTATCGTATAGTGTGAGATCTCAGATCTTAAATTAATTTAATGCAGTCTTAGAATAGCGAGGCAGACTCGGGTTACAGCGTTCTCTGCATTCATTCAGCACTCACTCAAACAGGCCGCGCGCTGCTTACGTCACTGTCTCTCTCTCGCGCACGCACACACACACAAACACAGATGCGTCTAGCGGCTCTGATCTCTCTTCTTCTTCTTCTTCTTCTTCTTTCTTATTTTACGGCGGTTGGCATCCAGCTTATTGGTGCATTACCGCCACCATCTGCTCCGGAGTGTGGATCAGTTAATAGATTTACAATATACTTTTTCCTTACCATCGTTCAACATTAATACATTCAAATTACCCATTCACTCATACCCATGCCCAAAAAAACCCACACAAAAAAACACTTTAACGATTTAGCTCTGATCTCTTATATGCACAATTAAAAGATAAATAACTCGATATATATACTCACAATTTAGGTTAAACTGCCTGCATTCTCCACCATAATAATGTAGGGACTCTGTATAAGGGAAACAGGTCTATTTAGCTCAAATGAATGAATTAATTAATTCATAGGGAATTTAGAAAGAGTCTGATTTTACGGCCGAGCAAATGACTCGTCCAGCGTTCATTTGAACTAGCCATAACTATCAACTCTGCAGCGGATATTAATATCCACACAATAGTGAAACACTATTTTAGCCAGGTAACATAGATTAGCAGTTTAAGACATTAAATTTGTAAGCACATAACACAAGAACACTTATCTTTAAATACAAACAAAACTTTATTGATTACTCTAACACGTAAAACTAATATCTAACACAAACACACGCGCGCACACATTCACACGCGTTGCAGAAAGGAAGAAAGTGAGGAAAGAATGAGTTTTAAGAGAGTGAAATGATGAAATCCCAAGTTTCTAGCACTATATGCATTTAAAACACATGACCTGAATGAACCACCAATCATTAACTTAACCCTCCTATCGTTTCTTAGACGAGGCTATTAAATTTGATATCAATGCACCAGTTCAGTTTAGAATCTGGAGGTTACTTGCGTTTGTGTCTCGTGTCGTCTTGGGGATTCCCTTTTCGGTCCTGGCTGCAGGGGTTTCCCAGGTTCAGTGATTTGCTGATGGCCTTGTCGTGTCTTTTGATCTACGTCTTGGGAAGCCAGTCATGTGGCGTGTTGGCGGCTGGATGGAAAGTCTTGTGGGTATTGCTTGAAGTTGAAGTGCGCTCGCTGTAGATTCAAAGAAATAAACTTAAGTAAAAGAAAGGAAAGTGAGAGGAGAGTTCACCCCCCCATAAATTATGTTATCTATGGTCTCTTACTTTCCTGCTCTAAGTAGAGAGTAAATTTAGACCTGATTTCTTATTATAATAACATGATACATTCTAAACAAAATTCAATCAAACCATCTTTTGAAATATAAACAAACAAACAAAAAGATACTAAGAAAGGTACCCTTTCAACCACTCGTTCAATAGTTACATAATTACAGGAATTGTGAGTGTTATATATATATATATATATATATATATATATAATGGTCACGTGTATTGTTTATAGACATGATATAGAATTATGCAGTCGAAGGCTGTTTGACTGCAAGTCCGACGAACAATGATTTGATGCAGTTTATATGTAACAGTTTCTGTGGATTTTTCCTGTGGATTGTAACCGTGTCAGTGAAAGTTCATCTAAAGGTCATTGAAACAGCAGAGATCTGGTTTGTTTCTTTGTCTTGTGATCAAACAACTTTGTTGTTATCTTTGGGGTGGCTCAAAGTTTGTCAGGCTGTAAAGCACTTAGCTGGGTTTTTGTGAGCTTGGTGCAGACTGACCGTTGTCCACTTCAACAGCCATAAATTGTTGATTTGTTGAGTTGAGTTTGTGTGGAATTATGTTTGAACAAATCATCTGGAAGATTCATTTGTGTCTGATGCGCCCTCAATTCCTACAACTGTCACATATTTTAGCTTCAAAACTAAGAAATTCACCAAAAGACAATGGTGGTGAAGTCTGGTAAAGTCTCCTCCAGCACATCCCAAAGACTTTCAATGAACTTAAGGTTTGGACTGGAGGTGAAAATGATTCTTCATGCTCCTTCCCAACCATTCTTTCACAATTTGAGCCTGATGAGTCTTGACATTGTCATCCTGGAATATGGCCATGATGGGTCTTCCTACATGGTTGTTTAAGAAATGAAAAACTACACATTCCATCAATTAGGGTTAGAAGAACTGTTGCCAAACATATAACATAAGAAACATAATAGGTTGGCTGTTTGTCCTGCTGACTGCTGTGCTTGCGTGTGCTTTGCTTGCTTTTGAATCTTTATTTGATATCATTCCCTGTTGTTTAAACTGCTAAATATAATTTACCCATCACCATATATTGTCTAATATTGCCTACTACATTAAATCTGACACCGCTAGCTTTTAATCTAAATCACTATCATGCATTAGCATTTCGCTAGCCTGTTAGCTTGCCATCTCTGCACTCGGGTCTCTTGTTTTCTGAGTTCATTAAACAACTGTGGTGAGTTGGATTAGTAAATAGACTCCATCAAACAACTGTGGTAAATTGGATTAATCAACAAATAAGCCATGTCGTCTTCTCCTGTCATTGTCACTTGCACTGCATGTTTCATGTTTAGTATATCTTTCTCCTTTGGCGAGCAGGGCTTCACATGTGATACATGTAAGGAGATTTCAGAATTAGAGACACGCATCCAGACTTTATTTGAGAGTAGTGAGAATGTAACAGCTTTAGACACTGCTTTGGATGCGAATAGCTTAGTGAACTCTGTACATTGTTTGGTTCCGGCTGTAGAGCCCGTGCAGCAGGGCAACTGGGTGACGGTGAGACGGCATAGTCACGGATCAAAAAAACACTCTTCCGTTCCGATTAGAACATCAAACAAGTTCTCCCCACTCAGTGATGCACCCACTGAGAATCCTGTTGAAAGTGCCCTAGTTATTGGCTATTCTATTACACGGAACGTGAAAATAGAGACACCAGCCACCATAGTCACATGTTTACCGGGAGCCAGAGCGCCTGACATCAAAGCAAATTTAAAAGTGCTGGCTAATGCTAATCGTAAATTCTCTAAGATTATTATTCACGTCAGCACAAATGATGTTCGACTTCGCCAGTCGGAGATCACCAAAATTAACATTAAAGAGGTGTGTAAACTCGCAAGTACGATGGCAGATGACGTTTTTTTGCTCTGGTCCCCTCCCCGTTAAAAGGAGTGATGAGATACTTAGCAGACTATCATCACTCAATGGCTGGTTGTCTAAGTGGTGTCTGCAAAATAACATAGGGTTCATAGACAATTGGAAAAGCTTTTGGGGCAGACCTGACCTGTTGAAAAAAGATGGTATTCATCCTTCCTGGGATGGTGCCGCTCTTCTCTCTAGTAATTTGGCACATAGTCTTAGAGCTAAACCTTGACTAACTGGGGCCCAGGTCAGGAAGCAGACGGACTGGCTTACCCGACCGCCTGCTAGCTGTCTCACGTCACAGAAGTCAGATAAATCCCAGCACATAGAGACTCTTTCACCTAGATATTATCACATAGAGACTGTGTCTGTTCCACGAATTAGTAAATACAAAAAACCATCAAAACCATTCAACGGTAAAAATTTAATTGATGTCCAACAAATAAACAACAGATATAATACAGATGATCAAATGATAAAGCTCGGGCTGCTGAATATTCGATCCCTTTCCTCAAAAGCGCTTATTGTTAATGATATGATTACAGATCATAACCTAGATGTGCTGTGTTTGACAGAAACCTGGCTAAAACCTGACGATTACATTACTTTAAATGAGTCCACCCCCCAAGATTATTGTTATAAACACGAGCCGCGTCTGAAAGGTAAAGGGGGAGGTGTTGCTGTAATTTATAATAATATCTTCGGTATTACTCAGAAGTCTACAGGCCACCAGGGCACCATACAGACTTTACCAGAGAATTTGCTGATTTTCTATCAGAGTTAGTACTGGCTGCAGATAAAGTCCTAATTTTTGGTGATTTTAATATCCATTTAGACAATGAAAAAGACGCATTGGGATTGGCATTTAGAGACATTCTAAACTCTATTGGAGTAAGGCAACACGTGTCAGGACCTACTCATCGCCGTAATCATACGTTAGACCTAATACTGTCACATGGAATAAATGTTGATACCATTGAAATTCTGCAGCAGAGCGATGACATCTCAGATCATTACCTAGTATCATGTACACTTAATTTAGCAAAGGCTGCAAAGCCGTCCCCTCGCTTCAAATATGGCAGGACTATCACTGCTGCGACTAAAGATTTCTTTGTAAATAATCTTCCTCATCAGTTTCATCTCCTCAGCATCCCAGATAGCCTAGAGGAACTCGATGTTGCAACAGAAACTATTGACTCTCTCTTTTCCAGCACTTTAGACACAGTTGCTCCCCGGCGCTTAAAGAAGATTAAAGAAAATAGTCCAACGCCGTGGTACAACGAGCACACCCGGGCCCTTAAAACAGCAGCCAGAAAAATGGAGCGCAGCTGGAAGAAAACAAAACTAGAAGATTTTTCGCATTTCGTGGAAAGAGAGCATGATTGCATACAGAAAGGCCCTAAAAACTGCTAGATCTGTTTATTTCTCGACTCTCTTAGAAGAAAACAAACACAACCCTAGGTATTTATTCGATACAGTGGCTAAATTAACCAAAGATAAAGCTTCACCTTCTGATGTTTGTAAACAGCACAGCAGTAATGACTTTATGAACTTCTTTACTTGTAAGATTGATAATATTAGGAAAAAAATTATAACCATGCAGCCGTCTACTACAGTTTCACATCAGACAATGCATTGTAGTGTCACTGAGGAAAAATTACATTCATTCACTGCTATAGGAGAAGAAGAATTGGCTAAACTCGTTAAATCATCGAAATCAACAACATGTATGCTCGACCCTATACCGACTAAACTACTAAAAGAGAAGCTTACAGAGGTCATAGATCCTCTTCTTAATATCATTAATTCATCCTTGACATTAGGATATGTACCGAAAACTTTTAAGTTGGCTATTATTAAACCACTTATTAAAAAAACGCAACTTGATCCTACAAAATTAGTCAATTACAGGCCAATCTCAAATCTACCCTTTCTGTCAAAAATACTAGAAAAGGCAGTGTCCTCACAATTATGCTCCTTTTTAGAAAGAAATGGTATCTGTGAGGATTTCCAGTCAGGATTTAGACCGTATCATAGTACTGAGACTGCTCTCATTAGAGTTACAAATGATTTACTCTTATCATCCGATCGTGGTTGTATCTCTCTGTTAGTGTTACTCGATCTTAGCGCTGCATTCGATACTATCGACCACAACATTCTTTTGAATAGACTCGAAAATTATGTTGGCATTAGTGGAATTTCATTGGCATGGTTTAAATCATACTTATCTGACCGTTATCAGTTTGTAGCAGTAAATGAAGAGATGTCACACCGATCACAAGTTCAGTATGGAGTACCGCAGGGCTCAGTGCTATGACCGTTGCTTTTCACCCTGTATATGCTACCACTGGGAGATATTATTAGGAAGCATGGCGTTAATTTTCATTGTTATGCTGACGATACTCAGCTCTATATTTCTTCACGCCCTGACAAAACTTACCAATTCACAAGATTACCGGAATGCATAGCTGATATAAAAAATTGGATGACTAGTAATTTCCTGCAACTTAATTCAGAAAAAAATGAATTTTTAATCATTGGACAAAAAAACTCCACAAGTAGTAACCTAGAATACTGTCTAACACTCGATGGCTGCTCTGTCAAGCCCTCGTCGTCAGTTAGGAACCTGGGTGTGCTCTTTGATACCAATCTCTCATTTGAAAGCCACGTTTCTAGCATCTGTAAAACTGCATTCTACCATCTTAAAAATATATCTAAATTACGGCACATGCTTTCAATGCAAAATGCTGAACAGTTAGTTCATGCGTTCATGACCTCAACGCTAGATTATTGTAATGCTCTACTGAGTGGTTGCCCTGCTCGCTTAATAAATAAACTGCAGCTTGTCCAAAACGCAGCAGCTAGAGTTCTTACTAGAACCAGGAAGTATAACCATATTAGCCCGGTTCTGGCAACACTGCATTGGCTCCCTATTAAACATCGTATACATTTTAAAATCTTGCTGATTACTTACAAAGCACTAAATGGTTTAGCTCCCCAGTACTTGAGCGAGCTCTTAACGCATTATACTCCATCACGTCTATTGCGGTCTCAAAATTCTGGCCAGTTGATAATACTTAGAATATCAAAATCAACTGCAGGCAGTCGATCCTTTTCCTATTTAGCACCTTAACTCTGGAACAGTCTTCCTAGCATTGTTCGGGAAGCAGACACACTCTGTCAGTTTAAATCTAGACTAAAAACACATCTCTTTACTATGGCATACACATAAAACATTTTTAATTTCTATTATTCAAATCAGTTAAATGATTGTTTTAGGCTGCATTAACTAGGTCAGCCGGAACCGGGAACACTTCCCATAACACCTGATGTACTCGTTACATCATAAGAAGAATGGCATCTATGCTAATGTTAGTCTCTCTGTTTATCCTGAGGTTTACTGCAGTCAGCCGGATCCGGGCCGTATCCGGGCCGTATCCGGACCAGATGGTGGACCTTAGCCTGGACATGAAGACCATATCCCTGAAGTGTCTGTAGAGACCGTGTCAATTAAACTCCCACCTGTAAATGCCGCATCAATACAACATCCTCATTAAACCCGTCCCCAGCGTGACGACTCCAATCTTTCAAATAATTCTACGAATATCTATTGATCTAATATGACTTCTGACCTGTAATGTTGCCAGAATCATAATCATACACTATTTGTTCGTCGGCCAGAGGAGAACTGGCACCCCGACTGAGCCTGGTTTCTCCCAAGGTTTTTTTCTCCATTCTGGCCCTGAAGGAGTTTTGGTTCCTTGCCACTGTCACATTTGGCTTTTAGCTTGCTCAGTTGGGGACACTTAAATTTCAACTATATTACTGATCTGCCCGCATTGACACTATATGATAATTGAAATGAGCTGGATGACATCACCGTTTTCACCAGAGCGGCTGTACAGCCGAATCAAATTCCGTTGCATTATTTTCCTGTTACCACTGTGAAGCTGCTTTGAAACAATTGCCATTGTAAAAAGCGCTATATAAACAAAGGTGATTTGATTTGATTTGATAATCACTGCAATAATGATCCAATCATAGAATCTTAAGCATTTGCCTATTTAAATCTAAACTATTTATTTATTTATTTTTAATATAAAATGTAATTTATTCCTTTGAATACATTTCAAATAAATGTTGTTCTTTAGAACTTTCTATTCATCAAAGAATTCTCAAAAAATGTATCATGGTTTCCACAAAAATATTAAGCAGCATAAACAGCAGCATTGGTAATAATAAGAACCATTATATACACAATATTGGCAAAAGTTTTGGGACGCCTGCCTTTACATGCACATTACCTTTAATGACATCCCATTCTTAATCTGTAGGGTTTAATATGGCCATGGAAAACCCATCCCATGAAGCTCTCTACGAGCTAATCTGAAGGCCACACGAAGTTTGGAGGTCTGTAGCTATTGACTCTGCAGAAAGTTGGCGACTTCTGCGCACTGTGCGCCTCAGCATGCGCTGACCCCGCTCTGTGATTTTACGTTGCCTACCACTTCGTGGATGAGTTGCTGTTGTTCCCAGTTGCTTCCGCTTTGTTATAATACCACTAACAGTTGACCGTAGAATATTTAGTAGTGAGGAAATTCACTGAGCTCCTAAGAGCGACCCATTCTTTCACAAATGTTTGTAGAAGCAGTCTGTATGCCTAGGTGCTCAGTTTTATACCATGGAAGTGATTGGAATACCTGAATTCAATGATTTGGAGGGGTGTCCCAATACTTTTGGCAATATATATATATATATATATATATGAAGGCACACTTACCTTTTAAAGCAAAGATATTTGGGATATAGTTTTAGAAGCTTGTGCATAGACATCAACACTTAAAACACAAACCTTAAAAACAATGACAATCAACAAACTGAATAAAATGAGATCTTAACATCACAACACAACACAACAAATAACTAACAATAATGAGAAAAAACAGGCTTATAACAGTGAAACAGCATATATTTTTTAACAAACAAAAGTTTAAAAATAGTCAAATAAAAAAAGTAACCAGATTTTTTTTTTTTTATGCTGGGAACTAAAAAACTTAAAAAAAAAAAAAAAAAGAATATTATTTTTTTTGTTATTTTATTATTATTATTTTTACAGTGCAACCATTCAAGAACCACTGAGTTACATTCAGTAGAAAAATAGATTTTAAAACTGCACTATGCAGCTAAAACTTACAGGATCTAATCTTACAGTTATTGTACAGAGTATGCGAATCTGGTTTGTGATGATCTACAGTATGTTATGTTGCTCTAAATAGACAAACAAGCAAGCTGAGAAAATATTGGATAGTTAATTACAAATTCAGTCTTACTTAATCAAAGCCCAGTGGAGGTTGGAAATAATTTCCTCTTTGTCAACACCTCATGAACAACATTTCACTATTATAAGTGTGCCGTCACCTGTGAAATGCTGTTATCGGTTTGGCTTCCGTCCTTGACTGTGTTTCACAACAAATTCATTATCTTAATTAAACAAACAAATGAAGGAAGATGCTGTAATAAGATATGGGGAAATACGAGTGAGTTATATAAGAGATGTAGCAAACTAGGAGGATTGATGCATTGATTCGTTCATCTCATGTGGTGAGTGAGTGTGCTGATTCTGTCCCAGGGGATTTTTACTACAACAATGCTACATCACCAGGCCAAAGAAACAGCAAGAAAGAACATTGTATGAGTGTTCATAGTGACCCCAAGAGAACTGACGATTCCTTTCTACTGTTTACTGTGTTTCAGGCCATCTAAGGACTTTTAGATGCACACAAATGCACACTTCTTTCAAACTGTTTTACTCAGTCCAAAACAACACTTCTCACTGTTGTACAGCTGTTTATAGTTGCATTCACTGTTAATCACCGTTGACTGTTGACAATTTTTTTTTTTTACAATTTTCATAAAAAAGTAACTTTATACATTCATACAATTTATAATAAAATCATTCTAATATGCTGATTTTACAATAAGGTCTCATTTGTTAACATTTGTTAATGATTAACTACATGAACTAACAATAAGCAATATACAGTGCATCCGGAAAGTATTCACAGTGCTTCACTTTTTCCACATTTTGTTATGTTCATCTGTGTCAGCTGTGTGTCATCATTATTCTCATTTTGTTCACTATAATAGCTCCTCCCATTCCTTCAGTCTGTCTGATCTCAGTTATGTTTAGTGTGTTGTGCCTGTTTAGCCTGCCTGTTTTTCAGTGGCAGGAACTGGGAGACTAGTCAGGGTTGAGGGAAAGATGAATGCAGCAATGTACAGTGACATACTTGATGAAAACCTGCTCCAGAGCACTCTGGACCTCAGATCTAAGCACACAGCCAAGATAAAAAAGGAGCAGCTATGGGGCAACTCTGTGAATGTCCTTGAGTGGCCCAGCCAGAGCCCAGACTTGAACCAGATTGAACATCTCTGGAGAGATCTGAAAATGGCTGTGCACCGACGCTCCCCATCCAACCTGATGGAGCTTGAGAGGTCCTGCAAAGAAGAATGGGAGAAACTGCCCAAAAATGGGTGTGCCAAGCTTGTCGCATCATACTCAAAAAGACTTGAGGCTGTAATTGATGCCAAATGTGCTTCAAAAAAGTATTGAGCAAAGGCTGTGAATACTTATGTACATGTGATTTTTTTTTTTTTTTTTTTTTTTTTTTTTTAATAAATTTGCAAAGATTTCAAACAAACTTCTTTCACATTGTCATTATGGGGTATTGCTTGTAGAATTTTGAGGAAAATTAATTTAATCCATTTTGGAATAAGGCTGTAACATAAAATGTGGAAAAAGTGAAGCGCTTGAATACTTTCAAACTATACGGACATTTAAGGGATGCGGTACAGTAATACCACTTACTACACGGTATTTCACCACATAAATACTTATAGGGATAAGACATATTGATCTGAGATGAAACCATTTTAAAATTGTACCCGTTTGTTATGTTATAATCCATTACAGTGTACAAAACAATTGTCGCAAAATGGCAGCAATAGCATTTGTATGAAACGAGAGAGCGAGTCTGCAATACCAGTTGATATAATTAAATAGCTGTATACAAAATATTGATTTGAGTTTTAATATTTTATTAGTTCACCAAACACAAAACTTCCACAAGGAAAATCCATTCCTAGCAAGCATAAATCGCCGACTTCAGTTACCCGGATGTGTCACGATCACCAGCTGGAGTGCCCTTGATAGCCACCAGAGGGCACTCTACCCCAGACTATTGCCACTCAATCAAGGACTACATTTCCCATAACTCACTGCCCAGTCTCATCTTCCATGATTGTCTTCAGCTGTGTCTCATTAGCCTTGTTAGCTCACCCTATATAAGCCTGGTTTACTCAGTCACTCTTTGTAAAGTCTTGTATGTGTCTCCACTGCATTTCTGAGTGCGTTATAGCTTGTTTCTCATGTTCATGGTTCTGACTTTCTGCCCAGTTTCTTAGTTTTCCCTGTGCTTTTGACCTTTTGCCTGTTTATTGGATTACGTTTTTGGATTGCCCTTTAATAAAATACTGCATTTGGATCCTCAACCTTGTGTCTTGGAGCAGTGCATGACAGGATGAGCATCTGTTATAAGTTTTTACTGGTTGTTATAGGGGGATAACATACTGCAAGTATTCCACAAAGCCATGTAATAACTTATGTTAACAGATACAATTGTTGATCTTAAAAATGTATTAGTAACTGTTGAGATTAACATAACTAAGATTAATAAATGCTGTAGAAGTATTGTTCATTGTTAATTAATGGTACCTAATGTTAACAAATGAAGCCTTATTGTAAAGTGTTACCCATTTTTTATTATCAATGTTGAAAACAGTGCTGCTTAAATTGTCCCTATTATACATTTTCAAACATTTACTTTCATGCAGTGTGTAATATAGCTGTTTGTGAATGTAAAAAGTCTGCAAAGATCAAATTGCACAACAAATAAAGTTATTGTCTCCAAAAAGAAGCCTATGGCCTTCAGTGGCTGTCCACGAACAACGTCGGCTTTGAGCCACTTTCAAACACTGTAGTTGGATTGTGTTGTCGACATGTCGAGAAGACGCGTTTCCATTTCAGTCAGTCATGTTCAACATTACGTCGACATCAACATATTGGGATATCGCATGAGATCCCAATACATCAGTGACGTTGACGTAAGATTTTGGTTTACAACCTGTAATATTACATCAGTCATTCACGTTAGTGCTGTAAGGGTGGGTCGCCTACAGTGGTTCAGGCTGCAGGGTTGCCGAATGACTAAAGAAACGTTATCAGCAAGAGGATAGAAAACTGTACATTTCTCGTCTTTACCACCCACTGCAACTTATACCAACGATGGAAATAAGCGCAGTTACAATAGCAAAATATGTGGGAGAGCGTTGCTAGAATGTGACTATATTGTATTGCAATAGGTAGCACTTCAAAGTCAATACCAAATCAAAACTAGTTAGCACATCATTTATAATTGAAAGGATTTCATGACAAAATCTGGTTATGGTTACACTTAAAATAGTTTCAAAATAGATGTATGAGATGATAAAAACTTATACCATTAATCGTACCCAGCATGAATAGAATGTTACCTGAGGGATAGAAAGAGAGAGAGAGAGGGAGAGAGAGAGAGAAAGAGACAAAGAGAGCAAAGACGTGAAGAGCCAAAGAGAAGGCCCCCAAGAAGAGAGAGAGCCAGATAATCAAGAGAGACAGAGAATAAAAGAAAGAGCCAGAGCAACAGTTACATGTTCTTTTTATCTGTTCCTTGACCATGTGACTGAAACCCTAATGTGAGATATTCAAACTGACCAATCAGACCAAACTTCCCCCACTGTACTAAAGGTGTGACACACATTTAGCCTACAGGCCTTCAGTATCTCTTTGTCTTTAGGAATTCCAAATGGCCCTTCTGGTAAGAAAGAGGGGGGTTGAAAACAGTAAAGCAAATTTCTTTGTTTGATTTCAAATATCAAATATCTTTGATTATTTTCAATCCTACAGTGCTATGTACAGTTATTGTTTGGGTAAGTGTTTAGTATTTAGCTGTGAGCCTGGTTTGCTCACATAAGTGTAATACAAAGCATTCTTTGAGTCTTTATTATTAGAACAGAGTGGAGCACTATTTGTATCATAGTAGAATGTAAAGATATGAGCACTGTTCAAGATACAAGCCCTTGTGCTCAAGTACTTTCTCTGTAAACATCCCCAGTAATTTTCAACTTACCACTGAGAAACGTCCTGCTCAAGTTTGCGATTGTGATGGTGAAAAATATGGTAAAATCAACCCCATCGTTACTGTCCTTACAGTTTGTACAATTACTGTGAATTGAGGAAGTCTTCAGAGCTGAAAGTCAGATATATATGGTAATGGATGTTTTGTTTCTGACACACGCTGAGATAGACCAATCACAACAGACTGGGCCATCTGACCAATCAGAGCAGAGTAGGCTTGCAGAAAGGAGATGTTTAGAGAGACCGAATCTTTGAATGAATCGTTTGAGACTCTTTGAGAAATGAGGTGATGTGCAATGTATATTATGAAAAAATGAAAGTGTTTTTTGACCTTGGATGCATACGTGTGTGTGTGTGTGTGTGTGTGTGTGTGTCTATATATATGTCTATATTTTTTATAACATAACTGTATATACTTTCTGTTCTGTGTTGTCTGACCATTTAAATGAGCTTCTACTTTGTTGCAGAACCTTCAGAATCATTGAAGATAAAGGCAGATGGGATACAATGGTACTGTTTCAAAAATATTATTTATTGTTTCTTAATCTGTTCATTTTATCTGGTTTCCCTTTTATGCTGCATATGGTGCACAGACCCTTCTGATTGCACCACTGATCAAGACTGTTATATAATTCATAAGGATTTGTTTATGGGCAAAGCAGCAGACAGTTGGTCTACTTGGTCATCTGACGTAATTATACTGTCATCATGAATATGCGTTTCCTTCGCCATCACCTCCCTTTACTCTAATTACGTCTTTTTAATTGTGTGGAGGAGGAAGTATTTTCCCTACAGCCTCCGGTGGCCCTCGGTAGGTGGGTGTACGGCTGGAGACACAGATGCAAACCTTTGAACTTCAAGGAGACAAACAAGCAGCTCTGTGCGTGCAAAAGCAGAGAGACCTCGCTGTGTGAACCAGTGTGAAGGCAGAGTACATTCTCAGTTCAGAGTATACCGTGCCAAGGGCTCTGATGCTTAAAACCTCCCCCTCATTATATCTCCGCATATGTCACATTAAAATCTGTACTTTTCAGATTCACTTATAAAAATTTAAGAAGACTGGATAATAACAGAGCATGCATAATTTGCCATAGGGAAACAGAGGCAAACTAAAGTTCTCACTACCAAGGTCTCTTAACCCCCCATATTTGCATGGTAAAGGCTGATTACAGCAGACTGTGTCAAGATGTGTCAGGTTTTCCTGTGTATACACAGGACTTTCTGTCAGACATTGAGGGTACGTGTACATGACAATGATGTACTCAGGGGCGTCAATTGGGTATGGCAGGGTATAGAGGCTGCCATATCTTGGCTGCCTGGTCAGATCAATGTAAGAAATATATTTTTATTGCAGGATTAACAGAGTTATATTACTGCGTGTAACATAAAATTTATATTGTTAAATAAAACAGAAAAGTAAATTATACTCACATGGCTCGAATATAACAACCAGATCGCTTTAAAGGGATAGTTCACCCAAAAATGAAAATTAGCCCATGGTTTACTCACCCTCAAGTCATCCTAGGTGTATATGACTTTCTTCTTTCAGACAATACAATCGGACTTATATAAAAAAATATCCTGGCTCTTCCAATCTTTATAATGGCAGTGAATGGCTGTTTCTGTTTTGAAGTCCATAAAAGTGCATCTATCCATCATAAAAGATATCCACATGGCTCCGGGGGGTTAATAAAGGCCTTCTGAAGCAAAGCAATGCGTTTGTGTAAGAAAAATATCCCAAAAACTTTAAAAACTAAAATAACTAGCTTCCAGGCAGACGGCCTATGCAAATCGACTTACGGCAAAAGAATAACCCCTGAAGCGATATATGACGTAGGATTTAGAAGTATCGCAAGCTTTGACGCCTCTCGCGTTTCAAACAAATAGGGCTGGGCAACAAACTCAAGCCCCTCTTCTCTTATATCGAAATCCTCCGGCATTTCTCTTTAAAAATTCTCGTTTTAGACTTATAATTTATGACCAGTGTTTTGTTTTGCTCTATCCTCTGCGCTTCCGCGTTCGTCAATACTTCATGCGTCAGGTCAGGGGTTACTCTATCTCTGTAAATCGATGTGTACGGCCATCTGTCGGATGCTAGTTATTTTAGTTTATAAAGTTTTAAATATGGATATTTTTGCCTTTATTACCCCCCCGGAGCCGTGTGGAACACTTTTATGATGGATAGATGCACTTTTATGGACTTCAAAACAAAAACGGCAGTTCACTGCCATTATAAAGCTTGGAAGAGCCAGGACATTTTTTAATATAACTCCGATTGTATTCGTCTGAAAGAAGAATGTCATATACACCTAGGATGACTTGAGGGTGAGTAAATCATGGGCACATTTTCATTTTTGGGTGAACTAGCCCTTCAAAGGCGCTGTCAGTATGTCTATTTACAACGTGATTTTGCAGCATTGAGTATTGTAGCCAATCAGAGATTTCTGTTGAAAATTAATGACCAGTCAGAGGTGTTTAAGTTATCAGTAGTGAGAATCCGCTCAGTATCTCTGAAAACGCTTAATGAGTTTATATATTAGAGTAAGTTTACCAAGTTTACCAAGTTCTCCACGCTTACAAATACTTTCATTAAAAAAAAAAAGCAGAGACATGATTTAAATAAAAGATTTACTGTGCCGTTTTGACAGATTCATTGATTAAAACAGGAGTTTTCACACTCAATGAGTTTGCCTGAACTGACTGACAGCTTCAGTGATTATAAAGGTAGCACTCTTTACTCGCTGTCTAATTTCATTCACAATTTGAAGAGTTTTTGTTTTCATGTGAAGTAGGCTACATGAAAGTGGGACTGTCAGGTCGAGGGAGTAAGATCGGGTGACATTATCAGAGTCTGCCATACCTTGGCTTTTGGTGAATTGATGCCACTGGATGTACTAAAAATGGAAAAGTTTTTCCTTCGCGTTTTTGAAAAGTTTCACGTACAGACAATGATCCCCCTTCACAAGGATCCGCGAAAACGACTAAAAAAGCTGTATTATGCATGCGAGGCCAGTAGTTGGCGATGTCACTTTAGAAACTAGGCAGGGCTGAAACGACACGTCGATGTAATCATTTACGCATTGTTTAAGTTCATCCCTAATCCCCTGTCATGTTTCACACAAAACAAAACTCTAGAGTAGATGCTAATGGCTAGTATGGCAGCGCCGCTTACTACGAGCCTGCACGTTTTCAGGACTCACAACCACATTCAGCAACAGTATCAAAAATGGCGATGTCCATAACATCGGGAGGTTTTATCACAATTTACAGCATGCTATCAGAGTCCAATCGTTAGTTCATCCATCAGATATTTTAGACAACCAACAAAGACTTTAAATGCTTAGTAAATGAGTGCAGAGAGTACGTTTGAGCTGTGCACCTCACAGCACAGTAAACTAAACCTGTCATGATTATACAAGTTCATTGTGGCTTTCACATTATGACAGACAACTAGTTGTCTAGTGCAGTTCCGTTCATTCAGCACAGATTTGTCAAGAATGCGGTTTTGAGTCCTGAAAATGTGTAGGTGTCATTTTGGTTATAGAATTGGGTTGTCACGCTCAAAAAAAAAAAAAAAAAAAAAAACACGCAATGTATGAATATATGAACGCAACCACATTAAGCGGCGCCGCCATACTAGCCATTAGCATCTGCTCTAGAGTTTTGTTTTGTGTGAAACATGACGGGGATTAGGGATGAACATAAATAGTGCATAATCGATCACATTGATGCCTCATTCCAGCCCAAAAAGAAACACTGCATGCATGTGCACATGCGCAATCTTCTACAGAGCAGTGAATACAAACAGTAAATCTACACTTTGCTGGAGAAGCATTAATAAACTCAGTATCTTGAGCAGTACAAACACAGTCCTGTAGTCCGCCATTGTTGTTTTGATTAAGTTCTCGTGTATGCCTATAGACAGAACATGTAATATGCATGCGCATGAAGTCACTGTTTTCACAAATTCGCATTTTCGTAGTATAAACAAAGACGATAATGGTATCATTTTCAAAAACTTGCACTTTAAAAAAACACGTTTTCAAAAGTTTACATTTTCAGGCGCCTGAAAATGTTTCACGAGTTCACACTTACAAATAATCAGAGTAAAGAGTATGCATTATATGGCGTGCTGTCCGAGAAGAGGGATCCGAGCTCGGTATTTTGGCCCAAATCCAGAGTACTCCCTCCGTATCCCTGGCTGGGATAGGAAACCAGCCAAGAGTGAGGAGTCAGGGTGGTGGAGGGATGCAGAAAACTGTCGAGGAACATAGGTGAGTCGGCTACATATATATATATATATATATATATATATAGGCCTGCTCTCATGCTGATTTGATAGATCATTTGAACGTGTTCCTCCCCAACGTTGTTAATAAAACTTTATGTAAATGAACGGCCAAACACAAAAATGCAAAAAAGTTTTCCATGTAAACAGCCCAGAGGCATCATTTATTGATTATGTGTTAATAAATAATTATCATATTCAAAAACTTGCAGGTGCAAGAAATATTTCCATAAAAAATTTAAATGTAAATATAAAAATAAATACAAAATATTTATATTTAAATAAATTATTAAACATGATGCAGTGCAATGCTAAAAATATTTCCATACAAAAAAAACATACATCACAATGACATATAAAAAATATTTATTCATATTTAATATATATTTATATATTATTTATTTTTAAATAATATAATTCAACCATTTTTTTTTTCATTTGGAATAGATTGCACAATGAATCTTTCACAATTAAAGTATATTAAATAATCAATAAGTAAATAAGAGTAAGCTGTGATATTGACGTTAAACAACCCACAAAACAAGTCTATTCGGCTCAAGTCTTGAACAAATCAATTATTTTTGTTTATATTATTTTGAAAAGCTGTATTGATGAGGTAAGTTGTTTGTCTGCCTTCCTCAGAAGCACCATTGTTTACTCTGAACACACTATATATAAGAGGCCTGTTTCATTCTCAGACTGCTTATTTCACATGCTGTAAAAACAGTGAGTAAATGATTGAACGATAACGATTTTATGGAAAACATCCTTCCTGTTCTCATAGTGCCTCAACCCACTCAAAACGTAATATATCCACTCCATCGTGGGTACATCAGTATTTGCATTTAACATTATGAACGTGGGTGGTTTGGGTGAATGGAAAAAGTTCCCTTGTTGCTAATCATATTACGGTCAACAAAACAACAACAAGAGCAACTACTATTAGCATACTGCCAAGTGAAAACAAAACCAGGACAACAAAATATGTCACAGAATATCAAATGTCGACACCATTCATCGAGAACATTTACAGAAAGCTTAAGGCACAGTTTAAACGAAGTCCACCGGTTTAAAAACACCTGAGAATACATGGCACTTCGGAACCTAAATGATGGAGGAACAATCTATCCCAGCATGCAGCCTGTGCAAGAAGGTGGGAGGTGTTTGTGCCTTTCACTTCAATGGCCTCCTTTCTCTCACATTCATCTTCCCTGGCATGATTGACAGGCTGTGAGCTGTCAGTCAGCTCAAATGAGAAGAGCCATCTGTCTAAATCACACGGCTTCTAAAGCGCCAGCAACACATGAGGTGCTCCAAGAGGAAGGAACGGCGAGAATGCTTTCCACCAGGAAAGAGCAGCAAGAAAGCACCCTGTTAATCTTTCAATCATTAGCATCACATTATGTTCAGTAAGCCTTTATTGATCCGTTTACATCATAAAGGAAATTGTAAGATAAGGGGCGTGTGCTTTCCGGACCTCAGGCTGCAAACACGACACCCCGCACAGTGTGAGAATCCATGTTTGAGTCACACTTTGTGTGTGATGTAACACGCTGAAAAGATGTCACCAAAAAGAGTGCATAAACAACAACTTTTGGCAGAGAATTATATTTTGCTATGGTTAACAAGGAGTCATCCGAAAAGTGTTTTTAATATGCTTTTCCAAATCCAAACTACAATATCTTTTACAATATTTATTTTAGCTTCTTGCAATATATTTATTAGAGCTGTCAATTTAATCACATTACAAAAATAGCAATGAAAATATTAAAATATAATTGATATAAACAATATATAAATGTTATTGTTAACTATATCTAAATCAGTTTTGACTGAAATAAAGCTGAAATAAAATAATATACAAATATTAGATGAATATTTTAAATTAAAACTGAGATGAGCTTCAGTTGAATTACTAAAATTAAAACTGAAATGATAAATTAAAGCTCTATAAAAATATAAAAAATAAACTAATAAAAGAAATTGAAAAACCATACAAAATTAATACAACTTGAACCAAAACTAAAACTGCAAATATACAAATAAAAGATAAATATTAATAAATACTACACTAGTATTTATATATATATATATATATATATATATATATATATACAGTGGGGAGAACAAGTATTTGATACACTGCCGATTTTGCAGGTTTTCCTACTTACAAAGCATGTAGAGGTGAGAGACAGAATCTAAAACAAAAATCCAGAAATCACATTGTATGATTTTTAAATAATTAATTTGCATTTTATTGCATGACATAAGTATTTGATCACCTACCAACCAGTAAGAATTCCGGCTCTCACAGACCTGTTAGTTTTTCTTTAAGAAGCCCTCCTGTTCTCCACTCATTACCTGTATTAACTGCACCTGTTTGAACTCGTTACCTGTATAAAAGACACCTGTCCACACACTCAATCAAACAGACTCTAACCTCTCCACAATGGCCAAGACCAGAGAGCTGTGTAAGGACATCAGGGATAAAAATTGTAGACCTGCACAAGGCTGGGATGGGCTACAGGACAGTAGGCAAGCAGCTTGGTGAGAAGGCAACAACTGTTGGCGAAATTATTAGAAAATGGAAGAAGTTCAAGATGACGGTCAATCTCCCTCGATCTGGGGCACCATGCAAGATCTCACCTCGTGGGGCATCAATGATCATGAGGAAGGTGAGGAATCAGCCCAGAACTACATGGCAGGACCTGGTCAATGACCTGAAGAGAGCTGGGACCACAGTCTCAAGGAAAACCATTAGTAACACACTACGCCGTCATGGATTAAAATCCTGCAGCGCACGCAAGGTCCCCCCGCTCAAGCCAGCGCATGTCCAGGCCATCTTAAGTTTGCCAATGACCATCTGGATGATCCAGAGGAGGAATGGGAGAAGGTCATGTGGTCTGATGAGACAAAAATAGAGCTTTTTGGTCTAAACTCCACTCGCCGTGTTTGGAGGAAGAAGAAGAATGAGTACAACCCCAAGAACACCATCCCAACTGTGAAGCATGGAGGTGGAAACATCATTCTTTGTGGATGCTTTTCTGCAAAGGGGACATGACGACTGCACCGTATTGAGGGGAGGATGGATGGGGCCATGTATTGTGAGATCTTGGCCAACAACCTCCTTCCCTCAGTAAGAGCATTGAAGATGGGTCATGGCTGGGTCTTCCATCTCAAGGTCGTGGAGTGGCCTAGCCAGTCTCCAGACCTGAACCCAATAGAAAATCTTTGGAGGGAGCTGAAAGTCCGTATTGCCCAGCGACAGCCCTGAAACCTGAAGGATCTGGAGAAGGTCTGTATGGAGGAGTGGGCCAAAATCCCTGCTGCAGTGTGTGCAAACCGGGTCAAGAACTACAGGAAACGTATGATCTCTATAATTGCAAACAAAGGTTTCTGTACCAAATATTAAGTTCTGCTTTTCTGATGTATCAAATACTTATGTCATGCAATAAAATGCAAATTAATTACTTAAAAATCATACAATGTGATTTTCTGGATTTTTGTTTTCGATTCCGTCACTCACAGTTGAAGAGTACCTATGATAAAAATTACAGACTTCTACATGCTTTGTAAGTGGGCAAACCTGCAAAATCGGCAGTGTATCAAATACTTGTTCTTCCCACTGTATATATATACACACCGATCAGGCATAATATTATGACCACTGACAGGTGAAGTGAATAACACTGCTTATCTCTTCATCCCAGCACCTGTTAGTGGGTGGGATATTTTAGGCAGCAAGTGAAAATTTTGTCCTCAGAGTTGATGTGTTAGAAGCAGGAAAAATGGGCAAGCATAAGGATTTGAGTGAGTTTGACAAGGGCCAAATTGTGATGGCTAGACGACTGGGTCAGAGCATCTCAAAAACTGCAGCTCTTGTGGGGTGTTCCCGGTCTGCAGTATCTATCAAAAGTGGTCCATGGAAGGAACAGTGGTGAACCGGCGTCAGGGTCATGGGCGGCCAAGGCTCCCCCACATGCAATTGATGCATGTGGGGAGTGAAGGCTGGCCCGTGTGGTCCGATCAAACAGACGAGCTACTGTAGCTCAAATTGCTTAAGAAGTTAATGCTGGTTCTGATAGAAAGGTTTCAGAATACACAGTGCATCGCAGTTTGTTGCATATTGGGCTGCATAGCTGCAGACCAGTCAGGGTGCCCATGCTGACCCCTGTCCACTGCTGGAAGCGCCAACAGTGGACACGTTAGCACCAGAACTGGACCACGGAGCAATGGAAGAAGGTGGCATGGTCTGATGAATCACCTTTTCTTTTACATCACGTGGATGGCTGGGTGATTGTGTGTCACTTACCTGGCGAACACATGGCACCAGGATGCACTATGGGAAGAAGGCAAGCCGGTGGAGGCAGTGTGATGCTTTGGGCAATGTTCTGCAGGGAAACCTTGGGTCCTGCCATCCATGTGGATGTTATTTTGACACGTACCATCTAACTAAGCATTGTTGGAGACCATGTACACCCTTTCATGGAAACGGTATTCCCTGGTGGCTGTGGCCTCTTTCAGCAGGATAATGCACCCTGCCACAATGCAAAAATGGTTCAGGAATGGTTTGAGGAGCACAACACTATATTGCCAATAGTATTGGGACACCCCTCCAAATCATTGAATTCAGGTGTTCCAATCCCTTCTATGGCCACAGCTGTATAATATCAAGCACCTAGGCATGCAGACTGCTTCTACAAACATTTGTGAAGGAATGGGTTGCTCTCAGGAGCTCAGTGAATTCAAGCGTGGTACCATTGCCACCTGTGCAATAAGTCCATTCGTGAAACTTCCTCACTACTGAATATTCCATGGTCAACTGTTAGTGGTATTATAACAAAGTGGAAGCAATTGGGAACAACAGCAACTCAGCCACGAAGTTGTAGGCCACGTAAAATCACAGAGCGGGGTCAGTGCATGCTGAGGCGCACAGTGCACAGAAGTCGCCAACTTTTTGCAGAGTCAATAGCTACAGACCTCTAAACAAGTGCAATGCAAAGCGTCGGATGCAGTGATGTAAAGCACGCCGCCACTGGATTCTAGATCAGTGGATACGTGTTCTCTGGAGTGACGAATCACGCTTAGATAAACAGATAAATTATCGGGCGATATGGGTAAAAAAAAAAATGACATCCTTTTTATTGCTCCGATAAATAAATAAAATCCAATAACTAGATCTGATAAAGTACGCTTGCTGGTAAATCAGTCAATCAGTCTGATTTATCCTAGATTCATCCGCTTTCCGAGTGCAAGTGACTGCAGCTTTAAAACTGTCGCGGTCATTACGGCAGCAGTTAATAAACACAGAGCATCGATGTCCCCAATTAGCAAGCATTTGAAAATTGTAAAAAGTTTTCCAGAGACAGCGTAAAGGCTAAAGCCATAAATGACAAAGTAATAGAATTTATAGTTTTGTTGAGGATGCACTTTTTGTTTTTCATTTTTATTCAGAGGTTGACAAATGTCAATGAAATTTATTTATTATGTATTTGAAAAACATGTGACTTAAAGTCTATATACCTTCCTCATCCTCATGCACTAAAGGTTGAATAGATGCATTTCTTTGTTATGCGTGAAATACTTGAATATATATTTGTTGTTAATGAGTTGTTAAGTGCAGATAAACCGTAGTTCTGTCATAGTTCTGTTAAACCTTTTCTGTTACTAAGTATTGTGGTGCCTTACACAAAAAATAAAAACATTTGAAGAGTCAGGACTGATGTTTGCCATTATAATTAGGCCAGAGCTTTCATAAGTACATCTTAGATTTTCTATTCTCCTGGGTGCACAAACTGCAGATTAGATGAAAATAATAATATAAAAATATGAACTTATTGGTTATCGGTATCTGTATCGGAATCGGCCATGAGAAGGACTTAATTATCGGTTATCGGTATTGGTTACAATTTTTCATATCGTGCATCCCTGCCCTTAACCACAGTATGTATATCTGTGAAGGTAAAACCATATGTACGGTGTACATTTTAGGACATCCCCAGTCTGTTTCGTCCGATGCCTTTATGTCTGATGCCTTTTAGTCTGAGGCTGTTTCGCCCGATGCCTAATTGTACGAGACCTGACACCTGACATTGTTTTTCCTGAGACCTGAAGCCTTTCAGTCTGAGGCGCGATGCCGTTTTGTCCAATGACTGAAGCCTTTTAGCCTGAGGCATGATGCCTTTTCGTCATATGACTGAGGTCTGAGGATGTCCTAAAATGTACACCGTACATATGAGTACCACAAGGTTTTACATGTCTATTGGACACATGCAATCTCAGCAATAAACTGCCATCTTTGCTGCCTGTCTTCTGTATCTGAAAAGAACTTGTGAATATTGTGATGTTTTCTGTGCTTCCCTTAAACTCGCAGAACTCACAGCAGTCAAACTCCTTAACAATGCTGCATAATTACTCACATAATAATGCCCATTTATCCAGTAATTGCAATCATCAGACTGTCAGCACACACTTGCATTAATTAGCGTGGTCTTGGACTTAATGGGATCATCTGCTGACTTATGATGGTCTATGGAGAGGTAATTTTAAGAAGCTGTGTGCATAATTGCCTGCTTTTTTGATTAGATGTTTACACCTTGATCGCTTTCTCATGTTTCAGAAAAGCATATGACTTGCTTTTGCATGCCGTTTAGTGAGAATGAAAACAGTGATAATCTGGCATTGTAGGTTTGTAAACAGTTTGACCCCTGGTTATTTTCTTACCAAACAAACAGTGGAAAATATGGGACCAAAAAAGTTGTCACATGGGGAAGTGGTCATAAATAGTCATCTCACTAATCATAAAGTCAAAAGTCTAATTAAATGAATAATTGTGTTCTTGTATAATTGTATTGGCTTCCAACATCAAACTTTTTGATAATTTCATGTTGCAAAATAATTCCAGTATTATAAAGTGAATGCAATAAATACATTCAAGCAATGGTAAACTATAGAACTATAGTGAGGGGTAAGGTTCTTGAATCTGATTGGCTGAGCAGTCTTTCCACCCATGCAATATTATACAATACATATTGTATAATTGGATATACATAGCTAATTACATTTAAAAGATCTCTAATATTGGCCAATAACTGATATGTTTGTCTTGGTCTTCACAGCTCATCACTATATCAAAGCCAGATTATGAGCTTCTGTTGTGGTGTAATTTCAACAAGGAATTAAATATCTGTAAAACAAGGTTATTGTAGTGAATAAAAAACATAAAGAATGGTAACTTTCCTAGGAATTAGTTGTCTTCTGTTGACACAGGTGCCATCTGTTTGGGAAACAGTGAGGTAAACTAATAAAAGAGAAGAGCAGTGAGCTGGAGAATTCTACTGTAGAGAGCTGCCATGTGTTTCAGTGTGGTGTGGCAGCACCTTTTTTTTTTTTTTTTTTTTTGAAAGTGAAATGTTCCTTTGCAACTCTGGTGCTCAGCACATGAGTATCACAGCTTGAATCTATCTCACGGTGTATAAGCACAACAATGCTCAGCCAACACATTGTGTTCGGAGATAATTTTAGGGCAGAATCACACATAGGAAAGTGTTAAAGCGCAGTTCACTGAGTTTATTATATTCGTAAGCTGATGAAAATGTGGTTTTAGATGTAACCATATTGGTGTTTTATCTCCATATCATTAAATATAAGTATTCATGGCAGGGTCAAGGTCAAGGGGCATGATTAAAGGAATCACGGTCGAAAGGTTCAATCAAACAGTTCAATCTGAAAGCGTTCTGATTCCGTACACAGTTCTGCATGAATACAGTGTTTGCACAGCAGGCGTGTGTACTGTGGATGCTATTGATTGCCACACTTCATTTGTAGTAATAAACTCTGCTTCGCTCACAGCTGATAGATCAGTCATGATCGCAAACATTGACTTTCTATTACAGAGTAAGATGAAGGCAGGAGAGATGTTCTTGGTGTTTTTGATGTTTTGCTCTGTTTTCGGTTTTAGCTTTCTTGATATATATATTTATTGAGGTTGTATATATACAGGGTGCAATTTGTGAAAAAAAAAAAACAGAGGGGGGATGTTTTGAAAAGTTTTTTTTTTTTTCCCTTGAAAATAAATCACAAACCACAGTGGAGCTATATAGACTATTTTTGGTAGCTGTTACAGAAACATTTTTACAATAAATATTCTGATTTAACCCTGAGCTTTGAAGTATTAGATTAGATAGCTTCGATTTTTTTAGAACTATTTACAATGACGCTAATAATTCTTAATTTCAGATAAGAATGCAAAATCATGCAAAATCAATAGTTATTGATATTCTGAATAGAATGAGACACGAACCTGTACATATTCAATCGCGTTTGCGCCCATTTATTTTTTATCACAGTGCTTCGGTACACAACATGGACTACAAACTAGTCCAAAAGTGCGCACATTTGGAGAAAAATGTAGTCACACGTTTACCTCATATTTCTTTAGATAGAATAGAACCATAATTTCTTGATGACTCGCAGAAAGACGATTTACTGCCGATTCAACAGTCAATATTGCGCAATAATAATTCCCACCTGTTAGTGGGTGGGATATATTAGGCAGCAAGTGAACATTTTGTCCTCAAAGTTGATGTGTTAGAAGCAGGAAAAATGGGCAAGCGTAAGGATTTGAGCAAGTCTGACAAGGGCCAAATTGTGACGGCTAGACGACTGGGTCAGAGCATCTCCAAAACTGCAGCTCTTATGGGGTGTCCCCGGTCTGCAGTGGTCAGTATCTATCAAAAGTGCTACAAGGAAGGAACAGTGGTGAACCGTCGACAGGGTCATGGGCGGCCAAGGCTCATTGATGCATGTGGAGAGCGAAGGCTGGCCCGTGTGGTCCTATCAAACAGACGAGTTACTGTAGCTCAAATTGCTCGAGATTGCTATGATGCTTTGGGCAATGTTCTGCTGGGAAACCTTGGGTCCTGCCATCCATGCAGATGTTACTTTGACATGTACCACCAGTGTTGCCAGATTGGAAATGTCCAAGTATCGTACCAGAAGCTCAAAATTATCGTATTTGGAAGAAAATTATCGTACACGAGTCAAACGTACAGAATACAGCAATTTATCTAGACCAACAACTTTTTGACACAACCTGCAAATTACCACAATAGATAAATAACTATTTGACCTTACTACTTAACCTTCCTCTTCGCCTCTCCCCTGTCTTCACCTTCCTTTTCAGCACTCATTTTCTATACTTTATTGCTAAACTATCGACCTCAGCTTGGAAACAACTGACCTAAGCGCCGCGGCAGGAACGTTTTTGTTGTAAAAGTAACACGTTACTTTACTAGTTACTAGTTTACATGTTAGTTTACTTTACTTATTAGTTTACAAGTAATCTGATTACATAACTTGCGTTACCCCCAACACAGTTGTCTAATATAAAATATGGGCCATGCTGTAAACTGTCACACAGAACCATCAGTATTTGACAGCATACTAGTCAGAAATCTTGCTTTCACCCTTTCGGCACTCTCGGACAACACTCTGCATCTTGGATTCCAGCTGTCCAGGCATTGCTTCCGAGAAAAAAAGAAAAGTCATAGAAGGGCTTCTATTTATTATTTAGTGTATGCTATTAGAAAACTTGCCCTAGTCCTCTCTGTAAATAATTGATGAACAGTTGTATAAGTTACAGTTAGCAGATTACCACCACTTGCATTGCACAGAGAAAGCCATAATGCTTTTATGGAGCTTAATTTCCACTGGATTATACATAAATAGCTTCTTTTTTTTCACGTAATTGAATTGAAGGATTTAACGGTAGCTCAAACTCCTAATTTCACACAAGTATATGCAGATCAGTTAATTGTGGCACAAAGGACAAATAGGGCGAAGCTTCCTTCCAGATTCATGCTCAATTTAATAGAGAGAATTTTTCCATAATTTAAATAAAAAACAAAATTCGCCCATGTCAATCTTGTTTAATTTTTAATGGTACTGTATTAAAAGTAGATTTCCTCCAGACTTACCTGCCCAAGGCATATAAAACTTTAAATACACTAATGCATTATGCTTCCAATATCTCCGCTCTCATTAATATCCATGATACTCTATTGCACATGAACAAAGATGTTTATACTGCTTTGGAAAAGCTAGTCAAAGCTGAGCGGCAGTTGTCACATGAAGAAAGTAAAATGCATGATGGTAAATGTTACATTTAAAGTCACTGGGTGTGCCGAGGGCATCAAAATATACATCATATTACTCATACCTGTTATGTTTTGCCAATAATTAGTGATGTGTTAACTGATTTACCTTGCACCAGATGAACTCACAGCTGCAATGGCTGTTGCGTACTTCACAAAATGCACGACACTTGAATTTTAACCAATTACCACTTCAATTTTCTTCAAGACCTATGCAGTTTTGAGGGGGAAACTGTTTTCAATCAGACAATGGGGCAAATGAGGATTTGGAGGTCTAAAGAAACAAGGCTGTGACTCGCTAATTTAAATGTCATGAGTCTATTAACCCCGATACTTCTGCCCTTCGGACTCGATGGGATATCGTCCCTCTCTGTGACATTTCATTGTCTGTTTGTGTCATGTGCACGGTGTAATATCACTACCGAAAATAGCCTGAGTGAGCTCTCAACAAGCATGCCCTTTTCAAATTCAGCAAGATTGTTACATTTTAGGAAGATAATGCAACAAGAATGCATTTATATTACATTTCTATATTAAATTTATTTATTTACTTTTAGGTTTACTTTTAATGTTAGTGGTTTTGGTTGTGTCAAAAACATTTTATTTTTTATAACCCTTTACTGACCTCAAAGTTACTTCTTCATGGTACAATTAACTTTTTTTTTTTTTTACCTTAAAAGATGTGATATCCGTGTGATATGACCTGTTTAGATGAAGTTCAGTCATCTTATATGTTCCTAACATCATCTTATACAGGAAGTGCTAGGCTAGACACTTTTCTTGGCACAGATAGCTTGGCAGTACTGCCCACACACACACACAAAATATCCTCCCATGTTGCCTTTGTAACGTTATATACTCATCAGGGACACACTATCCTCACACAGAGACCAAAATAGCCCACTGGCATAACACTTTAGAGCTTGCTCATGGGAATAACAGTCATGTGTTGCTAATTTGGGGTCTTAATATGAGGTCCTGTTGATGATGCTGGAAGGAATTGAAGACTACAGGGAAATGGTGTGAATGAAACATTTCCAACTCACTGGCTGAGCAAACTATAGCTCATTTGCATTTTTCTATAAATATATATTTCTCCTTTTAGCGGTACAGTACGTCTCATTCTGGGTCTCCAGTTGCTCAAAGAATACAAGAAGTGTATGTTAAGTTGAGTGTAATGGTAAGCATTATTACGTGCCGCCCTGTAACATCAACAGAAATGTTCCCAATCTAAATCCAAAGGATCTGTAGCCTGTCTTTAAACCGCATCAATTACGTAAATTTTATTTATGCCAACCTGCATGACTTAAGCTGTAGGAAAATGCCGTCGAACATGTACGCTCTCTATGAAGTCCATTACATCAGGGTTTGCTATTGCTGTGATCTCATGTGAGTGACAAGTTGTAAAAAAAAAAAAAAAAAACGTACATATATATAATACAATACATATATACACACCGATCAGGCATAACATTATGACCTAATATTGTGTTGGTCACCCTTTTGCTGGCAAAACAGCTCTGACCCTTCGAGGCATGGACTCCACTAGACCCCTGAAGGTGTGCTGTGGTATCTGGCACCAAGATGTTAGCAGCAGATCCTTTAAGTCCTGTAAGTTGCGAGGTAGGGCCTTCAGGGATCGGACTTGTTTGTTCAACACATCCCACAGATGCTCGATTGGATTGAGATCCGGCTTGCCTTCTTCCCATAGTGCATCCTGGTGCCATGTGTTCCGCAGGTAAGCGACGCACACGCACCCGGCCATCCACGTGATGTAAAAGCAAAGGTGATTCATCGGACCAGGCCACCTTCTTACATTGCTCCGTGGTCCAGTTCTGATGCTCACGTGCCCACTGTTGGCACCCTGACTGGTCTGCGGCTATGCAGCCCCAAACGCAACAAACTGCGATGCACTGTGTATTCAGACGGAACCAGCATTGACTTCTTAAGCAATTTGAGCTACAGTAGCTCGTCTGTTTGATCTGACCACACGGGCCAGCCTTCGCTCCCCACGTGCATCAATGAGCCTGGGCCGCCCATGACCCTGTCGCCGGTTCACCACTTTTCCTTCCTTGGACCACTTTTGATAGATACTGACCACTGCAGACCGGGAACACCCCACAAGAGCTGCAGTTTTGGAGATGCTCTGACCCTGTCGTCTAGCCATCACAATTTGGCCCTTGTCAAACACGCTTGCCCATTTTTCCTGCTTCTAACACATGAACTTTGAGGACAAAATGTTCACTTGCTGCCTAATATATCCCACTCACTAACCGTGATGAAGAGAAAATCAGTGTTATTCACTTCACCTGTCAGTGGTCATAATGTTATGCCTGATCGGTGTAAAAAAAAAAAAAAAAAAAATATATATATATAAAATCACTTTTTAAAATTTTTGTGAGCACTTGTCAACTCCATTAGCTTAAGCCAGACACACCAAGCTGAAGGTCAGCCGTCGGGCAACATCGGGCCATTTTTGAGCGTCGGCTGACTTACTTTTTCCGGTGTGTTCCGCACCGCTGGCTCTAGTCGGACACCGTCTGGGTTTTTTTGGTTGATTCAACATGTAGAATCGCAGTCAGGCCGTTGGTTAGTGCGAGAACTTTGATTGGCTGTTCAGCTTAGCAGATGAGTCAGTGCACGAGAATAAGAGCAAATGTGATGAAAGCGAGCAAGTAAATCAAAACTGAACAGACAGAAGCATGTCATCTTACCTGAGCAACACTGCGTGAATATTTTCATAATAACATGAGCGGAGTGGAATAAAGAACGTGATCAGCGTGATTGATATTCAAAACGGTAAGCAAGTGCTGCTTTATTTATGGATATATCAGGGATAGTCATAATCAAAATTAATGATTATTTATGTATAGTTGGGCTAATAAAATTACAATATGTGACTTTTCAGTAAATTCTCCTTCTTGTCAGTCCCATTAAAAATCCTATAGAGTGTGGCCAGTTCAGTTTAAACTCACACTCACTTAACCAATTCTTAAATTTGCTTCAAAAATGTTGTCTGACGTAAATGTGTCTATTTTATTGTTTTTCTTAATTTCCTATGTATGTTGGAATGCTCGATATAGCCATTAAAAAGACTTCACACCACCTCTTGTGCCCATTGCAACTGTCATCGGAGGGATTCCTGGAATAAGTCTTAGATTCATCTCTCACAGACATGTTGCTGATGCTTATTTCCTTTGAGCTCAACCTCAGACTCCCACAATCCCTCACTGGACCCCAGTCTGGCAGCTTTGTCTGCTTCGATTTCCATGACAACCTCTAGCAGAATGAGGAATAACGAAAGGGAAGATAAATGAATGTGCTTTGAAAAGAAACACAGAATAGCAAACAGTGTACATTATGATGAACTATGGAGGCAGCCATGTGATTTGCCACCAACCTGGCAAACTTTGGTAAATCCAGTGAACAGTTCTTCCTCAAAATGCTGGTCCCTGGTAAATTTAACTTTGTTTCCTGGCAGACTGAAACAAACAAAAAAAAAAAAGCTTGCCAACTTTGTGTGCAATATGATATGATCAGCCTGTGGCCGGTCTATAGACATGAGTCTGAGCGTATGAGCCAGATTACATTATTTTCACATTTATCTAACAAAACATTGCAATGGGCAGGATGTGTAACTTCGTGAATGACAGATATTCCAATTCTGTGGAAGTTTCTGTGGGTGCAGATTATATGTGGGCTTGCTTAAAGAGTCAATCTTGATTAGAATCCGAGCTCACTAACAAGGGCTGTATGTTGAAATGATGAGAACAGCTTTTGGGTTTGAACCAAGTGCATTATCGGTGAGATTTATTGCCGAACAAGTGCTGCCCTGGCACATTGCTGTTTTTAACCTAAATAATATTCGGTTTTATGATAAATCGAACTATTTTAGCAATCTATTTAAATTCACTTACAAGAAATCTTCGAATAGTGCACCTCTGCAGTTCTTAATAAAGTTCCATAATCTACCTTTAATATAGACATTTATACTTAGTTGAAGCTAAATCATTTTGGACCGCTTTCAAGGAATACTCTATTAGAGGAAATTCACAAAGGGAATGAGAAGAGTCTGGAGAATGAAGATAAGGCCTTTTGATTTTTCAAAAATACTCTTTTTACTCTGCATTTTAACCCTGGTTTTATGTCTGACTGAGTTGACATGTAAAGGTAGGGACACACCAAACCGACGCCAAAGAACAAGCGCTGATGAAAGCCGACTGTGTTGTCGCATCGCCAGCAACGGGGAAAAAAACAGCACCTGAACACACCAAAAGGACTACAGGCGACGGTCAACTAGCATGCGCGTTTTGCGCCTGCGTGTACATTTCTATTTAAGCAGATATATTCGTCTATATTCGTCATTCAAAAAGGGAAAGCGATGCTAAGACTGCAGGTATAAAAAAAAATAAGTTTTCCTATTAGACAGCTTTTTTACTAAACTAAGTTCAGTGTTGTCAAATTAACCCAACCATCAAAACCATTCCTGGCCATTGACAGAATTTTCTGGCTTCCATGTTTTCACTGTTATATGGTAGGGGGCGCTATTACACATCTTCTGGCAGAGTACAGAATCACTGGATCAAAACACAGGAAAAAAAAGCAGCAGAAACAAGCGATAAATGCATTGCTTATGCACAGTGTAGTCTTTGACAAAAACATGATTTTCTCAGCTTTTTGTTAAAAATATACATTTTTTTTATAAACCATATCCACATTCAAGTGTTGATAAAAAAAAAAAAAAAAAAATGCATGAAGCTAGAATAAAAGGTTTATATGCTCTGTTCTTTCTTTTGATATATTGCATCTTGTTCAGATATTCATACAACAAAATATTCTGGGGGCCATGAAACTTTTGTGAAAATGATCAAAAATACTGGCAACTTAAAAAAAAATGCTGGTGGGGAAAGCGTTAATGGTCACACTTTAGTTTAGGGTCCAATTCTCACTATTAACTAACTATTAACGATTAACGTCTCGGTTACGTATGTAACCCTCGTTCCCTGAAGGAGGGAATGGAGACGCCACGTCGGAGACCGACGAATAGGAATCTCGCTCATGAGAGCCAATCTACTTCGAGTGTAACTAAACGAGCCAATGCACATTGGCATGCAATGATTGCACCAGGTACTCATGCCACGCAGCGCGGGTATAAATGAGACACAGGTGCTTGCATCAAATTAGCTTCTTTTGCTGAGGAGCCGAGTAGGTAACTGGCACCCCAGCAGGGTACAGAGGACATGGTGACGGGACGTTCAGGGAACGAGGGTTGCATACGTAACCGAGACGTTCCCATTCAGTCGGTCACTTCCGACGCCGCATACGTAACCGAGACGTTCCCATTCAGTCGGTCACTTCCGACGCCACGCCGGAGACCGACGAATAGGAATCCCTACCAAAGCGCCATGGCCTCTGCCCCCTTCCAGTGCCCTGTGTGAGCTTCCTGAGCTCCTGAGAAGTCCATCACTGCTGTTCCGCATGACCCGCTCAGTGACTATTGGATAACACTGGGAAAGCATTCCCTAGTGGAAGGGAACACTGCGGAACCCACATCGTACCCCAAAGGAGTTATGTGGAGTACAATGCTGAGCCGTAGCTCGCAACCGAGAGGGGGCTCCAGCCCCACTGAAGGGGGGGCTCTCCCAAGGGAAAGACACAGGCTTCCGTTAGGAGCAATCGTGGAAAAATATATGGAATCCCCGCAGGGTCACTCATATAACCCCAGCCCAGTACTGGTTCTCCAGGATTTAGCGGCAAAGGGCCTGATGCCAGACGCTCCGCCACGTCCGGCACCGAGGGTGATGGAGGACTCGACAGAGTTTGCTTCTCTACACGTAGGCTATAGAATCTAGCGAACGTGTTGGGTGTCGCCCAGCCAGCAGCTCTACAGATGTCTGACAGCGAGGCGCCACGTGCCAGCGCCCAGGAGGATGCAACACTTCTAGTAGAGTGTGCTCGCACCCTGAGCGGACAGGGCACACCTTGTGCTTGGTAAGCCAAGGTGATGGCATCCACTATCCAGTGGGCCATCCTCTGCTTGGAGACAGCCTTTCTCTTCTGCTGGCCTCTGTGATAGACAAAGAGCTGATCTGAGGTCCTGAAACTTTGCGTTCTATCCACGTAGATCCACAGAGCGCGGACGGGACAGAGCAAAGCTAGGGCTGGGTCTGCCTCCTCCAAGGGCAGCGCTTGCAGGTTCACCACCTGGTCCCTGAAGGGAGTGGTAGGAACCTTGGGCACATAGCCAGGCCGGGGTCTCAGTACCACATGGGTGTCACCCGGCCCGAACTCTAGGCACGATTCGTCGACCGAAAATGCCTGCAGGTCCCCTGCCCTCTTGATGGAGGCCAGTGCAGCCAACAGCAAAGTCTTCATAGACAGAATCTTTAGCTCTGCCGACTGCAAAGGCTCGAATGGGGCATTCTGAAGTGCTCGGAGCACCAGAGCAAGATCCCAAGAGGGTATGGAGGGAGGTCGAGGAGGATTTAACCGTCTCGCCCCCCTGAGGAACCTGACGACCAGGTCGTGCTTCGCAGATCGTGATAAGCAGATATTGCAGCAACATAGACTTTGAGGGTGGAGGGTGACAGCCTACGCTCCAACCCCTGTTGCAGGAAGGAAAGCACAGACGCGATTGAACATCTTCGGCTCTATCGCGTCCTTCGCCAGTAGGACTGCGATCTCCGCACGCAGGACATGGGCATCTGCAGCATTCACCGAAGTGAAGCGGACGCCCATGAACCTGGGGGGACGCCGGGCGAACTGAATCGCATAGCCGAGCCTGATGGTTCGAATGAGCCAGCGAGACGGACTGGGGAGCACTAGCGCTGAGGACCCGGAGATGGAGGAAACTGCTCTTTTATTGAAAATTTGGGGAACACAAAGAAAACGGAACCAAAGATTCTCCGCCCGGCCCTCCTCCGGGGGATGGAGCGGTGCGATCACCGTCTCCTGAAGAGCAGTCCTTCCCATCTCCAGGTCGCCCGTCTCAGGGCCGCTTGCCCTTGGCCTTGCCACCCCTCTTGGCGGAGGCCTGGACAGGCGGGGCGGCCTGCTGGCGCCCGGCTCCTCGACGTCGCTTGGGTGGAGGCTGCTGCTGCAACGCGGGAGCGGAGGCAGACGCAGGCGGCCGCCCTCGGCGACGAGCAGGCTGAGGCACTGCCGGCAGCGGGGTGGAGACAGCATCTGACTGCCGTGGCAGGATGTGACTGATCGCCTCAGTCTGCTTCTGTGCGGCCGAGAACTGCTGGGCGAAGTTCTGGACCGCGTCGCCGAAGAGGCCGGTCTGGGACACGGGGGAATTAAGGAACCTGATCTTATCGGTTTCCCTCATGTCAGCCAGACACAGCCAGAGATGGCGTTCCTGGACCACCATCGTGGACATCGCACAACCCACTGCCCGCACCGTAACCTTCGTCACACGAAGCGCGAGGTCCGTTGCAGTTCTCAGTTCGTGCAGAACTGCGGGATCGTGACCACCCTCGTGCAAGGTCTTCAGTGCCTGGGCCTGATGGACCTGCAACAACGCCATAGCGTGTAAGGTGGACCCAGCATCTCCACAAGCCTGGTAGGCTTTTCCGATCAGATCGGACGAGTACCTACAGGCCCGGGAGGGGAGACATGGGTTCCCCCTGGATGTGGAGTTAGAGCACAGTTGCATAGCAACGGCCCGTTCCATGGGAGGAACCTGCATGTCCGCCATCGAGGGTGGTGAGGGAGGAGGATCCACCAGGCTGGTTTTGGGCAGTAAAAGGTGCCGTCCACGACCTGGTGAGCTCCTCGTGCACCTCCGGAAAGAAAAGGAACCGGGGTGGGGCGCTGAGAACCAGCACGGGCCACCCCGAGAAACCAATCGTCCAGCCTCGAGGGTTCGGGACACGGTGAAGGGTTCCACACAAGCCCGACTCTCTCAGCGGCCCGGGAAAGCATGGCCATCATTTCTGGATCCGTATCGGGCACAGCGGATCTTCCCGAAGGAGCCCCCTGCGCCGACACGTCATCTCCAGAAAATTCTGACCCTCCCTCCGATGCAGCGATGGACATCTGAGGGATGTAGAATATGATTATGCAGAATTATTCATAATATGTGCTTTATAAGTACTAATAAATTGCTAATATCCTAGTAATATACATGCTAAGCAACTAGTTAATAGTGAGCATTGGAGCCTAAACTAAAGTGTTACAGAGTTAATTATTCAGATTTTAATTATTCCATACTGCACTTTAAAATATACCAACTTTATAAAAATGAAAATATACATACACTTATAAGTTTCCTATAATTCATGTATATACCAGGGGTGTGTGGTCCATATAAGCTGTGAATGCTCTGCATACCCAAGCCAAAAGTCAAAACCCACCTACTCGCCACTGGTACAGTATTTACAAGTATTTGATCAACAATACAGTATTATACTGTAACAATCATACAATCAATACATAACAATACAGTAAAAGAAGCAATATTGTAATAATACAGTATAAATACAGAGCAGATATCTGTAAGAATGCATGTGACATCTGCCTTGGCTTAGTTTGTGACAGACACAGGAGAACACTACAGATCTCTGCCACTGACCATTGATTTTGTGTATTTGTAGCTGTCAAGTGAGATCTCAAGAATCCCAAGATGAGATATGAGCAGCTTTCCTCATTAGACATCTATAGCATGTACTGTTTGCTTGAACATAGAAATGCAGATTAACAGTATTTTCTGCATATAAAAATTATCACATTTTCCAGAGCACCACTGGCTATTGCAAATCTCAAGCAAGATCTAAAGTGCATCATCTCCCTTAGATGTCTCAAATGGCTCAGTAAATATATGGTAAAACTCGTAATAACAATAATAAACGTTTTGAGTCAAAGTGGTCTGGAGTACTGGTGGATAATAGCAGCCAGCTGCAGACGGCAGGGATTCTGGGTACAAAGATGTCTGTGGGGATCCTTGCCTGTATTAGTTGAATTTTTAGTTATGATACAATAATGCAATACATAAAAAAAACTTTAATTTGAAAAACAGTCAAATTGACAGTTCAAAGCTTATGAAGGAATCTTATTAGGCAATAGTCTGTTTAATGGATTTTCTAGCTTTCTGGACTTTAGAACAAACATTCATAAACATTAACATAAACATAAACATTCATAATCCTAAAAAAAATAAATAAATAAAAACTTGGTTTTAAGCAGGTTGAAAAGTGCATCCAAAGAAGGCTCTATTGTACAATGATGTGAAAAGCCTGTACTGTGCTCATGAGGCATATTAAATGGACTATCATTTCAAGTCATTAAGCACAGTTCAGCTATTGCATTAATTTGATATCAATACAAAAACCAGCTTTAAAGATCATGCGGTGTGACCCAAGAGTGTTTTTATTTCACTTTATAAGAATGCAGATTTGTCCGGGGGATGGAAAATTCCCTCACCAATCCATCTCGTTGATCCATGCACATTAATTAGGCACCCTTGAGCTAAGCACTGACTCCATTCTTTTGCATCTCATCATCTTGTTTTTTAGACCATACCCATAGTGCTTTTCATGCAATTCCTAACAGGAAGTTAGTTATTCAAATAAACAATAAAACTTTTATTTCATGATTCATTTATTGAACTGCATTGGCCTTGGAGAAGTGAACAATGTAATACAATGTTAAAGCTGCAAGCAGTGATGAAAGGGCCCTCGGACCCAGGAGCACCGCCACCGGGTGGCCTCAGGAAAACAGCGAATAGTGGGTGATATGCATTTAAGTGGGTAAATATAGGAGAAATATTGCAAAGTCACTTAAATGTGCCACACTTCCTGCTGCCAGCAGGTGGCGCTTTGACTGTAACCAAATATTGGCATGTAGATGTCTTCAGGCCAGGACTATTATCAAACATGTGAAGTTTGGGGCAGAGTGGACATTGTATGCCTGAGTATCAACAACTTCCTGTTTCGTGGCGTAAATCGCATACATTAGCACTTAGCCAAGTTTTGCTTGATTTAATGTGTTTCTAGCATGTTTGGGACATGATGGCATATTTAAATGTGTTTCTGGGAGTAAATTACAGTGTAAAGCATGCCATTTCCTGTTTCCAGCAGGTGGCGCTTTGACTATAACTGAATATTGCCATGTAGATGTCTTCAGGCCAGGACTATTATCAAACATATGAAGTTTGGGGCAGATCAGACATTGTATGCCTGAGTTATAACAACTTCCTGTTTCGTGGCGTAAATCGCATACATTAGCACTTAGCCACGTGTTGTAAGATTTAATGTGTTTCTAGCATGTTTGGTACTTCATGGCATATTTAAACGAGTTTCTGGGAGTGAATTATAGTGTAAAGCATGCCATTTCCTGTTGCAGGCAGGTGGTGCTTTGACTATAACTGAATATTGCCATGTAGATGTCTTCAGGCCAGGACTATTATCAAACATATGAAGTTTGGGGCGTATCAGACATTGTATGCCTGACTTACAACAGCTTCCTGTGTCATGGCGAAACATCAGACTTTGACCACGGACACGCCCTTCAGTGAAAACTCAAGATCTTCACAATTTAACATCACCAAGACCTTAAGATTAGACTGACCAAACATGATGTTGTTCTGGTTAAATCTCAGTGAGAAGTTAATCACAGTGTAAAGCATGACATTTCCTGTTGCCCACAGGTGGCGCTATGACTGTAACTGAATATTGGCATGTAGATGTCTTCGGGGCAGGACTCTAATAAAACGTGAAGTTTGGGGCAGATCGGACATTGTATGACCGAGTTACAACAACTTCCTGTTTTATGGCGAAACATCAAACTTTGTGAGGCCGCCACGGACATGCCCTTCAGGGAAAATGCAAGATCTTAGAAATTTAACATCGCAAAGGCCTTTAGATTAGACTGTGCAAATATGATGTTGATCTGATTAAATCTCTAGGAGGAGTTCGTTAAAGTACAACGTCTGGAAATGGCAAAATTTGCAACAATTTTGCAAAGAAAATTCAAAATATCTCACTTCCTGTTGGTTTTCAGATTTCGTACCAGGAGACTTTTTTGTAGGTATTGGGCTTTTACATGTGTCTCCCGAATTTCATACCTGTTCGTGAAATGTAGCGGGAGGGGCACTTCGTTGAAATGTTGTAGGTGGCGCTATCGAGCCATTTTGCCATGCCTAATTCTGAAACCCATATCAGACGTAATTTTCACCACTTTTGACACGTGCAAAGTTTCATGAGTTTTCGAGCATGTTTAGGCCATCAAAAATGCGATTCATTTGGGAGAAGAATAATAATAGGCTGAGCAATTCCAATAGGGTCCTCACACCATCGGTGTTCGGGCCCTAATAAGCTCATTATACGTCTCATCACACTAAAACAGGTAGGTCTTTCTTTTAATATAAAGAAACACAGCATAATCATGCTGCTTAAGTTCATGTAAACTAGCCCCTCAGGGTATGAATTATTTGTAATACTGCTTTGCTAACTCAGAACTGAAGTTATGAACTTATTCATTTAGAAGTCGTTGTGTTTTACAGACCTTTGTGATTTAAACTGCAGGTTTGCATATAAACCTTTCCACAGGGGCCTTGTCATAGTGCAAGGAGTCAGCGTTTAACCTTCTTTTAAGTCTTCTATAGGAATGGAATTAAAAAGTTGCTGAAGAAGCCTTCGCGTGTTTCAGTGTTTCTATCCATTTAAAGGTCCTTTCAGGATAATTTGACATACTGTATTGTAAAATCATGTGGCCATGTACAAGGAAATGACAGAGGATGTGGTTTACATGTCTGCTCTTAACTATAAGAGGCCTTGTCACTGTAAATCTGCAGTCACAAAGTAATATGATTAAAATTACATTAACCCCTAGCTGCTTCTTTTGATCTGTTGTGAGTCTTGTGACATAATGTGATAGAACACAGTATGATATTTCCTCCAGCATGTTTGTTTCCTGTTGCACTGAGTCCAATTGTATTATGTTAACTTGATGAATAAGTTATTTTCCAAACAGGAAACAGGACACAGAAAAGAACACAGAAACTAGGCACAGAGAAACTTCAACATAAAAGTCCCACAGAGCCCAAGATACAGATCTGACATTACCCCCCCTCAAAGGAGCGGCTTCCAGACGCAGGCTGGCAGGTGGCCAGTGTGAAACAGGCTGGTCAGGTGCTGGAGCCTTCACTGGACTCTGGTCGGGGACTGAAGCCCTCTCTGGACTCTGGTCGGGGGCTGAAGTCCTCTCTGGACACAGGCTGAAGCCCTCTCTGGACTCTGGACGGGGACTGGAGACGTCACAGGACTCTGGACGGTGACTGGAGACGTCACTGGAGTCTCGACGGGGACAGGAGACGTCAACGAACTCTGGATGGGAACAGGACGTCATTGGACTGCTCGCACCGAACAAAGTGGCGTGTCATCCAGACATGACGCCAGTCTCAAGTACCTATGGACCAGCCTGAAGTCTTCATTGACAACGATCATGGCTACTGGGAACTCTGACTTGGCGTCCATGACGGCTGAAAACTCTGGTGTGGTGGCTACTGGATCGACTCCCACAGTCAATACTGAGCCGCTCAGCTACAGTGGAAGACCCATGTAGCATTCCAGCGTCCAGTCAGGGTCCCATAGCAGCATGTGTGAACGGAGCAGCTCTAATAATCCCCCCCGAATTAAGATCATCAGGCACACTTTGTCCATTTTAGTCAGGCGCTAATCTCCCCGCTGGATCCATTTCTGGCCGGTCGTTCTGTCACGGAACGGGGGATTCAAAAACGGCATGCAGAAATAAGGATTTAAATGCAGGGAGATTTTAATGAAGATAAACAATTATCACATAAATCAGGAACAAAATGAACACAACAAAGAACACACGGGGAACTGCAGACACCTGCATGACATCAAACAACGACCGACAGAGAACCAGAGAATACAAGGGCTATTTAAACAGAGGGGTAAACAAGCTTAACCAGGGAAACTGACACACCTGGAGCAGACTAATGAAAATGGAAAAAACTACAACCTGGCCACAGGAAACAGGACACAGAAAAGAACACAGAAACTAGGCACAGAGAAACTTCAACATAAAAGTCCCACAGAGCCCAAGACACAGAAGCAGATCTGACATTTACATGGCGGAATTTGCGAGAGGAAAGACTGAACACTTCTCCAGAGAGGAATCCTTTTATTTTTAATATTTGAAAATGTTTGTGTGCTGCTGCGCGTCCCTGTGTGTGTAATAAGAAGAGTGTATGCGCGTTGTGCACCCGCCTATAGGAGCATATTACCATAACGAGCCCTTTAAATAACAAAAAATACTGCACTATTGACTTTAGACCAGGTTGTTGTTGGTCAATGGCACAGTCATTTTCAGTTACCTCAAAATAGCAGCGCGCCAACAATGCGCCTGAACACACCTCGTTTTCAGACCAGCACGCCCATGGGCAAACAGATGGGCGCGAGTGCATTTGCTATTTAAACGACGTGGCGCTGGACGTGAAAATGATAACTGCGTCGGGCTGAAACTAGCAAAAAACACTTGCGTCGATATATGCAGATCTATCTATCTATCGATCTATCTTTACATATAGTGTATTCATACAACCATACTGCATCCATACTGTTATACAGAATAAACAGAATGCAGATGAAATTGTAATAGTCATGCTGCTTTTAAGATAAAATCTATGATGGGCATTTAAAGACATAGTTTGTTTGTTTTCTCATCTACACTGTAATTAATGTTATGCTCTGTGAATCACTAATTACTGTGATTTTCTCTGGCAGTGAGGCAGAGAGCAGAGAAAATGCACTGACAGCTATCAGCATGCATTTTGGGAGGAAGGGTGATTTCTGTCACAAATCCAGAGAATATATACTTCCTATTTGTCAGTGAGTTTTTTAATCTATGTTTAGCTTGTAGAGAATGCAGCTTGTTTGCTTAAGTGTTGCTTTGATGGAGTTGTGTTGACAGCTAAAGCAGCTGGTTAATTGGCTGTGGATTAGCAATGCCACTCATTCAAAGAACTGGCAGGAAATCTCAGGTATTGAACATAATTACTTGCATGGTGCAATAATTCTGCTTTAAATCCTGAGAAATTATGATGGTAATTCTTCTATAATTTTTTATCATATATAACCTTCTACCTGTTTGGGGTCAATAAGATTTTTTTTTAATTATTATTATTTTAGCAAGTATGCATTCAATTAATCAAAAATGACAGTAAAAGAAAATGTATTTTTCACAAAAAAAAAAATTCATAAATAAATAATATACAGTGGGGAGAACAAGTATTTGATACACTGCCGATTTTGCAGGTTTGCCCACTTACAAAGCATGTAGAAGTCTGGAATTTTTATCATAGGTACTCTTCAACTGTGAGTGACGGAATCTAAAACAAAAATCCAGAAAATCACATTGTATGATTTTTAAGTAATTAATTTGCATTTTATTGCATGACATAAGTATTTGATACATCAGAAAAGCAGAACTTAATATTTGGTACAGAAACCTTTGTTTGCAATTACAGAGATCATACATTTCCTGTAGTTCTTGACCAGGTTTGCACACACTGCAGCAGGGATTTTGGCCCACTCCTCCATACAGAGCTTCTCCAGATCCTTCAGGTTTCGGGGCTGTCGCTGGGCAATACGGACTTTAAGCTCCCACCAAAGATTTTCTATTGGGTTCAGGTCTGGAGACTGGCTAGGCCACTCCAGGACCTTGAGATGCTTCTTACGGAGCCACTCCTTAGTTGCCCTGGCTGTGTGTTTCGGGTCGTGGTCATGCTGGAAGACCCAGCCACGACCCATCTTCAATGCTCTTACTGAGGGAAGGAGGTTGTTGGCCAAGATCTCGCGATACATGGCCCCATCCATCCTTCCCTCAATACGGTGCAGTCGTCCTGTCCCCTTTGCAGAAAAGCATCCCCAAAGAATGATGTTTCCACCTCCATGCTTCACGGTTGGGATGGTGTTCTTGGGGTTGTACTCATCCTTCTTCTTCCTCCAAACAGGGCGAGTGGAGTTTAGACCAAAAAGCTCTATTTTTGTCTCATCAGACCACATGACCTTCTCCCATTCCTCCTCTGGATCATCCAGATGGTCATTGGCAAACTTCAGACGGGCCTGGACATGCGCTGGCTTGAGCAGGGGGACCTTGCATGGGCTGCAGGATTTTAATCCATGACGGCGTAGTGTGTTACTAATGGTTTTCTTTGAGACTGTGGTCCCAGCTCTCTTCAGGTCATTGACCAGGTCCTGCCGTGTAGTTCTGGGCTGATCCCTCACCTTCCTCATGATCATTGATGCCCCACGAGGTGAGATCTTGCATGGTGCCCCAGACCGAGGGAGATTGACCATCATCTTGAACTTCTTCCATTTTCTAATAATTGCGCCAACAGTTGTTGCCTTCTCACCAAGCTGCTTGCCTATTGTCCTGTAGCCCATCCCAGCCTTGTGCAGGTCTACAATTTTATCCCTGATGTCTTTACACAGCTCTCTGGTCTTGGCCATTGTGGAGAGGTTGGAGTCTGTTTGTTTGATTGAGTGTGTGGACAGGTGTCTTTTATACAGGTAACGAGTTCAAACAGGTGCAGTTAATACAGGTAATGAGTGGAGAACAGGAGGGCTTCTTAAAGAAAAACTAACAGGTCTGTGAGAGCCGGAATTCTTACTGGTTGGTAGGTGATCAAATACTTATGTCATGCAATAAAATGCAAATTAATTATTTAAAAATCATACAATGTGATTTTCTGGATCTTTGTTTTAGATTCCGTCTCTCACAGTTGAAGTGTATCTATAATAAAAATTACCGACCTCTACATGCTTTGTAAGTAAAATCGGCAGTGTATCAAATACTTGTTCTCCCCACTGTATATATTTCAAATAAACATGTTGAACAATCTATTTGAACTATCTGAAAATGTATCTTGAGCAACAAATTTTCCATGATTTCTGAAGGATCATGTGGCACTGAAGACTGGAGTAATAATGCTGAAAATTCAGCTTTGCCATCACAGGAATAAAATACATTTTAAAATATATTACAATAGAAAACGTCTCGGTTACGTATGTAACCCTCGTTCCCTGAAGGAGGGAACGGAGACGTACGTCGGAACTGACCGACGAAATTGGGGATCTCTTTCAGAGACCAATCTACTTCAAGTGTAACTAAACGAGCCAATGAACATTGGCATGCGGTTCACGCATTCCACGCTCCTCCCCGCAGTGCGGGTATAAACAGGAAGTGGAAGCGCCCCATCTTTGCTTTTCCGCTGAGGAGCCGAACTAGTGACTCGGCCGTTCAGCGGAGGTACAGCACCTGTGGCGACGGGACGTACGTCTCCTTTCCCTCCTTCAGGGAACGAGGGTTACATACGTAACCGAGACGTTCCCTTTCAGTCGGTCACATTCGATGTACGTCGGAACTGACCAACGAATTGGGGATCTACCAACACGCCACAGACGCTGGCCCTTCCAGTGCTCTGCTTGAGCTCCCTGGACCTCCCGCTCTGTTGGAGTGGAAAGTCAGGGCTCTAAGCAGAGAAGGTCAGTCACTGCTGTTCTGCAAGACCCACTCATTGTGACTATTGGATAACGCTGGAAAAGCGTGCCCGACTCGGAAGAGGGAGCGCTGCGGAAGCCACATCCTTCTAAGGAAGGAGAGGTGGCAGTTACCCATATGGACTAGCCAAGCAGGGTAGTACAACATATGGCAGTCTCTGAGGTGGTTCCAGCCTAGTTCTAGGGGGGAAAGAACACCATCAGAGACGACAAAGCGAGCTCTGTCAAGGGAAAGACACGGGCTAGCCGAGTAGGGTAGCCGTACTGTGGAAGAATACACATATGGGGTTGCCGTGGGGACCACTACATATGGACACCCAGCCTAACACACGTTCCACATGCATATGGGTGTAGGCCTGGCGTCAGACGCTCCGCAATGTCTGACTGCCGAGGATGGCGGAGGAACTCAACAGGGTTAGCCATTTCTGGGAAACACTACTGGAGTCAATAAACGCACGTATCCAGCCCAGCGGGCAGGAGTGGCGTTGCAAGCCGACACTAGAACGGGTCCTTCGCGCTACTGGCCACTGGGGGCGAGTACACGGGAAGATACCGGCTCTACACGGAGGCTATAGAATCTAGCAAACGTGTTAGGTGTTGCCTAGCCCGCAGCTCTACAGATATCTGTCAGTGAGGCCTTGAGCCTTGAGCCAGTGCCCAGGAGGAAGCAACACTTCTAGTTGAGTGTGCTTGCAACCCGAACAGGCAAGGCATGTCTTGGGATTGATACGCCAAGACAATAGCATCCACTATCCAGTGGGCTAACCTCTGCTTGGAGACAGCCTTTCCCTTCTGCTGGCCTCCGTAACAGACGAAGAGCTGCTCTGAGGTCCTGAAGCTTTGCGTTCTATCCACGTAAGCCCGCAGGGCGCGGATGGGACAGAGCAAAGCTAGGGCTGGGTCTGCCTCCTTCGAAGGCAGCGCTTGCAGGTTCACTACCTGATCCCTGAAGGGAGTGGTAGAAACCTTGGGCACATATACAGGCCGGGGTCTCAGGACAACGTGAGAGTTGGCCGGCCCGAATTCTAGGCATGATTTGTTGACCGAAAATGCGTGCAGGTCCCCTACCCTCGTCCTCCCTGACTTTGCACAGTGTCTGTGCAAGAAGGCTTACTGGGGGAAACGCATATTTGTGCAGGTCCCGGGCCAGCTGTGTGGCAGTGCATCCGTGCCGAGGTAAAACAACCGGCAATGGGTCGAGTCTGGAAAGGAAAACAGGTCTACCTGTGCGGCTCCGAAGAGGTCCCAAATCAGCTGGACCGCCTGGGGATGGAGTCGCCACTCTCCCGGAAGTGTCGGCTGTCGTGAGAGCTCGTCGGCTGCACAATTGAGCGCACCAGGGATGTGAATGGCCCAAAGCGTCCTCAGATGCTTCTGACTCCAAAGGAGGAGATGGCGGGTGAGTTGCAACATGCGGCGGGAGCGTAGACCACCCTGTCGGTTGATGTATGCAACGGTCGCAGTAACATCTTGAACGGGAGCTTGTGCAAGGGCCCGATTCAAGACACGCAGGTCCAAGATTGGCCGTAACCCACCGCCTTTCTTGGGTACAATGAAGTAGGGGCTGTAGAACCCCGTCCTCATATCGGCTGGAGGAACCGGCTCGATCACGTCCTTCGCCAGTAGGACATCGATCTCCGTCCACTTCAGGTGAAGTGGATGCCCCTGTACTTGGGAGGGCGCCGGGCGAACTGAATCGCGTAGCCGAGTCTGATGGTACGGATGAGCCAGCGAGACGGGCTGGGGAGCGCTAGCCAGGCCCCAAGAGACCGTAGGGACCAACGGGACCACAGACGTACTCGGGGTGGGGCAGTGAGGTGGAACACAGGGACCCGACTCGGGAGGCCCGGAGGTGGCCAGGAGTGTGGTCTGAGTGTGTTGCTCAACACTTACCTGGTTCCGGGGGGGGGCAGAGTGTGGGTGAGAAGGCCTGGTGGCGTCCTCGGGCCGCACATTGTTGCCCTCTGGCGAAGGGATAGGAGGGGAGTGGCAAGGCATTGAAGCATCGCGCACTGCCAACCTCGCTCTCTTGTGGCCCAGGCAGGGAGGAAACTGCTCTTTTATTGAAAATGTGGGTACCGCTGGTGTAAGGGAATTTCGGATCAAATAACTCAACGGCGATAGAATTACAGTGAATGAGAACAGAATTACATATAAATGACTCAGAATTAATATTTAACACTTTATCAACTATTCGTCCAGCGATAAAATGAGATTATAGTATTTACCAATTCTGGTCAGGATATTACTCCATGGCCAACGGTAATAATATCATTAAATTTATGATCACTGTTTATGAGCAAGGTAACAAAATCGAACAGTTTAAGGCAGTAACAGTAAGCACACAGCACAAGACACTTTTATATGTGAAAAATTAAACAAGACTTTATTGAACTACTCTAACGAAAACACACACACACATTCATTCATACAGTGACAGGAAAATGGGATATTGTTAATGGAGGATGAATGGAGTCCCAAATGTCTAGCGTTAGAGACTATTTCTTGACCGCAACCTGAGAGAATCAATATACAGTACTAGCAATTCAACCTTAGTTCGTTTGCTTAATAAGATTTGCACCAGTTCAGCCAGAATGAGGAGAAATTGTGTACTTGCGTTTGGATGCTCCTATAAGCGCGGATCCCCTTTCGTGATGAGGTTGCTGAAGGAATCTCTGCGGTGCTGATTGGCTGGCGGTCAGTTGATGTTGTGCTCGAGAAACAAACACTCAGTCGTTGAATGGGTGGTTGGCTTTGCAGGGTGGAGCCTCGTTTGCCGGTTCCTGGGTAGCGCGTTGCTATGCAACGGAGTTTTCTCTGCGTCTCTGTGAGTTGCGGGATGCACAGACTTTAAGAAGTTTCTTCGACGAGGTTCAAACGGAGTTGATGAGTTTTGGAAAGAGTTCTTTGTGGTTCGAAGAGCAGGTAAACGTGCAGGCATGACGATGGAAAGGTCAGCACGAATCACAGCAAGAGCAAAAGTCACTGCAAAACCAAGGCAAAAAGCAAAGCCAAACCACTTGTCATTCGTTTATAAGCATGTCCATCTGGTCCATTCTTGAAGGTGTTCCAACCAATCAGATATTGTCTTGGGCGGGTCCTGCGCCCACTTCTCCTGTTTATGCAGGTAATTAGCATAATGTCCGCATGGTCACATGCAGGCAAACTTTTTAGAGTTTTAGTAAACACTTTAGAAACCCAACTTTCATAGTGTAAATATGGTGCATCCTACACAAATCTACTTTACATCAAAATACTGGAAATCTTTTACCCATCAAACAGATACCAAATAACATATATTTCCTGTAATTGAGGTAGAAGTTAATAAGACTTTTTGCTGTGGTAAATGTCTAAGAACTCCACAGGTTATATAAAACACACATGATACATTGAGATATATTTTAGATCAACTTCTGTGCTTACTTCCTATAATTGAGGTGAGAACATACAAATCTCCTGTAACAAATGTGTGACACACAGAGAGAACTTCATGGGTTCATTATACATACATTATACATCAGGTATATATATCAGGCACCTACTGGTGATTCATTCATATTATTTGGCAGCGATTTTAAGACCATTGTTTGTTAAGACCATGAGGGAGTTCTTTGAAGTCTCTGTTGGGTTTTAGAGAGATTCTTCTGTAATGTACAGATTGAGAGGGAGGAGGTGTCCTGCGTAGGATCTGTGGTGATTTCAGGACCTTTGTTTCCTGATAAGATACTGGATTTGCATGAGAGTCACAGCGGGGTTTATGTTGTGGAACAAAAAAAAGTCTTCTTTATGGACCAACGCTGTCCTTGCAAGTTGGTGTGAGATTAGGCAGGCCTGGGCCAAAAGGTCCCCCCTTTGGTCATTTCGGCTCCATGGATTAGTTTTACGACTCGCTGATCGGCGGCACTGCGGCCAACGACTGGGTGGAGGCAGCAGCTGGTCGTCAGGGCAGGATGTTCTTAATCGCCTCCTGCTGGGCGAAGTTCTCGATGGCGTCGCCAAAGAGGCCAGCCTGACAGACAGGGGCGTTGGGGAACCGAACCTTGTCGGACTCACGCATGTCTGCCAGGTTTAGCCACAGGTGGCGTTCCTGGACCACTAATGTGGACATCACCCGACCCAGGGAGCGTGTGGTGACTTTTGTCACCCTGAGAGCGAGGTCCATCGCCGTACGCAGTTCCTGCACAACCTCTGGGTCGGAACTACCCTCGTGCAGTTCCTTGAGCGCTTTGGCCTGGTAGACCTGCAAGAGCGCCATGGCATGCAAAGCCGACGCGGCTTCTCCACAGGCTGTGTAAGCCTTTTCCGTCAGAGAGGACGAGAATTTACACGCCCGGGAGGGGAGACGCAGATTACCCCGCCAAGAGGTAGCGGTCTTGGGACACAGTTGCATCGCCACAGACCGCTCCACTGGGGGGATCTCCACGTACCCCTTAGCTGGGCCGCCATCGAGGGTAGTGAGGACGGAGGAGTCACTAGACCGGCTTCGAGCACTATAGGGTGCTGTCCACGATTTGGTAATCTCCTGATGCACTTCCGGGAAGAAAGGCACAGGGGCGGGGCGCTGAGAACCAGCACGGGCCGCCCCGAGAAACCAAATGTCCAACCGTGAAGGTTCGGGACACGGTGGAGGGTTCCACTCAAGCCCGGCACTTGCGGTAAAGCATAGCCGTGAGCTCTGGATCTTAGGACATTAGCTCGCCCTCTGATGCAGCGATCGACATAAGATCCTCAGCCCCAAAAGAAACGGCTGGCCCCCCATGGGAAGGACCAGCGCGCTCTCTTGGAAGCTCCACCGGCGCAAGTGTGGATTGTGTGGATTGAGGGGCCCGAGGAGGCTGGCTTATTGGGGAAGCCCTCACTGTTATCCTCAGGTCACCACCAAGGCTATCAACCAAAGTAGGAGCCCACTGCTGTGCAGGAGGACCACTAGATCGGGGGATAAGTGAAGGGACTCCACCCCGTTTGAGGTAATTGAGCCTTGACCTAAGCACCGCGATGGTCATATTCGCGCAGTGGGAACATGAGTCATCCACAAACGCGGTCTCAGCGTGCCGAACGCCCAAACACGTGAGACAGCGATCATGACCGTCAACTGGGGACAAATATCGACTTCATCCAGAAACACACGGTTTGAATGACATCTTGAAAAAGACGCAGGGTTAAACCCTGTAGCTCTTTTAGAAAGGAAACCGCTCTGATAGTGCTGAAGCACACAAGGGAATGGCCGTTCTGCAGTTCTGTAGTGCAAGTCTGCTGTGAGCACTCACACTCGTTGAAGACACCCAGCTCTGAGCTGTGAAAACAGCTGTTTGTGTCACTCGTGACGCGACCACCGCTGCACGTGCTGTCACACCTGCACCAGATCCAGAGCGTCCACTCCAAAAGCAGACTCGTCTTTAAACACTCTTCGTAGGAAAAACAACAAAACTGAAGATCAGCAGTCGTTCGGCTCCGAAGCAGAAAGCAAAGATGCGGCGCTTCCACTTCCTGTTTATACCCGCGCTGCGGGGAGGAGCTTGGAATGCGTGAACCGCATGCCAATGTTCATTGGCTCGTTTAGTTACACTCGAAGTAGATTGGTCTCTGAAAGCGATCCCCAATTCGTCGGTCAGTTCCGACGTACGTCGAACGTGACTGACTAAAAGGGAACAGTTGTTTTCAAATTGTAATGTTATTTCATGCTATTCCTGTTTTTATTGCATTTTTTATCAAATAAATGCAACCTTGGTGACAATTCTTTCTTTAAAAAAATCATGTATAATAAAAGTGTGTATAATAAAAATTCATAAGTATAGATCCATAAGCATAAATTATAAAGATTATATAGGCCTACAGTTTGTTCAATTTTTTTAAGTTTATTTAATTTTAAACTTGCTTTCACAAATGCAATGGTAAAAACGGTGCATAGAAGTGAGCTAAAAATGTGGTTCTTACATGCATTTTCTAATAACTTCCCATGCAGGTGTTACATGCTTTGCCTGACAAATAGTCTCTTTAATCAGAACATAGAACAGGACCTACTTGTTTGAGTGGGTCTTTATCAAAGCTAGCGATGTGAACAGGAACTGGATCAAGACTCTAATGAGGAACCGTCTTTGTTTGTGCCGTCGAGTGCCAATTGTTCACCATCCATCCCCGCCATGTCTTCACCTGCAGTTTCTCCTGCCATTACAGGCCATTAATCTTCAGCAGGAGGTGCAGTGATCTCGAGCTAAATATAGCTGTGTCTGTGGGTTTGTGCAGTTGCTGACTGAGTGATCATTGGTTCGAGGATTATTCCTCTGAAAGCTACACTTCTTTTCCTCTCGTTCGACCCATGGATCAGGCATCTGTGCAGGGGACTCCTTATTTTCATCTAATTATTTTGTATTTATTTAAAAATGTTTCTGTGTTTATCTGTGAGGCACGTTGAGCTTAATTGTATCTATGAAAGGTGCAATACAAATATTTTTAATAATAAGTATTTAGGATGAAAAAAACACTATTATTTTTAAATATATATATTTTAAAATTTTTATTGTTTCTATATACACTATATTGCCAAAAGTATTGGGACACCCCTCCAAATCATTGAATTCAGATGTTCCAATCACTTCAATGGCCACAGGTGTATAAAATCAAGCACCTAGGCATACAGACTGCTTCTACAAACATTTGTGAAAGAATGGGTCGCTCTCAGGAGCTCAGTGAATTCAAGCATGGTACTGTGATTTATTGCACAGGTGGCAACCTGTCCATTCGTGAAATTTCCTCACTACTAAATATTCCACGGTCAACTGTTAGTGGTATTATAACAAAGTGGAAGCAAATGGGAACAACAGCCACGTAAAATCACAGAGCGGGGTCAGTCAGCGCATGCTGAGGCACACAGTGCGCAGAAGTCGCCAACTTTCTGCAGAGTCAATAGCTACAGACCTCCAAAAACTTTGTGTGGCCTTCAGATTGTAGAGAGCTTCATGGAATGTGTTTCCATGGCAGAGCAGCTGCATCCAAGCCTTACATCACCAAGTGCAATGCAAAGCGTCAGATGCAGTGGTGTAAAGCACGCCGCCACCGGACTCTAGAGCAGTGGAGATGTGTTCTCTGGAGTGTTCACGCTTCTCTGTCTGGAAATCCGATGGACGAGTCTGGGTTTGGCGGTTGCCAGGAGAACGGCACTTGCCTAACTGCGTTGTGCCAAGTGTAAATTTTGGTCAAGGGGGGATTATGGTGTGGGGTTGTTTTTCAGGGGTTGGGCTTGGCCCCTTAGTTCCAGTGAAAGGAACTCCTAATGCTTCAGCACACCAAGACATTTTGGACAATTTCTTGCTCCTAACTTTGTGGGAACAGTTTGGGGATGGCCACTTCCTGTTCCAACATGACTGTGCACCAGTGCATAAAGCAAGGTCCATAAAGACATGGATGAGCGAATTTGGTGTGGAGGAACTTGACTGGCCTGCACAGAGTCCTGACCTCAACCCGATAGATCACCTTTGGGATGAATTAGAGCGGAGACTGCGAGCCAGGCCTTCTCATCCAACATCAGTGCCTGACCTCACAAATGCGCTTCTAGAAGAATGGTCAAAAATTCCCATAAACACACTCCTGAAGAGTTGAAGCTGTTATAGCTGCAAAAGGTGGGCCAACTCCATATTAAACCCTACGGATTAAGAATGGGAATGGGGGTTATTAAAGTTCATGTGCATGTAAAGGCAGGCGTCCCAAAACTTTTGGCAATATAGTGTGTTTATTTAGTTAGTTTTAGTTTGTTGGTTAGTTTTAGATAGTTAGTTTTAGATAGTTGGTTATTTAGTTTTAGTTAGTTAGTTATAGTTAGTTAGCAAAAATGTTTTTGTTCACCTGTGATGCACGTTGAGCTGAATTTTATCTATGAAAGGTACAAATAAAATGTCCTTAAATTGTTTTGTTTTTTTATTATTATTATTATGTCCTTAAAGGGGTCATCGGATGCCCATTTTCTACAAGTTGGTATGATTCTTTGGGGTCTTCATGTAAAGTCTGTAACATACTTTGGTTAAAATTCCTCAATGTTTGTGTAAAACAACACACTTTTTACATCCTCAAAAACAGCTCTGGGTCCATATTTATCAAGCTTCTCAAAGTGCCATTTTAGTTTTAAGTGCTGAGAATTTGTGACATTTACTCCTACTTCCAAACTTAAGTATAAAAGCAAGTTATCAAATTTCTTAAAGCTAAGAATCACTCTTACTCTCCCAGTTATTTAAGACAGCTCGAGGGGTCTCTCAAGTGCTTAGGAGTTGCCAATAGGGGCTTGTGATGGCACTGAGGAGACAGAGACATGTGTGAATCTTTCAGGAGAGGGAGAACATTTTTGAAATGTTTGACGACGAGCAGTTAATCAAACGGTATCGTTTAGACAGAGCAGGCATCATCATTGTCAGCGCTTCCTCCCGCCAGTTCGGTTTTCTTTTGGAATCCATGGTGGCTGATTATATCATAAAATCTAGGTTATATATAGGCAGGTCAGTTAGCAGCATACAGGTTTAAAATGTGTAATTAAAACATGGTGGAAAACGTGTGTATCTTTCATTTCCAATGTGTATATGATAATGTATTCTCTTGAAAATTCTTTATTATCAAATGTGTGTTGAATGTAAACTCCTCTTAGGAATTTCACCATTCAATGTGAATTTATCTGAGAATATTCTTAAATAAGGAAAACTATTCAGTGATTGGTCCATGCCTATGTCGTCATCCAAAATCCCATTTGTGGCACAGCAAAGTGTCGTGAATCAGCTCTAAGTCTGACACTTAAGATTTAGTCCTACACCTCACTTAAATTACGACTGAGATGCTTGATAACTAACTTTTAAGCGCAGCTTTGAGCCAAGAATTTTTTTACTCAAGTCAATTCTTAGCAGTGTTCTTGTGAGTAATTATCAGAGGCTTGATAAATACGGGCCCTGTTCACAGCGACCCGTTTCGGTGCATGTCTCTTTAAATGATAATGAGCTACTGCTCACCCCGCCCCTCTCTTCTATGGGGTGTGTAGACACGTGAAGTGCTGCCTTGGTGAACAGTGTACAACTGGCTGAGGACGGAAATATGCTAATATGGGACAGTCCGTCAGCGGTCGTGGGCGGAGAATGAGCAATATTACATCATATTGCTCAGAAAATTAAAACGGCTTGATTTATTGAGAGTGTTTAGGCTTTTTGAGGATTAAAAAAAAGGATTGAATGGATTTTTATCATTATAGGGTGGTTGTGTCCACACACTGCAAAGACACATTTATATGCAAACACCATATAAAAGTGAATTTTGCATCCGATGACCCCTTTAATTTTTGAATCCATCTATCCATCCATTCTTCCATCCTTCCTTCCAGATGGAACAGATAAAAATGATCAAATCGTTAGCAATGTTTGCTAGAGTTGCTATGTGATTGCTGCATTGACTCTTTGTAAAGCAATCATCTAGCAACCACACAGAACAACCTAGCAACATAGAATACTGTAGCAACCACCCTGAACCACATATCATGCCCTAGCAACCATCTACCGTTTTCATTCTGTTTTTATTGGCATTTTTATCCCTTCTAGCCTTTGTAAGCCATACTTTTAATTAAGAGCACAAGCGTGATTATTTTTTTGAACTTTGAACAAACTTTAAATGTTAAATTGAGAGCTGCTTGCTTTTGCACACAGACTTGTGTAATGCAAAGCTAATGGAAGGGCTATCGGATGTCAGAGGGTTTTAACCTGCCTGCTTCAGTCACCGGGGAGCTGATTCTTATATTAATACAAAGCCGATTACGTCTCCAGCACTGGCCCCTCACGTAAAAGACCTGCCTGGATTCTATGGCACCCTGATGTGATAGTATTACAGATGTATGCTTGCTGACCAGACCATTGCTGTCTCTTTCTGTCTCATTCTCTGTCTTCTGTCAAGGTCAGGCCTGTAGCTTGACACCTCTGCAGATTTTCCCGTCATCCACATGCAGCTGTGGGCCATATTACAGCAACTAACATTACATGCTGCAGAAAATCTATTTTATGACAAAATCAAGGCAATTGAATATAAAACATATTATACAAAGTTATCATAGGGATAGATATGCATACATTACTGAACAACAACATAAAAAAAGAGCCAAGCCCAAAATGGCTTAACGCCTAGCCCTTGACTAAAATGCATGTTTGAGCTGTTTAAACTGAAAGCAACTTGCACTGGCATCTCTTAAAATATGCCAGTGCCATTGTTTTGTCTCAAGATGCACACAGTAATGTTTTTTTTCAAAGGCATGTTTATAAAAGCTACTTAAATGTCCTAATTGAACTAAGGCCTAATCCTGGCTTAATCTAAGCCTTGTCTGTGAAACCAGGCCTAAGCTTTCAGTTGTTTTAACCACATCATCCCTTACGAAAGAGGAGTTTATTCAAGTGTGCTACTTCTTTTACACTAAAAATAAGTATACTTTTAGTCTACTTTTTATGTACTTAACAGAAATATACTTAAAATTGTACTTAAGTATACTTGATTTATACTGATAGAAAAATCTGATTTTCTCATCTTTTTGTTTAAAATATTGCTTTTTTTTTTTAAATGAAACTTACCCACATTCAAGTGTTGATAAAAAAAAAAGGATGCATGAAGCTAGAATAAAATGTTTTTTTAAATGGAAAGAGTTAAAGTAGGCGTACAAAAAATTATTTCAAAATTAATACCTAAATAGGTAAAATATATAAATAGTAAACTATAAGTATGATGTTATGTTCACTTAAAGAATACTTACAAGTATACTTGCAGGATAAAACTACTAAACTAGTAGTTTACTCAGAGTATACTTTAACTGAAAATACTTACATAAAGATATACTTTACTTATACTTACATAAGCTAAAAAATGTGCTACATGTGCTAAGTATTTGACTAGTAAACTATCAGTATATAAGTTCACTTGTCATATAGTTGCAGTACAAACAAAAAACTTAGTTGTAAACTAGTTGTATACTCAAAGATTACTACTGTTACACTTAAAGTATACTTTTATACACAAAAAAAGTCCCAAGTATTATTGAAACAGTACATAGTTCTAGTACATTGATACTTGATACATAAAATATATTTAAAAAAATATACCTGAACTTTACTTAAGTATTCTTAATAACTTGAAATTGAAGTAAATTATTCTTTGTAAGGGATTGGTCAGGAAATTAGCAACATTTATGCACTACTTGAAAATCCATTGCTGTCTCAGAAAAAAACATCAAAGACAGAATGAAGTTTTTGGCAGAATATGGGAAGTTGTGTGTGGAGTGATGAATCACAATGAAACACAAGTTGCATGGTGATGCTCCAGAGCAGTGTATTCGAAAATCTGCTGAGAAATATAATAAATGTATCTCTACCACAGTGAAGCATGGAGGAACAGCTGTCATTGTGTGGGAAGCCTTTTTAGCTGCAGGTATTGGTGAGCTACTTCACTGTGAAAAGTCATTTAATGCTTTGGACTACAGGAGAATATTGCAGAATGGCTTGCTTGCCAAAAAAGTTGTTATCTAAAGAGGAATGATTAGATATTATTTTCAACAAGACAATGATCCTGCCCAAATTACAAAGACAACCAAGAAGTGGCTTGAGAACTTGCCCATGAAGTGTATATAATCAAACTGGTTGTTTCAAACTGAAATAACATTTGTGAATCCTGTCCTCCAAACCAGAATATCACAATGAAACCACACTGATTACATTCAGGATACTACCGTTCAAATGTCTGGGGTCGGTAAGATTTTTTTTAATGTTTTCACAAAGGCTGTTTTTGCTGCTTCACCCCCTGAACCCAAAGAACGCGCCCCCGCGTTTTACTGGATTTTTCCTCATGACAGTGTAAAACAACTTAAAATACTCTGTTATTTTTGGCCTTTTGACGAGGAAGGAACACGAACCTGTAAACGCCCCCATCACCTCAAAACAAAGAATCAGCTTCTTCATTCTTCTGATTTTCATCGAGTTTGGAAGACACGCTGTGAGTTTACCTTGGATTTACCTCAGAAGAAACAGAACGTGATTTATGAGAATTTTTAAGGTAAAACATTTCTTCTCACTTATATTAACGTTATTGCTGCATAAACTTCACATTGTAGGCTACTAGTTGAACTATTGCCAGACTAAAATGTGAGAAATCAACGGAAACATGTTGAAATATGAAATAGGTAGGCAACCTTTCAATGCTAAATAAAGATACACGTACGACATGGGGATATTTTATGCTCTATAATATTAAACACAGCATGATATAAAAGTAGGGTTGCCAACTGTCCCGTATTAGCCGGGACGTCCTGTTTATTGAGCCTAAATGTCCCGTACATGACTGTCCCGTTTATTGACTGCTACGCTGATGTAACCACTGAATAAGGGGCCGTTCACATGTTGCGTCTTTTGAGCGCTCAAGTTCGTTATTTTAAATGTAGACGCGCGACAAGCGCGCTCAAATAGAGAGACTAATTCGTTTTCGTTCATCTTGCACTGTCCCTGTTTGCACTTTTGCCCTCAACGTCTCTTTTGCGCTGTATTTTGTTTACCACTGCTCTATGTATTGTTTTCATGTGTAAATCCAAGTATACACTACCATTCAAAAGTTTTAGATTTTCTAATGTTTTCAAAAAAAAATTCTTCTGCTTAACAAGGCTGCATTTATTTGATCCAAAATACAGCAAAAACAGTAATATTGCGAAGTATTTTTATAATTTAAAATAATTGTTTTCTATTTGGATATATTTTTAAAATGCAATTTATTCCATTTATTTACTTCAGTTTCACATGATCCTTAAGAAATCATTGTAATATGCTGATTTGCTGCTCAAGAAACATTTCTTATTATTATGAATGTTGAAAACATTTGTGTACAATTTATTTCAGGGTTCTTTGATAAATAGAAAGTTCAAAACAACAGCATTTATCTGAAATAGAAATCTATTGTAACATTATACAATACCATTCTGAGTAAGAGTTTAGTTTTTTTGTTGCTGTTTTGTTTTTTGTTTTTTGAAAGAAATTAATACTTTTATTCACAAAGATGCCTTATATTGATCAAAAAACAACATTTATAATGTTACAAAATCTTTTTATTTCAGATAAATGTTATTCTTTTGAACTTTCCGTTCCCTCTGGGTTAAATCTTTGATTTATCAAAGAATCCTGAAAAAAATTACACAACTGTTTTCAACATTCATAATAATAAGAAATGTTTGTTGAGCAAATAATCATATTAGAATGATTTCTGAAGGATCATGTGACACTGAAGACTGGAGTAATGATGCTGAAAATTCAGCTTTGCCATCTCAGGAATAAATTACACTTTACCATGTATTCACATAGAAAACATTTATTTTAAATTGTAAAAATATTTCACAATATTACTGATTTTACTATTTTGGATCAAATAAATCCAGCCTTGGTGAGCAGAAGAGACTTTTTAAAAAACAAAAAAACAAAACATACAGATCTAAAACTTTTGAATGGTACTGTAGGTCTAAAGTCTTTATGTAAAGAAAATGTATAGTCAGATTACTTCTTTTAAATTAAACGTGATTTTGTGAATAAGCTACAAACAATGCATTCAGTTAAGTCTCCTCACATTCATTCTCTATAGTTCCCTCTGTCACATTCCTCATTGATATTCAGGGGAGGAGTCGTTGATGCCTCAGGTGTGAATCACAGCATTATTCATGATGGTCCACAGCCTCCCCGCATACAGCCATTCTGACAATAAGTGTCTTACAGAAGTTAAATGACTATATTGTTTTGTATGAATGAGTGATCAAAACGGTTTTCACATTGTTTTGAAGAAAAAACTCTAGGCAACAACATCCAGTTCTGAAAAGCCTTGTGAACAAATGTTTACTGTGTGTTATATGGCCTGATTTCAGTGATTTAACAAAAACTACGCATAAACATTATTTTCTCAAAACTACAAACTTTTATGTACATGTTGCTCACATATTACTGTAGCCCTGTTTGTGCTGAATACAGTGTAATCAGACTTTAGCCTTTAATATGCTTTAAAGCAACTGAAAAAAAACACAAATGTCAGAGCATGTCAAACTTCTTCAGGGCCACAAAATATCCTTAGGGTCCAGAGGGTTAAACAGTGATAATTTTTTTCCAGGATTCTTAGATGAATAGAAAAAAGAACAAGAAAAATAACTGAAGTGTTAAACTGTGTTCAATATATTTATATATCTAATTATTTAGTAGATCTTCAAAAGGTTAGTTTGTGTAGTTTGCAGATTACCTGCTTTTATTTGATTTCTTTTTGTCTGCCTTTTCGACTTCCAGTCTTTATGTGCTGCTGAGGTCTACTTATTATATTATTGTGGCGAGGTGGGCGAGCGAGAGACGTGGGAGGAGCGAGCGAGACCGGTGCGTGATTGAGAATGAGCGTCACCTCGAGTCCTCTCATGAGGGAGCCCGGAGGCACATAAGGACGAGCGACACAAGTGAAGGACGAGAGAGGACCAGGCCTGGAATTTACGTTGTGTTTTGTTTATGGTTTATTATGTGTGTGCGTGGCAGCCGTCCGTGAGGGGCTGCCCGCCTTACTTTCAGTTTGTTTATTTTGGATTAAAGTCTTTTAAACGTTCGCCGGTTCCCGCCTCCTTCTTCCCATATCTACGAACTTTGTTACAATTATAGACTATCTTGTAGGATCTCAAGGAACTCAGAGCTCTGGGTGACTGTCTATATGACCTACATAATGTCCCGGCCCTGATGACTACAACAGCTAGCAATGTTTTAAAGTATTTTGAAACTGGCTGCCCTTCTGTATTCTTGCCATTGTACATACGGTTTATCAAGAACCTTTTTTGTGAGACAGGACACAGGCAAATCATAAAGTTAAATAGTTAAGGGTGATTTGAGACACACACTCACTTGCTGACCTTCTTTCACAGTTCATTAACCTACTTTCATATGCACATCCATTGAGAAAAGCAATCTCAGGCCAAGATGAGAGAAAGAAAGGCGATTTCTTTTGAAGGCCTGCACTCAGATTGAAGGTGGGTTATTATGCACAGAGTCGACGCTCACATCTCTGTGCTTCAGTGCAGCTGAATTAAATTCTGGAATCAGATGTTTTCTGTGCCCTTCTGAAGATAAGAATGGACTTGTTCTTTCTTTCTAGTTCACTACTCATGTAAACAGAAGATTAAGCTTGGATGTATGAACAACATTTTGTGAAACGTTTGTTGTAAAGTTAACATTCAAAGATGTCTCAAATTTTTTGCACATGCATTTCATAACTGATTCACTGAAGGAATTGTGCAAATCAGTAGGGGTGCACTGACACATCTTTATATCAATATATTGCGATATAAAAATGTGACGATATGTATTGTTGATGTAAATGATATGATTTATGGTTTTATAATTAGTTTATAGATTTATAGTTAGTTTTATCCAAGGCTCAGCTTACTGTATTTATAATGTATAATTCACCCAAAAATGTAAATTCTGTCATCATACTCACCCTCATGTCATTTCAAACCTGTAAGATTTCCGTTCAACTTCCAAACAAAAATGAAGATATTGTTTATGAAACCTGAGAGATTTCTCTCCCTCCACTTAAAGACCATTCCTCTAATACTTAAAAGATTAAAAAAAAAAAAAATTCTTTCAAGTCTTCTGAAGAGACACGATGGCTTTATATGATGAACAGATTTACAACGATGCGCATACTGTAGTAACCCTTACGTTAATTTTAAAGTTAATTTTATGAAGTATACTTAAGTAAAGATTAAGTATATTTTTAAGTATACTTTATGTAGTAAGTAGGGGTGTGACGAGATCTCGCAAGATTAAAATGTGAAGAGATTTCTCGTCGAGTGAAAAGCTATCTCGCGATATCGCCATGACAGAGAGTGAGGGTGAAATTAGCATTGACTATGCCACCGCTACGTTTACATTACATCATCCACTGTCATTTTGCTTTTTTTATAGAAACCATTTAATTCAGTTGGAAAACGGTCGCTTCAATTGTAAACTATTGTAAACGTCTGCTCTGCTCCGCACTGTGTGCGACTACGTCTGAGCTGCAGGAATCACAGTTCACTGGCCACATGACAAGAGTAAAGTGAGATAATTGACAGGACCATGGCGGAAGATTCGTGCGCAAAGTTATCTTATGCTGGAGTGTAGTTGTAACCACCTCTTAGCTCTGGTCTCTGTTTTGCTCTTTGTTTGCACTTTGAATATTAAGAGATTCAGTTGATTATGGTTGCATGTGTCTCTTATTGTTTGCATACGACTAAGAAAAAACTGTTTTAATTTTTTGTTATGTATACTGTTTTTATTTCTATGTTCAATTTGTGGAAAGGAGTTCAATTAGGAGGTCACACACAGCCTGAGTCAGACATTCTGGAAGCTCATAATTCATATACAGTATGGTCTGAAGAGACGTGTGAAATCATACAGGAGAGAAGCCAGTCAGTTGAGTTTGTTTATTACAGTGCTTGTATATTGTTGTCTTTCAATGCATATGATAATTCATTCTCAGAAAGTAGAACTGAAATGACATTCATTACAAGATGATTAGTTAAAGCATTTCAAAATGCACCTGCAGACTATTTTTCCAGTCATGAATTTTGTCATTGAGGATTTCTTAAAAATACTGTGCAAAAATCTTGTCTCGTCTCATGAACCCAATCTCGTGTCTCGTCTCGTGAGCTAAGTGTCACACCCCTAGTAGTAAGTATACTAATATCAATGAACTAGTAGTAAACTTGTAAGTGTACTATTTCAGTACTGCTTGGGACTAAATTGGCCCACTTTTTGGTATATAAAAATATACCAGTAGTAAAGTGTATCAGTAGAAAACTAAGTGCACAACTAGTTCACAACTACGTTTCTCATTTGTACTGCATCTGTACAACAGGTGAACTTAAGTATACTAGTAGTTTCCTATTTTAATACTTGTAGCACATTTTTTAGTTTATGAAAGTACACTTTGAAGTGTACTCTCAGTAAACTACTAGTTTAGTAGTTTTATACTGCAAGTATTCTTGTAAGTTCTTTAAGTGAACATAACATCATCTTTATTTTACATTTGCGTAAGCAATCTTCTATCACTTGTTTCTGCTTCTTCTTCACCTGTGTTTTGATCCGGAGATTCTGTACTAGAAGATGGTTAATAGTGCCCCCTACCGTATAACAGTGAAAAAATTGATAGCCGGAAAATTATGTCAATGGCGGGGAAAGAGTAAAGTAGATTTGAAGTAAATTCCTATGTACACTACCAGTGGACTAGCCTACACAAAAATTCAGATACTCAGAATTAGGATGTTTGTTTTATTTATAAATCAATATTTTCAAACAATATAAGTTTATAAGACTACATGTATATAAGACAAAGTATATCTTGATCAAAAGATTGAGTACATGTATAGTCCAAATATACTTAGATCTTTAAAGACAAGTATATTTAAGTACAATTTTAAGTATATTTCTGAAAAGTAGGAAAAAGTAGACTGAATGTATACTTTCTTATTTTTAGTTTAAAAGAAGTATACTAATAGAACACTTGAATAAACTTATTTTTTGTAAGGGAAACACGGATGCTCAAATGCTTGTGAATCGGCTCCGTCCAAAGATCATATGAGCCGATTTTGGACAAAATTTGTAGGAGTAGCGAAAAAACTGTTTTTCATTTGCTTCAATATGGCGGACAGTCACATTGTTGGAAAATGACAAATTAGATATCATCGGAATCGGCATACATCAAGGAACGTAATGACACAAATAAAACAAATGACTATATTTACAAAAGTTATAAGCGGTTTTGCAAAAAACTAGGTGGCGCTGTGTTCAAACTTCTCAGATACCTTCAGGACATGCTGCTGATGATGATGCCTACCGAATTTTGTGCCGATATGTCAAATCGTTTAAAAGATATTGCAATTTATGACAAAATTCAAAATGGTTCATTCGATCCTGGCAAAATCATTTCACGGGAAATGAAGGCCACATTTAAAGGAGCCTTCGAAATGGGACAGCCTTCATCACGCCGCTGTGACGCAATCGGCCTTTGAAGGATGCAGCCTCTGAATTGGGATGCAGTTATACAGTTACTCAGAGAGCTCAGTTTATTACTACGTTTTATATATTTTCTTTCAAAGCATTCTGAATAATAAATAAATATATTTCCCCACTAACCTGCAGCAGTCCAGTGCTGGTCTTCTCGTTAACAGTGTTTTTCTCTTACTGATCATAGTTTATACCTGTTGAGTTTACATTTTTAAATGAATTTGTCTGATAAAAAGGATTGCTTGGTAAAATAGTTGAATAAATGAATGTGTGCTATGTGCCTATAGACTGTAAAAAAATATGGATGACGCACCTTCACTCTCTCCCATTGTAGAAAATGTCCCATAGAAAATGTCCCAATATGGCACTGACATCTTGCGCTGATTCAAGACCTGAGTCTGCGCAGTAGTGAACGCGGGACCCGAGTCTGCGCAGTAGTGAGTGTGAAGTGGAGCCGCGGTATCAAGGCCACGCCCACACTCCCGCAGAATTGGTTTGTACAGTTTACTGCGGAACAACTCATGTCGGTGTGAAATAAACAGTTATGGAAATGTAGAAATTAAAGTTAAAGCTCCAATCTCCTCCCAATAATCCCGAAAAAAAGTCTGTTGGTGCCTCAGTGACTACTTTGCTCAGAGAAGTTGTCAATCTCAGTAGTCAATCATGACATCACGTCCTATTGGATTACATGGAGAGGGCGGGATTTATGACCTATATTGGGATCAACCACCTGGGGCCGATCGAAACGTTTTGGCTTCACTTTTCAGGACTTGTGCAGCACACTTGTACGTGCCTTAAATAAATTTAATGTTGTTAAATGTTTAATTAATCTTAAACAGTAACATGGTCACAGCGCTACTACTTTGATTAATAATTAAGAATTTTGGCCTAAACATGAAAATTGCATACAGAGAAATGATTGACAATGAAAATTGACACAGAATAGTGATTAAAATATTTAATACAAATAAATAAAGGTTCGTACTGATCTTATTCTTCAGGTCTCACACACTTCAGCATCGCGGTCACTAGTTTAGACGAGTGCACTGACACCCTGTGGTGAAATCATTGCGAGTGTTTAACAGCCGCTGCTTTCTCATTTCGGCTTGAGTTGGATTAAAACTTCATGACCAATGAGTTTGGAAAATTCTTTACACAGTAATCATCCGAATATCTCTTCTGCTGTCTCTGAAAATGTCCAGATTTTTAAATCTTGCAGACACTCATTTTAAGTGGCGTTTAATCAACTAGGTGACTACAGCACATTGAAAATATACATAACCGGAAATAAATAAGTTAGCACAGAAATTGTATTTATACATTGTTCATGGAACGTTTTTACCTGAAACAGATGTTTATCTAACATTTTTGAAGTGCTACTTCTTGTCTCAGAATGTTCAGAGAATATTCAAAAGTAACATTTTCATAATGTTTGCCAAATTTAGGGCCAGATTTACTAACAGCTTGTGCCAACGCAAACCCTCTTTTGGTGTTAAAAAACTACTGTCAGGATTTACTAAAGACGCGCAGTGAAAAATTAGCGCTGAAAAGGCGTGGACAGAGTTATTTTTGCGGTTGACCTTAGTGCATATGTGTATGTAGGAGTTTCTCTTTCAGATGCAAAATTTATGGGAGGAGAGTATTTAAATCAATCATGCAAGGTGATTTACTAAGGTTTGCACTCGTCAATTTACTGGTGTTTGTGCCATTACTTACCACCAGAAAAGTATTAAACCAGACGCAAATTTGTGCTGCTCTTGGTAGATTGCATTGGTCATCATAGACTGTAAAAAAATATGGACGTAGTGTCCGTGACGTCACCCGTAGGTTTCTGAAGAGCATTTTTGAATGCCGAATTTGAATTCGAATTTTCGGCCATTGCCATCTTGGCAGCGCGTCACCATGCGTTACTCCCGGATAACTGAAAATGGGCAAAGAGACGGGACGTGGGTGAACCTGAGGTGCCTGGTTGCTGAAACCATGCCCGCCTAACACGACCATAGTGGCAATCCACCTGTCACTCAAGTGGCCACACCCTTAATTACACAGAACTTTAAGGCTTAATATAATTTAAACGGATGTGTTATAAAAAAAAAAAAAATCACCCCCCTCACAGTTGTCATGAAGAGCAAAATTAGCTGTATAGACCAAAACCACTTTTTGTACCAGGCTGTAAACATACTTTTTTCTGCTGTAAAGTTGGGCATTTTAACATGAGGGAGACACAGATTTGACCCTTTTGGAGCCTGTCTCTAGCGGCCAATCGATGAATTGCAGTTTAAGTCACTTCCGTGTTGGCTTCAAGAGAGACCGCGGGAGGTTGCCGCTTGGTCACTATGCAAATGATCCGGCTGCGTCTGTGTTCTTGCGTGTCGTCAGTAGCTCACGCTCAGAACTTTCCAACCCCATCGGCGCTTTTTTGGAATTGCGCTCTCACTCTAATTTGCCCTGTTTAGTAAATCTGGCCCTTAATGTTCCCTTTATCTTTTGCTACAACATTTAAATAACTGGACATTTTGAATGTTCAGAGAGCAATTAGAAATAACATTTTCGTAACTTAATGGGAACGTTAGTAAAATGTTTTTAAAACATTTTTATATAGCTGGGGGCACAAACACTCCCAAAAAATTTAGAGCTGAATGCAATTTGCATGGTGCAATTCCCAATTCCCAAATCTCACAGGAGTTCTACATTACGACTACTACAATCTGCCAGAATGATGCCAGCATCTCTGCAATGCAGAAAGTGCGCTTGAATACAGCACACATCTGGACATGTGCCCGGTCATGTGGTCCTCTCCATCATTTGATCATCACTTGATAAATTACTCCCACCTTGATCACTAGAAAATACATGTAAACATCCATTTGAAATAAAATCATGTTTACCGCCTGCTTTCCATGTGCTGTAACAGCATGACATTAATTGCACCAGGACAAAAGCAATGAGCTTTGTGAGTAAGGCACATTTTATAATGAGCCTCATTTACATATGAGCTGTTTACACTAAAGAATGACAGCGACTTAAATATGGAGCAGCACTATTTCGGGGCATTTAGTACCTGATAAATTTAAATTACAAGAGGTTAGTAAACAAGACAAGAAGTTTTTCGTGCTGAGTGCAACTGTTTCATTATCACGTTAAGGTTCATGTGTGCAAGATTTGACGACTTGGAAGTGTAGTTTGTACATCTACACAGACAAAAAGCAGTCCGTTTATAAAACATTTAAGTGAAAGCAAGTAAACCAAAGCAGCTGTATTGATTATCTTTAATTTCTTAGTGTTAGTAGGTACATCCAGGGAAATAAGGAAATTCTTTAATGTGTTCCAGATCAATATGTTAATTATATGTTTTTTGGCATTCTATTAGGCAGCCTTATGTAATGCACTCTAGACTCTAAATGACTGGCCTGTCCTTTATGTTATTTATTGATCTCTTTAGCTGCACAATGGTCAACAGGATCACATTTTCAGCTGATTCCTTTCCATCTCCCACTTATGACGGCGTATCAATGTGTTTTCAATAAAGGAGAGTATGTTAACCCCAGGATCGTCCCAGAATTCACAGACCACATAAAGCATTGCAGCGTATGAGCTATATGGATAGAAAATACTATTGACAGAGAATGAGAAGATTCAATTGGTGGCTAAGGGGCCTTTGGCGGATGCCATTGATTGATTGATTCCAGCCCTTCCTGGCCTTGCGATCAAGTATCTGACCGTGGTTGTGGTACTATGGCTTTAAGTGAGCAGGAATACGACGCTGTTGGAAACACGACTCTTCAATGGCACAACACGAACAAACTGAACACAATACCTCTGCGTCTAATATGGCCCAGATTACAGCAGGATCTTTAGAGATTCAATCATGTCTGCTAAAGGGCTGTGGGCGGAATGCACTAGATAAATCACAGAGAATATGATCCTGCAAAGGCACATTCAAGGACAGTGGCCACTTAATTCTGTGCATATCATTTTGTGTTAATGGTAGGCGGCAAAGTGTTTAAACTGTTTGCATTTTAATAATGTCTGTGTTGGAAGAGAAGATGAGCTGGAATGAATATTAGAGTGGTCTATTTTACAGCCCGCTCCTCGGGGGACATCCTCAGCCCAGCGTTATTTGTCACGCTCCGTATGGGAGTTAGGGACTTTAAAATATGGAGCCAACTTAATTTAGGAGGGTTTATCTTTCAGCTGAAACTGAATCATAGCTGCGCATGTAGCATCATGTAATTCACAGGTGCAAGCAGTATCATCCCAAACCTGAGAACCAACAACTTTGAAATATTGATCATGAAAAAAATTCTATACAAATATTATAATGCTGCTACCTGTGCATTAAACAGACCATGGTACAGTGGGGAGAACAAGTATTTGATACACTGCCGATTTTGCAGGTTTGCCCACTTACAAAGCATGTAGAAGTCTGTAATTTTTATCATAGGTACTCTTCAACTGTGAGTGACGGAATCTAAAACAAAAATCCAGAAAATCACATTGTATGATTTTTAAGTAATTAATTTGCATTTTATTGCATGACATAAGTATTTGATACATCAGAAAAGCAGAACTTAATATTTGGTACAGAAACCTTTGTTTGCAATTACAGAGATCATACATTTCCTGTAGTTCTTGACCAGGTTTGCACACACTGCAGCAGGGATTTTGGCCCACTCCTCCATACAGACCTTCTCCAGATCCTTCAGGTTTCGGGGCTGTCGCTGGGCAATACAGACTTTCAGCTCCCTCCAAAGACTTTCTATTGGGTTCAGGTCTGGAGACTGGCTAGGCCACTCCAGGACCTTGAGATGCTTCTTACGGAGCCACTCCTTAGTTGCCCTGGCTGTGTGTTTCGGGTCGTTGTCATGCTGGAAGACCCAGCCACGACCCATCTTCAATGCTCTTACTGAGGGAAGGAGGTTGTTGGCCAAGATCTCGCAATACATGGCCCCATCCATCCTCCCCTCAATATGGTGCAGTCGTCCTGTCCCCTTTGCAGAAAAGCATCCCCAAAGAATGATGTTTCCACCTCCATGCTTCACGGTTGGGATGGTGTTCTTGGGGTTGTACTCATCCTTCTTCTTCCTCCAAACACGGCGAGTGGAGTTTAGACCAAAAAGCTCTATTTTTGTCTCATCAGACCACATGACCTTCTCCCATTCCTCCTCTGGATCATCCAGATGGTCATTGGCAAACTTCAGACGGGCCTGGACATGCGCTGGCTTGAGCAGGGGGACCTTGCGTGCGCTGCAGGATTTTAATCCATGACGGCGTAGTGTGTTACTAATGGTTTTCTTTGAGACTGTGGTCCCAGCTCTCTTCAGGTCATTGACCAGGTCCTGCCGTGTAGTTCTAGGCTGATCCCTCACCTTCCTCATGATCATTGATGCCCCACGAGGTGAGATCTTGCATGGTGCATGTCCTGCTTCAGGCATTACATATTTTAGGCCATCATGATAAAAAAGGAGGGTTGACATTATAAATAATATCTTGTCTGTGGGATAAATGACACTAAGATCTAGCAGGAGAGCAGCAGCAGCAAAAGTGTTACTGATACTACATTGCAGTCTATCATGTCAATGACAAATTGCTAATCATTTGCATAAACAACCTGTGCAGCGGAGCAAGAAGCTGCTTATAAAACAACTAAAATGCAGTCACCTATAATTAGGCAATGGCAGCTCCCTTTTTGTGTCGCTTAGTGTTTTTTGAAACAGTGAATAAAAGAATAATTTGACACTGTATAATGAGTGTGTTGTGAAGTGAGTCTGTTAGTAGGTGTATGAGTGGATGTGCAGGGCTTTTGGCTTCCTCTGTTTAAATCAAATATCTCAATAAAAACAATGAAGAATGAAGACTGGCGATTACATTCGGATTTGAATTGATTCTGGACTCAAATGAGCTGAGCTGAGTGGCAAAGAATTTCAGGGCTCAATGATGTGTATACTTTGTTTTCCTTGTGAGTGCAACGGTCACACCAAGCTATGTTTTTTTTTAAAAAGTCCCTTTTTGTCGTGAGATCTATTAGATATGTTAGAACTATCTAATGCCGAGTTCATACTGCACTGATTTTATTATATTTGGCATTCTAAATATCTGGACCTGTTGGCGATTCAAAATCCTGCTGTGTGAAATGTGTTCTGACTGAAAATGACATCGGCGATGACCTACAGCCAATGAGAGAGCAAGATACAGGGCAGCGGGAGATTCAGGGAGGAGTTATAGACCACAATATCAGTATTTTAATAGATATATTTACAATTATATCAAACAGAAACAAAGCACAAACATTTGCTTGACCAGCCGCAACAGCAGCACATTGCAAAATAATTTATTTACCTCCAACTCTCTTTGCAGAACATACAGTCCTTCCTCCCTGTGTCTCCCCAACCATTTCCTCCTCCATCATTTTTTTTCTTTTTCTCCTTTCGCTGCAAATCAGCGCACAGACAATTTGGATCGAAAGCTTCTTGTGGGCTATCATTTTCAATAAACGCGATCTCGACACAACGTCACACATCTCGCGTGTTTGGTTGTGAAACGTAGTTTTTGCGGACGAGACAGAGTTGTTGGCGATTCTTCCTCTCGAAAAGTCATGCAATGTGAAACCTCCTGTCGCCGATCCATCGTGCAGTGTGAACACAGCAGCGACTGAATGCTACCCCAGATAGTCATGCAGTGTGAAAAGAACTGTGATCTGACTACTTTGAAAATCGTGCAGTGTGAACTCGGCATAGCATAACATGCAAAGTAGCTGGTACAAAAACAGATTAAGGGCCAGATTTACTAACAGTTTGCATCAGCGCAAACCCTCTTTTGGCGTTAAAAAACTTCTGTCAGGATTTACTGAAGACATGCAGTGAAAAATTAGAGATGAAAAGGAGTAGACCGTTTTTTTCCCAATTTTCTGGTATTTGCACCATTATTTAATTCATGTAATTAATTAAGCCACTTTGCGCCTGTTGCTCATAGATCACAGGCAGCTGATTATCATGGGCTCTGCTTGTTTGCGACCATACGCAGATTTGTGCTGCTTTTGATAGACTTTGGTCATTATGTAAATGATCCGGCGGCTACGTCTGTGTTCTTTAATGTGCAAATTGTCAGCAGATCATCCACAGAACTTTCCACTCTCATCTGCACTTTTATGGGATTGCGGTCTCATGCTAATTTGCCCTGTTTAGTTTTGAAAATGCATTACCATTGAAACAGTACTGTAAACCCTTTTAGCGGGCTCAATTTTTGAGATATCTACTTTAAATCTGAAACACAACTTGGTCAGACACTTCACTTTAATTTTCTAGCAATTCCAAAATTCCCAAAAAAAATATATTTTGTATAAAATAATGTTTATTTCAGTACATTTCCTTTACAGTAAATTTAAACTTCGATCACTTTTTACACTCTTTCATTTGTTGAAGTGCTTTCACTTCTAATTTGTCTTTGAAAAAAAACCTACCAACATTAGGTCTGTGTTTCAAATGGAGTGGTGACAGTTAACAGGTTAAACTATTTTTTCCTAAAAAAAAAACAAACAAACAAAAAAACAATTGAAAACCTCAAATTGAATAGAAATTAAAGCAGCTCATAAAAATAGTTTGATATCCTAGACAATCAACGTTTTTGAGGGTTAAGCACCTGCTTTTTTCTTTTTCTTTTTTTTTTTTTTTTTTTTTTTTTTTTTTGAAAAAGGAAAATAGAATTAAAAATGCTTTGTTATTTTTTAAGAGTTGCAGACCCTATTGTAAATTCATGTAAAGTGCCAGCTGGCTTGACTGCACTTGCGTATATGTGCCAATCATTGTTGACCATTGGCCATTCTCCTCCCACACACACACACACACACACACACACACAGACCATGTGTTTAAGTTACCAACAGTGATAATTAGGCATTCATTATGTCTACTTGCCAATAAAAAAGCTGCCATTATTGTAATAAATGTTATAAAAGACATTTATTACAATAAGTTGAGAACTTACTGTTGAAAAACTGCTGTTACCATTCATCATAAAACACAATTCTGCATAGGGCAGAATGACAAATTCTGAGTGATGATCATTGCTACATTAGTGTTGTTAATAAATCATCTGAATACTGACTGTATTTTCAGACTGAATGTGATGGATTATGCTTCAAGACATAAACAAGATTATATATCACAGATCAATGTTATTATCTGAAATACAATTAATTAAGGCCTGTGTACATAGATCCAGCTAGTCTAGAGGTGCAACTTACAAGAATAGAAACTTAGTTCTGTCATAACAACTCTCGGAGTGTTTGGCATGGTAATGGGTATGACAATGTTGATATGTTTGGTCTTGGTGGAATAGATAGAAAGTAGGACTACTGCCAGTACATACACGGCACACTGCTGTGATAACTAAAATATGCTGCTGCTGTACACTATAGATTATATGAATTACCCATAGCAGATCTAGGTGGAGCTGGGGAAGGTGGAGGGTTTCTAAAAAAATGAAAGCTACACTGCTAAAGCAAATGCTAACCAAGTATTTGAAGGTTGAGCACGCAAGCTCATTGGCTACTAATACAGCAGGAACCTGAACTGATACAGCTGAACAGCAGGAATCCTATATCTGTGTCATACAGATAACAATGTGATTGCAAACAGGTTAAGTTAAGGATCTATTAGCCTGCGCCATTTAGAGTTTCATGACAGAACTTTATTTCTGTCAGGACTACTAACGTCAAAGATGATAGACCATTAGAATATAGTTTAGATTGGCGGTATGGTTCTGTTCTGGCATGGATAAGAGCAGGGAGAGCAGTGATAACACCCCCCCCCCCCCCCCAGGGTAAACAGAACAGAAGCAACCATGTATTGCAGATAGCATTAATGTCAATATTAAAATGTACAACCTAATTCGGGAATTTAGTCTGATTCAGGGGCAATCAGAATGCCAAATCCTGACTGACGAGAGGAGGAGCTGGGGATGGAGGAGGGTAATTAGCTCCGGAGAAACATGATAGCAGCTGATAATACTGAAGGAGTTTATATATGCATGCTGTGATAGGCATCGTATTCCTATAGGTAGACGTGATCAGCTGACAGTCAGCTGATGCGAGCTTGACTAACGTGACCTGCCAGAACTAACGTTATACGCTTGATATTAATGCTATGAGCAATATTTGCTTTGCAACATACACTAATAATGCTTGTTTTTAAAGAAAGTTAATATATCTTGCAGATAAATGTTTTAATACTGACATATTCCCGAGACTCTTCTTGGAAGCATTAATCACAGAGGTGCTCTGTCAAATGTCATTGCAGTATTGAGAAGCAACGCTGGATATCAATGAGGTGTTTCATCTAAAGGCCAACCATTACAGTATACAAGCTCCTTTAACATTTCTATTGTTAGAGATGCTTTGAAAGATGCAGAGCATAGAGGCACCAAAGATAATCTACCAGGGGTCACTAACCACATTCAGTCAAGCAGGAGATAGAATCTCCTGTAATATAGAGCATTTATATTTATAAGCTCCATTAATACTAATATATGCAGGACCCCACAATTTAAACCCGGGTTACTGCAGTGGCGAAAGACACCTGTCAGTATGGCGTAATAAGGAAGAGCTTCAATAATTAACAGAGAAAGGTAAAAAATATACTCACCCTTCACTGATGTGCCATATGAATGAGTGATGAGCTCCATTCTTGCCTATCCTTTCCTGTAGGACAATGATATACACATCAATTCAAATACTGGCCTTAATAACATAATTTTGATAATTATTGCCTCATTATTCTGTTTTATAGGCATCTCTCGTTTTCATGCATTCATTTAAGATTTATAAAACAGCTTGGATAAAGATATCCACAATACATTTCAGCTCTTTCCCATGTATTGTTATAAAAAGACACTAAAAAGGCAGCTTTTTCTTTATCTCACAAAAAAAGAACCAAAAGATGGTGATGAGACCTAAGATGCAGACCATCATCAGTCAGTAAATGTCTGTTTTGAATTTTGATTGATGTCTTCAGATGACAGCTCAGAGATTAATGGTCCAACTAGGGAGGTTTTACATTATGGCCTATTATTAGCACAGCACAAATTTAGTTTCTTTCATTTATTGATGTATTTGTGATTGGTTTGTTTTTAGATAAGCGAATATGACTAAGCTTTTTTTTTCTCTCCTCCCAAAGATTAGATCCTTTTTTGCTTGTAAATATCAAAGACAAAAGTCAATCATGAGAGTAGTTCCATTTTGAATAAAAAAGGACAACTAACTCAACTGACTGTTGAAGTTTTAATTAAAAAATACTTGAATTTAAACATTACACAGGGTCTTAGGATCCCAGACAAATTAAAGTTTCTTCCAAATTCGGCCTGCTCAGTCATACCAGCCTTTACAACTGTCACATTCAACCTAATAATAAAATTATTTTTACAACACACCTGGGTAATTCTGTGTCAAATCAACCAAATTTCGGAAACTTCCCCGGCTCAAATTTTTGATTTTGTTCTTATTTTTTCTATACAAAGACAAACATACATAGTAATGAAAGCCAAAATGTTAAATGTCACAGATGTACATTTACTGAGTAATCCACTATTTTGTAGAGGGGGGTCAAAATGACAATTTTCACCTGAGATTTGGAGCCAAATTAGAGGGGTGTAAAAATGACTTTAGAAAGATGGCAGCGACATTATTTTATTTTTACATAGAGATTGGTAGGTCTATTAGTAAAATCTGTTTACTTTAGCAATCGTTGTTGCATTATATGCCAACGATGACCGTTCAAAAATGGGAAAAGGCACTTAGTGCGTCTTTTAATCATTCCATTTAAATGGCAAACTTGGGGAAAACTCGGGAAAAATTTTCTCTGTGTATTTCACCCACAAATATCGGGCCCTATTTTAACGATCTAAGCGCATGGTCTAAAGCGCATGGCGTAAGTGCACAAGGGCGTGTCCGCATCCACTTTTGCAAGAGAAACATGGTCGGCGAAAAATGGTCGGCGCGCCCGGCGCATGGTCTAAAAGGGTTGTCCCTATTCTCTTAATGAGTAATGGATGTGTTTTGGGCGTAACATGCAATAAACCAATCAGATTCTCATCTTCCATTCCCTTTAAAAGCCAGTTGCGCTTGTGCCATGGTGGATTCGCTATTTACATGGTGGAATTTGTAAGCGGAAAGACCGAACGCTTCTCCAGAGAGGAAACCTTTAGACCAGGTTTCAGTTGGTCAATGGCACAGTCGTTTTCAGTTGTCTCAAAATAGCAACGCGCCAACAATGTGCCTGAACACACCTCGTTTTCAGACCAGCACGCCCATGGGAGCACAAATGGGCGCAAGTGCATTTGCTATTTAAACAACATGGCGCAGGACATATAACTGCGTCAGGCTGAAACTAGCAAAAAACACTTTGGCGCCGCATTGCACCGGGTGTATGATAGGGCCCACCGCGTGGTGTTATTTTTCTTTAAAAAGCACCATTAAAGTAGTCCATATGACTATAGAAATAGGTGTTTTTATTAGGGCTCCATCAACTAGTCGATAAAATCGATAATAATCATTATCGATTAGTCGGGTCTGCCACCAAATTCCACCAGTTGCGCCAAATTACAGCATGAATAATGCATTTCTATGGATAAAATGCATTTAAAAATAGTGGAGTGTAAACAGAGTGAGCTGCTGCGAGAAAGGTACGTGATCCAATCGCCCAAAACATGAGAATTCTTTATTTTAAGCGTCAAGCGAATGCATTTGCGTTTTACATACCGTCATGCGCTTTGACAGATGCGTGCGCGTCCTCAGCGCAAAACGTTCATTTTACAGGTTATATCCACTGATCTATATAGAGAACAGTGCTTATATCTTTATCTGGAAATGTTACTAATTCACGCGAGTATTTTCATTTTGCATGAAAGTGCATCCTGACAGTCTTGCATTAAACTTCAAACTTCACTGAACGAGCGCCGGTGTGGCGGGCGCACATGCGCGTCAAACAGACAGAACGCAGTCGAGAAGGAGACAATTAATATTCAGTGCAAAAACATTCATTCAGCTGAAATATCTGCTGTTGGAAGCTAAATTTAGGTTTAAAAATCAACATGTAATTCACATATTTTATGAGAGTAGCAACTGTAAAGGGATAACAGTGTGTAACTGAATATAAATGTAAAACATTTCTACAGAATAAAGAAATGACAGTAACAGGTTACTTTGTCCATAGCGAATGTGTGTGTGTTCCTGCAGAACATTCCTCTAATCTGGTAACACTGAGTTTGTGTTTTTTTGTGTTTTTGTTTTTCTTTAATATCATTTTAATGTAGGGATTTAAACTGTCCTTTTGCGTAGTAACTTTTTTGCACATAATGTAGGCTATAGCCAGTGTTGGGAAGTTTACTTTGGAAATGTAATAGATTACAAGTTACCCTATTTAAAATCTAATAAGTAGTGTAACTTTTCAATTATAATTTAAAGTAATGTAACTGATTACATTTGATTACTTTTGGATTACTTTTCTATTTTCCAGCATTGAAACACATTTTTATCACTCGCCATGGTGGCAACTCTCAGACGGGTTGTAGTCTAAATCTTTCAACAGCAATGTGGACGGATGTAATTGGCAGACGTGGTGTGCTGCAAATTCAAACAAGAGCCAATCAAAAGGATCAGAATAGCATCGCTTTACTAAACGGCCTTTAAATGGCAGGAGACATCGTGCTTCGTGTATTATTCAACAAATCCTACCTTTTTACAGAAAACAGATGTAACCCCCTTTGTAATCATTAATATTTTCATAAGTAACTGTAATTGAATTACATATTTTTTCTCAGTAACTCTAACTGATTATAGTTACATTTATTTTGTAATTAAATTACGTAATCTAATTACATGTAACTAGTTACTCCCCAACACTGGCTATATCACAGATATACCCTTATGAAAATTAACCATGGTTTTATTATAGTAAAACCATGTTTTTTGGCATATTGATTACCATTTGTATAACCACACAAATACCATAGTTAAACTATGGATTTGAAGCAACACTATGGTTAATTTGTGGTTACCATGGAACAACTACAATAACCCTGTTTTATTTATTTATTATTATTATTTTTTGTTTGTTTTATTCATTGTAAAACCATGGTTAATTTTTTTAAGGTATATTCACTATGTATGTTTTCATAGCACTCAACTGACATGTTTGGTTGAAGGACAGCATTGGGCAGGATGTGGAATAGTGTGTTTTGTCAGTAAAAAAAAGGGCTCTTTTATCCGATTAATCGAAAAAAATAATTGACCAACTAATCGATTATCAAAATAATCATTAGTTGCAGCCCTAATTTTTATTACACCTCACATTCTGAGGTCAAAATATAGGATAGCTATTGTCTGTTTTTAATCTACTCCTGTATCTCACCTTTTCTACTTCGTATGTCCATCAATTAATTAAGAGGCTGCATATAAACGTGTTCCATAGGGAAGATTGAAGGTTGTCTTGCATTTTCACCACTTATATAAAACGGGTTCAGTTTAAAAGAAAAAAGTCACCATTCTAGATTGAATTTGTATCCTGAAAAGAATCTATCATTTAAACTGAAAGCTTTGGCTGGTTTGAGTAAAAGTGAAGCATTAGAATTCACTGCACGTTTATTCAGTATTTTTGGATAGCTATTAAATCAACTGTCGGAGTCTTCATTTTAACTCCTCTTAAAAAAAGTGAATGGGGCCTCATTGTTGAGTTTTGTTTGGTGACAGAACAGAAACCATCAAATATTAGCTTGCCAACACTTCTCTTCAGGTGCTTTTATCACAAGCAGTAGCATTTAATGAGAGAGGCTGACATGAGTGATTTAATTTCAGATACTCCACAGCTGGGATACAGCTGTAATCAACACCAAACGCAAACATGGCCATGAAGCTCAGTGATTTTCCTAAACAGCATTCCGTGAGGGTCCCTATGCAGTGTTCCCTGCTCCCTATATACTGAGCTGGGGATATCTGTAGAAGTTCACTTGACTGACAAAGTTTGTTCATTTGGAACACTATCAACGTCACAAACATTGAGTAATGCAGAGTAGGAGGGATTTTGTGTATTTTTTAAATAAAATTAATGTTTACATTCCCTTACGAAAAATAAGTATATTTCAAGTTCATTTTATGAAGTATAGGCCTACTCAAGTAAAGTTCATATAAAATTTTAGGTATACTTTATGTAGCAAGTATACTAGTATCAATGTACTAGTAGTAAACTTGTAAGTGTACTATTTCAATACTGCTTGGGACTAAATTGGCCCATTTTTTACTCATGTATTCATGATACTAGGTGGGGCAGCCGGTCTCTGAGCCCAGCCTAGCTCTACAGCGCCTCACAAATTTCCAATGTAAATCTGTGGTGAAAAATGGAACTGCAGCACGCTCTCATAGAGAGCCATAGTGTGGTGCAGGTACGACGTCACTTTGTAGGCCAACCGGCAGTTAGCATCGCACTTGTTCCCTCGATGAAAACCCAATAGGATTTTCCCATAGGCTTTTGGATTATTGCTAAAAACAAGCTCTGTGATCAACACAAGTTTATGATATTTACACGTTTTGTCCATCAAGATAATTATCACAGATGAACACAACTTTTATTAATTTTGAATCCTAAATGCAGTCACCAGAAGTAAAAGGCTAAAGGTAGGCTATAAACGCACTACACCACGGTCCTGCGATTTCAGCGTCACCATCACTAAGCTTCCGACAACTCTTTCAGTTTTTATCTCAAAACATTTTCCCAGAACGTTTTAGAATACAGAACGAGTTAGAATAGTTTATAAGAGCACAATTATGAGCATAATGAGACTGTAAAAGCGGACTGTGTTTACCTTTTCATCGTGATGACGTTTTAATCTTCACGACAGCCTCTGTAATCCCATTTAGCCACTTGTTAGCAACCGCCTTTTTCAAGACACGTAACAGCTTCAAAAAATCACGAGAGGGGTAATACTGATATATTTTATGTCGTAGAATAAAACGTGAAAGTGTCTTGAGCTTGTGTTCACCACAGACCTTATTTCAGCCGTTTAACCAAAATACCCCCCAAAAAAAATCCATTGACTTTGGGACGAGGGAACCGGAAGTGCTAAAATGCTAACTCGCTTCCGCGTTTTGGCCTACAAAGTGATGTCATACCTGCACCACTCTATAGGGGCAGATTTCTGGCTGCCCCACCTGTTTTCATGTGACCTCACGTAAACCTCACTCCAGACTCAGACGCTATCAATCCGCTTCAGCTATGTGTCTGCATCAGGTCAGTAACTAGTTGGCATGTCTGTTCTTCCTATGAAGTAGTGTATCAAATTAATGAAAGTATAAATCCTTTATTTTAAACGTGCTCATGTGAATAGCCTTTATAGTTCTGTTGTGTTTGTTTTATGTTTGTTCTGAGGATAGACATGACTTTCCTCACTGGAATTCCTGCACAACTTGTAATATTCTAAAACAACATCTGAGGCAATAAATACTGCATTCTAAGATGGTATTCTATACGTTAGTCATGTGTTAGTCATGTGTATTAAGTCTGTCAATCATCATTAGAGCACCGCACACCACCCTCAGGCTGAATAACGCTAACTCATTTTCCCAGAACGTTTTAGAATACAGAACGAGTTAGAATAGTTTATAAGAGCACAATTATGAGCTGCGATTATTTAATGTGCAGCTTTTCAGTAAAGCAAGGCTGTGATCAGTAGTAAATGCTGCTCCATCTGCGGATGGAGGGCGCTCTTGCGCAAGGTACTCCAAATATGTGACGCAGAAGTACAATAGCGCACGTCATTCCCGGAAATCCCTATGAGCATCATACTATCAGTGAGCTGAATAAACAGAAGATTGAAACGATTTGATTAATTAAACATGACTGAATGCTTCTCATATTTGGAAAGATGTTTTTCAAATTCACGTTATAAGCGTCTCAAACTCGCAGTGATTTTAGATGGAGCAGCATTTACTACTGATCACAGACCCGTCCTGCACTGACAAACTGTGCATAAAAAAAAACAAAAAAATTTCATAATCGCGATAAGCCTAATCGCGATAAGCCAAATCACGATAAGCGCGATTTCATGTTAATTGTGATTTACCGTGCAGCCCTAGACAAGACCCACTCACTTTTTAACACCAATGATATTGGACCCACTCACTTTTACCATCTCTAATTCAGTGCATGTCTGTTCACCTACCCCTAACCGATAAACACTTTATTATTCTTTGAATATTTTCTTAATTTTTATTGAAAATAAATGACTTTCTGATTTGATATGTGATGGGAAAAGGGAGTAGAGTGAGTTCGGCAAAAGGCGGATTTGAACCTCGGGTCGATTTGCGTCAAAACTTTCTTCCATGTGCCTTACCCCTACACTACTGCCACTGTAAATTATTTGGTATCTTCCGTAATTTTTGTCTGGCCCAACCAGACGTTTAGTAAACAAAGCAGGCTATTTGCACTCAATGTAAATGGCATCTACTCCAGTAAAAAATTTTCTGGGTGAGGACCCACCCACTTTTTTTTTGCTTAGTGTTTTCATTAGCATGTGTCATGTTTTTTGTACTTCGTTATAAAGACTATTTAGATCAATACTTGATCAAGCAATATTCAGAAACAGGTGCAGTTAGCTATAATTTTTCGGATTAACTTTTATTAGATTGTAAAAAAAAAAAAAAGAGACAAAACTACGAAAATAAGGATGAATGATGTTTGAGAGGCAACATGTCTTATTCTTACCAATAGTAATAAAATTATTTAATATACAATTTAATAATATGAATATAATAGATTTAATGAGCCTTTGAACTACTAAGAAACGGTGCTTTAAAGGGAGCAACACCACAAACTCGGATGCTATTTCTGTCATGTGACACCACATTTATTTTCTTTAAAGCCTTTTTTCTCAACAAAAAGTGTTTCCAAACTGGTTTTCGCAACATTGGAAGTACCGAAAAAAAGTAGACTGGAAGTAGATAGCCTACTTTCTTATGTTTTAGTTTAAAAGAAGTAGCCTGTACTTATAGCACACTTGAATAAACTACTTTTTCGTAAGTGTTAACATAATGTTTATGTTGAAATTGATTTATTAGTCAAAATTCATGAATTAAAAGTTGTGATTTCTGAGAAACACTTGATATTTGAAATAGATACCTAAAAAACATTAATTTCTGTGATCCCAAACTACTATGCAACAGGCAGCTTCACAAGATTCCACAACAACAACAAAATTCAACATATCTTGGTTCTGTGAAAAACATCAAAAACGTCTCGGTTACGCATGTAACCTTAGTTCCCTGAATAGGGAACGAGACGCTGCGTCACCGCATGTGTGTAATCAGTCCAATAGAGAGACGGAACGTCATAGGCGGGTGACGTCATAGACCCGGAAGGTATAAAGCATACCGGCAAACAAACGCCGCTAGCTTCTGTAAAAAGGCTGAAGCAAGACGCTTGCGGGCATGCGGGGAGTATGGCAGGGTGATGCAGCGTCTCGTTCCCTATTCAGGGAACTAAGGTTACATGCGTAACCGAGACGTTCCCTTTCAAGGGAACTCATGCTGCGTCACTGCTTTGGGAACGAGAATACCCACGCCCCCATAGGAGCCGGATGCCCGTCTGTAACATTGTCTAGGAGGCGAGCACCCGAGCCCCCGGAGTAACATTAATGTCCAGTTCATAGAACCTGACAAAGGTGAGCGGTGAGGACCATCCTGCCGCGTCACAAATGTCCTGCAGGGAGGCCCCTGCCAAAAACGCCTGAGAGGCAGCCATACTCCTGGTTGAGTGGGCCCGGACAGCCAATGGGGAAGGCTGTCAGGCCGCCACATAAGCAAGTGAAATAGCCTAGACTACCCACTTGCTCATCCTCTGCTTTGAAGCCGGACCCCCCCTCGAGGGTGGCCCGTAACTGACAAATAGCTGTTCTGATTTCCTCCACAGGGCAGCTCTGTGGACATAAGCATCCAGTGCACGAACAGGGCAAAGCAGATTAGATTTTTCATGGTCTGACGTCAGAAACGGTGGAGGACAAAAGGCCTGAAGTACTATAGGTCTCACAGGATTAGTGGGAACCTTAGGAACATAACCCGGTCTAGGGTGCAGGAAAGCTTTAGCCATACCGGGAGCAAATTCCAAGCACGAGGGTGCCACAGAGAGGGCTTGTAAATCCCCTATTCTTCTCAGAGAAGATATCGCAAGAAGAAAGATAGTTTTAAGAGCCTCAGAAAGGCCTTGTAGGACAATGGCTAAGTCCCAGGCCGGCACCCTGGTGCGTACTGTAGGCCTCAGCCTCATAGTACCACGGAGGAAACGAGTAACCAGAGGGTGCCACCCCAATGAAACACCACCCAAAGGAGTGTGGTAAGCTGCTAAGGCCGCCACATACACCTTTAATGTGGAGGGAACCACAGATTCCACAGCTCTGGGCGAGGGTGCAGGATGGCACCGCCCACCTGAGAGAGAAGGTCCCTCCTGAACGGAATTTCCAGGGGAGGGCCGTCGAGGAGCGACACAATGTCAGCGAACCAAACTCGGGCTGGCCAGAACGGAGCTACTAGCAGAAGACAGGCCCCGTCCCGGCGCACTCTCTCTAGAACTCCCGGAAGCAGAGCAATCGGGGGAAATGCGTACAGGGGCAGCCTCGGCCACGGCGTCCAGTCCCAGAGGAGCTGGAGGCGTTAGGGAGAACCACAGTCGACAATGTGAGTTTTCGTGTGTGGCAAACAGGTCCACCTCGGCCCTGCCAAACTTCTCCCAGAGGAGCTCCACCACCTCGGTGTGGAGTCTCCACTCCCCGGGCCTCGGCCCCTGCCTCAACAGGATGTCTGCTTCCACATTCAGGCGCCCTGGGATATAAACTGCCCTGACTGAGTGCAGTTTCCCATGGGCCCACAGGAGGATCTGGCGGGCCAACTTGTATAATAGGCGCGACCTCAACCCCCCCCTGATGGTTTATATAGGAGACCACCGATGTGCTGTCCGTGCGTACTAGCACATGATGGCCCCTGAGGTATGGCAGGAAGTGTTTCAGAGCCTGAAACACCTCCAGCATTTCTAGGCAATTTATGTGCCACGAACAATGACAGTCCTGCCATAAGCCCTGGGCCGAGCGACCACTCATGGTCGCCCCCCAACCCGTAAGGGAGGCATCCGTGGTCAGAGATACCCGCTGACACGGTGCCCCCAATAACGGGCCTTGGGCCAGAAACCAAGGATCCTTCTACATGACCAAGGTGCGGAGACACCGCCGCGTTGCCTTGATCACGCGAAAAGGGTTTCCGCTCGGGGAATATCCTTTGGTCTTGAGCCACCACTGTAACGGTCTCATGTACAACAGGCCACAAGGAATCACGTTGGATGCTGCTGCCATCAGACCTAACAGCCTCTGATACTGTTTGACAGTGAGTGACTGGTCTAGCTTCACCCCTTTTACTGCTGAGAGGATCGATCTTATGCGAGGCTCTGATAAGCAGGCCTGCATAGAGACCGAGTTCCAACTCAAGCCTAGATACGTTATTCTCTGAACTGGAGAAAGAACGCTCTTCTTGAAGTTGAGCCTCAGTCCTAACTTCCTCATGTGTGCGAGAACAACATCTCGATGTTGAACCGCCAGGCGTGCTGACTGTGCTAGTATCAGCCAGTCGTCAATATAATTGAGAATGCGGATCCCCTGCATGCGCAAGGGGGCTAATGCCACATCTACACACTTGGTGAAGGTGCGGGGTGAAAGGGCTAGACCAAAGGGAAGCACCCTTTGCTTTTGTTTCTCAGTTTGTTTACTGAGATGCGCTCCTGATCTTCTTGTGGCCAGTCGATGTTTAATCTGGCCACAGCTCTGCTCAGAACCTCCACCAGCTCCTCACTAGCAGGAGATTGAAGTGGCGAGTCTTCAATTCCTGCGTCGACACTGCAGACATCCACCTCCTCGGAGCTGGACAACTGTAGTGCCGAGGCCACTTCCTGGGAGGGAGAAACCGCAGCGCGGGCTCCCGAACCCAGAGAAGCAGCACTGGACCTGCCAGGTGAAGGCAGAGAAAGGGCTGGGCCCGTCTCTAACCCCTCTGACAGATCCATTTGCGAACCCCACGACATAAGCTGCCGCTGTGCCTCGGCAGCAGCGGGGCCTGTGCCGCGGGGAACGCGAGCCGCGGCGCTCCCCTCGAAGAGCGCCCGGCGGGATCGCAACACTCTCAGAGGCAAAGCCTCACAATGCTCGCAGCCGGCCCCCTCGAGAGCCGACTGAGCGTGCTGCTCTCCCAGACAAACAACGCACATCAAATGTGTATCCCCACTCGTGATGTAACGAGAGCAGGGAGGAACACATTTTCTGAAACGCTGTTCGCTTGCCATAGTGTCTCTCTTTTAGTGTGTCAGTATGTGTTGCAAACTTGTTATATGAAAACAAAAAAGTCTGAACTCAGCTCACAGAGCTCACAGAGCTGACAAAGGACAATGTTACATAGAGCGCTTGCTAAAGACAACAGAAGCTAGCGGCGTTTGTTTGCCGGTATGCTTTATACCTTCCGGGTCTATGACGTCACCCGCCTATGACGTTCCGTCTCTCTATTGGACTGATTACACATGTGCTTCACGACGCAATCACACAGAGGCGTTCCCAAAGCGGTGACGCAGCGCAAGTTCCCTTGAAAGGGAACCAATGTTACTCACGTATGTGCATGTTTATTTTAGCCAAACCTTTTTGTTTCCTGAAATTGTGTTCAACTGATGGCAAATTTCACTGTCTACTATCTTCTGTGAAACATAAAATGTCACAATAAGCACATTTGGTTAAGATATGGGTGCATGTGCTACAACTAAAACACCCAATGTGGTGATATTCTCTTTTAATTGCTTGGAATAGGCAAATGCCCAACTACAGAGTAAAATAAAATGTGTGTTTGTGAATCAAAACCTTTAAAACATTTCTACTTTTAGACTTATTCATATAGTCTATTAAAGTAATTGACAAGGAGGCCGTCTGATGGCAAAAAGTCACATTTAGGTTGGTTTTAAAGCTGGAAGAATGGACTATTATATTCTGTATAATGGACCTCTGGGGTTCCTTTGAAAGCCATTTCACTGGCTGAAACAGCATAGAGCTCCGAAAGCTTAAGAGAAAGAGTCATTTGCATAATGCACACCTGCAGATCTTTTTTAATGTGTTTCAAAGTGCTTACTACCCCAAAAACTCAACTTTTAAATGTAAAAGGGCTTTCCAAATAACTTTACATGAAAGTTCTCAAAGCTATGTGATTGCACCCAATTATTTATTAATATGCTCTTTCACAGCAACGCTCTAACTGTGAATGGGAGTTTTGGATTCCTATCACATCTCATGATGATGGTGTTCACTACTCAGACACTCCCCTGTCCTTGAAGTTCTGAGAAACACAGAATACATTATTTTCAGGCCACTCAAAAGGATTGTATCTCAAAGACTGTGAGGGAAAGAGACAGATCTATCATAATGAGATGTCCCACTATACAGTCGATTACAGGCAAAAATAGCATTATTCCTGTCTTTCAGAAATATGATAGATACTTGCTCGTAGAAGCTTAATGAAATAAACCAATTCAATGCATGTTTATGTCACTGAATCCTGTTATTGCTTGGCAAGTTACATGTTATTTGTTCAGTGTGATATTGTACATTTGAAATGACTAGAGGTGTGCCTCTGAAGTCTAATTCATTTACGTGAATTGGTTCTTTCGAACAATTTGCTTCAATACACTGGACCAAATTAACGATTCATTAATTCTTTTGACATCACTACGTATATTACATCAACACATGGTGTGGCATATTATACTCACTTTCAAGTTTTTATTAATTATGTGTATTGTACTTTTACGTTTTCTAGCTCAGTTTGTTGCAGCTGTGATTCAGTTCATAAGTTATTTACTATAATTCAGTATCAATTAGCATCCCTTACCTTTCGCTCCATCAGCCAGACCTTCGTTTCAAGTGTTCTTACTTGTCAATTCTCAGCTCATTATGAATCAGACTTGTTTTAAAGAGACTGTTCTGTGTTCAATGATTTAGCGAGTGGCTAAATCAAGAACCACAGTGTTGGGGAAAGTTACTTTAGTGTTACTCCCTAAAAAATTCTGTTACTTTTAGAAAGTAATGTGTTGCGTTACTTTTTCCTCACCTTGACTGGGCTTGTTTGTTTTGGTTTAAATAACAAATAAAGTTCTATTTTTGACAAATGTAAAGGCCCTTTCACATCAAAAGTGAAGTGAATAAGCCTCAGGCTGAAGGAAATGCAAATTCACGTCTGTACAGTAGAGGGCGCAGCTCAAACAAGTCTTTCAGCTGTGCTGCCATTCTGGATTGCAGAAGAACAGGACACATGAGAGGTGTTGGTCAATTTGAAAAGGAACTGAGATATTTTGTAATCTGTTACTTTACTAGTTACTTGAAAAAAGTAATCTGATTATGTAACTCCATTAATCAATCCATTAAAATGATCAGACTCAAAAGAATGATTAATTCAGGAATCGGATATCACTTCATATCCGCCCTTTTTCTGCTTGTGTTTGGACCAATTTAGTTTGTTTAAATTCAGTGGAATTCTGTGAACTATTTTCGATTTTTTTTTAAACCATTTGAACGATTCACCACTCAGTCCTCCTTCTGCTAATGGAATATATCAGGTACAAAAGAAAAAGAAAAAAAAAAAAAAAAGACCTATTAAATGATACTTTGTCAAACATTGCAAAATACAAACTAATGTGTTTAACATGCTAACACTTACAGTAGCTAGATCTCTGGTAGCAAAGCAAGTAGCCTATACATTTTATGCTTTGGCTCACATTAGACATGCTAAAATGTGCATATTAACCAAAGACTCTGCATTGGAAACCCGAATTTACAACTTTTTGTTCAGACTAATTATGTCTCAAAATGCAGAGAGCTCAGGGAACCACCAGGGCAGTGTTGGTAACTCAGGGAGCCATGGAGATGCAGGGAACACTGGAGAGACAGGGATGATAGTCTTAGCGCTCTTTCACTCACTGGAACAGACTCGGGAAACGCCATCTCTGGAATTTTTCACTGGAACATCACTCACTGCAATGGACTCTGGGATACCACTCAATGGAAGGAATGTGACCACTTGCATTGGCAAAGTGGGATTTCTCGGTGGAACGGACTCAGGGATATCACTCCTTAGATCAGACTCAGAAACTACAATCTCAGAAACAGGTGCGGGAATTACAGGAAGGATAAGTGGTTTTTCAGGAGTCGATCGACTGAGCAGGATAGCATAGTGAACATTGCTCCATCGTGCAGTTTTTAACATCCCAAGGCATCTTAGACTACAGGGGTTCATCTAAGCCTCCATGAAATATTTCCATCAGCAGTGCATCATCCAAATACACGGTGGAAAACAGCTCTATGAAATCTCTTACGGACGGCCTTTTTGGGAGAGGGAGAACAACAGGTTGATCAGGTGGAGTAGAATGCTCATGGTTGTCATATCGGTGTTGGTCTGGCCTTCTGTCACAGGAATACACACTGGGCAGGAAGTAAGTGAATCCAGACAACTTTATTGTAGACACACAGTGAGCACAGAGTGAATAGGTAACTAACTCTAGGTGGATAATAATTGGAGGTGCAATGGTAACAATAACAGTCCTTTTATCTTACAGGTGATCCAGGAGAAGATGGCAGAGCTGGCTGACGGAGCACACACCCCAGTAGATGGCCACAGGTAAGTATTGCAGGTGGATATTAACAAGGGCAGACTTGGAAACACAAGGAGAAAACACAATATATAACATACATTATCATTAGGCTGAAATGTGAGATTTATCATTTTATAAAACTTTTTGTTTTCATCAAAACTTGTGTTATTTGAAATGTTGTTTAAATCATAGTTTTATAGTCATTTTACAGTTTAGGAAGTTACCATGGAGATTGCCATTGTTTCAAAAGAATGTTGCTACCTAAACAACAGTATTCTATACTAATATCAGAATTTTCCAAAATTATTTCAACTGCTTTTTGGACGGTTTGGAGTTTGCAGGTATGACTGTATGCATTTGCATGCATTTATGCATTTTGCCATGAAATTTTTTTTTTCTTCAAAATAATCATTCTTAAAAACTACCATCATGGTATCATGACACAGCAGGCAATAGTAAAAGAACAGACATCCGGAAATGTCTGTCCACCCATATTTAAAATGAGACTGTCACAGTTAGAAGTGATATGGAAAGAGTATTAAAAAAAAAAAGCCTTTCAGAAAATGGATAACTACTGTACATCTCTCATAACATTGCACTGATTTGTTATTTTCGCACAAGTCAACCAAATCTTGTTTTTGAAGTGGTGGGTTTTAGTTCGAAGTATCAAAGCAAGGTTGAACCCTTGAGCAGATTAAAGAGGAGAACGGCCTGCCAGAGAGTCGTCCGTCCTCTCTGAGCTGCTTGAGCTTGGGACGGATTGTGCTGAGACTAACCCAAAGTCCTACCCAAACCTCAAGCCTCAGCACTTAATCTCCACAATTGGAAACACAGCTGGCAGTGTTCAGGTCCTCATCCGGCCCAACACATTATGGAATGGCTTTCTCTCGATCCATAATTGTCTGAGCCCTTTAGTCCTACAAAATAGAAAAACAACTTTGGAGATTCTATATTGTGATATAAAATGCGGTTCCATTATCCCAGTGTGATGGCACAAGATAATAATGATATTATTATTAGTAGTAGTAGTAGTAGTTCCATAATAATAATAATAATATATTATTGTAACGAGGCATGTTGTTCAGGAAAGAAGGAGGCAGGAACCGGCGAACATTTAACACTTTAATATATATACAATAAATAAACACAAAATGAAAGTAAAAGCGACAGCCCCTCACGGATGACTGCCGCACACACATAACCAAAACATAACATAAATGTCCCAGACCTGGTTCTCTCTCATCCTTCACTGTTGTCGCTCCTCCTTTTATGCTTCCGAATCTTCTCCGTGAGAGATACGAGACCGGTCCGGTCATTAGAGACCGGTCTTTAGGGACTTTAAGCAACAACTGTGGATGGAAAGGCAACGGCGTTCTGGTGTTCTATTGCGCATGCACGACTTTAACCGCTACTTCGTGATGTTCTACTGTAACCGTCTACTACTGGAGAACAGCTGATTTGTCGTAGTCATTAATATGTGACAGATTTAGATAAGTAAGTGTTATATTTTATGGTTATGTGGGATTTTTATTGTATCTGTATATAATTTGATGCCAAAAGCAACAATTCTCTTGCTTTTTTTTAATGACATTTTTTTTTTGTATTTTGTTAAATGATTAAATGATCCATTACACCTTCCTCCTTATTGTTGCTTAGTGATTTTTGCGTTCTTTGGCTACGGCAGTTAACAATTTACTTCCGGTGGCCGTTGCCATTCCATCCGTAGCTGTTGCTTAAAGTCCCTATTATCACTCACGCCACCGGCCTCGCCCGCACTCTCATGGCTCACGGCCCTGCCCTGCTTGCCACAATTATGTACATATTATGTTCCATTACCTTCCATATTATGTTACTATGTTCCAGCATAGACGCACTAGCTACACCAAAGTCATGGGTTTGATTTTTAGGGAGCACACTTTAAAAAAAAAATAATAATAATAAAAAAAGTTACAAAGCATCTGCCAAATGTGTAAATGCTGCTGGCTAAATAATCTCAGGAAATACTACATTTTACATTATTGATTTTCTGCAGAGGGCCTGGGTTTTCATTTGGCTGACTTGACTAACATATGTAAGAACAAAGGAACAGCTTTCTTAAGAGTAATGGTCTTGAACTGATCTCTGTATTTTAATAGATTTATCATCTTTTGCTTTTCTCTGAGATGGCATGTTCCTAAAAGACGTAGCGTGTCTATGATGGCCTGTTCCTCTTCATCATAGCTCACAAAACAGATAACCCTGACCCTCAATAAATGCATCTCTCCCCTGCTGAGTGTCAATTGTCTGACTAGAAAAAGGCTGGTGGCTTTTGATCGATAGCAGAAGTGGGAAATCAGCGCTGCATGTTTGAGCTGCATCTGGGGAAGTTGCAGTGACATTGATGGAGAGCATTTGCTTTTGTAGCCACTCTAATGACTCGCATTGCTCCTCTTCTGCTCTAGCTGCCGCAAATCTGGCTCTGAGGTAATGTGGAGAAATATTCTGTGAGCGAGCTTTTGATCCAGTGTGAGGTTTGAAAGAGAGTTTGACATTCATTCATGTTGTATGTCTTTAAAGGGCAAGGATGAATCCCTTTCAGGCATGGCCTGTAGGGCTTTCTACAGCAGTTCAAAACATTCCTGTCAATACAATATTTTATGCTGGGTGAGCAAACTGCTGTGAAATGAACAAAGAAATCTGACCTACTGTATGTCTAATACTTTTATTTATTTATTGTTTTATTTTTTAATTTAATTTTAATTTTGTTTTTATTGTTTATTTATTTTTATTGTATATTGTTTTATTTTTATTTTAGTTTCAATTTATTATTTTAAATTTATTTCATTTCATTAATTAATTGTATTATTTCTTTTTATTTTATTTTTGCAATAAGCAAACTGAAATGAACAATTTGATTGTTTTGTTTAGTTTCATTTCGTTTAGTTTAAAACCTTGACTGCATCATAACCAGCTGCAAGATGAAAAATCATGTAAATCTGTCCTAACCATCTGTGACATTCATTAAACAATTTCATATAGCTTTTTTAATCATGTATATAAAAAAAATAAAATAAAACAAAACATTTCATCAATTGCAGAAGTTTCAAAACTTGACTGCATCTCAACCAGGAAAAACATGACACAATCCTAACCATCCTAAACATTTTTAATAGTGACTACATAATCATTTGCTTGTTTCTATTTCTGCATTGTCACTGACAGAAAATCAGCATTGCTTGATGCTAAATCTGCCTCTTCAGTACCTTTACGTAGAATATACTTGTAACTGGATTGATCACTTCGTGGAAAGGCTTCTTTAAGTCATGTTAAGCAAACAAGTTGTCTGCTCAGTGGTGGATTCAAATCTGCAAACTATTAATCACAAATTCTGTTCCCATATAGATAAATTAACAAGATAATAAATTAATAAGAACAACCATAGTGATGCAAAAATTCCAGAACACCGCTACGGCCTCAGCTGTATGTGTGTCAGGAGATTCCTCATACAGATTCCTCACCACTAATGTTAATGCCAATCACTGGGAGCCAGGCTTGTCAGGATTATTGACGATGTCAATCAAGATTGACAGTAATCCAGATGCACTGACATGCAGTCGTGCACATGCAATGTGAATAAAAGGCAATGGCATGCTCATATAATCTACTCACCATTGAGATTGCCACTCTGTGAGTCACCTGACCCTTTGTAAGGAACCAAAACCTTTTATATGAACATATAGGTTTCGTTTGACCATTGATTGGAATGTTTTTTTTAGGAGTCTTACTGCAAACAAACCTCCCAGGTCATTTATGCCTTTCAGATTGGTGATTTTTCTATAACTGCTGAATTTACCAAATGCAAAAAAGCTAAATCTAAAAAAAAGCTACATTTAAAACATTTACCCAAAAATGTAAATGATCATCATTTATCACCATTATCACTGACTTGCATGGAACACAAAAGGAGAAATTTATGCTGTTGTGGTTTATGATTATTTATCATTTCTGCCATATATGGAATTGCATTGATCTGATGCATAATGTTGATGTGTACAGAACTTAAAATCTGAATGCACATCATTTTATTCTCAACACATCATCAGTAGACTCTCTTTTTTTATTTAACTTATTTATTTATTTTTTAAGTCATGCTCAAAACCAGCTGATATCTATTTCCAGAAGAGGACAGTGTTGAAAAGTCAACATGAAACATACCAACTTTTTAAGAATATCTTTAATTAGAAAAAACAATGCACTGATGAATCATTCAAAATAAGACCAGGCGCCTCGTTTATAAAACGTGCGTACACATAGATTTGATCTTAGAATGTGCGTGCGCTAAAATCCACACCAACATTCGGATTTATAAAAACGGTCTTTGACGTGGAAACATGCTTATTGCCACATCAGGTTCTAAGCAGGCGTATGCACTTTTCCTTGTGGCAGACTGGGAATACTGCAGGTATTTGGAAATCTAAGCAGCAATAATAATAATTATAATAATTATTATTATCATTAGTATTATTTGTGGAAGTATTAACAATAATAAATTGAAAGAGTATAACCTATAGGCTATTTGTTCAAAATATAACATACACACAAATTGGTTTTCCAAAACACTGATAGCATAATTACACAGCATTAAAGTTTAATTATTTAGTATGCATACTTTCAAGGCTGCCAATTCAGCGTGAAAGTCACGCAATTGACACCGTTCTCACGTTCTTATGCCAGACATCCATATTCTCACGCAGTGAAAAAAACATCACGGAACAAAGATGACACAGAAAATGAGGTGACAGACAAGACAGAGCAGGTTATTTGATATAATTTTTGATATAAAACAATCTCAAGTTTCAAAATTTGTACGTTTTATTACGAAATTCAAGCTCTAAATTCCATTTTAGGGTTCTTAATGTGGCGTGTCAGATTGCTGTATTGCCTCAATTCAAGCGAAGCGGGAGTGCACTTTTCCTCTTTACTATTAGTTACAGCACAAAATAAACATAAACATTAGAGGGTATGTTGAAAGAACCAGTACAACTTACTGAAATGTATCATGTAATCACTCAATTAGTGTTTGATCCACAGATAAACAATATGTCACGTAATGCTACATTTACCTCAGAAAAGCCATTCAAGCATTATATTAAATATTCATTATATTTTTACTCTCATGCCATTAAAAAGTTATTATAAAAAAGGCCTTATATGCAATTGTATATACAAATCAGTTGTAAATTAACCTTTAAAAATAATGTACCATGCTGACAGGGTTCCCTGTATAGTTTACAACATTAGTTGAGAAAGATCGGTGTTCGATCGACGGAGGCTGAACCAGGGTGCGTGGAGGAACCGGCGGAGCAGAGAGGCTGATGGACCAGGGAGACATTCACGGCCCGGAAGCCCAAGGTGTAGCTGCTGGCTCGTGGAGACGGGGACTCGGCTGACCAGGGCGACGATGGAGCGAGCGAGGACGATGGAGAATCCGGAGGGAAGGAGAAGCCGGATGGAGCTGAAGGGGTGGAGGGTCGAGGCACAGCCAAAGCTGAGTGATGACCAACTGAGGCTTATCCAGGTGGGAGCCCAGAGGAGTCCCAGGGCAGACGGGCCTCGGTGAAGACGAGGGAACGCAGAGCCGGGGCACTGCCTGGGGGACATGGGCCTGGAGGCCCAAGGTGCAGCCGTGGACTCTGCCTCATGCCGAGCTGGTGGAGGGGAAGCCCTAAGGCGAAATTGATGAGCTAGCGGTGGGGGCAGAGCCGAGACGGATCCAGGGGACTGGCCGTAACCAGCGGAGGAGATAGGACCAGGAAATCAGGCATAAATATCGGCGGAAGATCATCATCTCCCAACAGGACCTGCCGAAGAAGATGAAGATTCAAGGGTGGGGACTTGGAACTGGATCCGTGGACCACAGATCTATCAGGTTTAGGTCTGCTCCTGGCTCTAAGATGGACTGATAAGTATGCGCGGACTCCGGAGCTTTGATGTAATCCGGCTTCGGTTCTGGGACAACCTTGGTTGCTGCCTTGGGTTCACAGGCTGTAAGGGAGAGGCCACCGTGTTGGAGCATCCAGCTCAAACACCCCAACATGTTCCAGTTCTTGGTGAGGAGGAGGAGACACAACGCTTTTTTTCCATAGTCTTTTCTTCCAACTCGTTATTGAGTGGTTGGTTATTCTGTAATGTATAATTGAGGGATACGGAATACAAACACAGGCTAACACTTCAAAATAGACTTTACTGCAGAAGTAGAACTGCACGTAACACAAAACAATAACCGCCCAAGGACTGAACAGAACAGGGAGTATATATACACACAGTAAATGAGGGAACTAAACAGGAGCAGCTGGAAAAAGATGAAATAATCAATAACCATAGTAACTAACGAGAACTCGTACAGACACAACAGGAACAACTAAACAGAACATAATCGTGACAGTAGGCTACATATCCAAATAAATCAATATTGAATTGAGTTTGAAATCAAATCACAAGAAATTTGTGTCAACATTGAAATTTGTTCCACACATGTAAATTATTTTGGCTAATCGTATAGGCTATAAAATGGCCTATAATGCAGAAATAGATTTCACATCTGGAAGAGAGACATGCACACGTTTTTTGTGCGCATGTTCGTTTTCTCCGAATCACACATACGCACATTTGAGAAATGATCTTAGATCAAATGTAGGACGCAACATGTTCTACGCAACATTTTATAAATGAGGCCCCAGGAACATAATTAAGGTCACATTTGATGTTGATGCACTGAGAACAGAAACTTTGCCTCTGACTTGATTGAACAATTCTAATATTTCCCTTTACTTTTTGAACTTACAAACATTTTGGCCACGACTGCATTCCTGTGTTGAGGTACTGACAGCGCAACACCTTAGATGTCTCGCAGACTTAATGTGGATCCTGTGTGTTCATGCTGAAGGCCTCTTTGAAGCACAGAGCTCTCACGGCTTTGATCCTTCCCCTATATTTGCGTTCCCCATTCCACGCAAGAGAGACTAATGTGGAGAAGAATGTGGTTAAATTACACTCTCCTTAAAGTGCAAATCAATGCTAATGGAGAGGAATCAGACCGCCTACTTGTCTCTATTCTCATTAGTCTCCCCAGTTCTCTGGACATGACACACCATGCAGAAACTAAACTACTTTTCTGAAGTATGCAAGTGGGGGCTTTTAGAACTCTCAGCCAAGGCTTTGGGGAAAATCATCAAAAAGCAGCATCTGGATTTCAGCTACACTAACTGACTGGTGGCTAAATGGAAACATTTTTGCTTTGTCACAAAAAATTTTTTCTTTGATTTCCAAAAAGAAGTTTGTATTTAATAAGAGATTAAGATCTTTAGGAAAAGATATATTTCAGACATGTAAATAACCTTGATACATTTAATAAGTTGCACTGGGAGTTTGGTTTGGGTTTTCTAAAATGCAAATTCTGCAGTGTTTGTTATCAGTGCATATGCATAAGTGAAATAATGCTATAAGAAGTCACAAAGACACCTAATCGTTTTTGTGAATTTCTAATAGAAACCCTTGTGGCTCTCACCAAGCATGTCATTAAGAACACTAAATCTGCTCAGAAATTAATTTATTCAGAATAATTTGCTCAATTAATATTTATTTTTGCTTGATTTTTTTTTTTTTTTAGAATTAAAATAAGATTTTGAAATTAATATTTATTAGCACGTTTGGCTAACCTTCACACATCACTGTATGGGTGAATCTAATGAAAATAGGTAACATTTCACCCCAAAATCTATTAGAGATAACATTTTGTTTTGCAAATTTTCTCTTTTTGTGTCTTAATTGTCATGAAAATAAAATAAAAAAACTTGAAAGGCAAATATATGAAGGGCAAATATGTGCCTTACAAATCCCATATTAATGTGTGCATGTACACTTGCATGCTTATGTTTCATTATTCTCCTGTGCACATACAAAGCTCAGAGATAATATACATGTGGGTTTTAAGCTAACAGACACGTGTGTGCATATTGAATTTATTTCTTTTCAGCAGAGGATCCAGATGGCCGGCAAGCAGAGCTCATCTTCTGTCCAGCAATATAGGACAGATAAATTTAGAGGATTTCAATCTCAATCATTTATCATACTTCAAACCTATCTCTCATCCATCCCTGGTTAAATTAAAAGTTAATGAAAGGGTGCTACATTATTTAAGAAACAAAGCAAACTGGCATCTTCCTCTGTATAATTAAACAATTATTTCAGCTTGACACGCAATATATGTGCCTCCATGCATATATCTGCCTGTTTGCCATTGTCTTGTTTTAGGTCTTACAGACAGGGGGATGGAGAGACTGATTTTGATTGTGTTTTGATCCAGTGAATCACCAGTAGCTAGCAGAGATTATTGGTTGCTGGTGTAGTTGTGATAAAAATGAATTGCAGTCAAGGTTGGCTTATGTCAGAGATGCTGTGTAAAATGCATCTGACACAAGCCTTGACAGAATCAAACATCAGTGATGGAACCAAAATACATATTTTTGTTTTTTGAGAGTACAGTGGGGAGAACAAGTATTTGATACACTGCCGATTTTGCAGGTTTGCCCACTTACAAAGCATGTAGAAGTCTGTAATTTTTATCATAGGTACACTTCAACTGTGAGAGACGGAATCTAAAACAAAAATCCAGAAAATCACATTGTATGATTTTTAAATAATTAATTTGCATTTTATTGCATGACATAAGTATTTGATACATCAGAAAAGCAGAACTTAATATTTGGTACAGAAACCTTTGTTTGCAATTACAGAGATCATACGTTTCCTGTAGTTCTTGACCAGGTTTGCAAACACTGCAGCAGGGATTTTGGCCCACTCCTCCATACAGACCTTCTCCAGATCCTTCAGGTTTCGGGGCTGTCGCTGGGCAATACGGACTTTCAGCTCCCTCCAAAGATTTTCTATTGGGTTCAGGTCTGGAGACTGGCTAGGCCACTCCAGGACCTTGAGATGCTTCTTACGGAGCCACTCCTTAGTTGCCCTGGCTGTGTGTTTCGGGTCGTTGTCATGCCGGAAGACCCAGCCACGACCCATCTTCAATGCTCTTACTGAGGGAAGGAGGTTGTTGGCCAAGATCTCACGATACATGGCCCCATCCATCCTCCCCTCAATACGGTGCAGTCGTCCTGTCCCCTTTGCAGAAAAGAATCCCAAAGAATGATGTTTCCACCTCCATGCTTCACGGTTGGGATGGTGTTCTTGGGGTTGTACTCATCCTTCTTCCTCCAAACACGGCGAGTGGAGTTTAGACCAAAAAGCTCTATTTTTGTCTCATCAGACCACATGACCTTCTCCCATTCCTCATCTGGATCATCCAGATGGTCATTGGCAAACTTTAGACGGGCCTGGACATGCGCTGGCTTGAGCAGAGGGACCTTGCGTGCGCTGCAGGATTTTAATCCATGACGGCGTAGTGTGTTACTAATGGTTTTCTTTGAGACTGTGGTCCCAGCTCTCTTCAGGTCATTGACCAGGTCCTGCCGTGTAGTTCTGGGCTGATCCCTCACCTTCCTCATGATCATTGATGCCCCACAAGGTGAGATCTTGCATGGTGCCCCAGACCGAGGGAGATTGACCGTCATCTTGAACTTCTTCCATTTTCTAATAATTGCGCCAACAATTGTTGGCTTCTCACCAAGCTGCTTGCCTATTGTCCTGTAGCCCATCCCAGCCTTGTGCAGGTCTACAATTTTATCCCTGATGTCCTTACACAGCTCTCTGGTCTTGGCCATTATGGAGAGGTTGGAGTCTGTTTGATTGAGTGTGTGGACAGGTATCTTTCATACAGGTAACAAGTTCAAACAGGTGCAGTTAATACAGGTAATGAGTGGCGAACAGGAGGGCTTCTTAAAGAAAAACTAACAGGTCTGTGAGAGCCGGAATTCTTACTGGTTGGTAGGTGATCAAATACTTATGTCATGCAATAAAATGCAAATTATTTAAAAATCATACAATGTGATTTTCTGGATTTTTGATTCCGTCTCTCACAGTTGAAGTGTACCTATGATAAAAATTACAGACTTCTACATGCTTTGTAAGTGGGCAAACCTGCAAAATCGGCAGTGTATCAAATACTTGTTCTCCCCACTGTATATGTTGACGTGGGCTGAAAGGCTGTATGATGTGCTCTACTGTGTATACTTCTTATTTATTTATTTAGTGCTTACTTTTCAAAAATGTGTTTCAGTCTGATGTCAAATTGATATAATAAGGGATCAGGTTTTACCAACATGAATTTTCTCTATGAGAAAAACAGAGGGTTGGAATTATAATATTTTTATTAAAAAAAAATATATATATATATATATATATTTTATGTATTAGTTAAACCATTTAATCTTGTTAATTTAATACATTTTATTTATTGTTTATTGCTAAAATAATAAAATACAACACTTTAAATTGTATTAAGACATTTAGATAATTTTAAAGAAATATTATTTTTTTTGTGTGTGTTTGTTTCATGCCCTAATTTGTATTTGTGGAAATGAATGGTCTTGTTTTAAGTATTAACTGAATGAATATATAAGACATACAAAAAGAAAAAAGAAAAAAAAGAAACAAAGAAAAAGGAAGCATCCCACTTTTTCACAAAACTAGTCTGTGGATTATAAAGACATCTGACATCGTTTTGATTATTTGGCCAAAATATTTAATTTACAAACAGAAGGTGATATCTTGTGGTGTCCCCCATGGCTTGATTTTGGGCCCGTTATGTTTTTTTTCCTGCTTGGCAAGAGACTGTACTCAAGGGTTTAGCCATAGCAGAGGAAAACCAAGTAAGGCAATGGTCAGAGAAACGACTGAAAAGGAAGGTTACGACAGCACCAACGCAACCAGCATCAACCTATGCGCTAAAGACTGCAACTCACAAATCAGACTGCTCAGCCACAGTCGTCGCTGCTCTAAATGATGACTATACCCAGGCACATCCATTGTTGTCTTCGACAGATGGAGCCGAAGAAAGAAGACTTTCACTTGCCAGTGTAATTAATAGACATGCCATTTGTCATTGGTATGCAGATGATGTGCAACTCTATCTCACTTGTATTTATGTGCATACAGTATATGCCGATTTGTAAACAATTTGTATAAAAATTTGTAAATTATGTTTTTATATCCATAAAGTTCATTATTATTATGAGTAATAGTAAAGGTCATGTATTTACATTTTATTCCATTTTGAAAATTGTGAAATTTGCTCATTGTACCTACGTTGAGTAACCATCCCTGTAAATAATGATTACGCTTTAATTTCCCCCTAAAGAGTTGAAGTTCTCTGTGTGTGTTCGCCTTTCCTCTTCCTTCTAATGAGTTGACACATGCCGATTAAAGACCCGTGACAGAAAAAGTGGAGTGAGGGTTGTTAAAATGTCAGTGCCTTTGGCTAAATCTTTATGATCCACATGGGCACTTTAACTTGTAAGTCTCCCTATGAGACAATAAAGCTGAAGAGGGACGTAAGGCCTCTGGAGCCCGCCAAACGGAAACCATATGTGGTCAAAGAGATCTTCCTAAAGCTACTTACCATTAAGAATACAGGGCTTAAAGGGGCCACAGCAAGTACAGTTTTATGTGAGTCACCTGACCCTTTGTAAGGAACTGTAAACATTCAAGCAACCATAAGGTTTCGTAAGGTTACGTGCTTACTGCAAACAAACCTACCAAGGCAAATATATCTTTCATATTTTTCTATAACAGCTCAGGAAGTCTTGAATCAGATACAGCTGTCAATCCACACTGGCAATCCCCAGCTTTAATTTTGATCAGAGCCTGTGAAAAAACACTTAGGGGGTAATTCATTGTTTAAAATCTCTGAAGATGTTAGTGTCACTTCCCTATACACATTTATAACGTCATTAACGTTACAAACATTCTTTGCACACACTCCTGACATGTCTCATAGGCCAGTGTGTAAATGATGTGATGCAGTGTCATCTTAATCATTTTATAATGCAGATGCTTTAATGAATGATGAACCATAGAGAATTAGGTTCTGTTACTAAGGTGATTATTTTCTCATGTTATCATTGAGCTGGAGCTCACACTGGGGCTGTTTACATCTGGTATTAAGATGCATTTTGGTTGATCGGATCACAAGTAGACGAGGGAGACACATTCCCGTTTACACCTGGTGTTTTAATCCATCTCGTTTTGTCCACTTTCGACCACTTCTGTCCTGATTTCTTCAAGGGGAGGGTCTATAGGCAGGTAAATGTATGGGCCTTTTCAGATATTTCGATCTAATGGATGAAATAAGCTTGCACAATTTACATATTAACGCAAAAGGAGACAACGGAAAAACATGGAGAGCAGCAGCTTTCGTTTATGCTCTGACAGCCGCAAGACCACGGCGAACGCTGTGAGTGCGTGTTAGAATCAGGAATGGTGAGAGAACATTGTGCTTGGTGCGTTTTTTTTTTTTTTATCTTCAAATCAAACTTGGGTCTTCAAATCCCATCTGGCTAGCGCACTTCCCATAATGTTTACGCATTAGGTTAGTTGGCGGAAAGTAGGCAGGCTATGTGGCTTTTCGAACGCATTCGACCACATGAGCGTTTACACCACGAAAGCAATCCGGTCGAATGCGTTTTCGATTGCCTCTGTAAGTGGTTGAAAGTGGACAAGCTCAAAACCTTTTAGACCTCGTTTACATCTGTATTTAGTGTCGTCCACTTGTGATCGGATTGATGAAAACGCTTCTTAATCCCAGCCAGGAGATGTTAACAAACTAAAAACACCACCACACTACTATATCTACACCGTACACAAAGTAATTTCATGCAAAATAATGCTACTGAAAAATCCTGTTTGTTGGGTACAGTATGTTATCTTACCATATAAAAACTAATGACAAATTACACTGAAAACACATTGAAAATACTTTTTTTTTTTTTTTTTACATTTCATTTACACATTTTTATTATAAGTTTTTTAAATAATAAAACTAATTTAATCTGAACATCTATATTTAAGATAATATGTGTACTTTAAACCTAACCTTAACCCATATAGTTACCTTATATTAGTGCTTTCTTATGTAAATGCACGTAAATGCACATACTGTAAAATAAAGTGTAACCAAAAATTTTATCAGGTAAGTATATTAGGATGTTTTATGTTACATTTGTTTAGTTAATGTTTTATTGCATTATTTTAGAGGTGTTTATTGCTACTCGTTCATGGAAAGGCCTATTTTACCATTTGTCATAGCATCAAAGAAGATTTTTGTAGTTCAAGTAGATCATATATTAACAATGAATATGGCTATGAAATGTAAAAATATACAGGTCCTACAATTCCATCCCATAATACCGAAAACATCACTATATTTTTTGTGTATTACTCAGATTGAAGCATTATGGGGACTTACAAAACACCTTCCAATATCATGAACATTTGTTTCGCGTTCATAACAACACAAACGGAATAGTTAATTTTTTTTTAATTATTTTACACAACATAAGAACACAGCAGATGTTGTCTTTCTGTACATGGATTTTTTTTTGTGCCTTAAAACAAAGGCAAAATTAATGTCACTGAAAAGAAAAAGCTTTGATTTTTTAAAAAATATCAATTTAATAACAGGTCCCAGTATCAAGTCCTTATATAGTTGTTTTTTTTTTTAATAAGAGTTTCTCTATAATATGCAGGAAATGTCATTTCCTTGAATAGAAAGGCTTTTTTGTGAAATCTCTTATGTTTCCTTCTATCTGTGTAACTGACACAAAGCTCGTATCCAGTAGGAGCCCCTGGTAAGAGGACACAGGAAGGCACCGATGCTTTCCTCTTACCGTGGCGCTCACCGTGTGCAGTGAAGATGGAGGCGTGTGTCTCTTGGGTGATGGATCTGGCTATGAGCGGCTAGCACCTCCCTCAAAGCAAATATCCACAGAAATCCATGGGTTTCCAGAAAACATTAATAAAAAGACAGCAGAAAATATGATTTGCAGATGGAAACAAAAGAAATGGTGCAAAACGTGCACATTCATACGATCACACACATTTATATACTATGAGCGCCTATGCACACACACACGCACTCAAACGCACGTACACAATGAGATGCAGGCACTCCATCTAGTCTCCAGCCAGTCGTACATTCACACGGTGCTCTCTAGAATCCACTCTGAACTGGAAAACGCAGTTTTCTCGCTGTCTAGATTCGAGTTTGCCATTTGGACTAGCATTCCGTTAACGGACATACTCCGCTTGCAAAACACGTTCCCCAGCTTCTGCGAACCAGTGATGTAGCAGTGATGTTTCGACAGGTTCTCGTTCAAAGAGTACCTACGTTTAGCCCGTGCTCCTTCGACGGGCAGTGTCATATACTTGGACGTAGACGGACGTGCCCTCCTTAAAATCGGAGTGTCTTTAAAGTGTGACGGGGGCGGAGGGGTTGGGAGTGGCTGCTGAAGGGAAGTGGAGTTGTTTCGGTTGGTGTTTTGCGTCTCTGCGTTGGGTAGCGCCTCCACTTTGGGCTCGGCGGCGCCGGTCGGGGGGACAGGCTTTGGCGCTGGTTTGCGCTTTGGCTTTAGTGACCCTGGAGAGCCGGGTGTCGTCCAGCTTTGGCATACCAGGGAGGTGGAGGTGGAGCAGTCTGGAATGGAGGTCTCTGAGGTTTGGGTTTGGGAATCTGGAGGTTGAGGAAGAGGCGTGGCTGAGCTCTTTTGGCATCCCTCGCCTGCCTCCAAGCTCAAAGCACCTTGTTTTGACGCAGACGGCGTGACGGTACAGCCTTGGGACTGCGCACCGTTGGTTTGAGAGTGCACATCGGTGACTGAGGTCCCCTTGGCGGCATTGCCGCTGTTGCACACTTTGTAGCGGATCATGAGGATGATGATGAAGATGAGGACGGAGGCCACGATTATGCCCCCGATGATGATGATCATAGTGCCGCCCAAGAACTGTGACTGCATGAAGTGGCAGCGGAGATACTCGGACTCGGTGGTGAACTGCACGCAGCCTACAACCCGTGTGGCCGTTAGGGAGGTCATGCCGTCGTCGTAAATTGCCAGCACGCACAGATCATACTGCGTCCCGGCAGCCAGGTTATTCACCAGGAAGTTTTTGCTCGTTGGGGGAATCATTCTGTTGGGTGAAGAAAAGAAGAGTGTTAGAATAAAACATGATATATTTCATTCATCATTCATTTATTAAACTGCTTTACAGCTTCTGAACAACCTCAAGAGTGGTACCAGTTCAAGCTAAATTTTAATTTACATCCTTTTCAGCTCAGCAGTATCCCCGAGAGATTAATCTCCTACATATATGGATAAGAAAAAAAACCTTTTAGGTACTGTTACTTGTCATTGTCGCTTAAACAGTCCTGCGGTGTGACAAATGCATATTCAACTGAAAAAAAAAGTTTCATGAGGTCTCTAAATTACATTTTTTTTTTTTTTTATTGATCATGGCATGTGATTGCTTGTCTACTACCCATAATTACATACGTTGAGTGCCTTTTGTTGTAATATTATATACTATCATTCAAAGTGTGAGGTCAGAATTCGTTTTTTTTTAAGTCTCTTAAGTTCACCGACTACATTTAAAAAAAAAAAAAAAATTCAAAAATACAATAAAAACAGTAATATTGTGAAACATTGTTACAACAAACATTGTTTAAAACAAATGTTTTTTATTTATACATTTCGAAATGTAATTTCTTCCTGTGATGGTAAAGCTGCATTTTCAGCATCATTACTCCAGTGAGTCTAGTCTTTTAATGTCACATGATCCTTCAGAAATCATTCTAATATGCTGATTTTGGTGTTCAAGAAACATTTCTTTTTATTATCAATGTTGAAACAGCAGTACATTTTTTCAGGATTCTTTGTTAAATAGAACGTTTGAAAGAACAGCTTTTATCTGAAATAGAAATCCTTTTTTAACATGCTTGCTGATTAAAAGTATCAATTAAAAAAAAATAAAAATCCTGAAAGGCTGATCAGGATCCTATGTTTCAGGAAGCTTGTTTCCGCCACAGAATAAAACATTTTAAAAGATAACTGCAACTTTTTATCTCACAATTGAGAGTTTCAGAATTGCGAGATATAAACTCGTAATTGCGAGTTATAAAGTCAGAATTGCGTGATATAAAGTCAGAATTGCGAGTTAAAAAGTCAGAATTGCGTATTATAAAGTCAGAATTGTGAGATATAAACGTGCAATTCTGACTTTTTCTCACAATTGCAAGTTTATAACTCGCAATTGCGACTTTATATCACACAATTCTGAATTGCGAAGATCTAAACTCACAATTGCGAGATAAAAAGTCGCAATTACCTTTTTTATTCTGTGGAGGAAACATGCTTTCATAGGATCCTGATGCAAAGCAAAGTCCTCTAAATGGAAAAAAATATGGCATTACTTCAAGGGGTCAAGTGGTATTATTCTTTTTCATGTTCATGATTTTTTGTGTTCTGGAATCAAAACCCACATGAATTAAACAAACAATTTTCATAAGCTAAGCAGAGAGCAGGATAGAGAAGTGGATTTTACATTGGAGGGCTCTGTACAGGAACACACTAGTACTAAGCTATTGATAAATAAATATGGTAATATTTAAGTTGAATTTTCATTTGTGCTGCAGACTCAGGCACGGAACATTCGGAGAACCTATTATACCATTCTGAGCATGTTACAATAAACACGTAAAGCAAACTGTGATATCAGGACTATCTCTTATCTATCCCGTGTTTACTCTGCTGCTGCAGGCATGTTTAATCACATAATCTAGAGAGCGTAAGTCTGGAGCAATGCTAAATCTGCTTTGGTGCTGTATCTACAGGAAGTCCTGCTGTACCTGCAGGAGTCTGGGGTCTGCTATCACTCTCTGAACCGTTCACTTCAGACGTGAACAATGGAATCTCTTATCATCCTTCCCCACGCGCCCCACCTGTCTCCTCTGCAGCCTGGCAAACATTCAGCTTATTCAGCCCGCTGAAAAGCGCTCTGTGATTTCCCATGCAAACCGACTGGATTTGGAGCACAAAGGTTCTCAGTAGAAGCGGCCTCGCGCCCCAGCCGGTCAGAGCGTTTCAGTATGCTGGGTGAGAGCGTCCGCCGTCATACATACAAATGAATGAGCGGAGCATTTTAATTGCAGGGTTGTTCTAAGTAACTCAATGTGTGTTTAATGGTGTCAAGAGACTAGCTGCTAGGGTCATGTTTCACAATATGGCTGAAAATATTTGCATCGCTCTACCGTTTGAGTAAGTACTAATTTTATACAGTGACACTAGAATATATCCTCCCATTTCTAGATGCTTCATTGTTAAATATAACATCTAATTAGCACACTGCCTAGACTCTATTAGTGTCACAATATGTTTCCTCTTTGTGGAGTAGTTTCTTGATACTAGCAGGCAGTTGGCACTGTTAATTTGAAGACGTTGAAAAGTTTGCAATGCTTGGCAAGTGGATATGGATACTACATCAAAATCATACAGATTAAACGTCAAAGTATTCAGCTAAGTATTCGTGCTTGAGCGAAAGTAGAAAGTTTCTATATTTAATTGTAATTAATATTTAATGGTAAAAAGTACTACTTAATTGGCTTTTGAAAAAGAGGAGCAGGGGATTTCTCATTAAAGTAACTTAAATGCTCAAACTGAGCAGAACAATCCCTTTTCAACATTTTGTTGATGTTATAGTTGTTCATAGACTAATCACTGACCATCTCAAGCCATATTCGCCTTCAATTAGGGTTATAACATGAACCGTTTTGAGTTTAACTCTGCTCTCAAGGATGAATGACCATAGCTGTGGCCAATCACATTTCACACTAGGGGTTGAACAACTTCAGATTTTTTAAAGTTGATATTTATGTGATGAAAGTCGAGTCTGCGTCAACTAGTTGCTGATGATGTCATTAATGAACAAATAAGCCTGAAATTTGAGTTAAGACTCGAACGCGGGTTGCCTTGTGCTCATCTATGGCATATGACACAGCGCTGCCCATGAGGCTATTGCTCCCACATAACAGCTCGTTTTTAACAGTTATTTTGTCTTTGGGTCATTATTTCTCACAGATTTATGTTCGTTCTAAATCAGATACAGATCAAGTAGCACAGTAATGATTACATTTATATGAATGCATTAGTGAGAGTGCGATTGTGTGTGAATTAATTCTAAGCGTCTCTCTACTAATAGTGAAGCTGTGGGTTTTAATTACTAAAAATATATATATGCTAGAACTTTTCAGTTTCAGTTAACTTACATGTACAATAAGCTGTTTAAAACGTGCATTCACCCGATCAATTTTAAGCATCCAGATGGTATATCAAACATATCTTGTGGAGCGCTCTCAGATTATGCATTTATTTGTCATTTTAACTTGGAAATGGAAAGTGTTTGGAAGTTTGGAAATAAAGCGTAAAAGTGGACTTCAAAGATTTCTTATCCTGTTGCGCCCTCTATAGGCCATGATCAGCAACTAGTCGACGTCAAGCTTAAAGGGTTAGTTCCCCCCAAAATAACAATTGCGTCATTAATTACTCACCCTCATGTCGTTCTAAACCTGTAAGACCTTCGTTCATCTTCGGAACACAAATTAAGATATTTTTGATGAAATCCGACAGGTTTCTGAACCACCCATAGGCAGCGTCATTGCAACTTTCAAGGCCCAGAAAGGTAGTAAAGACATCGTTAAAATAGTCCATGTGACTACCTTAATGTTATGAAGCGACCAGAATACTTTTTGTGCGCAAAAAACAAACAAAAATAATGACTTTATTTAACATTTTCTTCTCGTCTGTGTTATTCTCCTATTATGTTGACTATGTAAAGTCACTTCCGAGGCGCTTCCGAGTTCTACGGCAGAACGGCGACTCACCATTGGCTAGCTCCTGCTTCAGCATCACACGCATACGTCATGGTGCTCATGTGAACAGCGTTGACCAATGGTAAGCCGGCATTCTGACGTAGAACTCGGAAGCATTGCGCTGCGTTTACAATGTCAACAGCGTAGGAGAATGACAAAGACGAGAAGAAAATGTTGAATAAAGTCGTTATTTTGGGGGGTTTGCACACAAAAGTATTCTTGTCACTTCATAACATTAAGGTTGAACCACTGTATTCAGATGGACTATTTTAACGATGTCTTTACTACCTTTCTGGACCTTGAAAGTTGCAATGACGTTGCTTCCTATGGATGGTTCAAAGAGCTCTCCGATTTCATCAAAAATATCTTAATTTGTGTTCGGAAGATGAATGAAGGTCTTACGGGTTTGGAATGACATGAGGGTGAGTAATTAATGACAGAATTTTCATTTTGGGTGAACTAACCCTTTAAAGTGTTATGGCAGAGCATTAAAGTCAACTAGTCGACTAGTCTGAGCAACCCCTATTTCACAGATTTTTTTTTTTTAGTTTAAAGTTAAAAAAAATTCAAAGACATGAGAGTTGCTAGCTCAGTAAGACAGACAAAAATATAGCTTATTTTTATTAACAGGATAGATGTGTCATGATGAATGGTGAAATATATGCTCTGTACTTTGAAGGTTTAAATAAAATTACAAGGAATAAACTTTTTTTTCTTACAAATACAGGTGGTGAAAATTAACTATTTATTTCCTTAACACACATTCCTGGTGTTAGTGTGCATGATTCATCATCAGTGCACCTTATTCCAAAGCAAAAACTATTAATCTCCATAATCTTTTATCTAAATGTTTCTCCTGTGAAATGACCTTCCTTTTCGACTGACATCACAAACCCCTCTTACACCAGACTACTTAACGCCTGCAATGAAAGATCCAATCGTTTTCTCATTGAATATTCTGTATAACTCAGAAATATTTTGTATGATAGATTGAATTATGAATGACATTTCATATTTACTTAAAGCTCAGGAGTGATAGTCAAAAGGTTTCAGAACGGCAAAAATCAAGAGAACAGACATCATCATTGTGCTCATGAGCAAGACACTTAACCCCAGGTTTGAAAGGGGATTAAGTTCATGGCACTTTTCTGCAGCTTTATCGCAGAAACAAATTCCACTGGCCCTGTATTTGTGGCAAAAATACGATCATAGTCTATGTTTCACTGAGGCCGGTCTGTTGCTAAATGTGTTAACTGAGTAGGGAGCACTTGAACAACATGGGGTATCGGCCAGATGCTTCTCTAGTAAAAAATAGGTTGAGATGTATCTGTAGTCTTTCTGTGGGCTTCATTCTCATTGTTTGTGAAAAGAGCTTCCCACACAATGTTCTCTGTACACAAATGATGAGGTAATGGCATTGCTTCTGCAGTGTCTCACTGAATGTGAATGCTCATGGCCAGTGTGTGTTATTGTAATTAGCCGACTGTGGCTCATTTACAGCAGCCCATTGAGATAAAGTAAGCCAAAAAATGAATCTCTTTGATTCCCCCAAGCGAGTCTGCAAAGAACGTAATTATGAGAACGTATTAATGAGTACAGCGTACGTGAAAGGAAATACTGTTCAAGATAGCACTAAAACAGATTGGCTAACACACACAATGGTTTTTGAATATTATCAGTCATAAACTATAATGATTATTCAATTTTACACTTTAATAGGCTCTAGGTAGACTCTCTTGCTAATCCTAATCAAAGAGGTCCATAGATTTTATTCTGTGTTTTGTCTCCCAAGAGCCCACACCTCTTTAAACCATCAAACCAGACCAGCTAAGACCAGCATTTGCTGGTATCTTTCAGTAGGAATAGAGTCCCATCCATCCTTGGTCGGTTAAACAGATAGTCCCACCCCAAACTCACACTAATGGTTGACCAATGTTGCTAAATCAGGATGCTTTAATCCCAGCCAACATTTCCATGTGGGCCCCATGTGGGTTTTTGATGGGCTGTCACTTGGTCCCTGCATGGGCAACCCAAATGGGGCCCATAGAAATTTGTCCATCAGCTCCACATGGGCCATGTATGTTAACCCATAGGGGCACATGATGGGTCCATAGTGGGCTCTAAGTGGGGCCCATTATATGGGCTCTAAATGGGGCTCCCTTAACGGTAGTTCTGAAGCACGAAACTTAAATCATGTAAACTAACTCACTACACAATTACATGTGATAGATGTTTTTAAAAATACAAACCATTATTTTATTATATTTCAGCATAAACATACATCGCTAGACAGGTAATGAACATAATCTAGCTAACATTTATAATTTATTTATGTCTGAAATGTTGCTGAAAAGTATTTGTCATAATGTACTTTAAATAACATTGCAAGTTAATGTCAGAAAGATATCAGCTCTGCTGTTGTTTATAAATACCAGTAGTGATGTTATAGAATGAGGGCGTTGTCACGTCGGCGGAAATAGAGTCATCAGTGTCCCAATGTGTAGTGAGCCAGTGTCCTGTACTCTTCTTACCAGTGCCGGAATTTGTGAACACGATATACTGATTCACGAGCTCGGGAGCAAGGGAGCTGATTGAGATGCACGATGCTCCCTGGTTTTGTGGTGGCTTGTCACTGCGACCCGTGGTGTTGGGCTTCCCTCAAGTGCACGCGATCGTGTGTGTGCGCTCAAGTAGCACCAACGTTATTTAGTAGCGCATGTTTGTGTGAGTGCGTCTTTTGTAAGCACGTGTTGATGCCAGCGCGTGTTTGGGTGAGCCGTGAGCGCGTGTTTGGGTGAGCGCTCGTGTATTAAATGTGTGTTTGTTTGTATGAGTATGTGTGTGCGTGTTGAGATTAGTCTGTGTTATTTTTCCATTTGATTGATTTAATTCTGTGTCTTATTTTCTTTGGTATTTTTCTTTTTTTCCCCTTCCCCTTCCCAAATGCTGAATTATCCCATGGGATATTGATATTCAAGATACACTTTTACAGGTGGCCACTGGATGGTATCAGGTCTTTTGTATGATTATACTTTTAAACATCTTTAAGTGTCAATTAAAGAAGACTGTTTGTGCACATCCCTGCTTGTTCTTTCCATTTGTTTGGAAAACCTGTAGTTTTGAACATTTACAATACATTTAACATCTTAGGTGGTGCTAGTCTCCACCCACATGTGCATTGTGGGAGTATTTAGGGAGCGAACCTTTCAGTGCCCTGGAAGGATTCTGCTATTGAGACAGCCCTTAAAATGGCCGACTTCCTGATCAGTGCCCTGACTACTGAACTAGGGAGCTGATTGAGACGCACGCCGGGATTCGCAGGAAGACACACACGCCATTCATTGGATTTTTTTTGTTTTTTTTTGTAGATACATACATAATAATAATCCATGATCCTTGACACATTTATTTTTATTTATATTAAATTATTATATAACCATATAAAACAAATGAAATACTTAAATGTAACCAATTGAATCAATTGCTTGAAAATGTTTTTATACAATTATGGCTGTTTCCCATAATGGTAAACCAAATCAGCTGCAAAAAAAATGTAATCATAAATATATCCCAAATGTGTCGCATATGGGACCCTCAAATAAACAATATGGACATGTTGGCTGGGATAGAGCAATGTTTTGATAGTGACATTTTGATTCACACTTTTTAGGGAAATGTCTTATAGCTGTCTCCGCATATTAAGCTAGGAAAATAAAAAATATTTAAACCATTTAAAAGGACAACGTTTAAAATAAAGTAATACAAACTAAAGGCTAGGGTACACTATGACAGATCACAACCACAAAATACAAAAACACTGCACAGTCTAAAACCCAGGATACAAAAACAAAATCACACAAATACATCAGTATTATTCATCTAAGAGAAAATTAGAAATGGATTTCTATTCTAGCACTTCACATGAAGAAAAAGCATTGATCCATCCATCCATTAGAACAAAACAAACTGTTGATGGATTTTTGTGCTAATGTACTGAATATAAGATCCTTTTTCGCAACTGGCCTCTTTAACACCTTGCTGTTGTCTCAAAGGGCCAAAGTCAGCTTGTTCATGCATCTATATTGATTGTGTTTTTTCAGCTGCCCTTAAAACCAGTTGGTTGCTCTCTCTTTGCTGGTTGGTCTAAGTGTCTATCGTTGTGTCTAATGTCTAGTGTCTATTGTTAAGTTGTTGAATTTCAGTCTACAAACTCATTATTTCAAACCACATACTGATGTATCTGGCTACTTTCCAAATGTTTGTGCTTTTTTATTTTACATTATAAAAATTATGATGTCCAAAATTGTACACATTTATAGAAATACTGATGGGATTTTCATGTTTACTTCACATTGCTATTCTATTATCTACTAAATTGCAAATCTGAAATGCTAAAATCTAATTCGAAATCGGCATTCGAAAAGGGGTCCATAAGTTTCAATAGTAGAGGCCATTTTGCTTATAGATCTAAAACAATGCGACACCGTTTTCAACTAAAAACTGAAAAATTTTATGCGTTTTGGCCGTTCATTTACACGACAATGACGTTTTGGTGGCCTGAAAAAGCAAACTTTTGAATACAGGTTTCAAAGTACAAGTTTTTGAAAATTAAATAGTTGTCTCCATGTAAACGACAAAAACACGAATGTGTGAAAACGGTGACCGCATGCACATGCGTATTTCGTGTTTAGTCTATAGGCATGCACGTCTGAATGCGTAGTCTTTCTTTACAAAGTTACATTGCCAACTACTTGTCTGGCATGCATAATACAGCGTTTTTAGTCATTTTCGCAGACCGTGTGAACGAAGATCGTTTTGATAACGTTGTCATCTGTACGTTCCCATTTTTAGTACATTGTCGTGTAAACGGTGCGCACCCTAAATTCACTGTATAGTAAGCTCAATTCTAATTCAACTTCAGTTTTACAACTTAAGTTGTCCTTTTAATCTAATTGTCCTTATTGGATTTTTCTAAACAATGGATGTAGAGTTTCAGTCTGTGAAGTCAAACAAGCATAACGAACAAAGAAATGACTAACAATAGCTGTTTGAAATCCACTTCAAGAAATGGATAAACATTTAATGTAGATTCAACCAACAAGTAAAAATGATTGGAAAAGTAAGTATTTCTCACCTGTAAACAAGAGAGTCGTCATAGGTTCCATTATACTGAATCTGAAACATGCGTATTCCAGGTATATTTCTCTGGAAGTTAAATTTGATGAGTGCAGTGGATGAGGTGGCTTCTGCCATAACCACCCTCTTATCGTGATTGGTCTTGGCGTCGCCTGTGTGATTGCTGCCATTTGCTCCTGCCTTTGTCGAAGTGGAGATGTCAGAAGAGCCTGGGTCAGGCTCCTGGATGTTATTGGTGCTGTTGCTAATGTGCGGAAGCTTGATGATAACAAGCTCCACGGTCTGGTGGGCCTCCCCGGCAGGATTAGAGGAAATGCACGTGAAAGAGCCTGTGTCCTTTACTGTGCTTATCAGGATGTCCAGCGTGCCGTTGTTGTAAACCAGCGTGCGTGACGAGTTTGAGACTAACTTTCCATCGGGAGATATCCAGTGAATGGCAGGTTCGGGATCTCCCCTGGCTTTGCACTTCAATGCTACCCGCTGGCCCTCCAGGACCCTCATCTCGTGAGAGTGGCGGGTGATGAGGGGCGGCTCGCAGAGGAACTCCTCCTCCGGGATGGACCAGAAATAACGTCCAGTGAGATGAAAGGGTGTGGCGCAGGTCTCCAAGTCGTCCTCGCGATTGAGCCGCCTAAGCCACAGCAGCTCGCAGTTGCAGTGTAAAGGATTTCCTCCAAAGCTCAGAGCGAAAGAGGAGGGATTGAGAATGCCGGATGTGGCCAGAACCTGTGCCCGCTGGAAAAGCGGGTCTGGTGGAAGCTTCTGGAGCTTGTTGGAGGTCACGTCCAAGCGATTTAGCTTCTGTAGGAGGGAGAAAGTCCCCTCAGGAATGTATTCGATCATGTTGTGGTCCAGACTAAGAGTGTGCAGGCTGATCATCTTTTGAATGGCTTCCCAGGGGATGGTCTCCAGGTTGTTGTAGGATAAGTCCAGCTCTTCGAGGGCTAGTAGGTCGTTAAAGGCTCCCATGTGGATGAGGGTCAGTTGGTTGTTGTTCAGAATCAGGTGATGCAGCTTAGACATGCCACTGAAGGTGTCGTTTGATATTCGAGTCAAGCGGTTGTGGTCTAAATGCAAGGCTCGTAGGTTCTCCAGGTCTGAAAACGCATGTGGAGTGATGTAGCTTATTGTATTCCTCGACAAAGTAAGATCCACCAGCTTGGTCATGTTGGCCAAGTCTTTCCGTTTTACGCTGGTGACAAAGTTATCAGCTAGCCGGAGCTCCACGGTGTGCCTGTCGATGTTGGGCGGAACAAAGAGCAGCCCTTTTTTGGCACAGAGTGTTGCGAGGTTGGGGGACAGAACTTGACAGATGCAGCGCTTCGGACAGATCTGGGCCTTCACTGCCATTCCGATAACCAACAAGCAGACAAGCAGTTTTTCCATTGTAAATCAGGTTTTTACACCTAGGGAAAAGAGAGAAAAAAAGACAACGGGCGTGATTAATATGCTACTGTGCCTTTGAACTACAATTTCAAGCAAAGCAGGTCTTTATTCAGTTGGAGCATAATTGCATTTGTAGATGTTTATCAAACACCAGTGCTTAGAGCAGTCAGAATGCATGAGATAACAGCAGGCCATTGGCTATCCTGCAGTTATTTCAGGAAGTGTGATAAACAGTACATCTTGCACAAACAAAACCCCATGTCAGATTTTTCTCCAGCAGTTTTTTCTACCCAACATTTTTTTTTACAAAAGGAACACTTTTTTTGTGTTCTATCCTAGGACACAAACACAAAATATTCTTGAACATATGCACACTGCAAGGAGGGAAAGATTTAGAAATACATATTTTATTTAGAAAACTACTGTATGCATATTTGCTTGCAGCTCCCAGTTTGAAGATCTCGCATATCAAGTACAGTATTTTGAACAGCAGATGGGGAGATTTGATAGCTGTTATTAGTGGTCAATTTTTACTGTAATATGGCAGCTAATCACTAGCTAGTCCAAATACACGACTGTAAATAATTCCAAAAACAATAAAACACAGCCACCTGCCCATATTTATAAGCGACTTTATGAAAAAAAAATCAGGCCCGAAGTAGCTTATAATAAGTGCTCATGGCAACACTGCTGAAAATAGATCGATGCAGTCTCTAAAGGAGTGTGGGTTTATTTCAGGCAAAACACATGGCTAATAAACGTCATGCACACTACAGGAACTATTTCAACACTTCAGTTTATTAGCGGCAAATTAAGAACAACATTAATTCATTCTAAACCAAAATGCTCTTTTCATCTTTTCAAGTGTTTTAATAACATCTCCCTGTCTCACTTTTTCACACTTCTCTCAAAGGTGTGACTCATTCTTTCCAACTCTAGAGTCCTTCACTCTCCATTAGAACTATGTGGGTGTGCAGAAGAGCAGTTTTGTAATGACCGTGTGTGTGAACAGGGAATGCTTTTGCAAGACCCTGACCCAGTGGGGCAACTGTATTATATTTTATTATATAATTACGCTAAGTTGAGTATGTAATGACACAATACGGAGTCTAACAACTATGCACTCAAAGAGAGTACTGCATTAAAAACAGCCATCATTAAAATGCAACAGAAGCTGACATCAGACTATGAAATCATGAGCACACTGTCTGAGCATTAGACCTGAAATTACCCAAAGTATGATTACTGACTGATTATGTCATCTTGTTGATGATACTGGTCTAAAAGGGATAGCTCTCTCAAATATGACAAGTTGTTATCATTTATTTACCCTTGTGTCATTTCAAACCTGATATTGTTCTCAGTGTCAACAAGTGTTATTTTAGTATTATTTATATACTATAATAGTATTTATTTTGAATTAGTTTTTATTTTTATATATTCAGTTTTAATTTTCATTAAGTTTTAGTAATGTTGTGCTTTTGTTATATATATACACTCACCTAAAGGATTATTAGGAACACCTGTTCAATTTCTCATTAATGCAATTATCTAATCAACCAATCACATGGCAGTTGCTTCAATGCATTTAGGGGTGTGGTCCTGGTCAAGACAATCTCCTGAACTCCAAACTGAATGTCAGAATGGGAAAGAAAGGTGATTTAAGCAATTTTGAGCGTGGCATGGTTGTTGGTGCCAGACGGGCCGGTCTGAGTATTTCACAATCTGCTCAGTTACTGGGATTTTCACGCACAACCATTTCTAGAGTTTACAAAGAATGGTGTGAAAAGGGAAAAACATCCAGTATGCGGCAGTCCTGTGGGCGAAAATGCCTTGTTGATGCTAGAGGTCAGAGGAGAATGGGCCGACTGATTCAAGCTGATAGAAGAGCAACTTTGACTGAAATAACCACTCGTTACAACCGAGGTATGCAGCAAAGCATTTGTGAAGCCACAACACGCACAACCTTGAGGCGGATGGGCTACAACAGCAGAAGACCCCACCGGGTACCACTCATCTCCACTACAAATAGGAAAAAGAGGCTACAATTTGCACGAGCTCACCAAAATTGGACAGTTGAAGACTGGAAAAATGTTGCCTGGTCTGATGAGTCTCGATTTCTGTTGAGACATTCAGATGGTAGAGTCAGAATTTGGCGTAAACAGAATGAGAACATGGATCCATCATGCCTTGTTACCACTGTGCAGGCTGGTGGTGGTGGTGTAATGGTGTGGGGGATGTTTTCTTGGCACACTTTAGGCCCCTTAGTGCCAATTGGGCATCGTTTAAATGCCACGGCCTACCTGAGCATTGTTTCTGACCATGTCCATCCCTTTATGACCACCATGTACCCATCCTCTGATGGCTACTTCCAGCAGGATAATGCACCATGTCACAAAGCTCGAATCATTTCAAATTGGTTTCTTGAACATGACAATGAGTTCACTGTACTAAAATGGCCCCCACAGTCACCAGATCTCAACCCAATAGAGCATCTTTGGGATGTGGTGGAACGGGAGCTTCATGCCCTGGATGTGCATCCCACAAATCTCCATCAACTGCAAGATGCTATCCTATCAATATGGGCCAACATTTCTAAAGAATGCTTTCAGCACCTTGTTGAATCAATGCCACGTAGAATTAAGGCAGTTCTGAAGGCGAAAGGGGGTCAAACACAGTATTAGTATGGTGTTCCTAATAATCCTTTAGGTGAGTGTATATACATACATATACACACACACACCGATCATAACATTATGACCACTGATAGGTGAAGTGAATAACGCTCATTATCTCTTAATCACGGCACCTGTTAGTGGGTGGGATATATTAGGCAGCAAGTAAACATTTTTTCCTCAAAGTTGATGTGTTAGAAGCAGGAAAAATGGGCAAAATGTAAGGATTTGAGCTAGTTTGACAAGGGCCAAATTTAATGGCTAGACAACTGAGTCAGACCATCTCCAAAATTGCAGCTCTTGTGGGGTGTCCCCGGTCTGCAGTGGTCAGTATCTATCAAAAGTGGTCCAAGGAAGGAACAGCGGTGAACTGGCGACAGGGTCATGGGCGGCCAAAGCTCATTGATGCACATGGGGAGCGAAGGCTGGCCCATGTGGTCCGATCAAACAGACGAGCTACTGTAGCTCAAATTGCTCAAGAAGTTAATGCTGGTTCTGATAGAAAGGTGTCAGAATACACAGTGCATCGCAGTTTGTTGCATATGGGGCTGCATAGCCGCAGACCAGTCAGGGTGCCCATGCTGATCCCTGTCCACTGCAAAAAGCGCCAACAATGAGCACATGAGCATCAGAACTGGACCACGGAGCAATGGAAGAAGGTGGCCTGGTCTGATGAATCACGTTTTCTTTTACATCACGTGGATGGTCGGGTGCGTGTGTGTCGTTTACCTGGCAAACACATGGCACCAGGAAGCACTATGGGAAGAAGGCAAGCCGGCAGAGGCGGTGTGATGCTTTGGGCAATGTTCTGCTGGGAAACCTTGGGTCCTGCCATCCAGGTGGATGTTACTTTGACACTTACCACTTACCTAAGCATTGTTGCAGACCATGTACACCCTTTCATGGAAACGGTATTCCCTGGTGGTGATGGCCTCTTTCAGCAGGATAATGCGTCCTGCCGCAAAGCAAAAATGGTTCAGGAATGGTTTGAGGAGCACAACAACGAGTTTGAGGTGTTGACTTGGCCTCCAAATTCCCCAGATCTCAATCCTATGGAGCATCTGTGGGATGTGCTGAACAAACAAGTCCAATCCATGGAGGCCCCACCTCACAGCTTACAGGACTTAAAGGATCTGTTGCTAACATCTTGGTGCCAGATACCACAGCACACCTTCAGGGGTCTAGTGGAGTCCATGCCTCGACGGGTCAGGGCTGTTTTGGCAGCAAAAAGGTGACCAACACAATATTAGGAAGGTGGTCATAATGTTATGCCTGGTCGGTGTGTATATTTAGTAATTTTATACCTTCATCTTATTTTATTTCAGTTAGTTGCCAAGGAAACATGTTAAGTTTTTCATCAATATATTTTATTGTATTTCTGTCAGCATCAGTTGCAACAAAGATGAAAAAACGGCAGGATCTAATTGCAGCAGTTGTGACTTTTATTAAACTCAAGCTCAAAACAAAATACTAGGAATACTCCGACTAGAAAACCATGAACAGAACAACCGAATGAAAGTGCCGAGAACAGAAGAATAAACTGAACAAAATACAGGGCTTAAACACCAGAGCAAATTAATCAACACAATGAATAACAGGTGCAAATCATAATCGCAATGAAAATCCATAGAAACTATCTCAAACCCAGGAAACAGAACTAAAACTCACACTGAAACAACATGAGGGTGAGTACATTTCATTTATGGGTATTCCTTTGAGTGAAAATGATGCCGGAAAGATGACTTTTGAACATGTCTGGACAAGATTAAATACTCCCTCTCACGTGAATGACTCATCCGGTGAAACTGGTATCTTCAGAGCAAAGGAAACTCACAGGAGCACCACAAACCCAATGCTGCTGCCCAGTCACACAGCAAATGCAAAGATCATGTTCTTTCCAACACTGCAAGTCTTCACTACTGATTTTCATTCCACCCTGTGGATGGGACGGAGCAGCGAGATTTGAGTGAGTGAGAGATAAAGGGAGGTAAAAAGTAAAGAGTGAGAGAGATACAGAGAAATGTGATGCTGTAATGGAGACTGATGTGTTGTGCATTTGAACAATAGGGAATGGTATATGGAGTGTATGATTCATGCCAGTGGATCTGATTCACGAGTGCTGGCTCTTCACCAGTGCAGTAAAGCATAAGAGGCATATGTGCATTATGTTTTGCCTCAAGATAAACTGAATAATGTGCCCAAGCCACATGGTTACACAAGGGCCTATCGGAGGGGCGGTTCTTAGGGCGGTGCAACTGACCAAGGGGGTCCTGCTTCCTCTAACTCGCACATCAGTGTACAAAAAGTAATTTATTTTTATAATTTTCACTACTGTATGAATAGGACACAATCCCATTCTTGTCAGCTATACCGTCTAAAAACTAGAAGTAGGCTATAGGAATATAAAGCAGGAAGGGAGGGGCTTGCATAGACATTTTCCAGTAGCTTTAACAGCAATTATCAAGAAAGCTGTTTACTTCACTAAAGGTGAAAATTCTGCCAGCTTTTTCTGCATTACCTGTAAGAGTGACAATCTTACCACAGATTTTGCTTAAACCTGTTAAGTTGTAACAAATAGCTCCGTTTTATCCCCAAATACACCAGCTAAAATATGTTAATTTATGTTTGGTTCCAAGCTTCCAACGTCCTGAAATCTTCTCTTTCATCACCTTTCTTTATCATTTATGCATGCAGATCCTAGAATTAGCACATTCACATTTTCCAATTCTTTTACAAAATAAGATCCAAGGACAAAACTACCGAACAATAGGCCTAATTAATCTGCATTTCATGATTCATTAAGTGATAAAAATAAACATACTACCAGTCCTATAAAAAAATGAAAATCATGAAACTACATTTATACTTTGTTTTTCTTCCCATCCAGTTTGAATACATGACGTTCTACACGGAGCTGTTCACGTTGTCGTACTGGAAACAACGCTATCAACACCTAAATGAATGAGTAGGGTATTCCTGCAGTTTTATTATTAATTTTCAGGAAATATTTAGTTGTTTAATGATTGCAATTTAATTTATATATTGTCCTAAGCAACCCCTAATCCTAAACACAACCGTTGCTAACCCTCTTGAAATATTTAACCTAATTTGTTTCAATATATAATGCCCTGTATTCTGGCTTTAAATTCAGGTTTGCTGGAAAGAAAGATCTTATTTCTCAACACAGAAGTGAGATTTTTTTCTGTGTATGTACAAGACTTCCTTTTCATTAGCTTAAACTCGGTGTGACGCTTCTCGTCTGGTGTGTGACCGACTTAAAGTGCAGTAAACAGTAAAACAGAACACATTTCGTGACGTAATTACTTATTCAAAGGAAGATGTACTCAGAGATTTTGGATTACCCTTATTTTGAAATTGTTATCAGGCTTAGCATCTGGCTATAATAGGAATACGAGCATACTATTGCTGCTGTATACAGTATAGTGTGCATAGTGCACTCAGTGTGCTGATTTTCTGTATACATAGAATACCCAGATGACCCATTACATTTGCTGCTTGCTGTGTGGAATATTGTATCCCACAATGCACCAGTGTAATGGATGAATCAGTGTAATATCAGATGTGATGCATCTCTTTCTTGACTCATGCAGACTGCCAAATGTTAAGAGTTCTTTACGCCAAAATCAAAATGCAAATTAACATTTTATTATTTATAAGATGAATACAACATGAAAGATAGAGCTGTGGAATGTGGAATTCTACTGTTTAAAACTTTTTATGGAATAACAGCATAAACAAATAGTAGGCAATATGTATGGTATTACCAGTTTCTGAATGCCGGATGTATCGTGTAATTATTTAAAGACTTGTTTGGCTAAATAAAGCATGCAAAGTGAACTGCAGCACGTACAATCTTATATAAACTTCAATCTAATTATGACATTCGCAAAAAGCTCCTGACCCAAACACTAGAATTATAAAAAAAACTGATGTAAAAAAATCCCTGAACCTATTAAAACACTATCTAGTCAGTTTAAACATACCTAACAAAAGACCACTTTGTATTAAAGTATTGCAAATGACAAGTGACCCTACTGAATATAAAGTAGATGATGTATGCGCAACAGACACTCACGAAAAGCATAATGATAGCTACTGTAATGAGGAAGCTGTAGAGGGCTGTCAGTCACATTGACGGGAAGCAATTGCCGTGTACTTCACTGTGAAGAGCGGCCCTAAGACAAACAATTGCTAATCAAGCATGTCTGAGAGAGTATGGATGTTTCACCCACCACAGCCCTTAATGAAGTGAGGCGTTCGGTTAAACAATAGCTCAGCGCTAAGATAGGAAGCTTCACAAACAATGTTTCGAGGGGGAAAAAAAAATATATAATTGCTGCATGTTAAATAGCTTTTTTTTCTGTGGGATGGGAGTATACTATTACAGCACAGTACTGTATATTGCACATTAAGCACGTGGAATCTGATATTATTCTGATATAGTTTAACTTCACCAGTGTTGCAAAATTAAGCAAGAACTGCATATCTTGACTCAGTGACAGAGATGTGGATCGTTATTCTTGTATGCGGCCATTTCTGACCGAAAAATAAAAAATCTTACAGAAATTTGGGATGTTTTGGGACGTTTTTTTGTCCTTTTTTGCTTACTCGTGTATATGTATTAGCGATTGAGTGTTGACCTGAGAGGGACAGAGAGCGAATGAGAAAGACATGATGCACAGAATTTCATGATTATCATGCATCATTCATATGGTAAAAACAAAAAAACTTCTCTATAATTCACACTGGCCATATTTTACACACAAATGCACGCATGAATATTTAAGCACCCTTAAAGGAGATGTTTTCCGCACTTAAAATATTATCATAAATATTTCAAATGTGTCAACACAGCAGAGATGCAAAGCAGGATAAGGAAACAAAACTCATTCTGCGAAACTCTCACGAGATTTACTTTTGGTGTTATGAGGGGGTCAGGTTTTGGCTAGCTATCTTTGAGATTTAACCGTACTGGTAGATGACATAACTGCAGACAAGAAGCATGTTTTGATTTTGAGCCAAAAGGTCAATCTGTGGCGCACAGATCTTTTACTGGTCAAACATCTTCCGTATACTCTCCCACTTTCGTTTATGTATGAATGAAATGATATAACCGCTCATCTCTGATTTCTTTAGGATAAATTCCAGCTATATTAACGGGCTTTGAGTTTGCATAGGAAGACAATATAAAAAAAAAAAAGAAAGATCAAAGCTAAACGGATTAATTTGGACAGTTACTGTATTTCCAATACCACTAAGCAAAATGTGGCACAATGTGAAATCCCATTTCTGGCCCGTCTGCACTGCGAACAGTGATGCACTGCAGATGTCAGGCTAAAGATGTTTTTGAAGAAAAATGTGGAGACTTTTGTTCCAACAGCTGGGAGGGAGGCTGACTTGTTCTGGAGGATGTAGATCCACACTTCAACAGGAAGAGAAATGGAGCTGCGTTTTTTCCTCACGCTAAGTGATGGCAGGAGCATTTTTCAGGCTGCTTATTCAAGATTAATCAGCACCTAATGGCAAAACAGAGTGCTAAAATCTCCATAAAAGAGAGAGGGATACAGACTGAGAGAGATGGATTGAAATACAGAGAGGGAAAAAAAGAAACATCAACATCCGCAGTAGCTGCCTGGAGCAATGACCAGCCTCAGCATCACTCCCACTGACACACACGCACAGGAACGCAATAAGACAGAATCCATACTAAACATCTCTCCTTACTGCATTCTCTCCATCCTTTTCTATATTTTCTTTCGGTCTAGCCTTTTCCCCTCAGCTCATCTATTGCCTGCCCCCACTTTCTGCTTCCTCCCCCACAGGAAATCTCAGGTATTTCTTCTAGACATCAAATAAAGGCTTTTGCTGACATAACATTTCTTTTACATAAAGACCCTAGTAATCTCCCCAAACTATAGAGTCAGAATCTCAATAGTTCCATAGGAAAGAGGATAGTTTTTTTAAAGGGATAGTTCACCCAAAAATGAAAATTCTGTCATCATTTAGTTGTTCCAAACCTGTATGAATTTCTTTCTTCTGCTGTACACAAAAGAAGATATTTTGAAGAATGTCAGTAACCAAGCAGTTACCAAATTGACTTCCACAGTATTTTATTTTTCCATACTATGGAAGTCAATGGGCCCATCAACTGTTTGGTTACCCATATTCTTCAGAATATTTGCTTTTGTGTTCAGCAGAAGAAAGACATTCATACAGGTTTGGAACAACTAAATGATGACAGTATTTTCATTTTTTGGGTGAACTAACCCTTTAATATCTAAATTGTTTCTCCTAGATGGCATTAAGATTACATGAAGAATTTGGAGTCTCCTTGCCAAGACTCTACAATAGTTCTGAAAATATCTCTACAATCCCACTCAAATCCCAAATGATTTTAATATCTAAACTTTTTTTAATATCTAAATTGTTCATCCAGATTGCAATGAAATTAGTCTATTTCACTTATTTGTAATCTGGAACAAACTATATAAAAGCAACAATTTAGTATTCTGCTTCTCAGATATTTTTTCCCAGTAATCTAACATGGAAAAAGGATTTTTCTAATTTCATAATTGGTGCTCATATTTACTCAAGTCAGAGATTTCAATATGAACTTAAACATTTCTCATTAAATCATCTGAGTTACAATATCCACATACATTTTCGGTCGATACTCATAGATGCATCTCAACATTTGTCTTATAGTTTTTATTCCATCTAAGAATTATGAGAAACATCTGAGGAAAAAGTTGATAATGAACTCGATAACTGAGAACTTGATTATGTCTACGAGTTACAAAAGAGCATCTTCGAAGTAGCACAATTCTTCTTTGAGTGATTTAACATTTTTTACTTCCTCGTTTGTGTCTCTGCTGTTCCCTGCCATTGTACGAAAAGATGTCAAAATTAAGCTATATTTTACACCTCTTCCTGCTCTGTCAACTTTCCCCAATTTTCTGGAGTTATGCTTTAGAGGACCAGAGTGCATCAATCATGGGAAATCTGTGCTCTGGAAAGATAACCTATTGTTCAGCACTGATCAAACCTGAGTAGGGAAGAAACCGTGTGACTCTGTGTGCGTGTCGGAGACAGGAACAACAGTTCGACAGAAAGAAAACTGACATGCAGGTCACTTAATTGGATGAGAAAATGAAGTCGCCATTGCATACGATGGGATGAATTTTAATAAAGCACATGAAGCTTGTGACACAGGACAGATCCTATCAGGGGAATCTCATTTCTCTTTTGGTCTCTGTGTAATCCTCAGTGTCTGAGCATGAGCAGATGCATCTCTGCCCACTGACCCTTTTAATGCCATTCTAACTGGTTATTACATGTAGGTGTTAATACCATCAGACAGTAAGATCAAGAATAGTTTCGTCTGTCTGAAGCCTCAAACAAATGCAAACTAATTTTGGTAACACTTTAGAATAATGTTCCGTCATTAATAAGTAACTATGCAGGACTAATGAGTATGTTACCTAGTCACTCTGCAGGACCTACTAGTGATCTTTTTAACTTTAAAATAATGGTCCAGATCACTAGTAGTCCTTGAAGAGCGACTAGGTAACACTAGTTTTTTCCAGTTTAACGCATTAAAAATATTTAACGCAATTAACGCAGCATCCGTTTTTTTCTGTCACCCTTTGGATTGGCTGGATCACGCTCTTATTCATGCAAATGCTTTTAAACCATTCAAGCGCGAAAAGACAAAAGAGAACGCGCTGTCTGTGAATGTCCTAACACACAGCGCAGAAAGACGCGCGCCAGTATCGTGCTCGCAGACAGCGCGCCAGAATCAAGTTCTATTTCACGCTTGAACAAACAATAACACACAGAATTATGCCAAAATGTCTGTTTTGACGAGTATCCTCATAAGAGCAGTCATAAATGAGTTAAATGAAGTCTTAAATGAACGTAAAGAGATCGTGTGGGATCCGCGTCATGTTCGGCAGCGGCAAATCTTAAAGTCACAGCAGCCACTAATGCTGTCTGTCATTAATGTTGATCAAAGAACAAAGGTAACAGAGACAATTACTCACTGCTCGACTAAAGAATTTTTGTAGCTTTAATAAGGATTCATCTATATTTAATTAATAATTTATGCAGTGCAGACTGTTTGATAACTTTATTCAATTTCTGTATATTTCCTATTAGACAGGTAGGAAGGGCACAGGTAAATATGACATTTATAATGGGTTTATGTGAGGATTGTTTTAAGTTCAGTTCAATTAAAAGTTATATTTTTCGAAGCCTAATAAATGTTGAAAAATTGATAGCTTTCAATTACACTGTAATGTTGAATAGCTATAATTAATATTTAAAATTGGGAGGGCAAGTATTTAAAATGTACTGTATTTATGTTTTTTCTACATTCATTTGGAGATAAACTGTGAAAATATTACATTATAAAATATATTAAAAATGTATAAAAACTTAAGTGTTTTTAATTGCGATTAATTTAGTTTAATCGTTTGACAGCACTAGTAATTAGTGATGCTTTTTATGACTATATTCAGAGTAAAAAAAGACAATCGTCAAAAACTACTAATGAGCTGGACCATTATTTTAAAGTGAAAAGTGACTAGAGTGACTAGGTAACACTTGTAATTAGTGATGCATTTTATGACCACGTTAAGAGTAAAAAAAGACAGTTCACATCTCAGACATGTTAATGTTGTGATTATTAATTAGTAATTCTTTATAATTTGACAGTTATCTATTAGTTCTTAGGGATGCCAATCTCCTTCAGTAATTATTGATTACCTAATAAGGACCTATCTTAGTCCTAAATTTGATATTACATACAGATTAGTGCAGCTTGTTTCCATATTAGTTAATAGTAGCTGAAGTGTTAATGTAGTACTACTCATTAGTCCTGCATAGTTACTATTAATGACGGACCATTATTCTAAAGTGTTAACCCAAATCTTTAACGGAGTGTCTACAGGGCCGGATTAACATGAGGCTGAAGCCCCAGGGCCCGAGCACGGAGGGGGCCCGTGATTGGTCGAGGAAATGATTGACAGCCGATCGGGAGCACCTGAACTTTTCCTAGTGGGTCGCTCGACAAACCCCACCACGCCCCCACATATTAATGGCTGTTATTTACTGGAGTGCTGCGAGTGCATGGGAAACAAACACCAAAAGCCAGGTGATGAAACGGCGCTACCTGATTAAACAGCACGGGCATGCATCCAGCAGTCGCAGCGCGAGAGCAGCTGGATCATCTCACGCACAGCGCTGACAAACTCAACTGCCGCTTTCGCCGCTTTATTGAAGTGATAACGAGCGCCAGGCAGTCGCTTTATACATTTGAATTTGATACAAGCACTACATCATGTGTAGAGTAAAGGCTCTGTGGCGAAACTAGCTGATCCAGACTGAATAGCTCCGACCATGTAAACTGAAGTGTTGAGGTAAACTATAGGCTGCCTACACGACTGTAATCATGGCCGTAGCCAAAGGTCACCGTATTTTTCCGAGGTGTATATAATAAATGTTGTGAAAAAAATTTACTAATAGAGTACTAACACTACTTTAGTGCTGCAAATATATCTTCTCATTTGAGCTGCCTGCGGTCTGTCACCGCTCGTCAATGTAAAAATATTTGAGATGACCAATCAAATTAAAGTAGGCGCCCTTTATGTTCACAGAAGCTGCTGAGTGCGAATTCTCATTTCGCAGCGCGAGTCGCGAGATGTAAGATGTAACATTTCATATTTGACAGCTGTTTTAGGATAGAAACGTTAAACAACCGACAAAAATAATCAGGCATCCATTTAATAATTTTAATAAATATAATCATTTACACTCTGTTATATATTGCATCCTTTTAATGTACAACAATACTGAGGTGCAAATAGTATGTATCTGCCAAAATAAAGTATAAATAGCATCTAATTACTATTTACACAGTCATATTGCAAAGAACTGCTACTTTTACATGGTGTAAATAGAATATATCACTATTTGCACTTAGTGTAAATAGCATCTATTGCTAAGAAAATATGCTATTTTCACTTAGTGCAAATAGCCACTGCCAATTTTTTAATTTTCTTAAGGCTTTACCATACTTAAGGTGTACTGTTAGTACAACAAATCCTTAACTGCTATAAAAACACCACAGCAATATGATAACACTAATGTTCCATGATTTAAATCTATTATAATAAGAATAATAACAATTACAATAAAAAAAGCATAAACAAAATGCTACAATAAAAAAAAAAAACAGCATACCAATGACTCACAAATGAAATTATATTTCTAATTTTACATTACTGTGAAATAATAATATGGTTCATTAATCAAGCTTTATGGTTGCTAAGCACTTGGTTCATTACTATGTGCAGTCACAGGTGTACAGTGGGGAGAAAAAGTATTTGATACACTGCCGATTTTGCAGGTTTTCCTGCTTACAAAGCATGTAGAGGTCTGTAATTTTTTATCATAGGTACACTTTAACTGTGAGAGACGTAATCTAAAAAAATCCAGAAAATCACATTGTATGATTTTTAAATAATTAATTTGCATTTTATTGCATGACATAAGTATTTGATCACCTACCAATCAGTAAGAATTCCGGCTCTCACAGACCTGTTAGTTTTTCTTTAAGAAGCCCTCCTGTTCTCCACTCATTACCTGTATTAACTGCACCTGTTTGAACTCGTTACCTGTATAAAAGACACCTGTCCACACACTCAATCAAACAGACTCCAACCTCTCCACAATGGCCAAGCCCAGAGAGCTGTGTAAGGACATCAGGGATAAAATTGTAGACCTGCACAAGGCTGTGATGGGCTACAGGACAATAGGCAAGCAGCTTGCTGAGAAGGCAACAACTGTTGGCGCAATTATTAGAAAATGGAAGAAGTTCAAGATGACGGTCAATCTCCCTCGGTCTGGGGCACCATGCAAGATCTCACCTCGTGGGGCATCAATGATCATGAAGAAGGTGAGGGATCAGCCCAGAACTACATGGCAGGACCTGGTCAATGACCTGAAGAGAGCTGGGACCACAGTCTCAAAGAAAACCATTAGTAACACACTACGCCGTCATGGATTAAAATCCTGCAGTTCACGCAAGGTCCCCCTGCTCAAGCCAGCGCATGTCCAGCCCGTCTGAAGTTTGCCAATGACCATCTGGATGATCCAGAGGAGGAATGGGAAAAGGTCATGTGGTCTGATGAGACAAAAATAGAGCTTTTTTTGGTCTAAACTCCACTCACCGTGTTTGGAGGAAGAAGAAGGATGAGTACAACCCCAAGAACACCATCCCAACCGTGAAGCATGGAGGTGGAAACATCATTCTCTGGGGATGCTTTTCTGCAAAGGGGACAGGACGACTGCACCGTATTGAGGGGAGGATGGATGGGGCCATGTATCGCGAGATCTTGGCCAACAACCTCCTTCCCTCAGTAAGAGCATTGAAGATGGGTCATGGCTGGGTCTTCCAGCATGACAACGACCCGAAACACACAGCCAGGGCAACAAAGGAGTGGCTCCGTAAGAAGCATCTCAAGGTCCTGGAGTGGCCTAGCCAGTCTCCAGACCTGAACCCAATAGAAAATCTTTGGAGGGAGCTGAAAGTCCGTATTGCCCAGCGACAGCCCCGAAACCTGAAGGATCTGGAGAAGGTCTGTATGGAGGAGTGGGCCAAAATCCCTGCTGCAGTGTGTGCAAACCTGGTCAAGAACTACAGGAAACGTATGATCTCTGTAATTGCAAACAAAGGTTTCTGTACCAAATATTAAGTTCTGCTTTTCTGATGTATCAAATACTTATGTCATGCAATAAAATGCAAATTAATTATTTAAAAATCATACAATGTGATTTTCTGGATTTTTGTTTTAGATTCCATCACTCACAGTTGAAGTGTACCTATGATAAAAATTACAGACTTCTACATGCTTTGTAAGTAGGCAAACCTGCAAAATCGGCAGTGTATCAAATACTTTTTCTCCCCACTGTATCAGCTAATGAAAAAAAGCTTTAAACATGGCTGATCCAATCTAGTTTTAGAGCTAAAACTATAATAAAGTGGTTTTCTATTATTGGAATTGTCCATTTAAAATGAAGCTGTGAGGACCAACCACTAAAAAAAACACTGGATTGCTTGTGATGTCATTTCACTTTATAGTGAATCCTACTTATAGGAAATAAAAACCAAAAGTGATATCTTTTTAATAATATTCTTCATCCTGAGAAAATGACCCCAGTAAAATCCCACGTCTCCTCTATTGTGCTCATATCTGCCAATATGCCAAAGTCTACAATCTAAAGTCAATAGGAATAAGAAATAAAAAGAAAGTCGTGTAACCCGTGATAACACTCTAGTGTGCGGTTCTAAATGAACAGATCAGGTTGAATGGGCACAGTAGCATGACACTATACTGAACGTCTAAGTTCGTACGGAGGATTTGAGACAGCAATTTCACTACAACTTGTAAAAAAAAGAGAAAATGTATTGTATTGGTACCATCAATTGAAATGAGTTCAACGGTTGAAAACATACAGTCAATAGAACTAAAAGTAAATACAATCAGGGCTGTTTGGTATGACAAATAAAATAAATATTTCCCCAAACATTAGGGATGCACAATATTGGATTTTTGCTGATATCCGATATGCCGATATTTTTCCAACTCATTTTGGCCGATGCCAATACTGTTATACGTTTATTTTTTCCCTTTGTTTGGAAACAACACCATTTTAAGCAAAACCTCTTTTTTTTCACTCTAGTTTCAGTTTTCTGAGGTCTCCTTACTTAAAGGATACTTGTTAAAAATAAATGTTAATAAAGTTCTTTTTATAATAAGAGTATATTAAAAGCTCTGAAAATAACAATAAAGTCAGTAATTTTTCACCCCAGACAGATGCAGTTGTAACCTAAATATTTTATTTTTGGATTTAACGTTTGTGCACATGAAGTGGGGGTGGCATGACATCAGTTGATGCTGTCTTTAGCTTCAAATAAAAAATTCTACAATTATTTTAGAGCTACTTGGATTATTTCATCCATCATCCATTCAATCATCCATTTTTATAAAATTTTATTACAGATTAATAAACTGTATATAAAAGTATTTAATTTACAAGTGTCATGCTTGTGATTTATGACATCATTACTGCTTTATTTGTTCAGAAAAAGAAGTAACCAAGTTATTTGTTTATTCTACTTTTCATTTTATTACTATAACAACAGCGCCTGCACGTGCTAGAGAGTGGGGAGTCTCTGTTGACGGTCACGTCCTTATTTACGCGCATTCACAAATTCAAGGCAGCATTTAAAAACTGTCAGTATAAATCACCATACATGCAATGTATTTGCTTGTTGACATACAAGTTCACTTCAAGAATGACCACACTGCTGACATGATCTTATCGCTATAGCACTCCCTGCACATGTGAGTTATTGCAGGCGCATATCAACACGTTATCATGTCGGCAAGGCATATCGACATAATTTTTCATATCGGCCGATGCTGATATTTATATTTTAAGCGTTTATCGGCTGATTCCGATGTCGTACCAATAATGTCGTGCATGTTCTTATTTGTCCTTTTTATAAAGTCTGATCCTTCCGAATAAAATTGAAGAAGTAGAAAAATAGAAGTAGAAGTAGTCATGCATCAACTCATTCACATTCACTTAATCTGAATTGGTAACAGATATAATCACATGAAATTTCAGATGAAATTACAGAAATTACTCTTCTTTCTTCAACTGCATATTAACTTATTTTACAAAGAAAATCCTGGGAGAATATACCCACCTAATCAACATTAAACAGAGCAATGTCTGACATTTATTATTATTATTATTATTATTATTGTATGACTCAACCATGAAATGAAACAACTTAATGTCATACATACAATGTCATTAAATAATCACATACTTTTTTTTTTTTTTTTTTAACAGTATATTCCCAGAGTTAATTAATAATATCAAACTATCACAAAATGTCTCCGTTTGCATGAACCAATGTACATTAATTGGCTTGTGACGCAGTTGATTATAACAGCACATTTGAATCAACTCCGATTGGTTTCATGACAAAACTATCTTTTATCTCTGTCACAACATGTATATTTCAATATTTATTAATCATCCGTTAGTTATCAATCATATTTCTTACCATAAATCATTAATTGAACACATATAAGCAATTACAGAGCAACAACAGAGGAACAAACACTCACTAGAGTTATAAGCAATTACAGAGCAACAACAGAGGAACAAACACTCACCAGAGTTCCTCGAAATAAAAAGTAAAAAAAAAAGAAAAGAAGAGTATGAAAGAAGTTTCTTCCCCCAGATTTCACTAGAAAATAACTTTTTTTCCACTCTATCTCACTCTTTTAAAAGTTACGCTCTGAATCAACAGTCTTTTTCTCCACTCTCTCTCATTTGTAAAATGGCCGCTTCCTTCTTTGTCATTTATTTCACTTGTCACTGAGAAACGCCCTCTAGTGGGAAATAGTAGTTACTACATTTTTTTCTTCAAATTAAGAGTCTGTTAAACACCTTAATTCAAAGGGGTTACAGTCAGAAATAAGAAAGAAAACAAATGTCAATAGTAACTCAGATATTTCTCATCAAATGTTCCTATTAGTTTTATAGTCCTGTACTATTATTGTTTTATCCGATAATTATTGATTCTCCCGACTGAAAAGAGCCCAAACTCACCATAATCTGTCACTAAGATCTAAAGATATTCCTCATGGAGTTAAAACAAATGACATAAACCGGAAACACTTGTTTGGAGAGGTTTTCGGACACTTGGCTAAACAAAAAAGCTAAATTGGTTCTAGGGCTGGGACAGTAAATCGATGAATCGCGATTCGTGGATCGATTCTGAGATTTTCTGAATCAGGGCTCGACATTAACGCTTGTCCGCTTGTCCGGGACAAGTGGATTTTTTGAAGGGGCAAGTGAAAGAGAATTTTACTTGCCCGACATCTTATAACATTTTTTAATGCAGATGTAATTTTTCAGTGTAAATTATTTAATATGACTGGTAACAGCCCTATAGTGTCTTATTATTTTAATTAAATTTATTGATCAAATTTAAGAATTTAAAATGAGAATAAATGAGAATAAATTATATTTACAACAGTCCTATTTTTTTCCCAGGCAAGCACATGAAAAGGCTTAATGTCGAGCCCTGTGTATGCATCGTGATTCTCTCTCGAATCGATTCTGAGCTTAGCTTTTAACAGCAGATGGCATTGTAGGCTAGTTTTTAACCGCACACTCAAACGCTCACGAAGTAGAGAGTACCTAAGATAATGCTTTTATGACGTGTGATTAATGTAAACAGCACACTGCAAACACCCTTGTAATTCGCTTCAACCTTTTAAAACTTTACGAATGATTATTTTATAGAAGGTTCAAGTGGTGTGTAAGGAATTGGAAGCAAGCAGAGCCAATACGGCTGTTTCTAAAGCACGCAGTGCCATCTGCTGTTAAAAACTAAGCCCAGATCGATTCATGAGAGAATCTCGATGCATTCGGAAAATCTCAGAATCGATTCAGAATCATTTCTCGATTCGCGATGCATTGATTTATTGTTACAGCCCTAATTGGTTCCAGATGCAGTAACTTTTGATTACTTTATGCTATCACCACAAAATTTGATACAGATGCAGCTCACATGTAGGGAAACTTCACCAAAAATTAAGAATATTCAAGAAGTGTCCTCCTGCCATTTCCTTCCTTAGATATTGCGTGTCAAATAAGATATGTAAAATTTCCCTTGAGCACACTTTTTTTGTCTTTTATCAGCAGTTTCTCAGCATGAGAATGTCCAAATGTAATGTTGTAATGATTCTAAAAATGTAAAAAGTTTTCTAACAAATGATATACCTTTTGATGCTCCTTGCTATAGTTTTGGAGTTATGAGTCTTTACTTTTGTGTATGTCACTCAGAAAAAACAACCCTAAAAATGTCAGGGCTTAAAGGGTTAAATTGGAATGTGCACCACTTAGAAGCAAACAAGAATTGAGCCAATGCTCTATGCCAACAAGCAACCTGAGACTCATCTTGACATGACGACAAGCATGTGCATGTGCACGCTGGCATATGTTAATAAGGTCTCTGTGTGGGATCATGTGTCTGATGACTGAAGCTCAGCGGGAGCTGTTCTGTTCTGTCTGGCTGTCAGTGTTTGACCTAGCACACACACACAACCCGAGCCCTTTTCTGGTGACTCTCTGGCTTCTCGTGGCCCCCTGTAGCCTGCCTCTCACAGCTCGTTAGAAGATCCTTCACCCCCTGCTGGGCTTCCGCCCACCTTGGCCGCTGATCACAACCGTAGGAGAAAGCCATCGGCTCAAGCTGGGAGAGAAGCCGGTGTGGACGGAGAAAAAGGCCTCCAGATACTTATGCTGGACTGCCACCATGACCCCGCTGCTTTTGAAGCAGAGGACCCAGAACTCTTTGATCTGTAACAGAGCATCTGTAGCACCTCCGTTGGGAAATGAGTGTGGAAAAGATGGGTAACCAGAGGGTGATAGGTTGAAATCCCTCTTCACCTTATTACGATGACACTAGTCTCAGCCTCACTGACCGCCCACAGTCTGTTCACTGACTGCCTGATGCCTGTTGCACAAATAAATGGCAAAATCTAAAGCTCATTTCTGATTGGCTGGCTTGCAACTTCTGTGAAAATGGGCACATCTTTTAAAACTCAAGTTCCTCTCAGGAGTACGAACTCCCGGAGTCCGGCAGTTCTGCAAATGGAACAGCAGCATACTTGATAACGTCACTCAATTAAATAAAACAAAAATACAATAAAACAAAATATGATATAAAACACCCCCTGCCTCTTTATTTTAAAAAACTCAAACATATTAATAGCCACCAAAAAGTGGTTCATGCAACACATGCATTGATTATCTTCACTGCATGTATATTTATAACAAAACTAAATATAAAACACAACCCTGCCTTTTTGTTTTCATTTTAAAAATATGAAACATATTAATATGTGGTCCAGGCAATATGTGCCTGTATACTCTGATTATCTTTGCTGTATGTATAATTTATAATCAAATGAAAAAAGACATAAAACAAAACCCTGTCTCTTTTTGTTAAATGTCAGTTTTAATGAACAATAATAGCCATTATAAAAGTACAAGTCTAAAGTATAAGAAGCTTAAACAACAGGAAATAAAGACAAGCAAACATTTCAAACATACAAAGTCAGCACTCTAGTACAGCGGTACAGTGGGGAGAACAAGTATTTGATACACTGCAGATTTTGCAGGTTTGCCCACTTACAAAGCATATAGAAGTCTGTAATTTTTATCATAGGTACTCTTCAACTGTGAGAGACGGAATCTAAAACAAAAATCCAGAAAATCACATTGTATGATTTTTAAGTAATTCATTTGCATTTTATTGCATGACATAAGTATTTGATACATCAGAAAAGCAGAACTTAATATTTGGTACAGAAACCTTTGTTTGCAATTACAGAGATCATACAATTCCTGTAGTTCTTGACCAGGTTTGCACACACTGCAGCAGGGATTTTGGCCCACTCCTCCATACAGACCTTCTCCAGATCCTTCAGGTTTCGGGGCTGTCACTGGGCAATACGGACTTTCAGCTCCCTCCAAAGATTTTCTATTGGGTTCAGGTCTGGAGACTGGCTAGGCCACTCCAGGACCTTAAGATGCTTCTTACGGAGCCACTCCTTAGTTGCCCTGGCTGTGTGTTTCGGGTCTTTGTCATGCTGGAAGACCCAGCCACGACCCATCTTCAATGCTCTTACTGAGGGAAGGAGGTTGTTGGCCAAGATCTCGCGATACATGGCCCCATCCATCCTCCCCTCAATATGGTGCAGTCGTCCTGTCCCCTTTACAGAAAAGCATCCCCAAAGAATGATGTTTCCACCTCCATGCTTCATGGTTGGGATGGTGTTCTTGGGGTTGTACTCATCCTTCTTCTTCCTCCAAACATGGCGAGTGGAGTTTAGACCAAAAAGCTCTATTTTTGTCTCATCAGACCACATGACCTTCTCCCATTCCTCCTCTGGATCATCCAGATGGTCATTGGCAAACTTCATACGGGCCTGGACATGCACTGGCTTGAGCAGGGGGACCTTGCGTGCGCTGCAGGATTTGAATCCATGACGGCGTAGTGTGTTACTAATGGTTTTCTTTGAGACTGTGGTCCCAGCTCTCTTCAGGTCATTGACCAGGTCCTGCTGTGTAGTTCTGGGCTGATCCCTCACCTTCCTCATGATCATTGATGCCCCACGAGGTGAGATCTTGCATGGTGCCCCAGACCGAGTGAGACTGACCGTCATCTTGAACTTCTTCCATTTTCTAATAATTGCGCCAACAGTTGTTGCCTTCTCACTAAGCTGCTTGGCTATTGTCCTGTAGCCCATCCCAGCCTTGTGCAGGTCTACAATTTTACCCCTGATGTCCTTACACAGCTCTCTGGTCTTGGCCATTGTGGAGAGGTTGGAGTCTGTTTGATTGAGTGTGTGGACAGGTGTCTTTTATACAGGTAACGAGTTCAAACACGAGTTCAAACATACTTAATAAAATGCAAATTAATTATTTAAAAATCATACAATGTGATTTTATGGATTTTTGTTTTAGATTCCGTCACTCACAGTTGAAGTGTACCTATGATAAAAATTACAGACCTCTACATGCTTTGTAAGTACGAAAACCTGCAAAATCGTCAGTGTATCAAATACTTGTTCTCCCCACTGTATATATAAATATATAAATTTATGAAACTGAACTTTGCCCTTAGCCAACACGATATGCCTGGGAACAAATAGATTCATGAGACCAAAGATTGCCTGTTAGATCTACACAAGATGAGTTATATATCATATTTAACCATTTTAGAGACATCAGATCCAGTGGGAAATGACTAGCTGAGGTAAGGCTGTTTCGGACGGGGTTAATGAGCGCTGAGCTCCCGGTGATCGCCTTGATCTCACAACTCTGAAATCGTTGGAGCAAATCATCAAATAGGCACTATCTCTATAAATAAACTGCAGATTTGAGCTTTAAACAACTACATTCTTGCCTGAAAAACTTTTAAAACTACATTGACACAATAGCAGTAGTATTTTTAAAACTATGCGGGTTTTCTCCTCCGCCATTGACACTTGCTTGTTGGTGAGATGCATTCTGGGATACCTGGCTGTCTCAAGTTCGCACAAGTCACCTCCTGATGCATCCTCAATAAAAGGCCCGGAGCAAGAACACATCCGGGGATTTGAACGATACTTCTCAATCAAAATATTTCACCAAACTCTATGCTAAGTCTAGCTGCAATCTAGAATGTGCCTATTGTACACAGCAAGGGCATGTGCTATTTAAGAGCATTTACAAAATTTTTGTACTTAAATAACGTGCTTAAGAGGCGCTATTTAATGAATTAACCTGAGGTTTAAGAAGTATAATGCTTCAAAATGGGGCATGTATTCAAAATGTTATTTATAAAGAGCAAGCGCGTATTTTATCACACCATTCATTTAAAAAAATGAGACATCTGCATATTTGCACAGACAATAGCATTCTCTCTTTCAACCAACACTGAGCAACAGAGAGTGAAATGACATAAACACTACCATAATGATAATCGTTTAGTGTTATTATGATGCATTTACAGACAAAATAGCCATAATAAGTTAACTGGATCTCCAGCACTCATACACAGTATATCGGATATATGGCAGCCCTCAGCATCATCAAAGGCAAAACGGCAATGGTAGATAAGATGAAAAGCGTTTTTGATGTGTGCTTTCGAACATACTGCCCAGGGCTGAAATACTTTGCCATTCAGTGTGTGATTAAAGGGTGAGGTCTTCATTCTTTCCACCTGATCCATGGCACTAGGGCTTAACAGTGTCGATATCTCTCCTTCCCAGAACTCAAAGTAATTGATTCCGATTTAGGGTTTTTTATTTTTGTATAAATATATGTATACATTTTTTTTTTTATTGGGAGCTACAGACTCTACTCTAGTCCAAGTCTGTTTAATGTTATAATGCACAATGGCTTAAATTTTCATCTATTAGTACTCTTTGTGTCACATCAGTGATTTTATGTAAGCGTTTCTGCTAATGTTATATAAATGACTAATACACCAAGAGCGTTCGCACAAATTGCTATTGAAAATGCTTTGTGTCATCATAACCTCTGCTAAATCTGTCGAGCAGATGTATTTCAAATCCATTATAGATACAATAATCTACTCACCAGTAAGAACCAAACGAGGCTCGCTGCCAATGAACCGAGATGCTTTTAATGTTAAAAGTCATAATAGTCAGGAATATATTGAAGGTCTTTATAAAAACTGATTTGTCTTAATGAATGAGTATTAAAACCTCATCTGACTCATCAAATCAAAACAAAACCCTGTAGAAATACAGTGGTGTCCAAAAAACTGAGATCACATAAAAAAGGGGGGATTTAAACCTGTAAACAAAGTTTTAGAATTTTTTTGGACCAATTTAAAACAAGAAATGTTATGATGTTTAATTAACAATAAATATTTCAGATTCTACACTAGGTCGCTAATCAAATTATTATTATTATTATTATTTTAATTTAATTGCATTTTATTTTTGTATTTATTCATAAATCTTTCTTTTTTTCATTTTTAATTATTTTAAGCAAATGTTTTATTTCAACTCAGTTGATGTTGCAAATCTAATTTGTACAAAAAAGGGTATTATATAAAACATTAATAAGTTTACAAAACTCAAAAAAATTGATGTAACTGATTACTTCAAATTTTTTGAGTTTTGCCAACTTATTAATGTTTTATATAATACCCTTTTTTGTACAAATTCGATTTGCACCATCAACTGAGTTGAGATAAAAGATTTGCTTAAAATAATTAAGAAATTCAAAGCTTAAAGGTGCACTGTGTAAATTGTAGCTGCATCTAGTGGTGAGGTTGTGAACTGCAAACACCCACTGCTCACCCCTCCCTTTCGAAGCACATAGAGAAACTACGGTGGCCACCACAGGACAAAGATGTCGTCATCTGAGACAGCAGAGAATGCCTAGCGCTTTGTAGAAAAGTTTGTCTGTTTAGGGCTACTGTAGAATCATGACGGCGCAAAATGGCGATTTCACTGTAAGGAGACCCGCGGTGAATGTAGATAGAAATGGCTCATTCTAAGGTAATAAAAACATAACGGTACATTATGTAAGGTCTTTATACACAACTGAAAACATAGTTATGTATATTGTATTGCATTTCTGTCAATAGAGCCTCATAAATACTACACACTGCACCTTTAAGTAAGTCGAACTGGCAGATTTTTATTCTCATAGATTTTTAATTACTCTTAAATTGAAATATTTAAGTAAGGTAATTCAAACATTTAACTTAAAATTATCATGTAGCCTCAACTTAAATATTTTTAATAGTGGAAACTTGGCTAGCTTTAACTAGCTAATTCAGTAAATGCTAACTTGCTAATTGGTAACACAATGCTTTGATAGCCATAGCATAGCATAGCAATTGCTGAATGAGTACGACAGTATAGAACATTCTCAAAATAAGCTCATGATCCACTCGTCATCATGATGGTAACCCCCCAAAAACCCAACATAACAGAAACTCTTCTAAATTAGCATAGCAAAGCATGTAACACTACTAAATCGTCCAGTTAACAGTAATCTTGCACAAAAAAAAACAGCATGCTGGGAAACAGAAATCCCAGCCCAGTTTCAGTTAAATTTAAGTTTGTCTAAATTAAAAGAAACAAGTTCACAAAACTCAAAACAATTAAATTTTTCAGATTACCTAAAATGTGTCAGCTTTGTGAACTCAAAAGAAAGTTCTAAATACTCATAAAAGTTCATTTGATTGAACTAATTTGTTTAATTTATGTTTACCCTACTCAAACCAATTAATTATTTTGAGCATTAGGGTTTACAGAATTGTAGACCCCACTTTATATGATTCATTCATCAAAAAGAATTAAATGTCACAACGATACATAAAGGATCACAGAACAATCATATTGTAAAATGTATGTCGGGAACACACTTCTAGGTCTTTCTACATCCACACTGTATGGGTGGGCGTGCTTGTTTGGTGTTTTGCTTGAATGTACTTGCCATTAAAGTGTCTCTAAGTATGTAAAGTGAAGCAAACATCTTATCTCTGAGCTGAGAGCTGGCGTTCACAGCTGGGAAAGCTAGGCTTTATGAAGATCAATAGTCCTCTCACTTTCTCGCTCTCTCTCTTTGGCTTTTCTCTGTCTCACTGAAGAAAAAGAAAACACACCCAGTGAGGTGATTACCTCATGCATGAAGTTCACATCCCCCTTTCAGCCAAGCAAAGCTTTATGGGATTACAAGAAAAAAGCCATGGAAAACAGGAGGATGAGTACAGGATAACTGTCTGTGCACCTCAAAGGAGAGGTTAAAGCAATCGTCTTATGTCACCATTGACATTTGGGATAATGCCGTTATGAGTGTCCCTGCAAATATTTGTAAATATTATAACTTGGTCCAATCCATTAGAAAATATGTGAAATCTAACACGCTTTCGCAAAAGATTAAGATCCAGGATATGCTTAAAGCGGTTTGTTTGAAGAGGGATATCAAAGTCACTGTTCCTTTGGAGTAATGGTGAACAGGTGAAAAGGTAGCTCTAGAAGTACAAATATGGTCTAGTAGCTCAGACACGGCATGCCTATACAGACAGCCCACAGATGCTGTAAGATGCAAAGTGCACACAAAAATAGCAAAAGGTTATGAAAAAAATCAATTGGCTGGCTGCTACGCAATTTTCAAAGCAATACATGTACTGAACTGTATAGAGAGAATGATAGAAGTGTCGGTCAAATGCATAAATGTAAGTGACTTGGCTGCTACACTGCATAAAAAACAGTTTTTTTTGTCTGGTCTTCCAGTAAGAAAATGAAACTTGATTTACATCGACCCTCTACATTGTGAGTAACTCATGTGATAAATATCACATAAATAATGAAACATACTGCATAAAAAAATCACTAAGTAATGTCTATCTTTAGCCACTGGTATAAATTGTTAGTCGCTAATATTAGCCACTAATAAATTGCCAATGATTGAGTTAGAAGCTAAGAATAAGTTTAGCACAGATATATTCTCACTGCATTTTTTGTCCTGACCACTTTTCATAAAAATCTAAGATACAAAAAAAAATATTTACAAAATAACACAATATTAAGTCTTGTAATGTCATTTTTGTAATATATATATATATATATATATATATATGATTTTTATACTGGAAAACAAGTTAAAATGCATATATACTGCAATATATATTTTGCGTTGTATAATAAGAGCTTCAGAGGAAAAGTTCATGGAATCTTATTAAGATATTTAAGATTTAATATTTAAGTTTTGTTTCAATCTGACCACAAAGTCTACCCACATTTTCCACTAGATTGATGGACCTTTATTTGAAGGAGCATCATTGATCTTAGATTTACTTGTCCCCAAATGTCAAAGCAAACAGTGGTTGGTCATTTTACAGCAATCAGCTGTGTGTAAATGGGTGGATATTGGCCCAAATAAGCTACATTGTGGAGCAGACTGCATGGCAGTAGTCAAAAGTCTGGCTTTGGCTAGACCAGCAATGAGCAACTTCAGTCCTGAAGGGCCACTGTCCTGCAGAGTTCAGCTCCAACCATAATCAAACACACCTAAACAAGCTAACCAAGGTCTTCAGGAAAAGGTCTTCAACTCAGGGCTGGAGCTAAACTCTGCAGGACAGTCACCCTTCAGGACCGAAGTTGCCCATCTCTGGGCTGGACTAAGCAGCTCTGGACTAGAGCCTGAACGATATGGGTTTTTGGGGGCCGATACCGATATTAGGGAGTAAAAAGAGTCCAATAATCGATGTATCGGCCGATATTCTTTATGTGTATATTATAATACAGTACCAGTCAAAAGTTTGGACACACTTTCCCATTGGTGTGTCCAAACATAATATACATACATTGTACATAAATACAACAGAACAAACATACAAATTAAAAACTTTCTTTTCAGGTTTTCCATTTAGGTCTTAAATAGATTTCCAGGTAGGCTACAGAAATAGTAATCAAATGTAAAATTGTAAAATATCTCTTCATAGTCTTCACTGTATAAATACAGATTAACCCTCATTAAAGTTATTTCCTTATAAAGTAATTTTTTTTCTGTCTTTTGTTATCTCGTCTTTTATGAGAAAATGCTTCCATGCCACTGACAAGATTTTCCGGCTTTCCGTGTTTTCACTGTTGTATGGTAGGGGGCATTATTACACATCTCCTGAACGAGTACTGAATCTCCTGATCAAAACACAGGCGAAGAAGAAGCAGAAACGAGCGATCTCATATAAGCAGATGCATATGTATCAGGCGATCATCAACATTAAAAAGCATATAAATCAAAACTGCCTAATATTACTGAATAAAATGTCGACCCAGGATGAGGTATAGGACTGTGAAGCTTTGGGGGTGTTGATGGACTCGATCTACTCCATCTGTGTTTTGATTATCGTTCTGAATACGATCTTGATGTAGTCTTTGACAAAAACACAATTTTCTCAGCTTTTTGCCCAAAATGTTGCTTTTTTCATGAAACTTACCCACATTCAAGTGTTGATGAAAAAAAGAATGCATAAAGCTAGAATAAAACAGGGTGTCTGTTCTTTCTTTTGATATACTGTATGTTCAGATATTCACACAAGATATTCTGTGGGCCATGAAACTGTGAGACGCGTGGGCGCGCGTTCATATCGGTGGCATATCTGCGGCATATACGCCGATGCCGTTATATCTGCGACAGGCTCATATCGGCCGATAAAATCGGCAGACCGATAAATCAGTCGGGCTCTACTCTGGACTTCTCCTGACCTTCACCCCTGGAAATGTGAATAAGGAAGAACCTAATCATAATCCAAACCCAAATCCGGACCTAAAAAAACTGTCAAGGTGTGCCAGACCTCAGGAAACAAACAAACAGCCTTCTATAGATCCACCACAGGGTAATGAGCTCAACTAAACGCTCATGAGGAACAACAATAAAGAAATAAATTATTCAGATCCAAACAGCAACCACAACTTAAACTGGTAGTTGCTGTGATATTATGCTTCTTTGAGTATAAATAAATTACACTGCTGTGCATGCAACAATGCACCAATATGCACAAGCTGGTGCACATACATGCAATAATATACAGCCATGTCACACTGAATAGATCTGATTTCACAATATGACAGATGAGGATGGCTAAACCTTATTAGACCAACATTCTTCCCATGGTGCATTTGTTTGGTTTGCATTTATTTATTTATTTTTTCAAGTTAGATCTCTAAATCCTCTTGTCTCACGAATAAGCGTTTGCAGTGCAGGGGTCACATGGTTCCTCACGGGTATGAGAACAGCTTAACCCTAAATGTCTCCGTAGAGTTGATCATTGCCATCTGTGTGAGAGCTGGTGTTGTTTGATGCACACCCTTCGGCTATCCACAGACATTAAAACCTGCAACAGATGGACACGCCACAGCTCTATCAAACAGAGGACAAGTACACACACAAACTCACGGCACACAATGTATGACAACACAAACATCTTTCTGCGAGCTCATTACGTTTTGATACGCCTGGTTGACTTGTCCTGGAATTGAAAATCACAGAACACTACAAAGCATCCTATTGTGCTATACTCTGAGCAATAGTCATTTGTATTTACGATAGTATAAAAAGGCTCTCAAGCAGGCTCTATGGATGTCTTAGAAGACATCTTTAGATGTCTCCTTGTTTTCTCTGAAGAGGCTAGAACAGAACGTGGGGGAGAAAATGAACAAATATCTCGTCGGAGCATGACTGGCACCAGCGTGTGTTTTTTTTTCCAGTGCCTGTTCCCTCCTATCCTTCTCTCCAGCAGGGCTCTGATCTCATTTGCCTCTCGGTATTGATTTTGCATTTAAGGATTAATGCAGAGTCTAATGGACAATCAGTCGGAATAGCACCCCACCTCCCTCTTAGTCTTCTCGGCATCAGGAGGAAGGGACCATTGAGATCTATAATCAATTTGTTTTGCAGCAATGCTTGCTGTTGTTTTTGGCAAATCATTGGCTTGTCTTTATTGCTTAAGAGCTGAAGTTTCAAGATGCTCCTCAAGCACATAATTTTCATCTGAAATAAGTTTTAGTAGTTGTGTTATGATTTTATCATTTTTATCAGTTTTTATAGTTTTACTAATTTTAGTGCTACAACTTATTTCAGTTAGTTGCCAAGGCAACATTTCTAATTTTTTTATGTTTTTAAGCTTATGTATAATATTTATATTTTATTTTATTTTCAATTACCAAAAACTTAAATGTTTTAATAGTTTAAAAATAGCACACTGGTTCTGTCATCTCTATGACTGTTTGACTTTCTTCCACAGAACGCAAAAGGAGATCTTACAGAGAATGCCTGAGCTTCTGTACTCCATACAATAAAAGTAAAAAGCTCCAAAAAGCAATTATTATAAAAAGTAGTCAATATGATTAGTGCACTATATTTTATGTGTGGTGAGCAGATAAAGTTGAACCCTTTCACACGTTTAAAATATTCTGGCTGACCCCCAGCGTGAGTTTTTCAAGGCGACCGTTATTTAGAACGTATCACTTTAGTGTTTCCATGGTGATGCGTCATTGCTTGTCACGTGACACACCGCAGTAACAATAGTGCTGTATGACTGATGATCTGCTTTCATTTTTCCTTTTTATTAAAAATATTCACGAACTATAGCATTGTCAAATATGAGCAAGTGGATGTGCAATCACGTTAGTTGAGCTATATGCGCGATGGGCGCCGCCATTTTAGTTTGTGCCGCAGTTCAGAGAATCAGATCTATTGGATTTACAACACGTCAATTCATCCGCTTCTCCTGAAATACATGAAAGTAAGTGGCCAGTGGACTGGGAGAAGAATAGAGTAAACTTTAAAGTTACTTACACAATGTGTATCTGATATGAATAAAACTTATTAATGAAAAGGATTATACCTATAGACATCAGTGTGCATTTTAAAAAACTTGTTTTGCTGGTGCTTATGTGTATTTAAATGTCTGAAACCTAAAATAAACATTATGCGGTTGAAAACACTGAATAATTAACTGAATAAGGTTCCATTTGTTAACATTATTTAATGGGCCTGAGCTCACATGAATGAATTTTTTATTAAACAATGTTTAGATCATTATTAATGTTAATGCGCTAACTGATGTGAACTAATGGGACATTTTTGTAAAATTTGACTGTTGTTGTTCATTCTTACTTTTTATTTATTTACTTTTTTTCCCATTTATTAAAAAGGTAAAGTTATTCACAGATGTATTGCATTTTGTCAGTTACTCATACAAAGTTATTAAACTGTAGGTCTTCTAGGAATTTAGCACAAAAAAAGACTACTTTCACAATACTTTTTGTTCCACCATTCCACTATTGTTTTGAACCGCCATTCACTTTCTTTGTACAAAAATAGAAGCTTGGTAATTCTGCCTAAGATCTCTTTTAGGCTATGTTCAGACTGCAGGCAAATTGGATTCTTTTTTTTTTTTTTTTTTTCAGACAGACTGTCCACACTATTAATTGCAAGTGATCAAATAAGATTTGTGTGTCTAGACATAACCAACCTGTCTGTTTGGGTTGCTTTGGTACTGACGTAGGCGTACCCATGTACGTGACAAGGCTTTCAAAACGGATGCAGGGAAAATGGAGGTGCATCATCTCGCTTTCTAAGTAAGTGCCCTGTCGAGTCGCGGTGCAGAACTCCTCCGTCGCACAAAAAACACGGCCGAAATCTTTGGACATGCCGTTTGAATACCGTGTGAATACTTCCAGCATTTCCATCATCAATTTTGACGTTAACGTCGCGTAAAGAGAGTGACGCAAAAGACAATTTGAAATCCAATTTGAGCAGCCAGAGCATCCAGACTGAGACCCGTCTGTAAAAATCTGATTGGAATCGCATTTCTAACCACCTCCAAATGTGGTTTGAATCAGATTTGTGTTTTTCTTTTCTGTCCAGACTTTAAAAAACCCATCTGGATATACAAAATATTGGATTTTTGCTGGCAGTCTGAACATAGCCTTAGTGTCACAAAGTTATGAAAATAAAATGGAGTGAAAATGAGTAAATAATGACAAAATGTTCATTTTTGGTGATCTATTCCTAGGTGAACTATTCCTGGTGAGATCTAGGGAAATGTTTAGCTCAGTTCTCACTAAAAAGAGAGCATTATAAAAGGAATTAGGCAGCAGCATAAAAATGATACAGTCTGCACTTTAGAGCTGATGATTTTGTCTATGCAGCTTTGCATTTGTCATTTGTGCATTGTGTTTTTTTTTTTTTTTTATCTCTCTCTCACTCAGGTCTGGTTGAGCCGGCTGCCTCAGCTCCTCTGGGTTCTCCAGCACCTGTGTCGGCTGCACCTGGGGTATCTGCAGATGGAGTTTCTCCCCCCTCTCTCCGGTGGGGTCTCATCTTTGCCACTCTCCAACTTGAATCTAAATTGCCTGTGGCTATGTCTAGCTTCTGCATCTCAAACATTCCCCACTGTTTCCCCTCTAGTTCCTCATCAGCAAAGTTTGGCTGCGAGGCACGAGGTCGAGGCCTTTCTGATCAATGCTGCACGGATTGAGTGCGCTATTTCACTTTGAACCTGCCTGTGGCATTCACACATACATGCACTAACACACACACACATACCGCCAACTGTGCCGGTGGTGCAACTCAGGTCGTGCTCCCTCCCGCGATCCAAACCAAATGATGCATATCCCATTATTCAGAGAAGTAGGTCACAGTTTATATACCACTGACTCACACAAAAAGCACAAGCTGCCCATATCTGGGACATGGAGAGAGACAAAAAAAACTGTTTGTTTAAGATTTCAAGCTTACACCACTTACGTTTGGTCTCTCAGAAGATTGAGAGGTCTGGCCAGGACAGGTTTCTGTGATGTCGCTCTCAATTATGTCACAAAGTCTGTCTCAGTGGTCCTGTTGTGAGAGCCACCCGCCACCGTCCCACACACACACTAACTAAGATCACTTGTAAGGTCCATTAGAGCCACTTGCCAAAAGCAAATTCAGTGGCTGAGTGTTCACCTGCCGATGTTTTGTCCGCTCTGAAAGCTCTAATACATTCAGAGAGAATCTCTGCTTACAAATACGACCGGCAAGCTTCCTTGAAAGGAAGGGTAGAATAAAACGGCATCAGTTCACAACAACGAGAATTTGTACTGACTCTACACCTGCTTTATTCTGCTCTTGACCGTCATCTGGATTAGAGGTTTTCAAACGTTTTGATGCCAAGGACACCATTCCTAATATGCAGCTTTACATTTTTATAGTTACAGACCCATTATATAATAAGCCAATATAAAATATATAAGCCAAAATATTTGATTTGTGTAGTATAAAGTAGAAATATTTGATTTGTATTAAAAATGTTTTTTTTTTTTTTTTAATAATTCACTATTTAATATACAGTACTGATCAAAGGTTTGGAAACATTACTATTTTTAATGTGTTTGAAAGAAGTCTCTTATGATCATCAAGCCTGCATTTATTTGATCAAAAATACAGAAAAAAAAAACAGTAATATTGTGAAATATTACAATTTAAAATAATGGTTTTCTATTGTAATATACTTTAAAATATAATTTATTTCTGTGATGCAAAGCTGAATTTTCATCAGTCAGTACTCCAGTCTTTAGTGTCACATGATCCTTCAGAAACCATTCTGATATGCTGATTTGATACTCAATAATTATCAATAATCAACAGTTGTGCTGCTTATTATTATTTTTTGGAACCTGTGATATATTTTTTTCAGGATTCATTGATGATAAAAGTTAAAAAGAACAGCATTTATTCAAAATAGAAATCTTTTCTAACAATATAAATCTTTACTATCACTTTTTATCAATTTAACTCATCCTTGATAAATAAAAGTATTAATTTCTTTCAAAAAAAGAAAGAAAAAACAATGGTGACCACAGGGGAAAAAAAAAACAACACAAGGTATTGATCTGACTCAGCGCATTCATCTAAGCACTGTTCTCATCCTTTCTACGGTCATATTTTTGACTCTGAATAGGCCACTCTACTATGAAGTGCCGCCCGTGATTAATATTGAAACTTTTATTGTATTAAATAGCCCCTGGTCTGAGATGATGTACGATCCACATTCAGCTCGCTCACCATCCCTGAATATGTATGAAAAGCCATAAAATTTAATGATGCTTTACCTTTCCCAAATACATACACTGGGATGTCTGTCCGAGGAAATACAACAATCTGCCTCTTTGTAAATCCTACAGAACATGAATCACGCTATGCATGCTTCCTACATGCGGACAGTATTGGTGCTGTATTTCATGCAGAATTGGCCTACATGGATTTCAGCCACTCTGTGTGGAAATGCTGACAACGCGGAAACCATTAGACAGGGAACAAATCACAGAGGTGTGTTCTCAAGAAGGCAAAACAAACAAATGCCACCCCCTTAAGGGGCTTCCTCCTTTCGTTTTGTGAATTGTGGCTCATGATTATCACAGTCTTCGTGCTTTCTGTGTAATAGCTGACGGCTTACAGACATCTCAGTAATTATATGTATTTGTGTAGGTGTGTGTGTGTGTTGTGTGGGTGTCCCATCTGAAGAAAAGCTCTGTCACTCTGGTAAGTCATGCATAACAGTCTGACAGACAGGAACAGCTAAAAGCATTCACTCCTACTGTGATGTTTTCCATCATAACATGCCACAAGCGCTCTAGTTTCGAATCATCACGCATACATGTATGCACACACATGCAGGACAAAGAGGGTTTCCGAGGGCACAGAACAAAGAAAACCCTTAATCATCAATACGCTGCAGCATCCTAATGATTTGCTTCCTCTGAAGGTCAAGACAACAAGCCGCAAATTAGGGGTGATCGAGCCAACAAAGCACAATATGGAGAGTGAATGGAGATGAATGCACTCTAGATTTATCCAACAAATGCAGGGGATAATTACAGGGTCATTAGGATCTAATGATACTGATGATTTCGTCTGTACTCATGCAGTATAAAACACCTGAGGCAAGGAGAGATGACACTGTGGTGTGTCTCTAACCTAGGAACACTTTTGGGGTCTGCTATTTAAAAAAAAAAAAAAAAAAAAAAAAAAAAAAAAGATTAGTTAATTCTAACAAAATAAAATGGCAAAGGTTCTATTGTAGACCTTGAGTAAAGCTACACTATAAAAGTATTGGGACACCCCTCCAAATCATTGAATTCAGGTGTTCCGATCACTTCCATGGCCACAGGTGTATAAAATCAAGCACCTAGGCATGCAGACTGCTTCTACAAACATTTGTGAAAGAATGGGTTGCTCTCAGGAGCTCAGTGAATTCAAGCGTGGTACCGTGATAAGTTGCTACCTGTGCAATACCTGTGCAATTCAAGTCCATTCGTGAAATTTCCTCACTACTAAATATTCCACGGTCAACTGTTGGTGGTATTATAACAAAGTGGAAGCAATTGGGAACAACAGCAACTCAGCCACGAAGTGGTAGGCCACTTAAAATCACAGAGCGGGGTCAGCGCATGCTGAGGCGCACAGTGCACAGAAGTCGGCAACTTTCTGCAGTCAATAGCTACAGACCTCCAAACCTCGTGTGGCCTTCAGATTAGCTCAAGAACAGTGCGTAGAGAGCTTCATGGAATGGGTTTCCATGGCCGAGCAGCTGAATCCAAGTGCAATGCAAAGCGTCGGATGCAGTGGTGTAAAGCAGGCCACCACTGGACTCTAGAGCAGTGGAGACGTGTTCTCTGGAGTGACAAATCATGCTTCTCTGTCTGGCAATCTGATGGACAAGTCTGGGTTTGGCGGTTACCAGGAGAACGGTACTTACCTGACTGCATTGTGCCAAGTGTAAAGTTTGGTGGAGGGGGGATTATGGTGTGGGGTTGTTTTTCAGGGGTTGCCCCCTTAGCTCCAGTGAAAGGAACTCTTAATGCTTCAGCATACCAAGACAGTTTGGACAATTTCATGCTCCCAACTTTGTGGTAACAGTTTGGGGATGGCCCCTTACTGTTCCAACATGACTGCGCACCAGTGCACAAAGAAAGGTCCATAAAGACATGGATGAGCGAGTTTGGTGTGGAGGAACTTGACTGGCCTGCACAGAGTCCTGACCTCAACCCGATAGAACACCTTTGGGATGAATTAGAGCGGAGAATGCCAACCAGACCTTCTCGTCCAACATCAGTGCCTGACCTCACAAATGCGCTTCTAGAAGAATGGTCAAAAATTCCAATAAACACACTCCTAATCCTTGTAGAAAGCCTTCCCAGAAGAGTTGAAGCTGTTATAGCTGCAAAGGGTGGGCCAACTCCATATTAAACCCTACGGATTAAGAATGGGATGTCATTAAAGTTCATGTTCATGTAAAGGCAGGCGGGCCAAAACCTTTGGCAATATAGTGTATATTGATATACAGCGATCTCAACACTTACACCGCGTCCTAACTACACGCGATGCGCTGCGACATGCGATAAAAGCTATCTTTTCCATGTTATTTCGAGTTTTTGTCCTAACCAGCCGCGGCGGCGACACGCGATGATTCTATTTTAGAAACGGTTTCTATTTCTGTGACGTCGCGGCTGGAATAACAACACAAAACATGGCAATGATAATCTCAGGTAGTGTTTATGTGCTTTATTTAATGTTAAAAGCGTGTAATGTGACTTTGAATATCATTTAGTGCTCCCAGCTTTGTAACGTAGTCGTACTAAAAGCAACAATGGATAATTCACCTCAGATCTTGAAATTAAACAAATAGAAACCAGAACGTTCAATCTGTGAACAAACAAGTATATTCTATGACAAAGATTGTTTTAGTAACTCAGTATGTATTTTAGTAATGTTTAAATGGTGTAATATTTGTGAATTTGATTATGTAGGCTACTTATCCATTTCCTTGCGAGTGCCGTCAAGATTAATCTCTGGTGCCCTGCACTTGCTGCGAGAGCCCGCCCACACGCTGTTCTGATTGGCTGTGGTTTTTGATTGATTTGTCGCATCTCGTAGTCGCGTCGCGTCTGGTGTGGACAGACAAGTTGCTTGTATGCTGCACTAAAAAGTATGGAAAGTATGAATATCATTGCATTAACAAAATATGAATAGGCCTGTCACGATAATAACTATATCGACTTATTCCACGATATATGGACAGGACTTTGATCATTTCTGGCAACACAATATATTTCCCATTGTTTACATAAACTCGCTGCCTCTGTGATCTCGTCTCCTTCACACACAGAGCGGTACTCAGTTTCAAAGCCACAATCCACTGTTCCAGTCCAAATACAGTGGGGAGAACAAGTATTTGATACACTGCCGATTTTGCAGGTTTGCCCACTTACAAAGCATGTAGAAGTCTGTAATTTTTATCATAGGTACTCTTCAACTGTGAGTGATGGAATCTAAAACAAAAATCCAGAAAATCACATTGTATGATTTTTAGGTAATTAATTTGCATTTTATTGCATGACATAAGTATTTGATACATCAGAAAAGCAGAACTTAATATTTGGTACAGAAACCTTTGTTTGCAATTACAGAGATCATACATTTCCTGTAGTTCTTGACCAGGTTTGCAAACACTGCAGCAGGGATTTTGGCCCACTCCTCCATACAGACCTTCTCCAGATCCTTCAGGTTTCGGGGCTGTCGCTGGGCAATATGGACTTTCAGCTCCCTCCAAAGATTTTCTATTGGGTTCAGGTCTGGAGACTGGCTAGGCACACTCCAGGACCTTGAGATGCTTCTTACGGAGCCACTCCTTAGTTGCCCTGGCTGTGTGTTTCGGGTCGTTGTCATGCTGGAAGACCCAGCCATGACCCATCTTCAATGCTCTTACTGAGGGAACGAGGTTGTTGGCCAAGATCTCGCGATACATGGCCCCATCCATCCTCCCCTCAATACGGTGCAGTCGTCCTGTCCCCTTTGCAGAAAAGCATCCCCAAAAAATTATGTTTCCACCTCCATGCTTCATGGTTGGGATGGTGTTCTTGGGGTTGTACTCATCCTTCTTCCTCCAAACACGGCGAGTGGAGTTTAGACCAAAAAGCTCTATTTTTGTCTCATCAGACCACATGACCTTCTCCCATTCCTCCTCTGGATCATCCAGATGGTCATTGGCAAACTTCAGACGGGCCTGGACATGCGCTGGCTTGAGCAGGGGGACCTTGCGTGCGCTGCAGGATTTTAATCCATGACGGCGTAGTGTGTTACTAATGGTTTTCTTTAAGACTGTGGTCCCAGCTCTCTTCAGGTCATTGACCAGGTCCTGCCATGTAGTTCTGGGCTGATCCCTCACCTTCCTCATGATCATTGATGCCCCACGAGGTGAGATCTTTCATGGTGCCCCAGTCTGAGGGAGATTGACCGTTATCTTGAACTTCTTCCATTTTCTAATAATTGCGCCAACAGTTGTTGCCTTCTCACCAAGCTGCTTGCCTATTGTCCTGTAGCCCATCCCAGCCTTGTGCAGGTCTACAATTTTATCCCTGATGTCCTTACACAGCTCTCTGGTCTTGGCCATTGTGGAGAGGTTGGAGTCTGTTTGATTGAGTGTGTGGACAGGTGTCTTTTATACAGGTAACGAGTTCAAACAGGTGCAGTTAATACAGGTAATGAGTGGAGAACAGGAGGGCTTCTTAAAGAAAAACTAACAGGTCTGTGAGAGCCGGAATTCTTACTGGTTGGTAGGTGATCAAATACTTATGTCATGCTATAAAATGCAAATTAATTATTTAAAAAAAAATCATACAATGTGATTTTCTGGATTTTTGTTTTAGATTCCGTCTCTCACAGTTGAAGTGTACCTATGATAAAAATTACAGACCTCTACATGCTTTGTAAGTAGGAAAACCTGCAGTGTATTAAATACTTGTTCTCCCCACTGTATAAACGTGACAAGACGTGAAATGGCGCACACTCACTGATAGCATTGGGGACGTTCACAGAGAATGCATTTTTTAATTCCAATGCACTGTTTTTCCATAGTTTTTCTATGTAAACATACGTTAAATGGATGTTTGACCATTGCCCTTGCATCTTTTACAGCGCCTAAATAATTATTTAATACTTGAATAACAAAATGTCAAACTGGCATATACAATTTTTTTAAAGTGGTATTTGTTTAAAGAAAAATAGTAGACTTTTCAATCTAAATAAAAAAAAAAAAGAAAGATTTAGTGTTCAAACGCAGTTAGTCCATTTCATGGAATGATTTTCAGACATATTTAAGGGTGACAGGTGTCCAAATACTTGTGGAAATAGTAATTTGTTTAATTTAAGAACAACATAAGTCTCTATTTAGATAAACAGGCATGTGTGATTGTACATGTGCTTTACTGAAATATCTGAAGTGGGCAGACGTTCAAAGATTTTCAAGACAGTTATCACAGCAACCAAGGCAGTAGCCATTAACAGCAAAACCTTGAGTGTATTTCACTTAACGAAACTTAACTTTGCTTTTACACAGATGTTTTTTTTTTCTGCTTAGCATCATTCTCACCTTGATTTAATTCTCAAAAAACACTGCAGTCTACTATCTTTATCTATATATTATCTAAACTAGCTATAAAACAAAGTGGAGACTCTGGATGTAAAACGTCTGGAGCTGACAAAAAAGAAAAAGTTGTATAAGGCTACAAAGAAATATAAGTACTCTAATAAAGCAATCAAGAAATAAGGTAATCAGCTGAGCAAAGTGGAAATCATTACAGAGAAAGTAGATCAAAGAGAGAGAATGAAAATGCAGAGGGAGTAAAAATATAAGAGAGAAAGAAAGCCTGAGAGGAGACGAGAAAAGAACCTGGAGCCTTAAAACAATGCATACATTATGGCACACCTCCGACGGGATGTGTGACATCAAAGCTATGCTAATGCTCATAAACAGCTCAGAGTGATGCAACGCCACATGCGATCTCTGTCACGTACCATCAGAAAACATAGCAATCAAAAATAAACATTTTAGTACCTCGCTGCTATACTGCACATTTCATATGTGTTTAGCTAAACATTTGGAAATGTCTTGACGTCTAAAGACAAGCAAATGAAATGTTTTCTGCTCTTGGGGGGAGTGGAGAAGTAAACCTCAACACACATTTGCCACTCACAACTCTACACCGCAATGGTTTCTAGTATGATTTGTGCATAATAAACAGCAGATCTTCATGCGTGAAAGTAATTACGATGCTTTGAATTCCTTTCACTACTTTTTAATTGTTATGTCACAGTTACTGGACCAAGATTAATCACTAGTCTCAGCCTCAGGATCGCCTACAGTGCGTCTAATGCATATTGCACACACACAAAAAATTGGCAAGATATAAACAATAGCAATAGCTGATGTAATTCACCCTTTGCCAGGAGTTTGATTGACAGGCGATCTGACCAATCATAATCCGCCGAAGCCGCCATTTTGTCCGACAAAGCAGTCAGGAGAGTTCGTAGATTAACGTCGGTGGATTTGAACTTGAAAAACAGTGTGTACTGACGTCTTTCCACAGTTGAAATGACATTCCTTCTGAAGTTCATTCATGTTTATTTGTGTTACGAACTGCTCCGAGACACGAAGGTTGAGGATCCAAATGCAGTATTTATTAGAAGGGTAATCCACAATCGTCGTCAAAAGTACAGGCAAGGTCAAAACACAGGTAGATAGTCCAAACAGGTAAACAAGGCAGGAGACAGAGGCAAAAGGGTAATCTGGGACACAGGGAAGAAATCCAACAAACCAAGAGACATGAAACCGGTGAGAACGCTCAGAAGCGCAGTGTAACAACAAAACAAGACTTAGCCAAGAATGACAGGGTGAACAGGCTAGATATAGGCACAGGTAATGAGACACAGGTGTAAACAGTGAGTGCTGATGAGTCTGGGCAAAGGATTATGGGTGATGTAGTCTATGATGGAATGACAGTCCGGGTTGGAGTGCCCTCTGGTGGTGATCAGGGGCACTCACACTGGTGAATCGTTACAATTTGATACTATAAATTAACTAGAAGGAAGAGATGATCGGTTCACAAGCAGCTTTAACTGAGGCACTACAACGATCTGTCACCACACATTAAAGAGCCACAAAACGGTATTTATAGTTTAAATTTCTTTTAAAAATGACAAATTTGAGAGTTGAGACTTTGTTTCATATTAAAAGTAACCTGCTCTGTCCTGTCTGTCAGCGTGTTGTCAGTGTTCTCTTTGCTCTGCGATGTGTTTTTCACTGCATGAGAGTGCCATGGCTTGTCGGACATAGCAACAGTAACTAAAGGGGGCGGGTCTTTGCGAACGGTCAATTGGCTGGATTTACGCTATTTCAGGTAATCAGGGATACAAATTATAGTCTTTAAAAAGGTACTAGGTAGCTTAAAGAAATTTTTAAAAAGCAATACTTATTTTCTTCTGAGTTCTAACCACAAAGTTGAACTTTTCGACAATTGTACAACCAATCGTGGAGACATTATTTGAATGAGCTACCATTTTGCTGCATGTTGATCTACTATTTTAGAATCATTGATTTCAGATTTTCACATAAAAACAAACAGTGACTTAAAGAAGCTATATGTAGAATTCAGAAAAACCTTGTTATTAGTGACACTGGTGGCCATTAAGTGAACTGCAGCCAGCAACTTATTGCCCATGCTCGCTCTCGTGTACAAGAGACGTAACGTGATTCAAGGCCCCAATATACTCACGGCGAAGATCTTTTTCGCTCTTCTCTAAGTAAAAAGTTGGAAATACCTTTGCAGAAATATACTGTTAACGAACGTCCTGACGCCGTCCACCCCGCTGAAAGTGACGTTTAGATGAATATGTAAATATGTGCTGCACGCTTTTATCTCAATAATAAAATAAACATACAACAAAAATGACAACGGTGAGATCTGATTGTATCAATGTGGATATGTTTGTACCAGCTCTGCAATTCATCGGCTGTTGAGGTAATTAAAATTGCACTGTTATGATAGCTTGATTATAAAATATATTTGAGACTATGCAAGACTATAGTTTGAATTAATTCTTTGCATGACACATTAACATTACAGTACAAAATAGCTCTTTCGGCATTATCCTGAACATTGTATAAGCATTCATTTCATATTTCATGGAAGCTTGCGTAAACATCATATCCTTTGATATGCAAAAATCCTGGCAAAAATGTCCCGAGTCCTTCACATAAAAATCAGTCTATAGACTTTCATAGGCAACCTAGGAAGTGGAGGAGGTCTTGTTTTTTAAGTTTCGTTACGAGCTGTTCACACATTGGCAATAAAAAAAACGCTTAATACATAGCCCCTTTAACGTCATTCAGACAGCATCTACCAGTCTAAATTAATTGTTCTTTTCCAGAATAAGCTGCAAACTGAACCAGACCTTATGCCTATAGTCAGAAATCTGTCTCTGTAAGATCAATCATTACTCAGTTACTGTCTAATCAATTGTAATTAGTGATCAAGTTGCTGATGGGAAAAATCAGGCCTATAATCTATAAGTGCTTTAAGGTCTTTTAATTCACACCTGCTGGCTGATTAGAAATTCACCCTCGCTCATATTCCCTGAGCCCTAACACAGAGCCTTGTTAGCTCGTTAATTTGTTCTGGAACAAACTGAGTCTGGATCTGGCACCTTTTTAACTCTTTCCCCGCCATTGATAGAATTTTCCTGGCTTTCCATGTTTTCACTGTTATGCGGTAGGGGGGGCTCTATTACACTTATCTTCTGAAAGAGTACTGAATCTCGTGATCAAAACACAGGCGAAGAAGAAGCAGAAACAAGCGATATCATATGTAAGCAGATGCATATGTAAAATAACGCGATCATCAACATTGAACAGCATATAAATCAAAACTGCCTAATGTTACTGAATGAAATGTCGACCCAGAACGAGGTATAGGACTGTGAAGCTTTGGGTGTTGATGGACTCGATCTACTCCATCTGTATTTTGATCATGGTTCTGAATCCGATCTGGATGTAGTCTTTAACAAAAACGTGATTTTCCCACCTTTTTGCACAAAATTGTTGCTTTTTTATGAAACGTACCCAATTGAATTCAGGTGTTCCAATCACTTCCATGGCCACAGGTGTATAAAATCAAGCACCTAGGCATGCAGACTGCTTCTACAAACATTTGTGAAAGAATGGATCGCTCTCAGGAGCTCAGTGAATTCAAGTGTGGTACCGTGATATAGGTTGCTACCTGTGCAATAAGTTTCCTCACTACTAAATATTCCACAGTCAGCTGTTAGTGGTATTATAACAAAGTGGAAGCAATTGGGAACAACAGCAACTCAGCAACAAAGTAGTAAGCCGAGTAAAATCACAGTGCGCAGAAGTTGCCAACTTTCTGCAGAGTCAATAGCTACAGACCTCCAAACTTTGTGTGGCCTTCAGATTAGCTCAAGAACAGTGCGTAGAGAGCTTCATGGAATCGGATTCCATGGCCGAGCAGCTGCATCCAAGCCTTACATCACCAAGTGCAATGCAAAGCGTCGGATGCAGTGGTGTAAAGCACGCCACCACTGGACTCTAGAGCAGTGGAGACGTGTTCTCTGGAGTGACGAATCACACTTCTCTGTCTGGCAATCCGATGGACGAGTCTGGGTTTGGCGGTTGCCAGAACGGTACTTGCCTGACTGCATTGTGCCAAGTGTAAAGTTTGGTGGAGGGGGGATTATGGTGTGGGGTTGTTTTTCAGGGGTTGGGCTTGGCCCCTTAGTTCCAGTGAAAGGAACTCTTAATGCTTTAGCATACCAAGATATTTTTGCACAATTTTCACAATTTCACAGTTTTGTTCCAACATGACTGCGCACCAGTGCACAAAGCAAGGTCCATAAAGACATGGATAAGCGAGTTTGGTGTGGAGGAACTTGACTGGCCTGCACAGAGTCCTGACCTCAACCCGATAGATCACCTTTGGGATGAATTAGAGCGGAGACTGCGAGCCAGGTCTTCTCGTCCAACATCAGTGCCTGACCTCACAGATGCACTTCTAGAAGAATGGTCAAAAATTCCCATAAACACACTCCTAATCCTTGTGGAAAGCCTTCCCAGAAGAGTTGAAGCTGTTATAGCTGCAAAGGGTGGGCCAACGCCATATTAAACCCTACGGATTAAGAATGGGATGTCATTAAAGTTCATGTGCATGTAAAGGCAGGTGGCCCAAAACTTTTGGCAATATAGTGTATGTTAAATTAATTAATATAGTGGCAGTGTAGAGAGCTTTGTTGATTTTAATAGAAGAGATGTAGTTTTGTCTACTGCCACTCGCTTGCTAGTTCAATAAGATTAAATAGCAGATACACAACCTCCTAGTTTACAAATTAACCACTGCTCATTAGCATGTGATAGTTATTTTCTCCTCTAACAGAGCCTGTCTGACCTCTCATAGTGCTTTGACAGACATTTTAGGATCTCTAAATCCTCCCAGGTGCTCATTGTTCTCTGTGGCATCTCTAGAGACGGTGAGTGGCACCTCTGGAGTGACAGACGGCCTTTGCTCAGCTCATGAGTCTGCCTGCGCTGGGACATAAACTCATGGTGACAGCCTCCATTCAGGCCTCCCAGGTGTCTCCTCTAAAACAGCTATTCAACCTTTCAGCTCCTTAATGAGAATCAACAAAGCATCAAAGCCTTTCTAAACTCCTGTTTCCTGTCTTTCACTAAATGAATCTCTCTTTTTGCAGCACAGGCAGAAAGAATGTCAAACAATGAAATACACTTATTTTATTAGGGCCCGAGCACTGATGGTGTGAGGACCCTATTGGAATTGCTCAGCCTATTATTATTCTTCTCCCAAATGAATCGCATTTTTGATGGCCTAAACACGCTCGAAAACTCATGAAACTTTGCACACGTGTCAAAAGTGGTGAAAATTTACGTCTGATATGGGTTTCAGAATTAGGCATGGCAAAATGGCTCGATAGCGCCACCTACAACATTTCAACGAAGTGCCCCTCCCGCTACGTTTCAAGAACAGGTATGAAATTCGGTAGACACATGTAACAGCCCAATACCTACAAAAAAGTCTCCTGGTATGAAATCTGAAAACCAACAGGAAGTGAGATATTTTGAATTTTCTTTGCAAAATTGTTGCAAATTTTGCCATTTCCAGACGTTGTACTTTAACGAACTCCTCCTAGAGATTTAATCAGATCGACATCATATTTGCACAGTCTAATCTAAAGGCCTTTGCGATGTTAAATTGCTAAGATCTTGCATTTTCCCTGAAGGGCATGTCCGTGGTGGCCTCACAAAGTTTGATGTTTCGCCATAAAACAGGAAGTTGTTGTAACTCGGTCATACAATGTCCGATCTGCCCCAAACTTCACGTTTTATTAGAGTCCTGGCCCGAAGAAATCTACATGCCAATATTCAGTTACAGTCATAGCGCCACCTGTGGGCAACAGGAAATGTGGCACATTGAAGTGACTTTGCCATATTTCTCCTATATTTACCCACTTAAATGCATGTCGCCCACTATTCGCTGTTTTCCTGAGGCCACCGGGTGGCGGTGCTCCCGGGTGCGAGGGCCCTTTCATCGCTGCTTGCAGCTTTAATTGTATTTGTAGTTGAAATTACATGTCAAGCGTCCTGCAGTATGCCATGCAAAACTTTACCGAACAACACATTATTAGACACAATGGCATAATTTTCACACCTCTGAGGTATTCGGGAAAAAAAAAAAAAAACGTAATAGTGCTGGTTGGAAGCTAGGTGGCGCTATGAGGTTTTTTTTGTTTAGCCTACACTATAACACAAAGCAGCTTGATTTTAAACCTTGAATTTTTTGGATTATTGTTATTTATTTATTTATTTTTAACTAAAAACAAAACAGAAATAATAGCAATTAGATAAAATATTTGTGTTGTTCGCTAAAACTTTTTTCATTTATCATGTTGGTTTAAGTTTCGTGTACCAAAAACATATTTTTATATGTAAATCATTTTTTTATGACACTTAAAGGTCGTTTACATGACACTTTCAACTAAAAAAGGGAAAAGTTTTTTTTTCATGACCACTGCGTTTTTGACCACTGCAAGTTTTTGAAAACGACACCATCTCCATGTAAACTACAAAAACGCGAATTTGTGAAAACGGTAACATCATGCCCATGCGTATTACGTGTTCAGTCTATAGGCGCGTAGTGATATCGCCAACTACTGGCCTGGCATGCATAATACAGCTTTTTAACTGGGATGTGCATGAATACTCGGACGTGACTAGTGTTGTCAAAAGTAGCGCTCACTGTATCAGCAGAATCGTAAACACCTCTGATTGGCCATTGTGTTCACGTGCTCATCGGATATGTCTATGATTGGCTACAATGATCAACGCACGGGAGCGTTTGAAAGTGTTTTGAAAGCGGGAGCAGGAGCGGGGGCATTTGAAAGCACAAGTAGGCGTCTGCTTTCAAACACTCTCGTGTGTATCTGTGTAAGCGCTCAGTGAAGAGCATCATTGATGTATATTTACAACATGTTTTTAAAGCGCTGATCATTGTAGCCAATCACAGACATATTTGATGAGCGTGTGAGCACAATGGGCACTCAGAGGTGTTTACGATTCTGCTCAACAGCGCTCAAAGCATCACATTTTTTAAATTTCAGTACTGACTTGGTACCGACTAGATGTAATGGCAACGATCGATCATGAAACCGATTATCGCTGCGACTTTTTTTCTGATTGGTTATTGCAGCATTTTTGGGTGGTACCTGAGGTCTGATTGGTTAGCGTTAGGACAGCATGCCATCCAGACTGCGAAATAAAGTGAAACTATAGATTTAAAAGCATGCAGTGAAGCCTGGAATCACTTTGATTATGAAAATACAGTTAACCCTTGTGCATCAGTTAAAAAAGGTTACACATAGGTCCATAGAGGACAAAAATGTCCATGTCAAAAAACTGTCATAAAAAAATGAATATTGGGAGTACAGACTTAAGTTTGGTTTTCATTTTAAAGAAGACCCTTGGCAGATTATTGCTGAAGTTTAAAAAGTGAAACCAAAAAAGGTTTAAGTTTATGAAAATGATTTATGAATAATATTTTATATAAAATATATATTTTATGAAACATGCTGAACTCTAAAACTGCTAGAAAATCAAAGCCATAAATCTAAAAAAGCTGTGTTCCAAATTTGAGGTTGATATCTCAAAAAAATGAGCTCTCAGTAAGATTTTGTTTGGGCGCAGTGCCAACTTTTCCCCATTCGATGCCAGCAAAACTCCACTGGTACACACAGCGGTTGGATTTGTTATTTGCAGTTGAGTTTTTCGCTCTCAAATATTACAAGCACACACACGCACACCCACACACAATTTTTTTATTACATACATACACACCACACTCTGACATCCATACTAACACACCCACACAGTAATAGCTGCATAATTTATCCAACTGGCTCTATAATATGCAGAAGCAGAAAACAGGAATAAAGTGAGTATTTGCTTTATAGGCCAAACCTGAGAAAATGGCCCCATCTGGTGAAAAATAGTAAAAATTTTAATTTTGAAGCCTTGCCAACAGAATGAAAGCCTATTAACAAAGATTGCAACATTTTATAGTTAAATGGCCCTGGGATTAAAAATTGCAGTTTTAATGGGTTTCAATGGGGATATTTTTGTCCAAACGATGCTAAGAGGAAGTATTTTGTGTACCTAGTGCAAAATTTATTTTTTAAAGGAAATGGGGGTGAAATAGTAAAATTCCAATAAAAATACACACCTGTGCAAAAATTTATGTAGTTAGCATTAACACAGGCAAAATTATCAAAAAAACTAAACTGAAAAAGACAAAAATGTCCATGAGGATGCATAAGGGTTAAGTGAAAGATGCAGCGCCAATTTGCCATATACATAACATTATAATGAGAACACCATTGTAATAGAATGTTGTAAATTCTTTTTGCTTTAGTTGCCCGTGTTTCAGCGTTGTTGTTACGGGAAGAGTGCATCCACAATGGAAGTTACACATTCAGATAAGCACGGTAAAATTATTTTCATGCTGTATATATATGATTATATATATACTGTATATATATATATATGTGTTTGGTTGAGTTTATTAACCTGCCAGCAGTGTTATTTTTACTTATGATATTTTTTTAACAGTAGGCCAATGTTTTAATTAAAAAAGTTTCTGGTCATGGCTTCGAAAATGCAGGGATGTCTTGAATCACTTGATAAAATAGATGAAAAAACAGTTAATTTCAAGATGTGCAGCACCAACATTAATTTATGTAACAGTGCATAATTAAAATCTTTTGGTTACACTTTATTTTAATGTGTCCTTGTTACAGTGTAATTATACAATTAAGTACTAAGTAATAGTAACTAACTGCATGTGCTTACTATATAATTAGGGTTAGGGTTAAGGTTTGGTTTAGAGTTAGTTGCATGTAACTAGTTATTACTATAGTAACTACATGTAAAATGTGTAACGGACACTGTAAAATAAAGTGTTACCAAATATTTTCATTATCGCCATGGCGCCCCGAGTACTCGTTTTTGAGACCTATCAGTACTTGAAATAAAAAATTAACAAAAATCCCTAGTTTTTAGTAGTTTTCGTGGATCCAAGTAAACAGGGATCATTTTGACAATGTTGACTTCTCTATGTGGATAACGCAAAAGAAATACTTTTCAATTTTTTGTATGACTGTTGTGTAAATGTACCCTTAGAATTAAAAAGATGTTTTGCTACTATACCTTTTGCTAACTATATAAATTACTTTTGTTAGAACCTAACCTGTTATTGCGAAACCAGTGGATAAATTCACCCAAAAATTTAAATTCTGTCATCATTAAATATTACAAAAAAAGAAAATTTTCCTCTCAAGAGATGGAGCATGACCTGACTTTGTTAATTACAGCCAGTTATCAATGAAAGTTTTACCTTGCAGTAAAATTCAGTTAGTTTGACAGAGCAAAATAACGTCTCGGTTACGTATGTAACCCTCGTTCCCTGAAGTAGGGAACGGAGACGTACAGTGGGGAGAACAAGTATTTGATACACTGCCGATTTTGCAGGTTTTCCTACTTACAAAGCATGTAGAGGTCTGTAATTTTTATCATAGGTACATTTCAACTGTGAGAGACGGAATCTAAAAATCCAGAAAATCACATTGTATGATTTTTAAATAATTAATTTGCATTTTATAGCATGACATAAGTATTTGATCACCTACCAACCAGTAAGAATTCCGGCTCTCACAGACCTGTTAGTTTTTCTTTAAGAAGCCCTCCTGTTCTCCACTCATTACCTGTATTAACTGCACCTGTTTGAACTCGTTACCTGTATAAAAGACACCTGTCCACACACTCAATCAAACAGACTCCAACCTCTCCACAATGGCCAAGACCAGAGAGCTGTGTAAGGACATCAGGGATAAAATTGTAGACCTGCACAAGGCTGGGATGGGCTACAGGACAATAGGCAAGCAGCTTGGTGAGAAGGCAACAACTGTTGGCACAATTATTAGAAAATGGAAGAAGTTCAAGATGACGGTCAATCTCCCTCGGTCTGGGGCACCATGCAAGATCTCACCTCGTGGGGCATCAATGATCATGAGGAAGGTGAGGGATCAGCCCAGAACTACACGGCAGGACCTGGTCAATGACCTGAAGAGAGCTGGGACCACAGTCTCAAAGAAAACCATTAGTAACACACTACGCCGTCATGGATTAAAATCCTGCAGCGCACGCAAGGTCCCCCTGCTCAAGCCAGCGCATGTCCAGGCCCGTCTGAAGTTTGCCAATGACCATCTGGATGATCCAGAGGAGGAATGGGAGAAGGTCATGTGGTCTGATGAGACCACAAATAGAGCTTTTTGGTCTAAACTCCATTCGCCGTGTTTGAAGGAAGAAGAAGGATGAGTACAACCCCAAGAACACCATCCCAGCCGTGAAGCATGGAGGTGGAAACATCATTCTTTGGGGATGCTTTTCTGCGAAGGGGACAGGACGACTGCACCGTATTGAGGGGAGGATGGATGGGGCCATGTATCGCGAGATCTTGGCCAACAACCTCCTTCCCTCAGTAAGAGCATTGAAGATGGGTCATGGCTGGGTCTTCCAGCATGACAACGACCCAAAACACACAGCCAGGGCAACTAAGGAGTGGCTCCGTAAGAAGCATCTCAAGGTCCTGGAGTGTGCCTAGCCAGTCTCCAGACCTGAACCCAATAGAAAATCTTTGGAGGGAGCTGAAAGTCCGTATTGCCCAGCGACAGCCCCGAAACCTGAAGGATCTGGAGAAGGTCTGTATGGAGGAGTGGGCCAAAATCCCTGCTGCAGTGTGTGCAAACCTGGTTAAGAACTACAGGAAACGTATGATCTCTGTAATTGCAAACAAAGGTTTCTGTACCAAATATTAAGTTCTGCTTTTCTGATGTATCAAATACTTATGTCATGCAATAAAATGCAAATGAATTACTTAAAAACCATACAATGTGATTTTCTGGATTTTTGTTTTAGATTCCGCCACTCACAGTTGAAGAGTACCTATGATAAAAATTACAGACTTCTACATGCTTTGTAAGTGGGCAAACCTGCAAAATTGGCAGTGTATCAAATACTTGTTCTCCCCACTGTACGTCCGAACTGACCGATGAATTGGGGATCATTTTCAGAGACCAATCTACTTCGAGTGTATAAAAACGAGCCAATAACGTTGGCATGCGGTCTACGCACTGCCCCGCAGCACGGGTATAAACACGAAAGTGGAATACCGCAGTGGACAGCCTTTCCCTTCTGCTGACCTCCGTAACAGACGAAGAGCTGCTCTGAGGTCCTAAAGCTTCGAGTCCGGTCAACGTAAGCGCGAAGAGCGCGGACGGGACATAACAAAGCCAGGGCTGGGTCTGCCTCCTCCGAGGGCAGCGCTTGCAGGTTCACCACCTGGTCCCGGAAGGGGCCCAAGGGGCTTGTTGGCCCGTCGGGGAAGCCCTCACAGTCACCCTCAGGTCTCCACCAAAGGCATCAGCCAAAGTAGCAGCCCTCTGCTTTGCAGCGGGAGGACCACTAGATCGGGGGATGCGCAATGGGACTCCACCCCTTCTGAGGTATTCGAGCCTAGACCGTAGAACTGCGATGGTCATGTTCTCGCAGTGGGAACATGAGTCATTCACGAACGCCGCCTCAGCGTGCTGAACGCCCAAACACGTTAGACAGCGATCATGACCGTCAACTGGGGACAGAAAACGACGGCATCCAGAAACACACGGTTTGAATGACATCTTGAAAAAGACGCAGGGTCAAACCGTGTTGCTCTTTTAGGAAGGGAAATGCTCTTTTAGAAGTGCTGAGGCACTCAGGGAGATGGCCGCGGCTCACAGCGGTCCGATAGTGCAAGCCCGCGTGTGAGCACTCAACAAACGGAAACGCCCAGCCAACCAACACAGAAGCAGTGCACATTGCAGCGGCCACTCGCTGAATCGCACCGTCAGGCCAGCACCAGGTAAGAGAGCGATCCTCCTCAAGGCTCATAACGTGAAACACTCTTCGTAGAAACAGCTTGAACTGCAAACCGTTCGGCTCCGAAGTTGAAAGCGAGGGTGCGGTATTCCACTTCCGTGTTTATACCCGCGCTGCGGGGCGGTGCGTGGACCGCATGCCAACGTTATTGGCTCGTTTTTATACACTCGAAGTAGATTGTCTCTGAAAATGATCCCCAATTCGTCGGTCAGTTCCGACGTACGTCGAACGTGACCGACTGAAAGGTAACTGACAGCTTCTATTCATCTCATCTCAGAGGAACTTCAAAACCTTCAGCCAGGCAGTTTTTTTTCTTGTAAAGTATCATCAAGGCTGACTTAACTATCCCCAGACATTTAGCCAATATACTTCATATAATTGAATTGTTAATACTTGTTACCTCATGCCATCCCAACTTGCTTTCCAGCAAGTACTTAATGTTGCATTCTTTTGGATAAGTAAGTAAATAAAAAATAACCGATCCACATAGGTCACAACAAGCCCCTATTAAACACAGGCCTGAAATAGTTTGTGGTGTGTGATAAATCACAGGCTAATGAGAGAGCCGGGGTGGTGGTGCATTTGTATTCCGCCCAGCTGTTGGCAGACTTATATCTGCTTTGAGCCTCTCATGGCCATAGTGAGAGGGAGAAAGACAGCTTTAAGCCATTATAGTCTGACGTTCACCCTGAATACAGATGTGCATACATCTATTTCAGTTCATCATTTAGTGTCAATATGCGCAGGAGACAGAGGCCAGATGAGGTAATCATATATGCAATAAACGCACCTAACGAATCTTTATCTTCATCAGCTGGGCCAAGTGAAGTGCAATTAGGGTCTCTTGACGTAGGACACATCTCCTAGCTGCTCTTTATAGTTTGTGCTTGTGTACGCCTGTACATAAGCAGCCATTTCCATTACCAGAAACTGGTGCAAGGATACAGAAAGAGCTTTAATGTGCTCTTTACCACTTAAGTGAGTATATCTAGCACGCTGGGTGGTACCGTCTCATTTTATAGTTGCTGCAGACCTCTTTTATGACTCAATATCTGCTTACTTTAGTAAGATCAGCTTACTGCAAGCCAAACCTGGCCAGCCATGTTTGCAGCAGGGGAGCTGTATCAGATGCCACCCACTGTATCAGACAGTGTTACAGTGCTTTACTCCCTCAGATCAGCTCAACAGTCACTGGTCTGCACTTTACCTTATACTCTTAAAGACCCCCTGTGGTGAAAATCAAGTTTTTAATGTTGTTTATATGTCTATGTGGTGTTTTCAATATGTTTTCAGACAAACCATGTGCAAATTCATAAGTCAACACCATTGCTGAGTATTTTGTCTTTAAAACTGCAGTGAACCAATGACAGTCTCAAAAACGCGGTTTGAAATCGCAGGTGTTTCTGACGTGACACACTACCTTGTAACAAATCACGTCAATGTGGGCGGGCTTTAGCATATCATCATTACTACGCTCTGAAGCAGGGGAGTCTCAAAAGAAGCCATACCGGTATATTTTTCTGTTGATATGAAAAATCACATACATTTACCAATATGGCGAGTGAATTATGTATATGATGTATATTACAATTTTATGATGAACTATATGCCTTTCTCCACTGACGTTCTATGACGTTGAGAGCGTTTCTAAGGATAGTGAACGGGAACATGGTTTATGTAACATTAGCAACACATTGTTAGCTGTTTAATAACGTAGTCAAGCAAAAGGCTAATCATAATAATTACCACTATGTGTCAACATTGTAAAGAGCGAAACCTTTGTGCAGCGTTTAATACAGTAACTTGAGTAAAAGTTGACCGAGTGGGTCGCTGAGCTGGTGTGACTGAGAGGAGGCAGGGCTAATTTGCTAATTTATTCGTGTACTAAACAAATACTTTTCTTATTTAGTATTTTTGTCTGGTTTCCAGCCTAAATATCTAAAAATTCTTAAAATCAAGATGATTTGACTAGATAAATAAAATTACATAAGATATTTTTTTCTTGTTTTCTGGAAAATTAAAATGATGTGAGTTTTTGCTTAAAACAAGAAAAATTATCTGCCAATGGGGTAAGAAAAATAGTCTTGTTTCTGATCGAAATCGTGTTTCTTGTTTCTGTCCCAAACAGAAACAAGATTATTTTTCTTACCCCATTGGCAGATAATTTTTCTTGTTTTAAGCAAAAACTCACTTCATTTTTATTTTTTTCCCCAGAAAACAAGAAAAAATATATTATGTCATTTTACTTATCTAGTCAAATCATCTTGATTTAAGAATTCTTAGATATTTGGACTGGAAACAAGTCAAAAATACTAAGTAGGAAAAGCATTTTTTGCAGTGTTTAGAGTTACATTCAAGCTATTTTAAGGCACAAAGAATTTTTTTTCACAGGAAAAAAACGTTTAAATATGTCTCTTTGGTGATCAAAGATGAGTTTTAAGGGATAAAATTATTGATTACAGGGGGACTTTAAAAATAAAGGTTTCAAAAGGTTTTTTTTTTTGGAACTACTATAACCACTATAGGTGCTATCGCACCGGAGGAGCGTTTTTTTGGTTTTAGTGGTGCTTTTTGGCATGTTCGTACCGCAGGAACTGGGAACGATTTTAGTTATAGGAATGCCTCCATGAACATGGTAGCGATAGATGGACCAGGCACTTCTCAACCTTTACGCTGAGGAGGAAATCAATCTTCTTCAATCTTTGAAGGGATCAAGCAAAACATGATTATGTATTTCTGCTCAGCTAGCGACATTGGGCATCAACCACACAGCAAACGCTATAATACTTTTTCGTATACCATTTACTTTCTTTGTATAACTGTTCTATCTATAGAATAATCCTGTTCTATCCTGTTAAACGGATCGTAAAACAATGAAGCGGGAGAATGGGAGCGCTGTGTGCTCAGGCGCTGGTGTCCTCAGCACCATCAAATTAAATGTCCGCCACGCCATCAAAATAAAAGTCCCACACAACAACTAGAGCAGCAGGACATAAGTGACGGCTTATGTCACTTCAGAGTTCCTACTGCTGGTGCGAATGCAACCAGAAAAATGGCCCTAGGTGAAAACTAGTTTTTAAGAGTGTACTTTCTTAAGGCAAGGAAAAGTTTATCAGATGGAGAGCATGCACAGTAATGAACTAGAATGAGAGTAGGATATTATATTATATATTATTATACTATAAGTAACATTTCTGTTTTTTTTTTTTTTTTTTTTTTGCAGCAATGCCATGGAAGAACAAAGTATATTCTATATTAGTACTCAATTCAAGCTTGTAGAAATTAAAGTAAATATCATTTCAAACATTGATCAAACATTTCTGATACTGGTGTTCCCATCATGCACTGGGGCTTGAATAAGTAATACGGTTGATTTTTCGCTGTTTTCCAGCTCTATTTACACTGTTTTATCATTGCTTTTGTTGTTAGGTTTAGTAACTTGCCATTTTGTGACATTTTGGAGTTAATTTTATACACAAATGACACGAATGTTACCGTCACGGTGTATTGTTTACCAAGTATTGAGGTCTCTGTGTTCGGGTGGGTACTGAGTTCACTATTATGTAGATATGGTGTCTACACAATATCTACTGTATTATTTACTTAGATGTTTCTAAGTTAAACATACACTTTAAAAGTGTGGTTTAATTCAGTGTTATTATGTTTGAGCAAAAAGTATTGCAAAGGAATCTTCAACTAAGTAGAAATTACTCAACCTTTTATGGCCAAATTAAAAATTATTTATTTTCTTTGTTAATTTTACTTAGTTAAGTAGAGTTAACTTAATTCCATATGTGAAATTTACTTTAAAAACATGCGTGCAAAAACTTGCAAAAGAAAGTACATTTTACTTATTGTTTTTTTTTTTTGTTTTTTTCAGTGTATAAAGAAACTTGTGCAATGGAAAGGTTCCATGGATGTTAAAGGTTCTTTGTGGAACCATTAATGCCAATAAAGAACCTTCATATTTATTTTTTAATGTATGCAGAGCATAGAGAGTAAATATCTTAGATGTGATAGTAGAGCTTATGCTGCTTTGTCATGTGAATTTACGCACACATGTGATTGATTGCACAAAGTATGCGGCATCTGGACCAGATTAAGGTCATACATGATGTGAATGGCTCTTCTTCTATGCCTGTAATCTGATCACATCAGATAAGACCATGGCTGAATCCGAAATCGCCCCCTATACCCTCAAATAGGGCATTATTTGAGGGGACAGCCATTTGTAGTGGTGTCCGAAACCATAGTGGACGTTACTGAGTGCACTCAATCCCCCATTGCACCGCAATAACGGCTGTCCGAATTCACGCACTCGTTTTCATTCACTCTGTGAACTATATGAACTATATTAGTGGACTAATGTAGCGAATAGTGAAGGAGGGTTTAGGGGGCGATTTCGGATTCAGCCCATGTCTAATGCTCAGATGCACTCATCAAAATAAAACATTTCCTTTCTCAGAACACAACAAATATTTATCCTATTTTCACCTAGTGAATACAAGATTAAATATTTGCAAAAGATTAGACATAAGACTGGCATCGCTGAAAAGCCCTATAACAGATCAGAGAAAACAAAAAAAAAAAGGTTTTAAGCCAGTTATTTATCAGTTATATATCTTTTTGCTGTAGTGTGTCAGTAGGAAAAAACAGTTTACACTTCTAAACATTCCTTTTGCCATTAATTGTAATAATCCAGTAAGATTTTTGCATGCACAAGGAGTCTGACAACAGCTGGTATGATCTGATCTCACCATCATTGAGTCTGTTGTCAGACTCCTTGTGGATGCAAAAATCTCACTGGAATATTACAATTAATGGCAAAAGGAATGTTTGGAAATGCAAACTGATATTTTCTACTGACACAAAAAGATACAAATATCTTCTTTTGGTGAAAATACTAACGTGCCTAAGACTTTTGCACAGTACTGTATACTGTATATATACAGTATATGCATGGGCTACTTTAAAGGGATAGCTTTGGTTAGCTAAGAGCTGTTAATCTTGTTATGGATGGCACAGGCTTTGCTCTATACAGAGGAAAGCAGAAGGTAGTGGCGATATGCTAATGCAGTTGACAGCTAATGCACACTGATGATTTATTTCTAGATCAGAGAGGCCTGATGAAGTTTCAGTCACCAAAGGCTTTCAGTGACACTACAACAACAAACTACACAGAATATCAACACTTCTGTAATCTTCTGACTCCATTAGTGCTTTGGATCACAATGCTCATTTTATGGTCTACTCCACTACATTTAATGGAAGTCAGTGTTAATTGAGTACACAAATACGTGTGCAAATCTGTCAAGAATATACCCAAAGATCATATTTCACCCCTATATATAAAACAAAAACAATGCTAATTTTATTTTGCATTAAAGATCTTTTTAAGACTATTTGCATTGACATGATATGACACATATCAACTAAACCCACCCACCATACTCATTAATTTAATGTAGCGTTGTCAAAAATTTCATTTATCAACACGATACGTATTGATACTGAAATATCTGAAACGCTTCCCATACTAATTTCCTGCAGTATCGAATCGATACACCGATACCTACTGAGCTTTCTTGCGCTCTTCTCTCCTACAGCAAGTTGACACACACCTGGCTACTCTCACTCACTCTGCATAATTTTACTCATTTTTTCAAGTTTCATGCTTACACCATCAAATTGTGCATACTCTGTCAAATACACACACAATTATAACAGTTTTTCCCCATGGTAACAAAAATGGTATATCAATATTTTTCAAGGTATCGTATCGAAGTTAGAAATTATAGTATTGTGACAACACTAATTTAATGTGGAAAAAATAATGATAAGTTATAGTATTTTTGTAATGAATTTAATTCATTGTGGTTTAAATAAAATTATTTCAAACTAAATTTAAACATTCTTTTTAGAATGATGCTTTGTATGTTTTGTTACAGTAAAGAAATTTGAAGGAAAATGTGCTTACTGTAAATAAAAATGCCACAGTGCAATAAATCTTAAAGGGATTTAACTCCAAAATTAAAATTCTGTCATAAAATCCTCATATAGTTACAAACCTGTATGGTTTTCTTCTGTGGAATAGATATTTTGAGAAATGTCTCGTTGTTTTCCTCCATACATTGGAAGTCAATGGTTTGGTTATCAGCATTATTCAATGCTATCTATCTATCTATCTATCTATCTGTCTATCTATCTATGACCCAGTTTCCTCACAAATGTAGATGTGGCAGATGGTAAATTAATTTTTCTCTGTTCAATTTTCAGTAGACCACATCTACCACTGTCCAGTACAAGACAGTGCTGCAGACACAGGGCAACACACATTCCCTTTGAACACAGAAGAAATTCTCCACTCTCCAACACATACACATAACTAATGGCATAATAGCCTCATTGGCCTTTGTACACAGAATCTATTTCTATTCACAGCTGTCACTTTTCTCTTGCTTAAAGCAGCAGGGTGGCAAGATCAAAACAAGGCACCAGAGCCTCAGTGACAGCTCATTATCACAGACAAACACCCCCTAAAGTAACTCCCACTCGAACCTCTGCCATTTTACCTTTCCGCCTCTCCTGTCACTCTGACAACAACCAGACTCCCATCTCCGAACGTTTAGTGCTGATCATGACCTCACTGTGGCTATGTTGTGATTTTATGCTTCTTCAAAATCTGGCTGTTTTGACTGGAACAAATATTTCCTGAATGCCTGTCCAAAAGCTTTTTACATCCCAGTGACTCTGTCCTCTGCGACTCAAAAATAGCTTCCAGAAGATTCAGCTGGTGCCTCACAGCATCTGCAGAAACACTGCAGGATTGTTTTAACCTGTGCAGACCTGTAATAAAAGAAAAACCTGGGGAATCTCAGGTGTAACTTTTTGAGGAAACCATTAGCATACAGTGCATCCGGAAAGTATTCACAGTGCTTCACTTTTTCCACATTTTGTTATGTTACAGCCTTATTCCAAAATGGATTAAATTAATTATTTTTCTCAAAATTCTACAAACAATACCCCATAATGACAACGTGAAAGAAGTGTGTTTAAAATCTTTGCAAATTTATAAAAAAAAAAAAATATATGAAAAAAAAAAAATCACATGTACATTCACAGCCTTTGCTCAATACTTTGTTGAAGCACCTTTGGCACCAATTACAGGCTGAAGTCTTTTTGAGTATGATGCTACAAGCTTGACACACCTATTGTTGGGCAGTTTCTCCCATTCTTCTTTGCAGGACCTCTCAAGCTCCATCAGGTTGGATGGGGAGCGTCAGTGCACAGCCATTTTCAGATCTCTCCAGAGATGTTCAATCGGGTTCAAGTCTGGGCTCTGGCTGGGCCACTCAAGGACATTCACAGAGTTGTCCCGCAGCCACTCCTTTGTTATCTTGGCTGTGTGCTTAGGGTCGTTATCCTGTTGGAAGATGAACCTTCGTCCCAGTCTGAGGTCCAGAGTGCTCTGGAGCAGGTTTTCATCAAGGATGTCTCTGTACATTGCTGCATTCATCTTTCCCTCGATCCTGACTAGTCTCCCAGTTCCTGCCGCTGAAAAACATCCCCACAGCATGATGCTGCCACCACCATGCTTCACTGTAGGGATAGTATTGGCCAGGTGATGAGCTGTGCCAGGTTTTCACCAGACATGAAGCTTGCCATTCAGGCCAAAGAGTTCAATCTTTGTTTCATCAGACCAGAGAATTTTGTTTCTCATGGTCTGAGAGTCCTTCAGGTGCCTTTTTGGCAAACTCCAGGCAGGCTGTCATGTGCCTTTTACTGAGGAGTGGCTTCCGTCTGGCCACTCTACTATACAGGCCTGATTGGTGGAGTGCTGCAGAGATGGTTGTTCTTCTGGAAGGTTCTCCTATCTCCACAGAGAAACGCTGGAGCTCTGTCAGAGTGACCATCGGGTTCTTGGTCACCTCCCTGACTAAGGCCCTTCTCCCCCGATTGCTCAGTTTGGCTGGGCGGCCAGCTCTAGGAAGAGTCCTGGTGGTTCCAAACTTCTTCCATTTACGGATGATGGAGACCACTGTGTTCACTGGGACCTTCAATGCTGCAGAAATGTTTCTGTACCCTTCCCCAGATCTGTGCCTCGATACAATCCTGTCTCGGAGGTCTACAGACAATTCCTTGGACTTCATGGTTTGTGGTTTGTGCTCTGACGTGCACTGTTAACTGTGAGACCTTATATAGACAGGTGTGTGCCTTTCCAAATCATGTCCAATCAACTGAATTTACCACAGCTGGACTCCAATCAAGTTGTAGAAACATCTCAAGGATGTTCAGTGGAAACAGGATGCACCTGAGCTTAATTTTGAGTGTCATGGCAAAGGCTGTGAATACATGTACATGTGATTTTTTCGTTTTTTACTTTTAATAAATATGCAAAGATTTCAAACAAACTTCTTTCACGTTGTCATTATGGGGTATTGTTTTGGGGGGTATTTTGAGGAAAATAATTAATTTAATCCATTTTGGAATAAGGCTGTAACATAAAATGTTAAAGAAGTGAAGCACTGTGAATACTTTCCGGATGCACTGTATATCTTGAGTGGCATATCTCAAAAGTTAGATTAGTTTAGAAGTTTAGGTCAGAATGTGCACTAAAGGTTGGGATTTGACCTCATATTTAGTATCTAATCTTTTTTTGACATGTTTACATTCATCTGGTTGAGTCACAGATCTATTGTGTTTAATTCATCTGTTTTAGCTGACTGAATTCAGGGAAAGGACAAGCAACAGCTGGCCACCCAAGCCTGCAAATACTCTATACCAATCAGAGCAGATATACTGTACAAATCTCCCACAGAAAACAACATGGATGATTGACTGAGAGAGATGATTTAACCTTAGTCCAAAGCCATAAAAACTAAAGAAAGAAATATAGGATTACCCTTTACTCAACCATACACATATACATAGTTTTCAGGTTCCTTTCATTTCTAGGCCTATATTTGATGCAAAAAATGCACAGGAACAAACCAGAGACATGGCTGCTTCCCCAGACATCTGCAAACAGAGGCCTATTAGGTTTCACCTTCTCAGCACTGTTAACATGTCTCCTAATTATTCACGTGCAAAGTCACACATGTAACATCTACAGTATCTGGAACAAGCAGCGTACAGCTTACTGTATGACTATAAATCAACTTCCCAGGTCTGCTGTGATTGTGGCCTGCTAGTTGCACTATTTCAAGGAAAGCTCAGTTTTACTAGAGCATTAACCAATTTTTTTTTTTTTTTACCCTTTCCAATTTCTTACTTAAACAATCACGCAAGCTGTGGGAATCATTGCACTCTTGCTGGCTTCTTGGCTTCATCTCATCATATCATGTGTCTAAGCTCAGCAAGAGTAATTAAACAAGTCTGAAGGACTTTCTGGCATCCTGGCAGCACATTCAACAACACAGCACACAGGCATTTTAGGAGCTGTCTGTGGTTCTGGAAAACATGCTAATTTAAATGTTACGCAATGAATGGGAAACAATGCTACATATACTGTAGTAAATGTTAAAATAATTGGCTACAGTCAACCTTGAGTTCAATATGAAGGCAGCTCCACAAAACAATTACACATTAAATATTACTGTACTGTAATATGAATACCCTAATATAAAGTATATATCTTTCCTTATATACTGTGTTGTCAGCATGATAAAACCATAGTTTCCCACATCCCTATCCAGAAAGACAGTGTGCTCAGCCCTCAGAGCTGCTGTGTGAGCCATAAATTGAATTATAGCACCACCAGCCAGTGGAAGAGGTGCTGCAGTTCAGTTAACCATCTACTCTGTGTGAAAGCTCAAACATTGTGGCCAAAAATATACAGCAGCTTCAAATCAAACAATGTATATCATATATTGGTGTTTTTGTGAACTTAAAAACAACAACATATATTAGTAATTGCATTTCTTTTCAAGTAATTCAAGACAAAATTACACAATTTTCAGTGTAACTGATGGAATTTGACTCAGTTTAAAATAAAAGATATCTGTATGGCATATTCTTCAGCATTTAGATATAAAATATAATTTTTAGAATATAAATCATATCATTGATACTTTATATAAAGTAATTGTCAAAAAAAGTGACTTGCAAAACATTCTAAATGCTTAAGAGCGTCACAAATGAAGCATGTGAGGATTTATTTACAACATTATTTTTATGTTCATTTAACTTTTTTTGTAACAGAGGCTGATGAAGACCAGTTCATATTGCTGTGCATATTTTAGGTGTATAACAAATGACAATAATGCTGAAATAGCAATGACAAGAATCTGTCTTAATAGCCATAAAATCTCATTGTAGGTATTCAGGATAATCAAAAAGCTGCATACAACTCAAACATCTAAATATATATCTAAAGACCCCTGCAAAACGCTCCATTTCATCTCTACGGCACTTAATATTACCTCATAATTAAAAATAAAAAAATATATATGTAAACCAATATATAAGATGAAACTAGGAAGACAACTCATATCTATTCATTCACACACAAACGACTACTGAAAATACATTTCAGGTAAAATTACAATATAAATTATTTATTTATTTATTTTGTCGTTCTCCTTTTTCAGTAAATGAAAATATCCCTTTTATAACATAAATAATAAATAAATAAAAACCAAGTGCACATATGTCTGGGATATGCCTCCTGTATCATCGACTGGATCTGTGCCAATGTTGAAGACTATTTTTTATATATATATATATATATATATATATATATATATATATATATATATGACACAGAGAATGTCACTCTTAATGTCACCATTACTTAGAATAGAGCAGATTACGGATGTGGGTGCATATAAAATAATTGATTTTGATCTAGTCTTTCAACATAACCCCCTCCACCGCCCAACACACACACACACACACACACACACACACACACACACACACACACACACAAACCCATCCATCCCATTATCTGAACTATACAAGCACTCAGACCAAATCATTGCAATATCTTTAATGCATAGAGCAGATACAATATGCTACAATAAACCGTCTCAGTGCAGCTAGTTGTTTCTCATTTTTGAGAGCAAAATAAAATATTCTATAGGCTACTCCTGAAGATATATACTGACCTTGCCTAAAAACCAAAGCCCGATCTGCCAAAGACATATAGACACCCTGGAAAGAGATTCTGACACTCGGCACCGATTCTTTAAGAAGGTCGAGAAGGGACAGTTCAATGTGACAAACCATTCAATATTCAGACAGAAAAGTTTACCTAGCTGAAGGAACGCCAGTCCTGCTTGAAGTACCGAGGGTCAGAGGAACCGAATCTTCTCACTTGTCATATTTTCCCATGTTGTGCTCCACTGGATTCACACTAAATTCAAAGGTGCGCGTGATATGAAGGCATACAACACCCCAAAACCCATATCCAAAACCACTAAAATCCAATGGGATTTTTTTTCCCCTTTCGAAGTAACGGATTGATATCTCCAAAAAACGTACTGAGGGAGAGTCAAATTCCTGCGCAATGTGCCCAACGCCCCTCAAGGAAGCCAAGTACTTGTTTTCCCCTCAGAAGCGCGGAAGCTCGTGCCATTCTCCTCCCGCCCGTCGACGCACCTCGCTCGAGCGCGAGCTTTCGTCCGCATTAAACCCGGGAAGTCAAATCTCAACAGGGAGACCTTCTCACCACCGCACCTTTACAAGTACTTCCCCCCAGCTTAATCCACACAGTCACTGACCGACTGCTATCCGCGCCAGCCCTCCATCCAAAAGGTATCAAAAGTGTCTTCTCCTCAGGCAGCGTACGCTCTCCACACGCGACTGAAGATGGATTAAAAACTCGAAATGTCTCCGATAAGTCGATAGAACACACATAGGATGCTAAAAAAATTAAAGATAGATATAATTAACTGCACATGAAGCAGGAAGACGGAGCAAATCCCTCATCATAACGGTCGAGCTGTTTAAACAAACTAGTTTTGCGCCAGCCTCTGCCTGGGATCATCTGTATAACGGTTGTTCTCTCTACCCTGCTGTTTGGATTGGGAGAGAGAACGCAGGACGTCATCACGGATTGGCTCAGACTGACGCTTGCAATACTTGATACGTGTGTCACTCTGCGCCTCTCAGAGAGAAGTGCTGTTGATTTAGGGTTCGAAGTCTGCGGAAAGGTAAAGAAAACCACGGACTATGGCAAGCTGTTTTAGCGTTTATTCCTTAGAACAAAGTAGTATCAATTTTTTATCTTTTAGTTTTTTTTTTTCTTGCTTTTTACTTGGCATTCGTAATTATTAGTCAGAATGGCTACTTATATAGTTAAATTAAAAATCTTACTAAGTTGTTGTAATAGTGATTACAGTAGTAGAATACATAGGCTACTAGTACAGCTAGAATACATTCTAGTAAGACTTGGGACGGTTACTTAAAGTGCCTAAACAGCTACTAGTACGAATTTGTACGACCTCACTTGTACGAATTCGTACGATTTTTGCTAAATCGTATGTATTTTATGAGTTTGTCAAGTGGTACTGGGGGAGCTAGAGCTCTAGCTAAATCCGGAGGCTGCATTTTCAGGACCGCATTTCTAGGACCCTAGCAATGATTTAGTTGCTTAATTGATTAAGTTTAATTGATATATTGTCCTAACCAACCCGTATCCCTAAACCTACCCATTGGTAACCCTGTTGAAATATTTAAACAAATTTAAGTAATTAAGTTTAAAATGGCCGTGCCTGCTGTTTTGTTAAAAATAAGGTGGAAAAAGTTTGAATCAGGTCTCCTCTGTTGGAGTACAGATGGCTAGATGGCGCTGTCACAAAAAAAAACAAAAAAAAACTAGGGTCCTAGAAATGCAGTCCTGAAACTGCAGCGGTCCTAAAAGTGCAGCCTCCGGTATTGCAGGCAGATAATATTGCCCATTTGGCTATGCAGCGAGCACCCTCTCCAATTCGTATGAATGACCTACCCATAACCCCGCCCCCGTCACTGGGGTTTAGACAAATGTGAGGTCATACTAATTCGTACGAATTAACCACCTCGTAAAATACGTACAAATTGGTCGTGAGAGAGCGTTGGATACCAGTAGCAAATAAATAAGTAGCCTAAATGTAATGAGAAAGTAGCCTGTTTACTAATTCTGTTTAGCTACTAATTAAATATAACTAGAAAAGGAACAAATGCTAATACAGCTTGCCATAAATGGATATGCTACTGTCTGTATCTAACTACCGTTCAACGCAAAACCCTCAGCCCCGTCCACGGAAATCCAGCAGATGGTCGGGATTAAGAACGAGCCTTGCGTGGTCCGAGTGCAGGAGTGTTCCACGCAGTGAATGCACTGCCATCAGTGAATGGAGCTACAGCTGATTAAGCTATAAAGGTTTGAGGTGCTGCCGCTGAAATACTGCTTCCACACTCGTGTTGTGTGAAACAGGAGATTGATTACTTACGATCATACCAATAAAAGTGTCAACGCTGCATTTACCTCTGCGTCAAGAGTTCGCTCATTACATATAGCTTGACATTTCAGCTGTCGATATCGATGCTACTCTTGCGTTCTGTGTCGTAATTTAAAACACTCAAAAAGATGTCTATTAACAGTTTCACTACAGGCAAATTTGTGCATACAGGCCTAACTGCTGCTACAAACATAAATACTCTCCACAAACCACTTAAGGTTGTTGAACGGTTTATGGTGATTCAGCACCACGGACAGCGATTTCTGCAGTTTTTCTTCTTTTTTTGTTAATATTTTTGAGACCACACACACACACACACACACACAAACATTGTGCCATTGCGGAGCTTAACTGAATTTTATGAGCAGCAAGTGATAAGAAAAGCTTAGAGTATTATTAGTGATGACTTGCACCCCTTGCACATGTACTTTGAGATATTGCCTTCCTGTAAACAGCTTAGAAGTATTAAGTGTTTGACTAATCAATATAAGTTTACTTTTGTACTAGAAGCCATTCGTATCAGTAATTTGAATTTCATTAAGGACTCTTAATGTGCTTTGTATTATTTTTACATTTTTTTATTTTACAAGTGGTTGAATTTTATTATGAAGCATGTTGTATTGTAGTAATTTGTAATTATGCGGAAATTGTCTGTTTTAATGTTTCTTCTGTGATTTAATTTTTTATGTGTTTTATGTTTATCTGGGAGTGAAGTTTGTGATGTCCTGCCCATGCCCTATTGTAATTGCCCCTTGCGTGATTAATAAAGTATAAAGTATAAAGTAAAAATAACTAACTAACTAACTTACTAACACACACACACACACACACACACGTTGTGTTGTCTTGTTTAATATGGGGACATTCCATAGACATAATGATTTTTATACAAACTGTGTATTCTATCCCCTAACCCTGACCCTACTCCTAAACATACCCATCACACCATCATAGAAAACGTTCTGCATTTTTATATTTAAAAAAAAAAACATCACTTAGTATGAATTATAAGCTGTTTTTCTCATGGGGACCAAAATATGTCTCCATAAGGACAAGGATTTCAGATATTGCCATCCTTGTGGGTACATTTTGTCTCCATAACATAGGGTTTACCAGGACCACACACACACATGTTGGGTTTTCATGTTTTATGGGGACATTCCATAGACATAATGATTTTTATACCATCTATATTCTATCCCCTTACTCTACCCTAAACTGCATTTTTACATTTTCAAAAAAAAAAAAAAAAAAAAAAAAAAAAAAAAAAACATTACTTAGTATGATTTATAAGCAGTTTTCCTCATTGGGAAAAAATGTCCCCACAAGGACAAGGATTTTGGATATTGACATATTAGTGGGGACAGTTTTTCCCCATAACGTTGGGTATACCTGAACCACACACACACACACGTTGTTTCTACACCAATATTTTTTTTCAGTATAACCATAAATCAGTTTCGAGTCCTGGTATACCTGATGTAACTGTAATTCAGGTTTGCCCCCTCTCACCCCCAAAGAGTTGTCTGCAGCAGTGTTTGAACTTTTCCTTTGATGCCACAGTTCAAAGTAATCTCATACCGAGGTCCTTGTGGAACAGTCTATGAATCATAAATGATCCACCGTAAATAATGTGTTCATTAAAACCATTTGTACACACGTGAAAAGTGTTTGACAGGTATTTGACTTTTTCACTCAGTTGATTGTCTGGGCAATTCACTATTCTTTGTGTCGTCAGCACGCTCCATAAAGTACGACCGGTTGTTTCCCTGCACTAAGTATAACTACATGGCAAGTAGAACATAGCATTAAAATGGTTTTATGTGCTGGATCAATTTATTTCGAAGCACAGCATGCGTGCAAGAGGTCTGTTGAGATGGGGGAGCTATTGCACTGAACACTATATTGCTATGGATTATTCAGTCCAGGACTTATAGAGTCATTTATTTGAAGCAAGGCAAAACATGTTACAGTATATGCTTTCTCTAAAGGGTGAATTACAAAATAGCCATGAAATCTCCTTATTTGTACTATTTTATTACCACTCATTGTGGGTGTAAACGCTTCCACTCAGCATTAACCAGCCCATCAGCATCCGCCCAGCAAAATAAAAAGTCCCCCTTGCTGATCATCTCATAATCAAGCTCTTGTTTAGCTGAATTAGCACTTACTTTAATTCACTCTGAAAAGCCATTATGAGGATTCTGGTTTGCCAATGCAAGGCCATGTTTACAGACAGAGAATTTAAAATCCTGAAATTATGAGAAAATGTAAAGAGCTGAACTTAATTTCAAATAATTGAATAGATATGAATTTGTATACTGATATGGACTAAAGTTTTGTCAAATGTCAGTAGTAGGTTACTATGCTGTCAATTTTTGCATTGAATGGTGAAATACACTATTCTCATTTAATTATCAGCTCTCTAGAGAGTACAAATATACTGATAAATATCTCGCAGGTGTCTTCTGATGGAAATCTGTCAGTTGTCAGGACCCAACCAACAGTAATTGACGCAACAGACAAATTAGACAGCAGACAGTCCTAGTTGTGAAACGATAGAAGGGAAAGAATTCATAACTGTTTGATTTCCCTTGAGACCATGTCTCTTTTTTAATGACTAATATGTTAATTAAAAAAAACTTTTTTTTACACCTTTTATCCAAAAACAGATGTGAGACATCCTCTATGCAATACCCATGTGCTTGTGCTTGTGCTCATACACGCGTGACCTGCACTCTATTGTGCCATACCTTGTCACATCATCAGAGGGAATGAAACACCTTTGGTGTAGCTCCTAAGGGACACTTTCACGGTGCTGATTTAAGCTTCTGTTCTCCCGAGACTGCCTCTCTTGTAATCATGCTATGCGTCTGCACAGTACAATCTTCTGTTTTTAGAAAGACAGAGAGAGGATGCTAATGACTCTGATGGTGTGTAACTAGCTGTAATTTTATGCAGTATGAATAGAACAAAAAAGTATACTGTCTGAGATGAGGTTTTCTTTACAGTGGGGAGAACAAGTATTTGATACACTGCCGATTTTGCAGGTTTTCCTACTTACAAAGCATGTAGAGGTCTGTAATTTTTATCATAGGTACACTTCAACTGTGAGAGACGGAATCTAAAACAAAAATGCAGAAAATCACATTGTATGATTTTTAAATAATTAATTTGCATTTTATTGCATGACATAAGTATTTGATCACCTACCAACCAGTAAGAATTCCGTCTCTCACAGACCTGTTAGTTTTTCTTTAAGAAGCCCTCCTGTTCTCCACTCATTACCTGTATAAAAGACACCTGTCCACACACTCAATCAAACAGACTCCAACCTCTCCACAATGGCCAAGACCAGAGAGCTGTGTAAGGACATCAGGGATAAAATTGTAGACCTGCACAAGGCTGGGATGGGCTACAGGACAACAGGCAAGCAGCTTGGTGAGAAGGCAACAACTGTTGGCGCAATTATTAGAAAATGGAAGAAGTTCAAGATAACGGTCAATCTCCCTCGGTCTGGGACACCATGCAAGATCTCACCTCGTGGGGCATCAATGATTATGAGGAAGGTGAGGGATCAGCCCAGAACTACATGGCAGGACCTGGTCAATGACCTGAAGAGAGCTGGGACCACAGTCTCAAAGAAAACCATTAGTAACACACTACGCCGTCATGGATTCAAATCCTGCAGCGCACGCAAGGTCCCCCTGCTCAAGCCAGCGCATGTCCAGGCCCATCTGAAGTTTGCTAATGACCATCTGGATGATCCAGAGGAGGAATGGGAGAAGGTCATGTGGTCTGATGAGACAAAAATAGAGCTTTTTGGTCTAAACTCCACTCACCGTGTTTGGAGGAAGAAGAAGGATGAGTACAACCCCAAGAACACCATCCCAACCGTGAAGCATGGAGGTGGAAACATCATTCTTTGGGGATGCTTTTCTGCAAAGGGGACAGGACGACTGCACCGTATTGAGGGGAGGATGGATGGGGCCATGTATCGCGAGATCTTGGCCAACAACCTCCTTCCCTCAGTAAGAGCATTGAAGATGGGTCATGGCTGGGTCTTCCAGCATGACAACAACCCGAAACACACAGCCAGGGCAACTAAGGAGTGGCTCCGTAAGAAGCATCTCAAGGTCCTGGAGTGGCCTAGCCAGTCTCCAGACCTGAACCCAATAGAAAATCTTTGGAGGGAGCTGAAAGTCCGTATTGCCCAGCGACAGCCCCAAAACCTGAAGGATCTGGAGAAGGTCTGTATGGAGGAGTGGGCCAAAATCCCTGCTGCAGTGTTTGCAAACCTGGCCAAGAACTACAGGAAACGTATGATCTCTGTAATTGCAAACAAAGGTTTCTGTACCAAATATTAAGTTCTGCTTTTCTGATGTATCAAATACTTATGTCATGCAATAAAATGCAAATGAATTACTTAAAAATCATACAATGTGATTTTCTGGATTTTTAGATTCTGTCACTCACAGTTGAAGAGTACCTATGATAAAAATTACAGACTTCTACATGCTTTGTAAGTGGGCAAACCTACAAAATCGGCAGTGTATCAAATACTTGTTTTCCCCACTGTATGTGTTATGGATGTTCGTCCTGTAGATATATTGCTCTAGATTTAAAGGTTTCCTGTGTCATTTTCTTTTTCACCCTCATTTTATTCCAAACCCATACGCAGTATTTTTTTGAGCATTAATGTTCACACAACCCTTTTTTTTATATATATATAACACAACTTGGTAATGATTTCCCAAAGGCCAGTGTTCATTTTGTGTTCAAAAGTGGAAAAAGACATACAGGACTGGAAATTTGTCTTTGGATAAAGGCATATATATATATATATATACACACACACACACATACATATACACTCACCTAAAGGATTATTAGGAACACCTGTTCAATTTCTCATTAATGCAATTATCTAATCAACCAATCACATGGCAGTTGCTTCAATGCATTTAGGGGTGTGGTCCTGGTCAAGACAATCTCCTGAACTCCAAACTGAATGTCAGAATGGGAAAGAAAGGTGATTTAAGCAATTTTGAGCGTGGCATGGTTGTTGGTGCCAGACGGGCCGGTCTGAGTATTTCACAATCTGCTCAGTTACTGGGATTTTCACGCACAACCATTTCTAGATTTTACAAAGAATGGTGTGAAAAGGGAAAAACATCCAGTATGCGGCAGTCCTGTGGGCGAAAACGCCTTGTTGATGCTCGAGGTCAGAGGAGAATGGGCCGACTGATTCAAGCTGATAGAAGAGCAACTTTGACTGAAATAACCACTCGTTACAACCGAGGTATGCAGCAAAGCATTTGTGAAGCCACAACACGCACAACCTTGAGGCGGATGGGCTACAACAGCAGAAGACCCCACCGGGTACCACTCATCTCCACTACAAATAGGAAAAAGAGGCTACAATTTGCACGAGCTCACCAAAATTGGACAGTTGAAGACTGGAAAAATGTTGCCTGGTCTGATGAGTCTCGATTTCTGTTGAGACATTCAGATGGTAGAGTCAGAATTTGGCGTAAACAGAATGAGAACATGGATCCATCATGCCTTGTTACCACTGTGCAGGCTGGTGGTGGTGGTGTAATGGTGTGGGTTTTCTTGGCACACTTTCACGGCCTACCTGAGCATTGTTTCTGACCATGTCCATCCCTTTATGACCACCATGTACCCATCCTCTGATGGCTACTTCCAGCAGGATAATGCACCATGTCACAAAGCTCGAATCATTTCAAATTGGTTTCTTGAACATGACAATGAGTTCACTGTACTAAAATGGCCCCCACAGTCACCAGATCTCAACCCAATAGAGCATCTTTGGGATGTGGTGGAACAAGATGCTATCCTATCAATATGGGCCAACATTTCTAAAGAATGCTTTCAGCACCTTGTTGAATCAATGCCACGTAGAATTAAGGCAGTTCTGAAGGCGAAAGGGGGTCAAACACAGTATTAGTATGGTGTTCCTAATAATCCTTTAGGTGAGTGTACATACACTATATTGCCAAAAAAATTGGGACACCCCACCAAATCATTGAATTCAGGTGTTCCAATCACTTCCATGGCCACAGATAAAATCAAGCACCTAGGCATGCAGACTGCTTCTATAAACATTTGTGAAAGAATGGGTCGCTCTCAGGAGCTCAGTGAATTCAAGTGTGGTACCATGATAGGTTGCCACCTGTGCAATAAGTCCATTCGTGAAATTTCTTCACTACTACTAAATATTCCACGGTCAACCGTTAGTGGTATTGTAAAAAAGTGGAAGCAACTGGGAACAACAGCAACTCATAAAATTAAACAGGCCACATAAAATAGAGAGCGGGGTCAGCGCATGCTGAGGCACACAGTGCGCAGAAGTTGGAAACTTTCTGCAGAGTCAATAGCTACAGACCTTCAAACTTCATGTGGCCTTCAAATTAGCTCAAGAACAGTGCGTAGAGAGCTTCATGGAATGGGTTTCCATGGCCGAGCAGCTGCATCCAAGCCTTACATCACCAAGTGCAATGCAAAGCGTCGAATACAGTGGTGTAAAGCACGCCGCCACTGGACTCTAGAGCAGTGGAGACGTGTTCTCTGGAGTGACGAATCACGCTTCTCTGTCTGGCAATCCGATGGACGAGTCTGGGTTTGGCGGTTGCCAGGTGAACGGTCCTTGCCTAACTGCATTGTGCCAAGTGTAAAGTTTGGTGGAGGGGGGATTATGGTGTGGGGTTGTTTTTCAGGGGTTGGGCTTGGCCCCTTAGTTCCAGTGAAAGGAACTTTTAATGCTTCAGCATACCAAGACATTTTGGACAATTTCATGCTCCCAACTTTGTGGGAACAGTTTGGGGATGGCCCCTTCCTGTTCCAACATGACTGCGCACCAGTGCACAAAGCAAGGTCCATAATCTATCTATCTATCTATCTATATAGTGAGAAAGCGAGAGAGAGAGAGAGAGAGAGAGAGAGAGAGAGAGAGAGAGAGAGAGCAATTATGGAAGCTTGTTTCTGCCACTGAATAAAAAATAAGAAGTTAATAATTCTGAGAGAAAAATTGTGGCAGAAAAAAAACTATATAGGCTATATTAATGCTGCTTATGGGTGAGGGCATTGCTGGGCATGAAATGTCAAGGGTGTCATTGTAGCTTCAGCCGCAGGGATAAGAAGGGGTTTTATGTCATAAGTACAGACGCATTGGGTGTGTGTATGTGTGTGTTCAAGTTCAGCGTGTGTGACAGGTCATGTGCTTTCTGATTGAGGGTGCTATTTGTTCACTGTGACACAGAAACCATTTTGTTCTATTTCCTCCATGTGCAAGAAAATTCCTTCAAGCCTCAGCCCACCTGCAGGTTACCTTCCCCTTCACACAGCCTGCAGAGAGCAACCAGGCAGAAATCTCCCTGAGTCACATCATCTCCCCCTCAACCCTCTGGCACAGCAACTGTCCAAGACAAGCAGAAAAAAGATTCCAGGTAAGAACCTGAAAATTGATTTTTTTGGCAGTGGTCTCATTTATACTCTGCACTGTGTTATGTTGATTGTATACTGTAGACCAAACGTCTTCAGCACAGCCTAATTATTGGCCACAAATGGTAAAATATGGCAGGTATTTGCATACTGATGAGTAAGCAAATATGACATTTGAACAACATTAGCAGCAATATTACTAACTGAAAAAGGAGCAGACCATAATGTGATTTTGTTAAAAGTAGTCTACTACACATTATTTCACTTTAAGAATGAACAGCAAATAAAAGCCAAATTATCTGGAAAAAAAATGTATTCTACACACATTAAATTGCTGTGAACTGAAAAAAAAGGATAATAGATAAACAGATAAACAATCTCAGCCAAGCCAACTAAAGAGACAATACATTTTTAGTAATGATTTTATCGGTGTCCTTGTCCTGCAATAACAATCTTTAAGGGCAACTGTAGATATAGTGTCCAAAATTAACTTTTTGCTGCTCCTACCACAGATTGGTAAATTGAGAGGACAGGCTTAAATATTTCTTATCAGTGATTTACACTGCAGTACATAGAGACAGAAATATATTTGGAATCAATGACAATATAATTTATTAGCTGTTTTGCCAATGAATAAATCAAACAGCACAGGTCATAATGAGTCCATTTTTGTCTCTCAGTAAAACAGCACCTATCACAAGAATAAGATATATAGTGATTTTGTTCTTTACATGTTCATCTTAAAAATCTGGGGAAAGAAAAAACATTTTGTGGTAAAAAAAATAAGATATATAGTGATTTTGTTCTTTACATGTTCATCTTAAAAATCTGGGGAAAGAAAAAACATTTTGTGGTAAAAAAATGTGGTAAAAGTTATTATAAGAAGATTGCAACAGATTGACAAGTCACTGATTTGATTTAAACTGCGTATTATGAGGCACTTCCTACTAACATTATTGGTTAATTGGCGAATAACTATTTTATGGTCAGTCATATTTTAAATTGACATGAATGAAATGAATGAAAACAAGTAGTGTGGAAGTAGTGTGAAAATCTTTTCCAGAATTTGCTCTCCAGTTAAATTTTTTGGGAAGACTTCCAAACGGCGTTTTTGCACCCTTGAAGGGCACTTCGGGAAGGGGACGCCATTTGTAGGGGTGTTCCAAACGAAAGTGAACAACTGAAACTCTTCACAGAGGGCCTTTCTACAAGTCCGTTAGGGAAGGGAACATGCGATGGTCACTTCAAGAAAGTAATTTATTTGTTTATGGTCATGTGACCATATGGCGGGAGAGTTGGAGTTAACGTATAAACAGAATAATTCAAGTTGTTTTGCTTTGTTGTGATATATAGACACATTTTTGTCATGTATTTCATATTTAGTTTAAAAAAAAGTTTCATAGGTAAGAAATGTATTTAATTCTTTATGTTTAATGCTTAACTTATAACGTTAAAAGCAGATCGGGAACACACACATACAAACCCGATTCAAAAAAAGTTGGGACACTGTACAAATTGTGAATAAAAAAGGAATGCAATAATTTACAAATCTCATAAACGTATATTTTATTCACAATAGAATATAGATAACATATCAAATGTTAAAAGTGAGACATTTTGAAATGTCATGCCAAATATTGGCTCATTTTGGATTTCATGAGAGCTACACATTCCAAAAAAGTTGGGACAGGTAGAAATAAGAGGCCGGAAAAGTTAAATGTACATATAAGGAACAGCTGGAGGACCAATTTGCAACTTATTAGGTCAATTGGCAACATGATTGGGTATAAAAAGAGCCTCTCAGAGTGGCAGTGTCTCTCAGAAGTCAAGCTTGGCAGAGGATCACCAATTCCCCCAATGCTGCGGCGAAAAATAGTGGAGCAATATCAGAAAGGAGTTTCTCAGAGAAAAATTGCAAAGAGTTTGAAGTTATCATCATCTACAGTGCATAATATCATCCAAAGATTCAGAGAATCTGGAACAATCTCTGTGCGTAAGGGTCAAGGCCGGAAAACCATACTGGATGCCCATGATCTTCGGGCCCTTAGACGGCACTGCATCACATACAGGAATGCTACTGTAATGGAAATCACAACATGGACTCAGGAATACTTCCAGAAAACATTGTCGATGAACACAATCCACCGTGCCATTCGCCGTTGCCGGCTAAAACTCTATAGATCAAAAAGAAGCCATATCTAAACATGATCCAGAAGCGCAGGCGTTTTCTCTGGGCCAAGGCTCATTTAAGATGGACTGTGGCAAAGTGGAAAACTGTTCTGTGGTCAGACGAATCAAGATTTGAAGTTCTTTTTGGAAAACTGGGACGCCATGTCATCCGGACTAAAGAGGACAAGGACAACCCAAGTTGTTATCAGCGCTCAGTTCAGAAGCCTGCATCTCTGATGGTATGGGGTTGCATGAGTGCGTGTGGCATGGGCAGCTTACACATCTGGAAAGGCACCATCAATGCTGAAAGGTATATCCAAGTTCTAGAACAACATCTGCTCCCATCCAGACGTCGTCTCTTTCAGGGAAGACCTTCCATTTTCCAACATGACAATGCCAGACCACATACTGCATCAATTACAACATCATGGCTGCGTAGAAGAAGGATCCGGGTACTGAAATGGCCAGCCTGCAGTCCAGATCTTTCACCCATAGAAAACATTTGGCGCGTCATAAAGAGGAAGATGCGACAAAGAAGACATAAGACAGTTGAGCAACTAGAAGCCTGTATTAGACAAGAATGGGACAACATTCCTATTCCTAAACTTGAGCAACTTGTCTCCTCAGTCCCCAGACGTTTACAGACTGTTATAAAAAGAAGAGGGGATGCCACACAGTGGTAAACATGGCCTTGTCCCAACTTTTTTGAGATGTGTTGATGCCATGAAATTTAAAATCAACTTATTTTTCCCTTAAAATTATACATTTTCTCAGTTTAAACATTTGATATGTCATCTATGTTGTATTCTGAATAAAATATTGAAATTTGAAACTTCCACATCATTGCATTCTGTTTTTATTTACAATTTGTACAGTGTCCCAACTTTTTTGGAATCGGGTTTGTATAAAGCATATAAAAACTTCATTATAAATGTACATTTATTTGTATATATCACATTAACAGCAATAATAAGATATTCCTGTTGTCGCAGCCTAGCTTTATCGTGGTAACATTCAGCGTGAAGGTGATGAGGAAATTACATGGTCTTTCATTGCTCCCTTAGGCCCCGATCAGACAGAACGCGGTTTTGCAGTGAGAGACGCCTTTTTTAATAGATTTCTGTTGGCAGCGAGCGTTATGCGCGCTGCTTATGTGCCCCGGGCGCCTCGCGTTTTAACCGCCTGCTGCGCCTCGCGTTTTTGAAGGAGCGCTCTGAGTGCATGAAGTTGAAAAAAAATCAACTCTGAGCAGAAAAGCGCCTGACGTCATCACGTTTTTTTCCCATTGTCCAATCCAATGAATGAAGAGGCGGGCCTTCCGTTGTGGTGACGGTTATCTTGATTAGACTGACAGCACAGCTGATTCGGGGGTTGCCTGGCAACATAAAAAAAAAAAAACGCAGCTCACTGCTATTTTCTAAATTAAAAAACGTCAACCAAAAAAGGCAGTGCAGTGCGCCTCGCGTTTTCAAACCTGAAAAACGCGTTCTGTCTGACCGGGGCCTTGGTGTGTTCCAAACAGCTTCATTATTACACACAAGTGTAATGCCCTGCTGAGTGAGTAGGGCATAGGGTTGCTCACTTCCGACTGGAATTTGCCCTTATACTCAATAGCCACTTTATTAGGTTACTGCTTGTTAATATCTAATCAGCCAATCACATGGCAGCAACTCAGTGCATTTAGGCATGTAGATATGGTCAAACTGAGCATCAGAATTGGGAAGAAAGATGATTTAAGTGGCTTTGTACATGGCATGGTTGATGTTGTAAGACGGGTTGGTCTGAGTATTTCAGAAACTGCTGATCTACTGGAATTTTCATTCACAACCATCTAGGGTTTACAGAGAATGGTGAGGGAAAAAAAGGAAATATCCAGTGAGCGGCAGTTCTGTGGGCGAAAATGCCTTGTTTATGTCAGAGGTCAGAGGAAAATGGCCAGACTGGTTCAAACTGATAGAACGGCAACGGTAACAGTGAAAAAAAAACACTTCGTTACAACCGAGGTATGCAGAAGAGCATCTCTGAACGCACAACACATCGAACCTTGAATCAGATGGGCTACAGCAGCAGAAAACACCAGGTGTCACTCATGTCAGCAAAGAACAGGAAACTGAGGCTACAATTTGCACGGGTTCTCCAAAATTGGACAATAGAAGATTGGAAAAATTTTGCCTGATCTGATGAGTCTTGATTTCTGCTGCGACATTCAGATGGTAGGGTCAGAATTTGGACATAAACAACATGAAAGCATGGATCCATCCTTGTATCAATGGTTCAGGCTGCTGGTGATGTAATGGTGTCGGGGATATTTTCTTGGCACACTTTGTGCCCCTTAGTACCAATTGAGCATTGTTTAAACGTCACAGCCTACCTGAGTATTGTTGCTGACCATATCCATCCCTTTATAACTACAGTGTACCCATCTTCTGATGGCTACTTCGAGCAGGATAATGCACCATTTCACAAAGCTCAAATCATCTCAAACTGATTTCTTGAACATGACAGTGAGTTCACTACTTAAATGGTCTCCACAGTCACCAGATCTCAATCCAATAGGGCAACTTTGGGATGTGGTGGAACTGGAGAGTCGCACCATGGATGTGCAGCTGACAAATTTGCCGTAACTGCGTGATGCTATCATGTCAATATGGACCAAAATCTCTTAAATCTAAGCCATGAAGAATTAAGGCAGTTCTGAAGGCAAAAGCGGGTCCAACCCAGTACTAGCAGGTGTACCTAATAAAGTGGCCGGTGAGTGTATTTTCAGTGCTTTGTTGGCTAATTGATAGACAACCTAATCCACAATAGTATAACTGTCAGTCAACAGAGACGGATTCAGATGCGAGTGAAAACAAGGAAAGTTTATTCCAACTAATCAGGTGGTGATAACAATAATGGTCAGAATTGATGGCAGGCGGAAGTATCCTGGTAGCGCAGGGACGCAATGGGCAACCAGATCCGTGAGACGAATAATCCACAGGAACAGCCAGGAATCTCCAGAGAACACAGATGGAGGACAGGACAGGACCACGGAAAACAACCAAACGATCTGACAACACAGGGTGGTAAGCAGGACATTAAATAGACAGGTTGATCAACCGCAGCTGCTGCTGATGATCTGATCAGACGGCAATCAGTATCCACGCCTACCACACTCACACCACGCACACACACAGAGAGAGAATGAGTCAGTGAATTCATGAACCGTGACAATAACTCACTGAACAAACTGTACTTCTATCCCTCACTTTGTCTTCTTTTGTCTTAACCATGACCAAGTTACATGTTTGCAGGTCTGATGTAAACATGCTGCATGAGAGACCTAAGGGGGACGGCCCACACAAATCATAACACTCATGGCTTTAGGAATGGAAGTAACACATTTAAGGCTCCGATATACTCAACAAAGTTCTTTTTAACTCTTCGCTTACGTGTAAAATGAAGTTGGATGTTGGAATATTTTCAATCCATGTAACGTTCAATGTTTCAAATCATGTAATGTTTATTTATATAGTATTTCATACAACAGATTTCTTTAAAGCAAGCAGCTTTACAGTATTAAACATAAAAAAAATAGTGTCAGTGTCACTTTCAATTAGAATTACAACTTAATTTATACTATAAAGCAGCTCTCTGGTGTGTTCATGTTTTTACTCGCATCTGACCTCGACGAAACTGAACAGAAGAAATGTACTGGATTTCTGTCAACGAAGGTGAAGCCTCAGAGTACACCTACGGTTGCAATTGAAATTATTCAACCCCTTTGACCTGCAAGACATTTTGCTGTCAAGAACAAAATTTTATGAAATTCAACAAAGGCATCAGTAAACTATTATAGAAAGTTTACTAATACACTTTGAGTGATTCTGAGAACGTAAAGTTGATGAGAAACGAAAAAATCAAATTGGCTCTAAACATTCGTGTTCAAAATTATTCAACCCTCAAAAGTCAAATTTTGTGCAGAATCTTTTATTCTTTATAACCTCCAATAAACGCTGCCTGTAAGTGCTTAGAAGCTTTTGTTACCTTTCTACTGCAATCTTGGCCCATTCCTCGCTTGAAAAAGCCTCCAGATCACTGATAATCATTGGTTTTAACGTTACCACTGCTGTCTTCAAATTCCACCAAATATTTTCAATGAGATTTAGATCTGAAGACTGTACAGGCCACTCAAGAACATTCTACGACTGATCCCTGAACCAAGCTTCAGTAGATTTGGATGTATACTTTGGGATGGCTGTCCTTCAGGAAAGTCCATTGATCATCAAGCCTTAGTCTCTGCACCGAAGGCATCACCATCTTTGCCAAAATGGCTTGATACTTCAAAGAATTCATGATGTCCTTCATACAGTCAAGATTTTCACTTCCTGCAACAGCAAAGCACCCCCATAACAAGATTGGACAGCCTCCGTGTTTGGCCATGGAGATGGTGTTCTTCTGCTCATAAGTTTTGCCTTTTTTGCACCAGACATACTGCTGATCCATGGGTCCAAAAAGTTCCAGTGTGGTCATATCACTCCATAAAACATTCTTCCAGAACTCCACACGTCTATCCAAATGAATTTTAGCATATTTAGGTTGGCCTTTTTATGTTCTTCTTGGTCAAGAGTGGCATTCGGCAAGATGTCCCAACATGAAGTCGATGCGTGTCTAGTGTTCATCTTATACTCTGCATTGAAATGTTTTGTCCTCCTTTCATCTGGTCATCTTGCAAGTCTTTGGCTGTAAATTGAGGGTTTTTCTCAGTTGCTCTGATCAAACATTTTATTCCCCTTAATGATATTGTGCTTTTTCTTCAAAACCATCAATGGTTTTCTGGTACAACAAATTTTAAACTTATGAATAAGGCTGCCAGCTGTGTCTCTAGGAACTTTTAGTGTTTTGGAAATCTTCTTGTAGCCATAGACTTTCTAATGAAACAATTTGTTCTCTATAACTTTTGTGAGAGCTCTTTTGATTTGTCTGTATTTACTACTCAACTTTAGCACATGCATGGGCTTGTATATGTATGTGTGTATATGTAACAGCACAAGCTAATTCAGTTTTGTTATAGCGTTTCCAAAGGCTTAACTGTGTTTTAACACAATGTTGTACCATACCATACAAATAAGTGATTTAAAAACAGCAGCGTTGAATAGGATTTGAATAATTATGGCATAGCTGTATTACAAAAAAAATCCCGCAACTCAAAAGCATTACAGTATATATTGGCGTTATCACTTTTAATTTGCCACTAAACTGTTATAGATACAATTTTTTAAAAACTCTGTATCTTTAGAAAAGCCTACATTTGTAAATTATTACAGTCTCCAGGGGGTTGAATAATTTTGATTGCAACTGTACCTATAATGTAATCATCATGGACCAATGGTAATTTGAAGGTGTTTACCAGCTGGAATGAACTTTTGGCAAGCTCCAAACAAACTTTGTTTGGGCCTGATTTTGTTCGAAATTACGTCACACCAATTCATTCTTCGATTTCTCTAGAAGTACAGTATTTCAGTGCCTTTAAGTTAAAACAGCCAAAACTTTTTTGATAAAGTGTGTTTGTTCTAGAACTTACATGCACATGCACATTAACATGAACAGCACAATCTTGTCAAACAGTTTGGGTTGTTACTAAGATGCCTGTCAAGCAACTGACTATAAGTGCTTTATTAGAGCTATGTGTTGCATTTCTTTACACACTACTCAGGAATGCTTGTGGCAGAAGGTCTTATCATTTTGTCTGGTTAGCAGGGGGCAGCCGATATTACCATGCAGATGAGTGCTGGCAGGATGGATGCAATCTGTTCGCCCTCAGTCAAAGCGGAGTCTCAACACCTGCTTGAGGTTCCTGCTCCTCCTTCCCTATCTGCTGTTCACTGTGTGTCATGTCTGAGGTTGTTCACCGCCCCTTTATAATTGGATCTTGCTCTGTAACTTTCTCCCCCTGTAACCATTATTTTGTAGGAGCTTTGTGGAAATTTTTTTTTTAAAAGAATTTACTGCTTGGAAAGTACAAGAGAAAAATAAGATGTTCTTTCTCACTCTGTATTTCTCGGTTTCTGAGTCTTCCCTTGCGGGGTATACTGGAGGGATTTGTGTAAAGAGAGCAAGCTCAGTAGTTCTTAAGAAATAAAGAGACAGACATCTGGTTGTGGTAGAATGATTCCAGTGGGGCTTTAAAGATCATGTACTGAGTGTCTCTGCTGTCTGGACAGGTTCTTCTGGGACTGTTTATGTTGTTTGAGGTAGGTGGACATTAGTCTCAGCCTCAGACAGGCACGGCAACCGTATGATGCATGCTGCACACAAAACTGGCAATCACTTTCTCAATTTACTAAGCTCTAATCTGATTGGCTGATTTAACACAACTTAAGGGAACAGCACAGTGCTTTTTTTATCAGTCTGTCTTGAAGCAAAGCACATATACAAGCACTCCGATTGATACAATGATATTTGAATGGAAGGCCAGGAAGTTGAATCAGAATTTGAATGACAGGTAGAGAACTTTGCTGAATTGTAATTCAAGGTAATACATTCTGTGAAATTAAGTGTTCACCCATACTGGTCTACAAAAGTTCAGTTATTACAGTTTTTCTCAATCGATTTGACACATTTCAGGTTACTGCTCTCAAAATAGTTAACACAGTAATCTGAACACTTTGTAATGGTCCTAAACAGGTTGTAATTTTTCCGTCATTTCATGCAAATTACAAATCACATGCATAATTTTCTCAAAACACTGTGCACAAAATGTTAAAAAAAAAAATGTTAGTTAGCCAACATACAGCTAACCAAACAATTGCAGCTCTTTTTATTGGTTTTTACAAAAATCACAATCATTTGTGCACCATTTCTCCAAACACAACAAACAAAACTCTGTTATTTGTTAAATTCTCAGTTGCATTTGGAATGTTCTCAATTAGCCCCAAATAAATATCTGCTGAGTTAGTAATATACACAACACAGGAAATGCAAATGTCCTAATTGTTTACACAGCTATGAAAAAAGGGAAAACAACAACAAAAAAGAAGAATGGGACAAGGAAGAGGTGTAAGAGTGAGAGGTTTTGGAGAGGATATAGGAAGGGTAATATTGAGAGGGAGAGGAACAGTGGAAGAGGTAGAAAGAGATGAGAGGAAAGGAATAGATGGTATATAGGTAGAGGAGATGGAGCAAGAAAAGTTGAGGATTTAGGAGAAGCAAGAAGAGCTGAGGATGTAGGAAAATGAGTATAGGGAGAAGAGATGGTAGAGTGGAAGGCAATGGTATTAGTGGAAAGAGAAAGAGAATAAAATATAAGACATGGACAGAGGGGAAGGGGAGAGCAAGGTGTAAGAGGAGGGAGGAGACCCAGATGGGTTTCAAATGAAATCAGAGCCATCCTAATTGACCATGTCATTAATTATGGTCTTTCCTTGAGGGAAGCTGGACAGAGAGTTCAGCCCAATATAAACACTGTGCCAAGTGCTGCAATAACTTATAAACGTATAAACTTATAAAGTGCTGCAATCCACTGGTGTTGTGGCACATAATGCCACAATAAAGTCTTGGGACAGCACAACACAGAAAGGCTTCTAAAACAAATTAACACCCTCAATGAAATCCACTTTTCACAGGGTGATCAGGAGCGAAATTGTGTAGTTTAGGACAATTTCCAATTTCACCATTCAGCACTGGTGCATGAGTGGTTTGAGCATCACCCACACCCACTATGCATGACTCGTCATATATGCTGTGATGTTGATTAAATTCTTTGACCAGATGTAAATGAGAGGCAAGATCTATAAAAGGTCATTGATTCAATGATTGCAGTACATATATTTACATACATTTTTCTGGGCGAAAACACATTGTTACACAACTAAACTTGTCATTAAAGAACACGAAAAACATGAATTTGTGTATCTACAGCTGAATTTGTTATCAAATCAACAGAGAACACACTTGTAGTTTTGATGTTACTATTTATTTTTGATAAAATGCATTACTAGAATAAAATGCAGTGCTTCATTATGTAGTGAATACTGAAATGTTTTGCCAACAAGAGTGTGTTTAGTTTGCTGTGTTGTTTTGAGAGCAACTACATTCATTTGGAGAAATGTGTCAAATCGATTAAGGAAAAACTATAAATATGGTGAAATATATAAAATAAAAACAAATTTATTTATTGCGTTCTTCCATATGTAACATAACTCAGACAGAAGGTATACAGTACAATAGTAAGAAGTTTACTGCAGCAATGCAAGGTAAACAGGTGAGTCAATAGTACATTGCAAACTTCAATGGAGAGATGAAATGGTAATTGTTTTACTGTCTTTGCAGATGCGGAGGAGATCGTGGATTTCTGGATTGGAGAGCGAGAGAGAGCACAAACATCAAATTGATGCTGGTAAGTGGGGGCGTCCTGGAGTCTTGACCAGTGAGTGAGCAGGTGCAGGCAGTTATGAGGAGTCCAGGGCGGATCCGGCAATTCAGGAGACCAGGGCGAAGCCGGCAGTTCAGGGGACCAGAGCGAAATCAGAAGTTCAGGGGACCAGGGTGAAGCCAGCAGCTCAGGAGGCCAGGTCTGTGCCAGCAGTTCAGGAACGGCCTCCGTGGATGGGTAGCCAGATTGTGGAGTGTGTGCAAGTGGAAGCCAGGGAGGATGATGGGAAATGTAGTGCGGAGGAGGTGACAGAGCTGGTGACCGTTACACCATCCTGGTATACAAAAGTTATTTTATTAACTATGGTAAAATATATAAACTAAATACTCATTTCTATGGCATTTCAAACAAGCATTTACATTTAGTCTAAACAAACTTTACTTTTCTATTTAACAATTAAAGTTGAATTTCTTTGAACTTCAATTCAATTCATGTAATGAGCATCCCCATTTCTACCTCAATTCAAATCTAATTCAAATTCAGGAATTGAATTAAAATTTAAAGGGCATTTTTAATCCAATTCTGAATCTATTTCATATAATCTCACCATAAACACCACTTACTGGGGCAGTCAGATAGTCTCTTCCTGTGTACTGTATGTACAGTATATAAGCTGCATTGTAGACTAGACCTAATACTAGATGAACAGGAGTTTCAATACATAATGACATTTTCTAAAGTCCCAGATTTAATTCTAAAGAGAGTACAGCTGCACAGAATTTTGCAGCCCCATAGTGCGTGTCTGATTGACCATAGCTGACGCTGACAGTTTTGTAAAAACTTCCAATTCCCTTTAGCGTCACCGCCCTGCAAAAGCTTAAACTAAATCTTATATTGGCTTCAAACCACAGAATGCATGTAGAGGCATTGGGAAACGTAAGCCTCGGTTCTAAAACCATCCATATAACAAAGGCAATGAGCGTGCCTACTGAGGCCGCTAGATAAGTCAGGCAGCAATCTATTGATGCACGGCATTGCAGGGGAGGATGCATCTGTGGTGATTTTTAAGGTCACGACTGCATCTTTCTGCTGTTCTGTTTATATGAATAAACAAAAACAATATATCAAGCTGTCACGTTCACTATAAAAAGCCACAACAGTTTCCTGCTGTTTCAAGAGCCCTGGCCAATGCTCCAGTTCATCTTTGAAAAAGAAAAATTACTTTGACTAGCGCGCCATGCATGTTTCAAACACAATGCTGATGGTTAGTAGGTTTGTACAGCTCAAGTCATTCACTCAGAAATAGCTGGTAAGTAACAAATGCATCAGGATCCTTTCAACTACAGTTAAAATAGTCAAGTCATGCTGCATTAATTTCTAGACAACTCACAACTCTGAATACTCCAACATCCACCTGAAAAGAACCAACAAAATGTTTAGTTGACGGCATATTGGAAATGACATCAAATGACATTTGTCACTGAAGTTGGTGATAATCAAGTGGGATGTCTGACTTTCCAGTGATTATTTAAGTAGAAGAATTCCAAGTTCCGAATTGTCTGGCACATAAAACATGGCAAATGTCAAATCGCATACCTTCAATGCCAGCAAAGATGATACTATACTAGCGAATAGCTTTCTCCAGGTATTATACCAACCTTCTTGGTTAGTAATCCTTCTGCGATGGATAATGGAGGATAATGTTTTTAGGAGCTTATGGAGCAGATCTTACAGCTACACTCTGGAAATAGGAACAGGAAGAGAGAACATTTAGTTTCCTCAGTGAAAAATGACATATTGTGGCACTGAATCAGAGGAGGTCTGAGAACAGTAGCTCAAAGTGTGGCTTTCCTCCCCCTCGCTAAACACCTAACCCCCCTTTGTGAAGCATGGAGTCAAGGATTAAATTGTGAAGGTAACCTTCCTGAATTTCCATGAGGCTGATCTGTTGAGGGATTGTGGATTGGTGCCGTATGAGGTCTGGAGTGGGGAATAAAGCATTAGTAGGGGGTGTAATAGTAAAGAGGTTTTGTGATGCAATGATATCATGGATAAGCTGGCACAGCAGGTCAGTTCAGCTTTGTAGCAGCATTTAGATACCCAACACAGTGAAATCATGAGCATTAGAGCACACTGAAAATGACTCATTCAAAGGTAGCAGCATTATTTCAGGGTGGTGGTGTCATCCTCACACACACACACACACACACACACACACACCGAAAGACACTAAAATGTACAATATCAGCACATTAAAAGTAAACCCTATGTGTACATATACAATTGTTGAGATGTACAAATGTTTATGAATCTGAATCTGGTCAGGTCTGGAACCTTCACCGTTGAAAATGACAATGCTCTATATATATATATATATTTTTTTTTTATTTTATTTTATTTTTTTTTAAATCCCATAGCAGGACTCTCATATCAATAAAAGATGGATAAGCTGTCCGAATCTATCTATCTATCTATCTATCTATCTATCTATCTATCTATCTATCTATCTATCTATCTATCTATCTATCTATCTATCTATCTATCTATCTGTCTATCTGTCTGTCTGTCTGTCTGTCTGTCTGTCTGTCTGTCTGTCTATCTATCTATCTATCTAGTACATCAATGCAATCGGTGTCTATCCAGTTGTGAAAATAATGTATGTGTGCTAGAGCCACACTTTATGTGCGAATACCAATGAATATTAATGAGATCATGTTGATTATTTAAATGGCTGAGCCAACATATAGCAGAAGGAGACCATCTGATAATGTGGCCAGTGGAAAAGGGGTTCATGTGATGGGCACAGTCATTATTAGTCCAAGGCTAGTAAAGAATGTGTGTGATTGGGCCTTGACATGCCCAATCTGTCAGGCATGGCTTAGCCTGCCTCTTTGACACTTGCCTAAAGTGTTTACAGAACAGATCCGTTTGCTATTCTCTTTGGAATAAATGCCTGATTAATCCAGTGATCGGCTCCAGACTCTAGCACAATGCCAGTAAATAAACACACACACACAAGCTCAGACACACACAAAATCATCCTCAAACACAAATAGGACCAAACCGCCAACTATTAGCTTTCACCTTAGAAAAAGCATATCCTCTAATGAGTTCAGTCAACAGCTTTCTTTTTTTTTCTCCTGTTGATTTTTTCCCCTGTTTTTGCAAACATCCTCCCATGGTTCATAAACCAGACGTTTATACCGGTTTCATCTCCATGTGAGAATAAGGAGTCAAGAACTCTATTTATGCATGCTATTCTGCTTATGCTAAGCCAGTTTGCAGCAGTTTCACAGATGGATTTATCTGGATCAAAACAAGGCCATCTACGAGTACTTGAGCATACAGTTTTAAATGTGAAAGATACTTAGAAGACTCCAAGCTAGCCTATTCAAAAGAAGCAGTATATTACAAACCCACAATCCCATACAGTACCATCTATCTATCTATCTATCTATCTATCTATCTATCTATCTATCTATCTATCTATCTATCTATCTATCTATCTATCTATCTATCTATCTATCATCTATTTTCTGTCAATAAATCCATCCATCCATCCGTCTATATCCATTATCCATCTATTCGTCAATCAATCCATCCATCAACCCATCCATCCATCCATTATCCATCTAGCCGTCAATAAATCCATCAACCCATCCATCCATCTATCCATTATCCATCTATTCGTCAATCAATCCATCTATCTATCCATCTATCCGTTAATAAATCCATCCATCAATCCGTTAATAAATCAATTCACCCATCCATCCACCCACCCATCTATCCATCAATCCATCAACCCATCCATCCATCCACCCACACACCCATCCATCCATCCATCCATCCATCCATCAACCCATCCATCCATTATCCATCTATCCGTCAATAAATCCATTCACCCATCCATCCACCCACCCACCTATCCACCCATCCATCCATCTGTCCATCATACATCTATCCGTCAATCAGTTCATCAATAAATCCATCCATCCATCCATCCATCCATCCATCCATCCATCCATCCATCCATCCATCTATCCGTCAATAAATCCATTCACCCATCCATCCATTCACCCATCCACCCATCCATCTGTCTATCTACCCATTATCCATCTCTCCGTCAATAAATCCATTCACCCATCCATCCATGACCTGACAAATGTTGCCTTTATAATTTATCCATTCAATTTATCTAATGACAAAGTTCATCCGTATTTCATTTCAAGGTGTAAAATTAAAAGTAACACAATTTTGGGCGCATATCAATAACAACAATGTAGATGACCTCTTAGTTCCCACCTTTCTGAATGTATGTGAAACTTCATTCAAAGGTGAGGGAACATGACCACTGTACAAAATGAGCAGGAATCAGAGCGTGTAGTAGGTTATCTCGGGATGACACAGTCTGGCACCCATAGAATGGCAGAGCTCTCACCACCAGTTTTCGCTCACTCACCTCTGGAGGAAAACAAAAGACCTCCTGCTAATGAGCAGCACAGGTGACAGGAGAGATAGAAAGCGAGTCAGAAAAAGAGACGGACTGCGTGTGAGTACTGTCACGTATGTGTGAATGAGAGAGCAGGCAGGAAGCACACACAGCCACCTGCCACTCGATGCTGCGGTTGAAGCATCCAAGCTGTCATGCTCTTGTAGCCTGATAAACACACTGACTGAACAGCAGTGACAGTCCCAGCCCTCCCGTGAACCCTCTTCCCCTGCGACATACAGAGCCACGACACCCCAATTATTGTTTTCAAGGATAGTTTATCCAAAAAATTTAATTTTATTATTTATTCACCCCAATGCCATTCTGAACCCGTCTGCTGTTATTTTGTCTGTAGAGAACAAAATCAGTCTTTTTGAAGAATCCTCATGCAGCTCGTGAACATACAATGACATACAATAAACCCATTCATTGTGAGAGCCTTGAATCAGTTACATGATAACAAAACTAATATAAGTTTACTGACATAATTATCATTATCATGTTTACACTTGTATTTCTCTCATTGTACCAGCTGTATATTATCACCTACAAATAGTATCTTAGATATCAGGATTGATTACAGCAGGAGGTCCAACTATGCTTACATCTCCGTGCTTTCTGAGTTTCAGAGGGTTATGATTATGTGTGTCTAGGTGCATGTGTGTATCGCTCCAACACAGTGTGTTTTTTTTGGCAGAGTGAGGTGCGAAACAGCTGTCTTTTCACCTGCTGAGAGACTCTGGCACTCATAAACTTGTGAAACCTAGCAGATAAGAAAAAAAAATAATACATGCCCTTGTGTGATGGTAAAACACACGACGGGAGCAGAGACAGGATATCAGCAGTTTTTCTTTACCCTACAGTCATAAATAACTGTCCCTGTGACCAAGCACTTCAGGGAGCCTCGGATCTGATTTCCACCAGTAGCATTCAACAGTTCTGTCTATCTTAAACAAATAACAACAAATATCTAATATCATAGAAATATGTATATACAGTATTAGTCCACTTATAATATTAGGCAATGTTCCTTGCACCAAAATCATAATTAAGTTTTACACAACCATTATTCACCCCCTCTCTATTTATTTAAAGAAATGAATACTTTTATTTAGCAAGGATGCATTAAATTGATGAAAACTGACAGTGAATACATTTACATTGGTACAAAAATTGTATTTCAAATAAATGTTGTTCTTTTGAACTTTCTATTCATCAAGGAATCCTGAAAAAATGTATCACAGTTTCCACAAAAATATTACGTAGCACACAACACTGTTTTCAACATGATAATAATAAGAAGAAATGTTTCTTGAGTACCAAAACTGTGAAAATTCAGCTTTGTCATCACAGGAATAAATTACATTTTAAAATACATTTAAATACAAAAAAATTGTTTTACATGGCAATAATATTTTATAATATTGCCATTTTTTATCAAATAAATGCAGCCTTGGTAAGCATAAGAGACTTACCTGGGTTATGACTGACTAGCATCTACGCATGTGGGATGAGTAACAAGGTCTCTGTCAAATTGCTAATTACTGAATAAGTAGATGTGTCAATGCGGGATGTCATATATGACGTTATTATTTAACATGCCAAATCATTGAATTCAGGTGTTCCGATCACTTCCACGGCCAAAGGTGTATAAAATCAAGCACCTAGGCATGCAGACTGCTTCTACAAACATTTGTGAAAGAATGGGTCACTCTCAGGAGCTCAGTGAATTCAAGTGTGGTACCATGATAGGCTGCCACCTGTGCAATAAGTCCATTTGTGAAATTTCCTCACTACTAAATATTCTACGGTCAACTGTTAGTGGTATTATAACAAAGTGGAAGCAATTGGGAACAACAGCAACTCGGCCACGAAGTGGTAGGCCACGTAAAAATCACAGAGCGGGGTCAGCGTATGCTGAGGCTCACAGTACGCAGAAGTCGCAAACTTTCTGCAGAGTCAATAGCTACAGACCTCCAAACTTCGTGTGGCCTTCAGATTAGCTCATGAACAGTGTGTAGAGAGCTTCATGGAATGGGTTTCCATGGCCGAGCAGCTGCATCCAAGCCTTACATCACCAAGTGCAATGCAAAGCGTTGGATGCAGTGGTATAAAGCACGCCGCCACTGGACTCTAGAGCAGTGGAGACGTGTTCTCTGGAGTGACAAATCACACTTCTCTGTCTGGCAATCCGATGGACGAGTCTGGGTTTGGCAGTGGCCAGGAGAACGGTACTTGCCTGACTGCATTGTGCCGAGTGTAAAGTTTGGTGGAGGGGGGATTATAGTGTGGGGTTGTTTTTCAGGGGCTGGGCTTGGCCCCTTAGTTCCAGTGAAAGGAACTTTTAATGCTTCAGCATACCAAGAAATTTTGGACAATTTCATGCTCCCAACATTGTGGGAACAGTTTGGGGATGGCCCCTTCCTGTTCCAACATGACTGCGCACCAGTGCACAAAGCAAGGTCTATAAAGACATGGATGAGCGAGTTTGGTGTGGAGGAACTTGACTGGCCTGCACAGAGTCCTGACCTCAACCTGATAGAACACCTTTGGGATGAATTAGAGTGAAGACTGTGAGCCAGGCCTTCTTGTCCACACGTCACAAATGCACTTCTAGAAGAATAGTCAAAAATTCCCATAAACACACTCCTAAACCTTGTGAAAAGCCTCCCCAGAAGAGTTGAAGCTGTTACGGATTAAGAATGGGATGTCATTAAAGTTCATGTGCATGTAAAGGAAGGCATCCCAGAACTTTTGGCAATATAGTGTATATCTAAAAAAAAAAAAAAGTTAATAAATAAAAATAAATATTTAAATATATGAAATATAATAATATATTAAAGCTGCAAGCAACAATGAAAGGGCCCTCGCACCCGGGAGCACCGCCACCCGGTGGCCTCAGGAAAACAGCGAATAGTGGGCGACATGCATTTAAGTGGGTAAATATAGGAGAAATATGGCACTTCAATGTGCCACACTTCCTGCTGCCAGCAGGTGGCGCTTTGACTATAACCGAATATTGGCAAGTAGATGTCTTCAGGCCTGGACTATTATCAAACGTGTGAAGTTTGGGGCAGATCGGACACTGTATGCCTGAGTTACAACAACTTCCTGTTTTGTGGCGTAAATCGCATACATTAGCGCTTAGCCAAGTTTTGCTTGATTTAATGTGTTTCTAGCATGTTTGGTACTTCATGGCATATTTAAATGTGTTTCTGGGAGGGAATTACAGTGTAAAGCATGCCATTTCCTGTTGCCAGCAGGTGGCGCTATGACTAACTAATATTGGCATGTAGATGTCTTCAGGCCAGGACTATTATCAAACATGTGAAGTTTGGGGCGTATCGGACATTGTATGCCTGACTTACAACAGCTTCCTGTGTCATGGTGAAACATCAGACTTTGTCAGGCCGCCACGGACACGCCCTTCAGGGAAAACTCAAGATCTTCACAATTTAACATCGCAAATACCTTTAGATTAGACTGTGCAAATATGATGTTGATCTGATTAAATCTCTAGGAGGAGTTCGTTGAAGTACAACGTCTGGAAATGGCAAAATTTGCAACAATTTTGCAAAGAAAATTTAAAATATCTCACTTCCTGTTGGTTTTCAGATTTCATATCAGGAGACTTTTTTTGTAGGTATTGGGCTGTTACATGTGTGTACCGAATTTCATACCTGTACGTGAAAAGTAGCGGGAGGGGCACTTCGTTGAAATGTTGTAGGTGGCGCTATCGAGCCATTTTGCCATGCCTAATTCTGAAACTCATATGTAGATGTCTTCAGGCCAGGACTCTTATCAAACATATGAAGTTTGGGGCAGATTGGACATTGTATGCCTGACTTACAACAGCTTCCTGTGTCATGGCGAAACATCAGATTTTGCCAGTCCGCCAGGGACACGCCCTTCAGGGAAAACTCAAGATCTTCACAATTTAACGTCGCAAATACCTTTAGATTAGACTGACCAAATATGATGTTGATCTGGTTAAATCACTATGAGGAGTTAATCACAGTGTAAAGCATGCCATTTCCTATTGCCAGTAGGTGGCGCTATGACTGTCACTGAATATTGGCGTGTAGATGTCTTCGGGCCAGGACTCTAATAATACATGTGAAGTTTGGGGCAGATCGGACATTGTATGACCGAGTTACAACAACTTCCTGTTTTATTGCGAAACATCGAACTTTGTCAGGCCGCCACGGACATGCCCTTCAGGGAAAACTCAAGATCTTCGCAATTTAACGTCGCAAAGGCCTTTAAATTAGACTGTGCAAATATGATGTTGATCTGATTAAATCTCTAGGAGGAGTTCGTTGAAGTACAACGTCTGGAAATGGCAAAATTTGCAACAATTTTGCAAAGAAAATTTAAAATATCTCACTTCCTGTTGGTTTTCAGATTTCATATCAGGAGACTTTTTTTGTAGGTATTGGGCTGTTACATGTGTGTACCGAATTTCATACCTGTACGTGAAAAGTAGCGGGAGGGGCACTTCGTTGAAATGTTGTAGGTGGCGCTATCGAGCCATTTTGCCATGCCTAATTCTGAAACCCATATCAGACGTAAATTTTCACCACTTTTGACGTGAGTTTGAGCATGTTTAGGCCATCAAAAATGCGATTCATTTGGGAGAAGAATAATAATAGGCTGAGCAATTCCAATAGCGTCCTCACACCATCGGTGCTCGGGCCCTAATTATATCATAAAATAATATGTAAATATTATATATTGGAACGATCATGACATTACGAATGACTCGTTTTTTTATCGCTTATGTTCCCATTTCCAGTATAGGTGAACTACATGGGGAGGGAGGTACCATCTGAAATGTATAATGCGGATGGTACCATCTGAAATAGTATTTAAGATTTATTTATCACAATGATTACTTTTAGAGCTTTTTTTCTATCCAAGCCTATCATGCTTGAGATGACATGCCCTAAACGCTGCATGTCAGCCATGTGATTATGGGATTGGATAATATGGCATCCCATGGGGATTAAAGAAAATGTAAGATATGGACAAACAGCCAGAGAGCAGAGGAAGCTTGAGTGCTCGTGTCAGACAGAGAGGGGAATTTTACAGCCCACTTTGGAAGATTGTAAATCGCAAAATGAGAGAGCTGGGAAGCAGTGTTCAGCATTTCACATTTTCCAATATTCACAAGGCGTATTCTCCATCGCTTCTCCATTCCAGCTGACGAATGACCCTGGCAAGCGCAGAGGCAGAGAGTGCCCTGCTTTCCTGTACGCCAGATAACTTTACCTAAAACTGGGTGCTGTGCCCAGGCCATTTAGCTGCCAAAACACTGATTAGCTCTCTCAGTCGTTTAAGTGAATGGGCAGGTGCACTGGAGACATTAGGGCACCTCAAGGTTTACGGTCGGGTCTCAGTGAGTGAACAAGCATAAGTCAGAAGAAATATAAATGTGCAAATCAATGCCTGCACATACAGAAAAGGAGATTCAGTCATTATTGCTGTTCAGTCATTCAGAGATATGAATCAGTAATGCTTAATACCGTGTCTACTCACCTAATGCATCATTACTGACAATTTTATGTGACAGCATGAACTGCCTCTACATATTACCATAAACTTATGACCTTTAGTATTCATAAAGAGAGGTTGAAATTGGCCTATAATGCAAAACAGGATTTACTGAGAGCGGATAAAATTATCTTTCCAAGTTATCTTCAAAGACAACATGAAGAGCATTCGTATTGCTTTAACGTCTACATATAATGTGATGAGTAAAAGAGAAAATGATATGCTTAATTTTTTTTTTTTAAATTGTATTGTTAAAAATGTAGGCTAGAATATTATTGCTTTATATTGTTTTCCACACACGCAGGGCCTAGATTACGTCAGTAAAAAATTAAAAATTGTTCTATAAGTAGACATGGTTATTTATGGAAGCGCATTTCTGACTCAAAGTAAAAAATAATCATAATAATAATAATTTTTAAAAAAAAAAGTTAACTTTATATTTCACAATTGGGAATTTATTTCTCACAACGGTGAACTGATTTTAATGGTTCCTTAACAGGATTACATATTGTTTATTTTAAATATTATTACATATTATTTATTTGATCAAAAATACAGTAAAAATGGGAAAATTGAATTAATATTTCAATATAAAATAACATTCTATTTTAAATTATATTTTAAAATGTAATTTATTCCTGTGACGGCAAAGCTGACTTTTCATCAGCTATTGATAGTTCTAATTATTATCAGTTGTGCTGCTTAATATTTTTTTGTGGAAGTAGATCTTACTGACCCTAAACTTTTGAACGGTAGAGAATAATAAAAATAAATAAATAAAAACAAAAAAATACAGTGAACGCTGAACATTTTTTTGAAAGGGTTACAGTGCCAAGAGTTACACAGCATGTGCTGATAACCCCTATCTGCTGCAACAGTCTTTAGCTTTCAATTTAAGCACTTCAACACATTGCATTTCTTCGGTAATGCGCAGTAATTTTAGCTTATTGCAGTTTTTGTTTCTTGCAGTTAAAATTGTAATTGTCATGTAATCACATCAGTAAATTAATCTCCTTATCGCTGCGAAAAAACTGCGCAAACACAGTTTACAGATTTATTTGTGTTCTGGAGAAAAAATTGCCCTATCATTACTTTAATGATAGGGCAATCTCATATCCAGCGTTGCAGATGAAGTGAGAGAATTGTCCATTATAATGTCCATTATTATTCCATGTCCATTATAATCTCATATTTCATTCAATGAAAATCTAGGACATTCTAAAATCATGTTGTAGATATGTAGAACATTCCAAATTGGTCACTAATGATATTGTGATACTACGTTAGAAGGCAGCTATCTAGGTTTGGATTAGTGCTAATAACAGGACAAATCGACTGTCTAGTTCTAGCATTGGCAGGTTGTCTTCCAGGAAACTGAAAACATTTATTTAAAGGTGACAGGGTTGAGGTGACTGGATTATCGGGGATAGCTGTGCTAAACAGCTTTCTTAGACTTGAAGACAATCTGCCAATCACAAAGGGATTTTAAGGCTCATGATACAAACAAGTGTTCTTTATGTACTGCAGCTTGGTTTGATTTTCTCATTCTACCTTCCGACCTTAGCAGCTCTCCGCACCCTCACATATGACCTCCAAGACTACATTAGACAGGGGTTGTTGATTTGTGACTTTCTGGATGTTATAAAAGCAATAAACCATGAGAGACAATGATTTACCTCTGTTAAGCTGTGTTGTTAGGAACTATATGAAGCGGATTTCCCCCCCTTAACCATGGAAAAAAGCATTGCAGCAGATGGCTTATTGCGTTTATAGAATCCAGAATGGCACACATCAACAACATGATATGACTGAAATGGATGTTCAAAAATCAAACTCAAAGAGGTCATGAATTGCATTGTTTCCTAGGGTGCACTTATAATGTTAGTATGATTTTTACATTAAAAATTGTCATAATTTAGAAATAACAGGCATTTTTCCTACCCTGATTTTAGCCCTCTGATTTGAACGCTCTGGTCGAAGGGGCGTGTCTGCTGTGAGAATTCAGTGTAAACGTCCACTGCTGTGATTGGTTGACATCTTTGTATTTGAAATAAGTATTACATGTGGAACTCTCTCGAAACTTTTTGCATATTTTTACTGTTACAGCTCTCAAGGTTAACTAATCGTGAAAAATGTTGATTATGGCATTATATTTAGATTGTGGCATGAAAGGTTGCATTGATGAGCATTGTAGCCGATCACAGACATGTTGAGCACATGAATGCAGTGATCTCGTAATTGCAACTCGATTTTTGCACACTCACAAATGCTTTCATCATAACTAACAGTGCAAACACAATGTTGTAAGAGATTTGTTGATTTTAACAGGAGTTTTGGCGAGAGTCCAGAACTCAGACACTGATAAACTCACGCTGTTTGATTGACAGCTCCAGCAATTGAAGGGAGCATTCTTTGATCGCTATCTATATATAATTTAATCAGTTTAAATAACAGATTATTTTTATCCTACTAAGAGAAACAATGTGAAGTTGACCGTTTAGTCACTGATTTGATTTACTGACACATAGACAAAGAACATCTGACTTTACATAAATCATTACATATCAGAAATCACTGGTCACAGATCAGGCATTAGAATTAACAGTTACTTACATGTTGTTGTGGCAATACTGTCGAGTCCATATCGTAAAAAAGTCTGTTTGCATGGCCTGCGCCGAAATTGCTAACTGATTTAGCAAAGAATCCACAGTGAAATGTACCGAATACAAATAAATATTGCTGAACTGAGACATTCACATTGTTAAAAATAAATAACCACGTTCCTAGCATTAGGATCCTTTGAAAGGTAATGTTGTTTTTAGTCCAGTGATCCTGTATTGCTCTCCTCTCCTCGTCATCTCACTAACACGCTAGTGGGCGGGCCCAACGTTGCAATGATGAAGTAGGCATTGATCTTCTTCTGCAGATGCGGTCTTTCACCTATCTGATAGGCACATTCCACAACAAGTTATTCAACAATTCGTACGTTTTTTCCGAGGTGGATAATTCGTACGAATTTGTACGAGCTCACTCGTATGAATTTGTAAGCTTTTTGCTAAATCGCACATATTCCACGAGTTGCACGATTCGTATGATTTCGTACGAATTACCTAACCTCAAACCCCGCCCCTAAACTTACCCATCACTGCGGTTTAGACAAATCATACAAATTCATAAGAGTGAGGTCGTACAAATACGAATTTGCTACCTCGTACAAATACGTACGAATTGGTCATGAGATAGCGTTGAGTTATTCTCTGGGCTTGGGTACAATAAAATCTGTTTTGGACTAACAAGGAAGTTTTCAGTTCTGAAACTTACCGGATATTCTTATAGTATGATGACCTCTTATTTGTCAAAAGCTCAAGGAAAATTTGATTTCTCAGTTCATGACCCCTTTAAAGTCATCATGAAACTAAAATTTACTCTGTTTGACTCTAATTGACTACCCTTTTGGTTACACTTTATTTTGATGGTCCACTTCAGACATTCTACTAACTAACTTTGCTACTACATGTCAACTAACCCTTATTAGAGTATTAGCAGACTGTAGTAGACAGTTAGTAGACTGTTAGGTGTTAGGGTCCAGGTTAGTAGAATAAGTTGATATGTAGTTGCAATGTTACTGTTGTACTGTTACATCAAAATAAAGTGTCAGCAGATATTAAGCAGACAGTCTACTAAGACTCTAATGAGAGTTAGTTGACATGTAGTAGCAAAGTCACTTATAGTTAGTTGTCCACTGAAATAAAGTGTTACCCTGCTTTCTTGCACATTCCTAGTCTTATTGCGAATGATTCATCTGTGCATATTATTCCAAAAAAAAAAAAAAAAGAAGAATTGTCATCACGTTTGTATAATGTCCATAATCTTTCATACAAATATTTTGCCTAAAATCATTTGCCTCACCCCTGAAATGACTTTGCTGACATCACCAATCCCTCTTATTTTTTAAACCGTTCTCTGCAACTTACATATAGAGACCACTTTTGAAATAAAATCAGTTCCGTTAAAATAATTTTTTTCCAACGAATATACTGTTTTACTCAGAATTACATCACCTTATGAACATAAAATTGGTTGTGGACACCATTTCAGCTTCAGATTTTAATGTTCAACTGATATGCAGTCAGACCACTTTAAACGTGGCTTATCCAATTAGTACGGTGGCCAAGAGAGCTCAACGCGCTGCAAATGAAGAAAACACATGCAAATAGAAAAAACACCAGCAAATAAAGAAAACATCTTCATCAGTTTGACAACACATGCGCTGCAAAAGTTCACAACACATGCAAATACAGAAACGCGCTGCAAATAATCACAACACATGCAAATACAGAAACGCGCAGCAAAAGTTCACAACACATGCAAATACAGAAATGCGCTGCAAAAGTCCACAACACATGCAAATACAGAAACGCGCTGCAAAAGTTCACAACACATGCAAAAACGCGCTGCAAAAGTCCACAACACATACAAATACAGAAACATGCAAATACAGAAACGTGCTGCAAAAGTCCACAACACATGCAAATACGCGCTGCAAAAGTCCACAACACATGCAAATACAGAAATGCGCTGCAAAAGTTCACAACACATGCAAATACAGAAACGCTCTGCAAAAGTTCACAACACATGCAAATACAGAAACACGCTGCAAAAGTCCACAACACATGCAAATAGAGAAACGGGCTGCAAAAGTCCACAAGACATGCAAATACAGAAACGCGCTGCAAAAGTCCACAACACATGCAAATACAGAAACGCGGTGCAAAAGTCCTCAACACATGCAAATACAGAAACGCGCTGCAAAAGTTCACAACACATGCAAATACAGAAACGCGCTGCAAAAGTCCACAACACATGCAAATACAGAAACGCGCTGCAAAAGTCCACAACACATGCAAATACAGAAACGCGCTGCAAAAATCCACAACACATGCAAATACAGAAACGTGCTGCAAAAGTCCACAACACATGTAAATACAGAAACGCGCTGCAAAAGTTCACAACACATGCAAATACAGAAATGCGCTGCAAAAGTCCACAACACATGCAAATACAGAAACATGCAAATACAGAAACGGGCTGCAAAAGTTCACAACACATGCAAATACAGAAATGGGCTGCAAAAGTCCACAGCACATGCAAATACAGAAACACGCTGCAAAAGTTCACAACACATGCAAATATAGAAACGCGCTGCAAAAGTCCACAGCACATGCAAATACAGAAAAGCGCTGCAAAAGTTCACAACACATGCAAATACAGAAACACGCTGCAAAGGTTCACAACACATGCAAACACAGAAACGCGCTGCAAAAGTTCACAACAGATACAAAAACGCGCTGCAAAAGTTGACAACACATGCAAATAGAAAAATGCGCTGCAAAAGTCCACAACACATGCAAATACAGAAAAGCGCTGCAAAAGTTCACAACACATGCAAATACAGAAACACACTGCAAAGATTCACAACACATGCAAATACAGAAACGCGCTGCAAAAGTTCACAACAGATGCAAAAACGCGCTGCAAAAGTTCACAACACATACAAATACAAAAATGCGCTGCAAAAGTCCACAACACATGCAAATACAGAAGCGCGCTGCAAAAGTTCACGACACATGCAAATACAGAAACGCGCTGCAAAAGTTCACAACACATGCAAATACAGAAACGCGCTGCAAAAGTCCACAACACATGCAAATACAGAAACGCGCTGCAAAAGTTCACAACACATGCAAATACAAAAACGCGCTGCAAAAGTTCACAACGTATGCAAATACAAAAACGCACTGCAAAAGTTCACAACACATGCAAATACAGAAACGCGCTGCAAAAGTCCACAACACATGCAAATACAGAAACGCGCTGCAAAAGTTCACAACACATGCAAATACAAAAACGCGCTGCAAAAGTTCACAACGTATGCAAATACAAAAACGCACTGCAAAAGTTCACAACACATGCAAATACAGAAACGCGCTGCAAAAGTTCAAAACACATGCAAAAACGCGCTGCAAAAGTTCACAACACATGCAAACACAGAAATGCGCTGCAAAAGTTCACAACACATGCAAAAACGCGCTGCAAAACACGCTGCAAAGGTCCACAACACATGCAAATACAGAAACATGCAAATACAGAAACGCGCTGCAAAAGTCCACAACATATGCAAATACGCGCTGCAGAAGTCCACAACACATGCAAATACGCACTGCAAAAGTCCACAACACATGCAAATACAGAAACGCACTGCAAAAGTTCACAACACATGCAAATACAGAAACGCGCTGCAAAAGTTCACAACAGATGCAAAAACGCGCTACAAAAGTTCACAACACATGCAAATGCAGAAACGGGCTGCAAAAGTTCACAACACATGCAAATACAGAAATGCGCTGCAAAAGTCCACAACACATGCAAATACAGAAACGCACTGCAAAAGTTCACAACACATGCAAATACAGAAACGCGCTGCAAAAGTCCACAACGCATGCAAATACAGAAACGCACTGCAAAAGTTCACAACACATGCAAAAACGCGCTGCAAAACACGCTGCAAAAGTCCACAACACATGCAGATACAGAAATGCGCTGCAAAAGTTCACAACACATGCAAATAGAGAAACTCGCTGCAAAAGTCCACAACACATGCAAATACAGAAACGCGCTGCAAAAGTTCACAATACATGCAAATACAGAAACGCGCTGCAAAAGTCCACAACAGATGCAAAAACGCGCTACAAAAGTTCACAACACATGCAAATACAGAAACGCGCTGCAAAAGTTCACAACACATGCAAATACAGAAACGCGCTGCAAAAGTCCACAACACATGCAAATACAGAAACATGCAAATACAGAAACGTGCTGCAAAAGTTCACAACACATGCAAATACAAAAACTTGCTACAAAAGTTCACAACACATGTAAATACAGAAACGCGCTGCACAAGTTCACAACACATGCAAATACAGAAACATGCAAATACAGAAACGCGCTGCAAAAGTTCACAACACATGCAAATACAGAAATGCGCTGCAAAAGTCCACAACACATGCAAATACAGAAACATGCAAATACAGAAACGCGCTGCAAAAGTTCACAACACATGCAAATACAGAAATGCGCTGCAAAAGCCCACAACACATGCAAATACAGAAACATGCAAATACAGAAACGCGGTGCAAAAGTTCACAACACATGCAAAAACGCGCTGCAAAACACGCTGCAAAAGTCCACAACACATGCAAATACAGAAACGCGCTGCAAAAGTTCACAACACATGCAGATACAGAAATGCTCTGCAAAAGTCCACAACACATGCAAATACAGAAACATGCAAATACAGAAACGCGCTGCAAAAGTTCACAACACATGCAAATAGAGAAACGCGCTGCAAAAGTCCACAACACATGCAAATACAGAAACGCGCTGCAAAAGTCCACAACACATGCAAATACAGAAACGCGCTGCAAAAGTCCACAACACATGCAAATACAGAAACGCGCTGCAAAAGTCCACAACGTATGCAAATACAAAAACGCACTGCAAAAGTTCACAACACATGCAAATACAGAAACGCGCTGCAAAAGTTCAAAACACATGCAAAAACGCGCTGCAAAAGTTCACAACACATGCAAACACAGAAACGCGCTGCAAAATTTCACAACGCATGCAAATACAAAAACGCATTGCAAAAGTCCACAACACATGCAAGTACAGAAACGCGCTGCAAAAGTCCACAACACATGCAAATACAGAAACGCGCTGCAAAAGTTCACAACACATGCAAATAGAGAAACGCGCTGCAAAAGTTCACAACAGATGCAAAAACGCGTTACAAAAGTTCACAACACATGCAGATACAGAAATGCACTGCAAAAGTCCACAACACATGCAAATACAGAAACATGCAAATACAGAAACGCGCTGCAAAAGTTCACAACACATGCAAATACAGAAACGCGCTGCAAAAGTTCACAACACATGCAAATAGAGAAACGCGCTGCAAAAGTTCACAACGCATGCAAATACAAAAACGCGCTGCAAAAGTCCACAACACATGCAAATACAGAAACGCACTGCAAAAGTCCACAACACATGCAAATACAGAAACGCGCTGCAAAAGTTCACAACACATGCAAATAGAGAAACGCGCTGCAAAAGTTCACAACACATGCAAATACAGAAACGCACTGCAAAAGTCCACAACACATGCAAATACAGAAACGCGCTGCAAAAGTCCACAACACATGCAAATACAGAAACGCGCTGCAAAAGTTCACAACACATGCAAATAGAGAAACGCGCTGCAAAAGTTCACAACAGATGCAAAAACGCGCTACAAAACTTCACAACACATGCAAATACAAAAACGCGCTGCAAAAGTCCACAACACATGCAAATACAGAAACGCGCTGCAAAAGTTCACAACACATGCAAATACAAAAACGCGCTGCAAAAGTTCGCAACAGATGCAAAAACGCGCTACAAAAGTTCACAACACATGCAAATACAAAAACGCGCTGCAAAGTCCACAACACATGCAAATACAGAAATGCGCTGCAAAAGTTCACAACACATGCAAATACAGAAACGCGCTGCAAAAGTCCACAACACATGCAAATACAGAAACGCGCTGCAAAAGTTCACAACACATGCAAATAGAGAAACGCGCTGCAAAAGTTCACAACAGATGCAAAAACGCGCTACAAAACTTCACAACACATGCAAATACAAAAACGCGCTGCAAAAGTCCACAACACATGCAAATACAGAAATGCGCTGCAAAAGTTCACAACACATGCAAATACAGAAACGCGCTGTAAAAGTCCACAACACATGCAAATACAGAAACGCGCTGCAAAAGTTCACAACACATGCAAATACAAAAACGCGCTGCAAAAGTTCACAACAGATGCAAAAACGCGCTACAAAAGTTCACAACACATGCAAATACAAAAACGCGCTGCAAAGTCCACAACACATGCAAATACAGAAATGCGCTGCAAAAGTTCACAACACATGCAAATACAGAAACGCGCTGTAAAAGTCCACAACACATGCAAATACAGAAACGCGCTGCAAAAGTTCACAACACATGCAAATACAGAAATGCGCTGCAAAAGTTCACAACACATGCAAATACAAAAACGAGCTGCAAAAGTCCACAACACGTGAAAATACAGAAACGCGCTGCAAAAGTTCACAACGCATGCAAATACAGAAACGCGCTGCAAAAGTCCACAACGCATGCAAATACAGAAACGCGCTGCAAAAGTTCACAACGCATGCAAATACAAAAACGCGCTGCAAAAGTCCACAACGCATGCAAATACAAAAACGCGCTGCAAAAGTCCACAACACATGCAAATACAGAAACGCGCTGCAAAAGTCCACAACACATGCAAATACAAAAACGCGCTGCAAAAGTCCACAACACATGCAAATACAGAAACGCGCTGCAAAAGTCCACAACACATGCAAATACAAAAACGCGCTGCAAAAGTTCACAACACATGCAAATACAAAAACTCGCTACAAAAGTTCACAACACATGTAAATACAGAAACGCGCTGCACAAGTTCACAACACATGCAAATACAGAAACATGCAAATACAGAAACGCGCTGCAAAAGTTCACAACACATGCAAATACAGAAATGCGCTGCAAAAGTCCACAACACATGCAAATACAGAAACATGCAAATACAGAAACGCGCTGCAAAAGTTCACAACACATGCAAATACAGAAATGCGCTGCAAAAGCCCACAACACATGCAAATACAGAAACATGCAAATACAGAAACGCGGTGCAAAAGTTCACAACACATGCAAAAACGCGCTGCAAAACACGCTGCAAAAGTCCACAACACATGCAAATACAGAAACGCGCTGCAAAAGTTCACAACACATGCAGATACAGAAATGCTCTGCAAAAGTCCACAACACATGCAAATACAGAAACATGCAAATACAGAAACGCGCTGCAAAGGTTCACAACACATGCAAATAGAGAAACGCGCTGCAAAAGTCCACAACACATGCAAATACAGAAACGCGCTGCAAAAGTCCACAACACATGCAAATACAAAAACGCGCTGCAAAAGTCCACAACACATGCAAATACAAAAACGCGCTGCAAAAGTCCACAACACATGCAAATACAGAAACGCACTGCAAAAGTCCACAACACATGCAAATACAGAAACGCGCTGCAAAAGTCCACAACACATGCAAATACAGAAACGCGCTGCAAAAGTTCACAACACATGCAAATAGAGAAACGCGCTGCAAAAGTTCACAACAGATGCAAAAACGCGCTACAAAACTTCACAACACATGCAAATACAAAAACGCGCTGCAAAAGTCCACAACACATGCAAATACAGAAACGCGCTGCAAAAGTTCACAACACATGCAAATACAAAAACGCGCTGCAAAAGTTCGCAACAGATGCAAAAACGCGCTACAAAAGTTCACAACACATGCAAATACAAAAACGCGCTGCAAAGTCCACAACACATGCAAATACAGAAATGCGCTGCAAAAGTTCACAACACATGCAAATACAGAAACGCGCTGCAAAAGTCCACAACACATGCAAATACAGAAACGCGCTGCAAAAGTTCACAACACATGCAAATAGAGAAACGCGCTGCAAAAGTTCACAACAGATGCAAAAACGCGCTACAAAACTTCACAACACATGCAAATACAAAAACGCGCTGCAAAAGTCCACAACACATGCAAATACAGAAATGCGCTGCAAAAGTTCACAACACATGCAAATACAGAAACGCGCTGTAAAAGTCCACAACACATGCAAATACAGAAACGCGCTGCAAAAGTTCACAACACATGCAAATACAAAAACGCGCTGCAAAAGTTCACAACAGATGCAAAAACGCGCTACAAAAGTTCACAACACATGCAAATACAAAAACGCGCTGCAAAGTCCACAACACATGCAAATACAGAAATGCGCTGCAAAAGTTCACAACACATGCAAATACAGAAACGCGCTGTAAAAGTCCACAACACATGCAAATACAGAAACGCGCTGCAAAAGTTCACAACACATGCAAATACAGAAATGCGCTGCAAAAGTTCACAACACATGCAAATACAAAAACGAGCTGCAAAAGTCCACAACACGTGAAAATACAGAAACGCGCTGCAAAAGTTCACAACACATGCAAATACAGAAACGCGCTGCAAAAGTCCACAACGCATGCAAATACAGAAACGCGCTGCAAAAGTTCACAACGCATGCAAATACAAAAACGCGCTGCAAAAGTCCACAACACATGCAAATACAAAAACGCGCTGCAAAAGTCCACAACACATGCAAATACAGAAACGCGCTGCAAAAGTCCACAACACATGCAAATACAAAAACGCGCTGCAAAAGTCCACAACACATGCAAATACAGAAACGCGCTGCAAAAGTCCACAACACATGCAAATACAAAAACGCGCTGCAAAAGTTCACAACACATGCAAATACAAAAACTCGCTACAAAAGTTCACAACACATGTAAATACAGAAACGCGCTGCACAAGTTCACAACACATGCAAATACAGAAACATGCAAATACAGAAACGCGCTGCAAAAGTTCACAACACATGCAAATACAGAAATGCGCTGCAAAAGTCCACAACACATGCAAATACAGAAACATGCAAATACAGAAACGCGCTGCAAAAGTTCACAACACATGCAAATACAGAAATGCGCTGCAAAAGCCCACAACACATGCAAATACAGAAACATGCAAATACAGAAACGCGGTGCAAAAGTTCACAACACATGCAAAAACGCGCTGCAAAACACGCTGCAAAAGTCCACAACACATGCAAATACAGAAACGCGCTGCAAAAGTTCACAACACATGCAGATACAGAAATGCTCTGCAAAAGTCCACAACACATGCAAATACAGAAACATGCAAATACAGAAACGCGCTGCAAAGGTTCACAACACATGCAAATAGAGAAACGCGCTGCAAAAGTCCACAACACATGCAAATACAGAAACGCGCTGCAAAAGTCCACAACACATGCAAATACAGAAACGCGCTGCAAAAGTCCACAACACATGCAAATACAGAAACGCGCTGCAAAAGTCCACAACGTATGCAAATACAAAAACGCACTGCAAAAGTTCACAACACATGCAAATACAGAAACGCGCTGCAAAAGTTCAAAACACATGCAAAAACGCGCTGCAAAAGTTCACAACACATGCAAACACAGAAACGCGCTGCAAAATTTCACAACGCATGCAAATACAAAAACGCATTGCAAAAGTCCACAACACATGCAAGTACAGAAACGCGCTGCAAAAGTCCACAACACATGCAAATACAGAAACGCGCTGCAAAAGTTCACAACACATGCAAATAGAGAAACGCGCTGCAAAAGTTCACAACAGATGCAAAAACGCGTTACAAAAGTTCACAACACATGCAGATACAGAAATGCACTGCAAAAGTCCACAACACATGCAAATACAGAAACATGCAAATACAGAAACGCGCTGCAAAAGTTCACAACACATGCAAATACAGAAACGCGCTGCAAAAGTTCACAACACATGCAAATAGAGAAACGGGCTGCAAAAGTTCACAACGCATGCAAATACAAAAACGCGCTGCAAAAGTCCACAACACATGCAAATACAGAAACGCACTGCAAAAGTCCACAACACATGCAAATACAAAAACGCGCTGCAAAAGTCCACAACACATGCAAATACAGAAACGCGCTGCAAAAGTCCACAACACATGCAAATACAGAAACGCGCTACAAAAGTTCACAACACATGCAAATAGAGAAACGCGCTGCAAAAGTTCACAACAGATGCAAAAACGCGCTACAAAACTTCACAACACATGCAAATACAAAAACGCGCTGCAAAAGTCCACAACACATGCAAATACAGAAACGCGCTGCAAAAGTTCACAACACATGCAAATACAAAAACGCGCTGCAAAAGTTCGCAACAGATGCAAAAACGCGCTACAAAAGTTCACAACACATGCAAATACAAAAACGCGCTGCAAAGTCCACAACACATGCAAATACAGAAATGCGCTGCAAAAGTTCACAACACATGCAAATACAGAAACGCGCTGCAAAAGTCCACAACACATGCAAATACAGAAACGCGCTGCAAAAGTTCACAACACATGCAAATAGAGAAACGCGCTGCAAAAGTTCACAACAGATGCAAAAACGCGCTACAAAACTTCACAACACATGCAAATACAAAAACGCGCTGCAAAAGTCCACAACACATGCAAATACAGAAATGCGCTGCAAAAGTTCACAACACATGCAAATACAGAAACGCGCTGTAAAAGTCCACAACACATGCAAATACAGAAACGCGCTGCAAAAGTTCACAACACATGCAAATACAAAAACGCGCTGCAAAAGTTCACAACAGATGCAAAAACGCGCTACAAAAGTTCACAACACATGCAAATACAAAAACGCGCTGCAAAGTCCACAACACATGCAAATACAGAAATGCGCTGCAAAAGTTCACAACACATGCAAATACAGAAACGCGCTGTAAAAGTCCACAACACATGCAAATACAGAAACGCGCTGCAAAAGTTCACAACACATGCAAATACAGAAATGCGCTGCAAAAGTTCACAACACATGCAAATACAAAAACGAGCTGCAAAAGTCCACAACACGTGCAAATACAGAAACGCGCTGCAAAAGTTCACAACACATGCAAATACAGAAACGCGCTGCAAAAGTCCACAACGCATGCAAATACAGAAACGCGCTGCAAAAGTTCACAACGCATGCAAATACAAAAACGCGCTGCAAAAGTCCACAACGCATGCAAATACAAAAACGCGCTGCAAAAGTCCACAACACATGCAAATACAGAAACGCGCTGCAAAAGTTCACAACACATGCAAATAGAGAAACGCGCTGCAAAAGTTCACAACAGATGCAAAAACGCGCTACAAAACTTCACAACACATGCAAATACAAAAACGCGCTGCAAAAGTCCACAACACATGCAAATACAGAAACGCGCTGTAAAAGTCCACAACACATGCAAATACAGAAACGCGCTGCAAAAGTTCACAACACATGCAAATACAAAAACGCGCTGCAAAAGTTCACAACAGATGCAAAAACGCGCTACAAAAGTTCACAACACATGCAAATACAAAAACGCGCTGCAAAGTCCACAACACATGCAAATACAGAAATGCGCTGCAAAAGTTCACAACACATGCAAATACAGAAACGCGCTGTAAAAGTCCACAACACATGCAAATACAGAAACGCGCTGCAAAAGTTCACAACACATGCAAATACAGAAATGCGCTGCAAAAGTTCACAACACATGCAAATACAAAAACGAGCTGCAAAAGTCCACAACACATGCAAATACAGAAACGCGCTGCAAAAGTCCACAACACATGCAAATACAAAAACGCGCTGCAAAAGTCCACAACACATGCAAATACAGAAACGCGCTGCAAAAGTCCACAACACATGCAAATACAAAAACGCGCTGCAAAAGTTCACAACACATGCAAATACAAAAACTCGCTACAAAAGTTCACAACACATGTAAATACAGAAACGCGCTGCAAAAGTCCACAACACATGCAAATACAGAAACGCGCTGCAAAAGTTCACAACACATGCAAATACAAAAACGCGCTGCAAAAGTTCACAACAGATGCAAAAACGCGCTACAAAAGTTCACAACACATGCAAATACAAAAACGCGCTGCAAAGTCCACAACACATGCAAATACAGAAATGCGCTGCAAAAGTTCACAACACATGCAAATACAGAAACGCGCTGTAAAAGTCCACAACACATGCAAATACAGAAACGCGCTGCAAAAGTTCACAACACATGCAAATACAGAAATGCGCTGCAAAAGTTCACAACACATGCAAATACAAAAACGAGCTGCAAAAGTCCACAACACATGCAAATACAGAAACGCGCTGCAAAAGTCCACAACACATGCAAATACAAAAACGCGCTGCAAAAGTTCACAACACATGCAAATACAAAAACTCGCTACAAAAGTTCACAACACATGTAAATACAGAAACGCGCTGCAAAAGTCCACAACACATGCAAATACAAAAACGCGCTGCAAAAGTTCACAACACATGCAAATACAAAAACTCGCTACAAAAGTTCACAACACATGTAAATACAGAAACGCGCTGCACAAGTTCACAACACATGCAAATACGTGCTGCAAATAGCACATACCAGGCCCGGTGATCTCAAGCCCCTTCTGCGATGAACTGAATGATGATTATGACGATGATGGTGATTAGGCTACTTTTAAAATGAAATTAATGTTTTAATTTGCCCTGCAATAATTTATAGCGCATCACGCATAACCGACGCGCTGTAATAAGATTAGCTAACTCCTCATTTAAAAACAAAAACGAAAATAAAAACTTGTTTAACACCTACATCTCTTTTCATTTGTTTTTAATTACAGGCCACAAGGGAAATATTAAGAAATAAATTAAGGTTATAGTGTTATCAGAACATGTTGAAGTAGAGCTCTCATCGCTGAGTTTTTAGTTTCACTTTCTGCAGTGAATAATTGACTGGGATTTGAGACATAAAATCAAGTAAATTATTAAAAAATATATTATTTATTATTAATAATTTATTATTACCCCCCCACCCCACTTTTGCAGCGCGTTTCTCTATTTGTATGTGTTGTGAGTATTTGCAGCGCGTTTCTGTATTTGCATATGTGTTGTGGACTTTTGCAGTGTGTTTCTCTATTTGCATGTGTTGTGAACTTTTGCAGCGCGTTTCTGTATTTGCATGTGTTGTGGACTTTTGCAGCGCATGTGTTGTCAAACTGATGAAGAAGTTTTCTTTATTTGCTGGTGTTTTTTCTATTTGCATGTGTTTTCTTCAGTTGTAGCGCGTTGAGCTCTCTCGGCTACCGTAAATTAGATTTTATCTAATTTACAACAACTATCATATAATGAATCTTTTTCATAGATTCACAATCAGTTCATATCTTAGTTTAACTAGACCACAAATCTGAACAAACCAGAGAGCTGCGTATTCTGCCCCATCTGCACTTACTGCATGTAAACCTGATCCAAACCTGTATGTGTGTGTGTGTGTGGTCCTGGTAAACCCTACGTTATGGGGACAAACTGTCCCCATAATGATGGCAAAATCCAAATTCCTTGACCTTGCAGGGATTTTTTGGTCCCCATGAGGAAAAAAGCTTATAAATCATACAAAATTTTTTTGAAAATGTAAAAATGCAGAAAGTTTTCTGTGATGGGTAAGTTTAGGGGTAGGGTTAGGGTAAGGGGATAGAATATACAGTTTACACAGCATAAAAATCATTATGTCTATGGAATGTCTGCATAACGCATGAAAACCCAATGTGTTTTTGTGTGTGTGCGTGCAGTGTGTGTTGTCTGAAAGGATACAGCTCGTTGGTTGTTTAAGGGTTTCCAGTAAATCTGCCCGCTTTGTGTTCAGCTGCGGCCACAGGCTGCTCTTCTCTGCAGCATCTGTTCCTGTCACAAACTGTAATCTTCCATGCAACGCTGACCTTACCCCATCCACAACAAACACTGGCCAGAGAGGATCTGCAGTCCAGAGGGAATCTCATGGCCAGCGCATGGACAGTAGAAGCCCACCATAGCTAGATCCATAGCTGTCCTTCCCCTGAGGTCTCCTGGAAAACATGGCAACAGAAATGTATGTTATTTCAGCTCTCGTGTATCTCATCTTACATACACTATTGTCTGAAAGTCTGGCGTCAGTAATTGTTTTGAAAGAAATGAATACATTTATTCAGTAAGGATGCATTAGATTGATTAGATTGAGACAGTAAAGACATTTATAATGTTACAATGTTGCTGTTCATTTGAACTTTCTATTCATAAAAGAATCCTTACAAAATGTATCAAGATTTCCACAAAAATATTAAGCAGCACAATTGTTTTCAACATTGATAATAATGTTTCTTGAGCAGAAAATCAGCATGTTAGAATGATTTCTGAAGGATCATGTGACACTGAAGACTGGAGTAATGATACTGAAAATTCAGCTTTGCCATCACAGAAATAAATTAGGCCTATATTTTAAAATGTATTAAAATAGAAAATTTTAAATTGCAATAATATTTCGCAATTAGTGCTGGGCAATTGATTAATCACGATTAATCGCATCCAAAATAAAAGTTTGTGTTTACATAATATATGTGTGTGTACTGTGTATAATTATTATGTATATATATAAATACACAAACATATACACATACATATATATATATATATATATATATATATATATATATATATATATACACACATACATATACACTCACCTAAAGGATTATTAGGAACACCTGTTCAATTTCTCATTAATGCAATTATCTAATCAACCAATCACATGGCAGTTGCTTCAATGCATTTAGGGGTGTGGTCCTGGTCAAGACAATCTCCTGAACTCCAAACTGAATGTCAGAATGGGAAAGAAAGGTGATTTAAGCAATTTTGAGCGTGGCATGGTTGTTGGTGCCAGACGGGCCGGTCTGAGTATTTCACAATCTGCTCAGTTACTGGGATTTTCATGCACAACCATTTCTAGAGTTTACAAAGAATGGTGTGAAAAGGGAAAAACATCCAGTATGCGGCAGTCCTGTGGGCGAAAATGCCTTGTTGATGCTAGAGGTCAGAGGAGAATGTGCCGACTGATTCAAGCTGATAGAAGAGCAACTTTGACTGAAATAACCACTCGTTACAACCGAGGTATGCAGCAAAGCATTTGTGAAGCCACAACACGCACAACCTTGAGGCGGATGGGCTACAACAGCAGAAGACTCCACCGGGTACCACTCATCTCCACTACAAATAGGAAAAAGAGGCTACAATTTGCACAAGCTCACCAAAATTGGACAGTTGAAGACTGGAAAAATGTTGCCTGGTCTGATGAGTCTCGATTTCTGTTGAGACATTCAGATGGTAGAGTCAGAATTTGGCGTAAACAGAATGAGAACATGGATCCATCATGCCTTGTTACCACTGTGCAGGCTGGTGGTGGTGGTGTAATGGTGTGGGGGATGTTTTCTTGGCACACTTTAGGCCCCTTAGTGCCAATTGGGCATCGTTTAAATGCCACGGCCTACCTGAGCATTGTTTCTGACCATGTCCATCCCTTTATGACCACCATGTACCCATCCTCTGATGGCTACTTCCAGCAGGATAATGCACCATGTCACAAAGCTCGAATCATTTCAAATTGGTTTCTTGAACATGACAATGAGTTCACTGTACTAAAATGGCCCCCACAGTCACCAGATCTCAACCCAATAGAGCATCTTTGGGATGTGGTTGAACGGGAGCTTCGTGCCCTGGATGTGCATCCCACAAATCTCCATCAACTGCAAGATGCTATCCTATCAATATGGCCCAACATTTCTAAAGAATGCTTTCAGCACCTTGTTGAATCAATGCCACGTAGAATTAAGGCAGTTCTGAAGGCGAAAGGGGGTCAAACACAGTATTAGTATGGTGTTCCTAATAATCCTTTAGGTGAGTGTATATATATATATATATTTAAGAAAAATATGTTATATTTATATATAAGATAAATTATATCTATATATATATATATATATATATATATATACAGTATATACATGCAAATATTTCTTAAATATATACATGCATGTGTGTGTATTTATATATACATAATAATTATACACAGTACACACACATATTATGTAAACATTAACTTTTTATTTTGGAATGCGATTAATCGCGATTATTTGATTGCCCTGCACTATTCACAATATTAGGTTTTTACTGTATCTTAAAATCAAATAAATGCAGACTTGGTAAGCATAAGAGATGTCTTTCAAACATGTTTAAGCCCAGACACATGTAAATGTCATAAATTAAATAATTTACAAAGGAAAGGTACTTCACTTCATTTGAGAATTTTGTTTGGAACTTAATGGTTGTAAAAAGTCCATTAAAAAGATCAAAATATTCATAACAAATGAGTCTGGCATCAGCACAAAAACAGCTGCTTCACATTAGATACCACTGGAGATGAAAACAAAACACTAGAAAATTTAATAATATCATAAAACGGACAGTTCTGAAATCATAAATCTCCTTTTGGGATTCATCGAAAAACAAAATGAATATGGGTTCAGAATGACATGAAGGCAAGCAAATAAATAACAGAATTTTAATTTGTGGGTGAACTACTCTTTAATGCCACAACCATATGTTATTGTGTATATTATTAAAGTATTTCAAAAATGAAAGACTATAGTTCCAGAGGATTTCTGCAGGTACATAGCATATATTGGAATTTATAAATCAACTGTTACAAAGTCCTTGAAAAAATAACAGACTAGTTTTTCAAGGTGGAACAGCAAATGATACATGAAAATCACAATGTTTGGTCTAGATTTTGAATAGTAGTACCTATTTTATTTCCATGAAATAAAAGGAGCTTCAAAATGATCAAATCCACATAAAATTTTGATAATTAGGTGAACGATTCATGTGTGAACCTCCCGACTTTTTCAGAAGTTGTGCAGAAAACTGATGAGCAGAGAGTGAAATGTCTGTTGCTCATATCAGACAGTGTGCTCGTCTGTTTCAGAAGAAAGCTATCTGTAATGACTTCTGACAATGTAGCCTTTATTTTTGTCTACAACTAGCATTCAAGGTTACATGGAAAATTCAGTCTTCAGTTGTTGTTTTGCTTTCTTTTTTCCTTATTTTATATTTTTCACTCTATATAGTGTAAATAGTAATATCCATACGGTATTGTATGACAATAGATTATTTTATACTTAAGATAATGACAAACTCAAATTAAAAGGAAATTATCTCACTGGAAAAGTACAGTTAAAGGGACAGTTTAAACTATACTTTTAAAACATCTTTTGTTTCCACAGAAGAAAGAAAGTCATAAAGGTCTGGAATGACATGAGGGTGAGTAAATGATTACAGAATTTTCAATTTTAGATGAACTATCCCTTTAACTGAACTTTTCCAGTGAGATAATTTCCTTTTAATTTGAGCTTAACATTATCTTACAACAGACCCTCACATTTGAAATTATGAGTTTGAAATGCTTAATTTGTGCTTAAACATCAACATAAAAATGTCATATTTGTTACCAGGAGTGGGGTTTGAAACCAGGAGGACATTTGTCCATTGGATCTTAAATCTAACGCCTTAACCACTCGGTCAACCTGGCTGGGACAAGTCTTTTTTTCACTGCAACAGAAGCTCATAAGGATAATGTATATTCATAATGCAGTGCATATAGACATAGCCTTTATCACTGTATAGAATTCTATAAAATAATTTCTGCCTCATACTGTGATAAGAAGCCACATCAGTCCACATAAGGAAGTTATTTCAAACTGGTTGCCATTAAGTGTAATTGTTCATTTTGTGTGCAGTGGTGTGATTCTTCAAAACAAAATAAAAAAAATACAAATAAAATAAAGAATTTGACTGCTAGTTTTATTCATTTATTCATTCATTCAAGATGTATATAGATATTGCAATATACCGTTATTGTGAATTATTTTGGCCATGATAATAATGTATGTGATTATTCAAAAATAAATAAATAAATAAAGCTATCAGTCAAATTCATCTTTACTTTATTTACTTATTTATTCAAGATTTCTATAGATATCGCAATATACCGTTATTGTGAATTCTTTTAGCCATGATAATAATGTGTGTATATATATATATATATATATATATATATATACACACACATACATATACACACACACACACACACACACACACTATATTGCCAAAAGTATTGGGACACCCCTCCAAATCATTGAATTCAGGTGTTCCAATCACTTCCATGGCCACAGGTGTATAAAATCAAGCACCTAGGCATGCAGACTGCTTCTACAAACATTTGTGAAAGAATGGGTGGCTCTCAGGAGCTCAGTGAATTCAAGTGTGGTACCGTGATATAGGTTGCTACCTGTGCAATAAGTCCATTCGTGAAATTTCCTCACTACTAAATATTCTACGGTCAACTGTTTAGTGGTATTATAACAAAGTGGAAGCAGTTGGGAACAACAGCAACTCAGCCACGAAGTGGCCACGTAAAATCACAGAGCGGGGTCAGCGCATGCTGAGGCACACAGTGCGCAGAAGTCGCCAACTTTCTGCAGAGTCAATAGCTACAGACCTCCAAACTTAGTGTGGCCTTCAGATTAGCTCAAGAACAGTGTGTAGAGAGCTTCATGGAATGGGTTTCCATGGCCGAGCAGCTGCATCCAAGCCTTACATCACCAAGTGCAATGCAAAGAGTTGGATGCAGTGGTGTAAAGCACGCCGCCACTGGACTCTAGAGCAGTGGAGACGTGTTCCTCGGAGTGACAAATCATACTTCTCTGTCTGGCAATCCGATGGACGAGTCTGGGTTTGGCAGTTGCCATGAGAACGGTACTTGCCTGACTGCATTGTGCCAAGTGTAAAGTTTTTTGGAGGGGGGATTATGGTGTGGGGTTGTTTTTCAGGGGTTGGGCTTGGCCCCGGCCCCTTAGTTCCAGTGAAAGGAACTCTTAATGCTTCAGTATACCAAGATATTTTGGACAATTTCATGCTCCCAACTTTGTGGGAACAGTTTGGGGATGGCCCCTTCCTGTTCCAACATGACTGCGCACCAGTGCACAAAGCAAGGTCCATAAAGACATGAATGAGCGAGTTTGGTGTGGAGGAACTTGACTTGCCTGCACAGAGTCCTGACCTCAACCTGATAGAACACCTTTGGGATGAATAAGAGCGGAGACTGCGAGCCAGACCTTCTTGTCCACACGTCACAAATGCGCTTCTAGAAGAATGGTCAAAAATTCCCATAAACACACTCCTAAACCTTGGGGAAAGTCTTCCCAGAAGAGTTGAAGCTGTTATAGCTGCAAAGGGTGGGCCAACTCCATATTAAACCCTACGGATTAAGAATGGGATGTCATTAAAGTTCATGTGCATGTAAAGGCAGGTGTCCTAAAACTTTTGGCAATATAGTGTATATATACACATATACACATATATATATATATATATATGTGTATGTATGTATATATACACACTGAATCCAATTAATAGTGCAATATCTTTTTAAATGTTATTTTAAAAATACTATTTGATAAGTTACATATTTGAAAAGATATTGCACCCTTACATTTCTAGCACAATAAAATGAGGGCTTCTGAACAAATCTCAATCAGAGTCACAGCATAAAACTTTCTATAAAAAGTAGAACAGACACTGAAAACATAGTAAAGAACTAAATATTTTCCCTAAAGACAAAGACATAAAATGCAGGGCATGGGACTTGAAATGGTAAATCGTTTTTGATTGATTCATTTACATGATCCACTGAAAAAAATAAATAAATACTGTGCATGTGAACAGTAGTTAACCCAGCTTTCCACGGACATCAAGACGGGTGGTAGAAGCTCCGCCAAGACCAGACTCTCTCTATTGGGCGTGTGAAAATCGAAATGGCAGGGCTAGTTGGCACTCCAGGGATGCACAGAGGCCGCGTGTTGGGCATGTGAGAGAGAGGAGAAGCTGCAATGCAGACACACTCTGTTTGTTTTTAGGATTAATGTCCTGTCTCTGCAGGACTCATGTTTGCACAGCCAGAGAATGAGTGAGGGAGAGAGAAAGAGAAAGAGAAAGAGAAAGAGAAAGAGAAAGAGAGAGAGAGAGAGGGCATGTGGTACAAAGGAAGCTATAGTCAATGTGCCTTCCATGAAATACTCTCTTGCATGGGCTCAGTTGAGAGTAAAATCCTCCAGAGCATTCCAGGTGTCTGAGGCAGAAGTCTGACACCAGCAAGGATGAGGACAAACTCGAGCTGCATGGCAATGATGCTGATATGAGTATCACACTCTGTCTGGAATGGGAATAGAGAGAACGGAGCTGGCTGAGGAGGATGAACAGATAGACATGCATATGTGAATATGGGGTTTGCAGACCTCTGAATCTCAAATAATGGGGTTATGAGCTCGCGGCTATTGAGGTTAGGAGTTAGCGCAGCCTTGCTATCTGGACTCTCATTTTAGCACACGTATTAGGACAGAAATTACACAATCTGTCTCAGTTATGTTGGTGTGTTCGATGCTGGAATAAAGATCTGATGACTTTGATAAATGGGAAAAGCTTTTCCCCGTTTCTAGAGCCAGGTTTACAGTATCAATGCTAAAAAGACTGTCTATGGCTGGTTTGCTGTTAGTTTAGCTGTTCTCTAATGTTGTCTTTCTGGAAAAAAAGGTTGATGGATGATTTCTTGCTTGCTTTGTAAGTTAGTCGACATGAAACGGAAGTTGTGAACACCTTTTCTTCCCTGATGGTATGTATATACAAGTGAAACGACTTCTCGAACAATAAAAAATGTAGGGTGGGACTTCAGTTTTGTCAATCGGGAATTGTTTGTTAAAATGTTGGAATTACATATATTTTTATATATTTATATACACTGATCAGGCATAACATTATGACCAGGTGAAGTGAATAACACTGATTATCTCTTCATCACGGCACCTGTTAGTGGGTGGGATATAGGCAGGAAGTGAACATTTTGTCCTCAAAGTTGGTGTGTTAGAAGCAGGAAAAATGGGCAAGCGTAAGGATTTGAGCGAGTTTGACAAGGGCCAAATTGTGACCGCTAGACGACTGGGTCAGAGCATCTCCAAAACTCAAAACTGCAGCTCATGTGTGGTGTGGTATCTATCAAAAGTGGTCCAAGGAAGGAACAGTGGTGAACCGGCGATAGGGTCACATTGTGCCACACTAAGGGTCACACCAAGGCACATTGATCCACGGGGGGAGTGAAGGCTGGCCCGTGTGGTCCGATCAAACAGACGAGCTACTGTAGCTCAAATTGCTCAAGAAGTTAATGCTGGTTCTGATAGAAAGGTGTCAGAATACACAGTGCATTGCAGTTTGTTGCGTATGGGGCTGCATAGCCGCAGACCAGTCAGGGTGCCCATGCTGACCCCTGTCCACCGCCGAAAGCGCCAACAGTGGGCTCGTGAGCATAAAAAAACTGGACCACGGAGCAATGGAAAAAAGTGGCCTGGTCTGATGAATCACGTTGTCTTTTACATCACGTGGATGGCCGGGTGCGTGTGCGTCGCTTACCTGGGGAAAACATGGCACCAGGATGCACTATGGGAAGAAGGCAAGCCGGCGGAGGCAGTGTGATGCTTTGGGCAATGTTCTGCTGGGAAACCTTGGGTCCTGCCATCCATGTGGATGTTACTTTGACACGTACCACCTAACTAAGCATTGTTGCAGACCATGTACACCCTTTCATGGAAATGGTATTCCCTGGTGGCTGTGGCCTCTTTCAGCAGGATAATGCAGCCTGCAACAAGGCAAAAATGGTTCAGGAATGGTTTGAGGAGCACGACAACGAGTTTGAGGTGTTGACTTGGCCTCCAAATTCTCCAAATCTCAATCAAATCGAGCATCTGTGGGATGTGCTGAACAAACAAGTCCGATCCATAGAGAGCCCACCTCTCAACTTACAGGACTTAAAAGATCTGCTGCTAACATCTTGGTGCCAGATAACACAGCACACCTTCAGGGGTCTAGTGGAGTCCATGCCTCGATGGGTTTTGGCAGCAAAAGTGGGACCAACACAATATAATGTTGTCATAATGTTGTGCCTGATCGGCATATATATATATATATATATATATATATATATATATACAGTGGGGAGAACAAGTATTTGATACACTGCCGATTTTGCAGGTTTTCCTACTTACAAAGCATGTAGAGGTCTGTAATTTTTATCATAGGTACACTTCAACTGTGAGAGACGGAACCTAAAACAAAAATCCAGAAAATCACATTGTATGATTTTTAAATAATGAATTTGCATTTTATTGCATGACATAAGTATTTGATCACCTACCAACCAGTAAGAATTCCGGCTCTCACAGACCTGTTAGTTTTTCTTTAAGAAGCCCTCCTGTTCTCCACTCATTACCTGTATTAACTGCAACTGTTTGAACTCGTTACCTGTATAAAAGACACCTGTCCACACACTCAATCAACCAGACTCCAACCTCTCCACAATGGCCAAGACCAGAGAGCTATGTAAGGACATCAGGGATAAAATTGTAGACCTGCACAAGGCTGGGATGGGCTACAGGACAATAGGCAAGCAGCTTGGTGAGAAGGCAACAACTGTTGGTGCAATTATTAGAAAATGGAAGAAGTTCAAGATGACGGTCAATCTCCCTCGGTCTGGGGCACCATGCAAGATCTCACCTCGTGGGGCATCAATGATCATGAGGAAGGTGAGGGATCAGCCCAGAACTACATGGCAGGACCTGGTCAATGACCTGAAGAGAGCTGGGACCACAGTCTCAAAGAAAACCATTAGTAACACACTACGCCGTCATGGATTAAAATCCTGCAGCGCACGCAAGGTCCCCCTGCTCAAGCCAGCGCATGTCCAGGCCCGTCTGAAGTTTGCCAATGACCATCTGGATGATCCAGAGGAGGAATGGGAGAAGGTCATGTGGTCTGATGAGACAAAAATAGAGATTTTTGGTCTAAACTTTACTCGCCATGTTTGGAGGAAGAAGAAGGATGAGTACAACCCCAAGAACACCATCCCAACTGTGAAGCAAGGAGGTGGAAACATCATTCTTTGGGGATGCTTTTCTGCAAAGGGGACAGGACGACTGCACCGTATTGAGGGGAGGATGGATGGGGCCATGTATCGCGAGATCTTGGCCAACAACCTCCTTCCCTCAGTAAGAGCATTGAAGATGGGTCGTGGCTGGGTCTTCCAGCATGACAACGACCCGAAACACACAGCCAGGGCAACTAAGGAGTGGCTCCGTAAGAAGCATCTCAAGGTCCTGGAGTGGCCTAGCCAGTCTCCAGACCTGAACCCAATAGAAAATCTTTGGAGGGAGCTGAAAGTCCGTATTGCCCAGCGACAGCCCCGAAACCTGAAGGATCTGGAGAAGGTCTGTATGGAGGAGTGGGCCAAAATCCCTGCTGCAGTGTGTGCAAACCTGGTCAAGAACTACAGGAAACGTATGATCTCTGTAATTGCAAACAAAGGTTTCTGTACCAAATATTAAGTTCTGCTTTTCTGATGTATCAAATACTTATATCATGTAATAAAATGCAAATTAATTACTTAAAAATCATACAATGTGATTTTCTGGATTTTTGTTTTAGATTCTGTCACTCACAGTTGAAGTGTACCTATGATAAAAATTACAGACTTCTACATGCTTTGTAAGTGGGCAAACCTGCAAAATCGGCAGTGTATCAAATACTTGTTCTCCTCACTGTATTATATATATATATATATATATAATTTTTCATTTTTTTAAAGGATGTGACAGCCTGACAAGATGGGCTTTTAATAAAACTTGGCTGTCTATGCAGTAGAAACACTTTTTTTTTTTTTTAATTGTACATGACTAGAGAGAGAGAGAGAGAAAAAAAAAGGTTGTTGCATTCTCTTTTGCCAAAAACGTCAACACCCATAATGCACTTTTGATATTAGTTTTAACAAAAACCCTGGTGCTGTCAAAAGTGCATCATGTGTGTTTTTGTCAATAAAAGTCTATCGGATGATACAAAATGACTAACATCTCCTTGTTTATTACAGAGGTGGGAGTGTATGTTTTCTAGACGTGGGCGTTACAGAAGGTCATGTGCTGTTTTTGCGTGCATCACATATGACGTATGTCTTTTAATTCATCATTTGTTAATATAATTTTAATTTATAAACCCTATTTAAGTGAAGTGAGTTTATATCAGTGGCTGTTTATAAGAAACTTGCATAAGTAAGCAGAGAAATCTAGACAAATATCTTACTCTTACCTGACTAAAAATGATATTTATTAATTGTATATGTTATTTTTTCATGGGATATCATCCATATTAAAACGAAATGAAAGCACGGTGAAGATTGGTGTGTAAACGGTAACTCAAGTATGTCAAAAAACACATGAGGAGAAGTTTTAGAATAATACAACATCAGCAATCACAGACATTCACATTCAGATGGGTTTGTTAATAAACAATAGGTAATTTGCCCTGTAATTTTTACAGAGATTGTGTGAAAAACACTGGCTTGGCAGATTCGGACGGGATTAAAATCACAAAGTATATCTTTGAAACATGAATTTCTCTAACGTCCCCCTGGAAAACTAGTCCTGTCCGAGTAGGGCTTAAGACTGAAAACTAAACATAACCGTGACATAACTGGGAAGCCCCACACGGATGCATGTAGCTGAGTGGAACCACTGGAGGAGACGGCATAAGGGAGACTGTGGAGACGAGACAGAGGAACTGGATGGCTTTGACAGTGGAGCAGGGAGAGAGAGGCTGGGCGGGACCACAATGAAGGAGACTTGGACGGGACCATCCGCAACAAAGACAAGGGCTGGACAGTGAACACTTGGGCTACGTTCAGACTGTCAGCCCAAATCCGATTTTTATGCATATCCAATTGAAATCCAAGCAGATCACATGAAATGCATATGCATATGTGGTTTGAAATCCTATTCAAATCGCATTTCTGATTTCTCTGATTGGATTTTACGTGGTTTATGTGACTTTCTGAATCAAAACGATAAAAAAGGTGTGCACATCCCAAACACCCTAATTGGGCTCAGGTGCAGGTCAACAAAATAACAATAATGAAAAAAAGAAGCGCGAAGTCCGCACACTGAAAATTGCTGCTCCAACAAATTTTATTGATCGGGCAACATTTCGCCCATCAGGTCTTCATCAGGCACAATACCCCAGTGGAATAAAATCAACTCTTTATAGAAAACAGGTGATCACCTTAATTGGACACACTCAAAAAACAGGTAACAAATGATTCAAGTCATGTGACAAGGGAAAGAAAGGGTGAAAAGATAAAATAATAAATAAAAAAATAAATAAAAATAAAAAAAGAGAAAAATAAATACTAACAATAGTGAATACTAACAATAATAAATAAATAGTGATTTATTTATTCATCTGCTGTTAATATTATTATTAAAGGTTTAGTTTTTATGTTGTTATATTTTTGATACGGCTTTATAATGTAATGGTTTATGTATATTTTGTTATTGTTAGTATTTATTTTTCTCTTTTTTTTCTTTTTTCTGTTCTTTTATCTTTTTTATCTCTCTTTTATTATTTTTCTTTATTTTTTCACCCTTTCTTTCCCTTGTCACATGACTTGAATCATTTGTTACCTGTTTGTCTAATTAAGGTGATCACCTGTTTTCTATAAAGAGTTGACGTTATTCCACTGGGGTATTGTGCCTGATGAAGACCTGTATAAAACTTTCTGTAGATTTCATCCTAAACGTGTGCGTGCGCACAAAACTTTTTTTTTTTTTTTAAACGGAAACGGTGGTGCGTTGAACACGCTGTTCTGATGATGCAAGAGTTGCAACTATGGCAGCTGAGAAGTCCATTCTTTGTGTTCTTTTTGAAGAATTTTCGGAGCCTGATGAAATCGGTATAAATACGTGTTTAATACTGCAAAATACGCTCAATGTTACAGTCACTGCCCTTGCCGCCCAGAATAAAAGAGAACATCCCAATCGAGTGAAGGGATTTGTGGAAACTGTGGTTCCTAATTATTGTGATCCAATATTTGTCTCGCATTTCAGGATGAAAAGACAAACACTTCAGGTGAAGGATAATCCACTTCTTACCTCCGAGACTGTGTTATGATCTATATGACCTTATTTTTATTGTGAGTATTAGGCTTATCATTATTACTGATCACTGTTGTGCTATGATATTGTAATATTTACCATTATATAATCAGAGGAGTATAGAAAAGTTTATGGAAGTGTCACTCCACAATACAATAGCAAAATACACTCACCTAAAGGATTATTAGGAACACCTGTTCAATTTCTCATTAATGCAATTATCTAATCAACCAATCACATGGCAGTTGCTTCAATGCATTTAGGGGTGTGGTCCTGGTCAAGACAATCTCCTGAACTCCAAACTGAATGTCAGAATGGGAAAGAAAGGTGATTTAAGCAATTTTGAGCGTGGCATGGTTGTTGGTGCCAGACGGGCCGGTCTGAGTATTTCACAATCTGCTCAGTTACTGGGATTTTCACGCACAACCATTTCCAGAGTTTACAAAGAATGGTGTGAAAAGGGAAAAACATCCAGTATGCGGCAGTCCTGTGGGCGAAAATGCCTTGTTGATGCTAGAGGTCAGAGGAGAATGGGCCGACTGATTCAAGCTGATAGAAGAGCAACTTTGACTGAAATAACCACTCGTTACAACCGAGGTATGCAGCAAAGCATTTGTGAAGCCACAACACGCACAACCTTGAGGCGGATGGGCTACAACAGCAGAAGACCCCACCGGGTACCACTCATCTCCGCTACAAATAGGAAAAAGAGGCTACAATTTGCACGAGCTCACCAAAATTGGACAGTTGAAGACTGGAAAAATGTTGCCTGGTCTGATGAGTCTCGATTTCTGTTGAGACATTCAGATGGTAGAGTCAGAATTTGGCGTAAACAGAATGAGAACATGGATCCATCATGCCTTGTTACCACTGTGCAGGCTGCTGGTGGTGGTGTAATGGTGTGGGGGATGTTTTCTTGGCACACTTTAGGCCCCTTAGTGCCAATTGGGCATCGTTTAAATGCCACGGCCTACCTGAGCATTGTTTCTGACCATGTCCATCCCTTTATGACCACCATGTACCCATCCTCTGATGGCTACTTCCAGCAGGATAATGCACCATGTCACAAAGCTCGAATCATTTCAAATTGGTTTCTTGAACATGACAATGAGTTCACTGTACTAAAATGGCCCCCACAGTCACCAGATCTCAACCCAATAGAGCATCTTTGGGATGTGGTGGAACGGGAGCTTCGTGCCCTGGATGTGCATCCCACAAATCTCCATCAACTGCAAGATGCTATCCTATCAATATGGGCCAACATTTCTAAAGAATGCTTTCAGCACCTTGTTGAATCAATGCCACGTAGAATTAAGGCAGTTCTGAAGGCGAAAGGGGGTCAAACACAGTATTAGTATGGTGTTCCTAATAATCCTTTAGGTGAGTGTATATAAACATGTATAGTATTTTTATAGACCCATTGTGCGAGCTGTCTCTTTAATACCGCGTGGTTTATATACATGTTGCTGCTGATTGGGCTGACATTTTTGACACACCCACCAAACAAGAGAAAACGTATCTCAAACCCGTTGCACACCGTTTTCCTGGGAACATGTTGTTCAACCCGGAAACTGTAGCAAAACGTTGCGCACCGGTTTGAGCTTGAACCAGCCCCATGTTTAACGGTACAAGCCATGAGAAAAATATGAGATACGGACTATGTGCCATCATTGCTAAAAATAATTCAGTATTGCCTTGTTTTAGAATAAATAAGCTAAATCAAAATTGTATAAAATACATTGAGAAAGTTTTCAGAGAAGATTTATTCTCAATCTTTCCACTGGCCAAGTAGTATTTTAATTGCTTCAAATAAATCAAATGTATGCAGTTTTGCCTATAAGGTAAACATATATTTTAGGATGTTTATATATATTTTACTGGAAACTGATACGCCTAGTTTCATGCAGTGTAAATAATTGTCTGACTCAGCGTGCCACTGACAAAATATAAAAAAAAATAAAAGGGCATATCTTACCGTTTCCTTCAAATATCCTTCCAATATAATGGTATTTTTCATAATATTGGGAAGACCATGGTTATCATTATGCTCTGTCTGTTCACGACACCAACAGCACACCTGCGTGCTGCAGAGTTTATTCAAACCGGCCAATGGACCGGTCGATCACAGTCCTTCGGTGTCTGTCATTATAGATGCTTAGACGGAGTCAAGTGCGCATCATTGATCATTATTCACATGGAAACATTTTCTTAGAACATGAGTTCTGCTATTTAGAACACAATTTAAAGCAGAATTATCATGCGCCAAGCAATCCTCGCTAGTTAAATCGTTAAAACACAGCATGCCACAGGAAAAGTGTTCAAAAGCAGCACATCCACTACAAATATTTCTTTTTAAATTAATATAAAAAAAGTTGTAACTTCTAGATAATAATTTCATGAAGTTTCAGTGCTTAACTCCATTAATGAGAGTGGCATATTTAATAACTAAATGTGTATATCAGATGGAAAACAGAATTTAAATCATTCAGTTTACGTCAATACTTTGCTCACTCCAGTAAAAGAGTGCATACGCACGGTCTAGAGTGTCCGTACGGTGTGCACATATTTACGCCTAGTTTATGTTTTATAAATCCCGATATGTGTGTGGAAAAATGCGCACGCACATTTCAATGCCTTTTTTGTGCGTATGCAATACATCAGGCCCCTGATGGTCGAAACATTGCCCGATAAATACAATTTGTTGGAACTGCTATTTTCAGTGTGCGGACTTCACTCTTCTTTTTTTCATTATGTGACTTTCTCACGCTACTTTCACTGTTATAGGAAATACACAGAAAGTCGCTGGAGAAACAAGGTTGTGTTGTTGCAAAGTGCCGGACGAGCAGAAAATGACAATACAATTGAATAACCTAGACTCTAATAAACTCTATACATAACATTACATGAGAACCATAAACGTTAACACAATACCATGAACAGAATGAACAGAGGGTTTAAAAACACAGGAGGATGATAATCAACAAAACAGGGAACAGGTGAGAACTAATTAGGAACCATGGCAATTAATGAATGACTATTACTCAGGCAATGTTGACAATGAAAAATAAGACTGAAAACTAAACAAGACAATGACAGTATGGACCACTTATGGTACTTTTAACGGTGGTAAAAATGACTTAGTCCATCCCTGCCTTGCCCATAAGTACAAATATATTGCATTTTGAATTTTCGTTCCCAAGATCCTGGTGTTCTGGTGTGCCTATCAGGCTTCTTAACTAGATAAACTAGCAAGACTGGAAAAAACTGGAAAATGCTGCCTTCGGAGGACACATTTCAAGGTAGGAAGGCATCAAGGCACGTCCGAATCCAATGTTAGCTTCACTTCCTGCCTCCTGAGAGACCTTCATCTGATTGATTTGTGAAGGCAGCATAGATGTAACGTTTTCCACTTCTGATGTCATTTCTAGTGAGAAATTACTACTGTAGTATTTGAATATATTTAGTTCTCAGCAAAGCTTGCTTTATTTTGCTGTAGATCATTAAACTGTTATGCTGCCTCAGAAGTCTGTCCGAAATCAGTTTCGTGAGGAGCCTTTGTGTGCTTACGCTGCCTTACAAGTCATTGCCTGATTAGGCAGCGAGCCAACAAGTCAGCTGCCTAGGTTTTCGGATGCAGTCATTGTTGTCATCAACAACCTTCAACAGTTAATTTTGATGGAATGACATGCAGGTGCACAAGCTAGTCCAGCACTAACCAGCATAAACCAGCTTGGACCATCATTAAAAATACACTTTCATATTTTCAGCAGGGTATGTCTTAATATACTCCATGAATAATTTAAAAAGTGAGCAGAGACACACAGCTTCCTCATGGAAATGCTGCATTTGGTTTCTCGCCTTCCAATTCCATCTTCAAAACAATGCTGCAGACATTCGTAAAATTAAACCTGAAGGTCCTTACCGCACCCTCTCAACTCCCATCAGCATCTGCCGGTGACAATACCTGAGAACTACAAGCCATGAAATGAAATAATAAAGACATGAGGCCTTCAAGGCAGGCTTGTTAAGAGCACATTTCACAAATTTGCACCAGTACTTCCACAATATTTCTGTGGAAACGCTTCCTATATGCTTGTAACAAATCTTTGATCACATCAAGAGCTACATGTATTATGTGTGACGGTGTCTTGCACTTACAGAGCTGGTGTCTTCATTTGCTTAGCCACATACTTATATTTGTTTCAAACATAAGCTACAACATGCAGTCCTCAAATAACACCCGATCAACACAAATAGCAACAAAAACCAAGGTCATTTCTTCCACCTCTTTGAGCTGGCTGTCTATAACCGGTTAAAGGCACGCAAACGTTCACATTAACGAGTTTGTGTGCTCTGTGCATCTTTAAAAAGGTTAGGCATTAATAATAAATTATTTGGACTTCAGGCTTTATCGGCACACATCGTCCTTGACTAGCACTTTTGATTGTAATCATTCACCTGCCCTTCACAGAAACCTCAGAAAAATCACCCAGGATATAATATATGCGGTGCTAAAGGGTACTGCTCGCAAATGGATGAAAAGAGGGGAGTAGCAACCATTTTAACCTGGGGGACATTTTAACCCCCCCCGATTTTGGGATATAATTATTATATTTTAAGAGCTTTGTTTTGCTTGGCCATTTTGCTGAGTGTAAATGCTGATGGTGCTTATATTACATTGTTACAATACATATTACTATATTTAATTCAGATTTCAAATGCAATTTTCACATTTTCATTGTGACTTGAGGTAGATTTTGAGCAGTATTGAGCAGATAATAGAGCAAAAAAAGGCCATATTATGTTCTTTTGCAAAGTCTTGATTTTGTTTTTGGGGTCTACAATAATAAGTTTTTATGCTTGAATGTTATAAAAAAAAAAAAAAAAAAAAACTTTTTTTTTTATTCTTTTTTTAATTTTCAATATTTTTAGATTATTGCAGCACCTCTCTTCCCAGTCTGTCAGTAATACTTAGGGGTGCGTTTCCCGAAAACATCGTTACCCAACTATTGTTGCAAGTTCCGTCGTTATCAGCATAGTTCAACGAGTCGGTGTTTCCCAAAACCATAGTTCCAACACTCAAAAAAAAAAAAAAAGCTGTTGAAAGAACTTAATTGAATTAAGGAAAGCTTTTCCACGAAATTGAATTACATTTTTTTTTCAGCAAAATCGAATTGGTTTGAAATGATTTGTTGTAAATACTACAGAAAAAACAAATGTAATTTTTACATAAAAAAGTTGTAGAAATTAAAGCATAAATATCAGCGTTATAAAATTAAGTAAAACAACTCAACTTTTCTGATACTGGTGTTCCCATCATGCACTGGGGTTTGAATAATTAATACGTTTTTTTTTTTTTTTTTTTCACTGTATTTACACTGTTTTATCATTGCTTTTGTTGTTAGGTTTAGTAACTTGCCATTTTGTGACATTTGGAGTTCATTTTCTACTCAAAATGACACATTCATACTCAAAAACGATCCATCAAATGTTACCGTCACCGTGTATTGTGTACCAAGTATTGAGGTCTCTGTGTTCAGGTGCCGCGTTGCTTCTATAGTGTAGATATGGTGTCTACACAATATCTATTGTGTTATTTACTTAGATATTTCTAAGTAAAGCATACACTTTAAAAGTGTGGTTTAATTCAATGTTATAATTTTTGAGTAAAATGTATTGCAAAGGAAACTTCAACTAAGCAGAAATTACTCAACCTTTTACTGGCCAAGTTAAAATTACTTATTTTCTTTGTAAATTTTACTTAACTTAGTTAAGTAGAGTTTACTTAATTCCATATGTGAAATTAACTTAAATATGTGTGCAAAAACTTGCCAAAGAAAAATTAAGTAAATCTTACTTATTGTTTTTTTTCAGTGTATGCAAAGCATGCTGGGAACTAGAAATACACTGCCCAGTTTCAGTCAGTGCAACAGAAATGATTGATGTAGTTCCAACACAAATGGTTTAGGTTAACTCAACATTTTACAAATTTAATGTCATTTAATGCAATAAAATTGAGTGCAAATGGTAATTAAGTAAAAAACTAAAGATTTGTGTTTCAGCTTATTTTATTTAAATAAACTGAGCAAACAGCTAGAATCATTTTTTTTTGAGTGAACGAACATTCGCAAACAGCATCGCAAAGTTGTGTGGTTGGAACGACAGCTCTCGACCTGTGCTTAGAAGCACAATTTCTTGTTTGCATGACATGACATGACATCATTATCTTGATCAAATAATCACGCTTACATTCAGTACAATCTATATCTTCTATTTCGAATATATACAAATATCATTTACGTCTTTTAGTTTGTCAAGAGATTTAAAGGGGGGTATCACACACAGTTTCTGTCAATCTCATGTTAATCTTGAGTACCTATAGAGTAGTATTGCATCCTTCATATCTCCGAAAAGTCTTTAGTTTTATCATATTTATAAAAGACAGATACGCTGTACCGAATCTTTCCGAATAAAACCGAGCGGCTGGAGGCGTATCGTGTGGGCGGAGCTAAAGAGTCATGTTCATGTTGTTTACTTGATGTGCACTTACGCGCCGATAGCCAACAACATAAAGACATTTGAAGCAGTTTTACTCACCGCCTGCGGTTCCAACGCATGACCGTGAACCTTTATCGTTGGGACCGCTCCATCTTTCAGCATTAGACGATCCGCAAATCCGGAGTTAAACTGGGCCTTGTTTATAAAACAATCATCGCCGAAATGCAGGGAACAAACAAAAACACGTGCGCAGCTCTATTGCTGCTCCGGAAAAACAAACTCCATCCACTGTCCCCTTAACGCTGGGTTCTTTGGGAAGCTGAACAGGGTTGTCTTGCCCTGACAACCAAAAACACACTTCTTTGGTGACATTGTTGATTTCGTGAAGTCCTGTGACCTGTGCAGCGCAGCCGACGACTTCCCTAAAGCCGAGCAAAGCGCGTTGATGGGCGTGCTTTTGCTCTCTCGCTCTGGTCGACCTGTGTGCGCGCGCCCTTCCGGGAGAAGTGCCCGTACAAGGAAATTCCGCCCTTGTTGGCGTCACATAGGCCCATACTCGAAAAAAAACTTTCCGAAACTTGTGAGAAACCGGAAGGAGTATTTTTGGCACAGAAATTCTCCGTCAAACAACTTATTTTTTTGAAACTTTGGCCATGTTTAGCATGGGAATCCAAGTCTTTAACAATGTAAAAAACTCAGAATGCATGAAATAGCATTATACCCCCCCTTTAAAGCATTGTTTTTGAAGAGTGCACATGTGCCTACATGCTCCAGTATGTAAGAATAAGCCTATGATTAAATCTGGAAATAAAGCAAAATAACTGGGAAAAATTTGAATTAGTCCTCAGATGCATTGTCCCTAATTAATAGCCAAAAGAATAGCATTAATTCGATCTCAAACGGATTCATTAAAAGAAGTTATTACTCCACTACCTGCGTGACGACAAATGTTAACAACAAATTTCCGACAATATGGTTTCAGGAAACAGATGTTACTAGCTAGCTGATTTCTTCAACGATGCATCATACTATGGTAGTTTAAGCAGCGAGTTACGTCGTTGTACGGGAAACACACCCCTTTTTAGTTCCTGTTTCTATGAAGCCGTTCCTTCCAAAATGTGCTATGCGCTCTGATTGGTCAGCTTGATCAGTGTGTTGTGTGATTGGTCAGCCGCTACGAGCATGTTTCGGAACTACTGTGTGAGTTGTCTAAATAATATTCATGAGCCATATTGATAAGGGTTAGAATGTGTCCCTCCCACTTCAGATCATTCCTACTCCCCAGAATAAAAATATTGACAGGGATGTAAGGGCATAAGAAAGCTGCAAGCAAGCATGAGCTGTATGGGAATGTATCATGGTGAGTTCACATAATGCTCAGTTACTGCTCAATGTCAGCATCCATTCGTCTTACCTCTCTCCCTGACCACATCGGCTCCTCTGGGACAGAGTTCATGCTTGATTGATACTTCTTTAAAGAAGATGTCTTGAAGCCTGGTCTGAAGGGCACGCTTTCATTCCAACAAAACCAAATGGACTTGAAGGTGTTGGTATTATGTTTACGGCGTTTAATGGATTACAGTACATAACACAATGTACAAAAATCCCACTAGTGACAAGCCAGAATCCAATTTATTTTCAGTGCTCCTATTGAACGTATCATAAATAACTTCAGAAATGTCAAACATGTCCTGAGAGTTGCAGTTTTCAGAAGGAGGAGGTTATTATTCTGTGATTGCGGTGTGATACTCTCATTCTTGGGAGCTTTTCTTAGTGTGTCTGATTAAATTTGAGAACTCTTAGGATGTGTGACATGACTGTGTCCTCACTTTTCACCTCTCTCTCTTTCTCACACTTACTCTGTTCCTCGCTGTTTTTGGATAAAGCAGAGGCTGGTATAGCTCGTGAAATGCTCTACTTCCCCCTGACACTTTTAGAAATGGCAGTGAAAATTCATAAATATTCATGTTCCACCACTGCTTCATTGTGCTGCACATCTACAGGGGTGATAGAGAGAGAACTTTTCTATTAGCGGCCTTTCTGCTCAGATAATGTTGGGTTCTAAAGAGAAGCAGTTTGGAGACTGGCTACATGGGCACCTCCAATCAAGAATGACAGGAAAGAGAAGGAGCGAGGCCAGGAGGAAAGGACAGAGTAAAGGCGCAACTCACGTCCTGTGAGTCACAAAGGCGATTGTGCGGACTCAAATAAATTGCTTAAGACATAGGAATGTTCATGCTGACTTCTGGAGAGAGTCCAGTAGTTATAATCTGAAATGATCTTACAGTGCCCTTCATCAGCCAAACTCTTCCATAGCGAAGGTTTTCACTTTTCACCCCCCAAAAAATGAAAATTCTGTTTCTCATCACTACCCTCATGCTGTTCCAAACTTGTATGACTTTCTTTCATCTGCAGAGCACACACAAGCAAAAATATATTTTGAAGAAAGTTGGGGTCCAAACAACACTGAAACCCATTTACTTTCATTGCATTTTATATATATATATATATACACTCACCTAAAGGATTATTAGGAACACCATACTAATACTGTGTTTGACCCCCTTTCGCCTTCAGAACTGCCTTAATTCTACGTGGCATTGATTCAACAAGGTGCTGAAAGCATTCTTTAGAAATGTTGGCCCATATTGATAGGATAGCATCTTGCAGTTGATGGAGATTTGTGGGATGCACATCCAGGGCACGAAGCTCCCGTTCCACCACATCCCAAAGATGCTCTATTGGGTTGAGATCTGGTGACTGTGGGGGCCATTTTAGTACAGTGAACTCATTGTCATGTTCAAGAAACCAATTTGAAATGATTCGAGCTTTGTGACATGGTGCATTATCCTGCTGGAAGTAGCCATCAGAGGATGGGTACATGGTGGTCATAAAGGGATGGACATGGTCAGAAACAATGCTCAGGTAGGCCGTGGCATTTAAACGATGCCCAATTGGCACTAAGGGGCCTAAAGTGTGCCAAGAAAACATCCCCCACACCATTACACCACCACCACCAGCCTGCACAGTGGTAACAAGGCATGATGGATCCGTGTTCTCATTCTGTTTACGCCAAATTCTGACTCTACCATCTGAATGTCTCAACAGAAATCGAGACTCATCAGACCAGGCAACATTTTTCCAGTCTTCAACTGTCCAATTTTGGTGAGCTCGTGCAAATTGTAGCCTCTTTTTCCTATTTGTAGTGGAGATGAGTGGTACCCGGTGGGGTCTTCTGCTGTTGTAGCCCATCCGCCTCAAGGTTGTGCGTGTTGTGGCTTCACAAATGCTTTGCTGCATACCTCAGTTGTAACGAGTGGTTATTTCAGTCAAAGTTGCTCTTCTATCAGCTTGAATCAGTCGGCCCATTCTCCTCTGACCTCTAGCATCAACAAGGCATTTTCGCCCACAGGACTGCCGCATACTGGATGTTTTTCCCTTTTCACACCATTCTTTGTAAACTCTAGAAATGGTTGTGCGTGAAAATCCCAGTAACTGAGCAGATTGTGAAATACTCAGACCGGCCCGTCTGGCACCAACAACCATGCCACGCTCAAAATTGCTTAAATCACCTTTCTTTCCCATTCTGACATTCAGTTTGGAGTTCAGGAGATTGTCTTGACCAGGACCACACCCCTAAATGCATTGAAGCAACTGCCATGTGATTGGTTGATTAGATAATTGCATTAATGAGAAATTGAACAGGTGTTCCTAATAATCCTTTAGGTGAGTGTATATATATAGGGGTGTAACAGTACACGTATTCGCACCGAACTGTTTCGGTACAGGGCTTGTAAACAATGTCACGTAGCATTTACCTCAGAAGTCATTCAGAGTCCACAGCTGGTTAGTTCACTAGAGAAATGAACTCTTTCACTAAATATATGCACTATATTAGCCTATATATTCATTATATTCTACTTAACCTGTTAGTGATGTCTTGATTATTTAATGTATGTTTAAATTAATCTGTCATGAAAATGACAGCCACTGTGTATAAATGATTAGATTTCAACAACAAACTGGAGTAAAAACATAATTTTATAATTAGATTTAGAAGTTAATACAAAAACTGCCTGATGTGAAGTTTACATGTTTTGCATACAATGTGTTATTTGAGTGTTGATTATTATATCTAAAAATAAATAGCAACTGAATTTAGGGCTCTGTTGTTATATTATAGTAATGCACAAGTAAGGGCTCCCTGTATAGTTTACACTTTACAGCATTAGCAGAGAGAGTTTTTTTTTTATCTTTAAGAAACTTTTAGTTATAATTGAATTAATTTAAGGACAGACACAATTTGTTTAGTAAAACAGTTTAATTAAAAAAAAAAAAAAAAAAAATATATATATATATATATATTAGGTGTGTAACGGTACACGTATTCGTACCGAACCGAACCATTTTGGTACAGGACTTCCGGTACGGTGCACGTGTGTACCGAACGGGTATGAATGCAATCTTTAACAGTTAACAGTAGGCTTGTTTTACACACGGAACATACTTAAATCCGTGTTCCCACACGAACATATTAAGTATTCTGTCCATTTTATCACGAAATTCAAACGATAAACGCGGTTTTGACGCTCTTTAATGTGACGTGACAGATCTCTGTATATGCGCGTCAGTTCAAACGGCAGTCATCGCGATGGGAGTGAACGCGATCATCTCTTCCTAGTCAAAGAATAAACATGAATCAACAGTCGACGGTATGTTGAGGATACATTACAACTTACTGAAACGTATATGTTGTGTAATCGCTCAATCAGTGTTTAAAAAAAAAGTTATAAAAGTTTCAGTTTATGAAAATGTAAAATGTTAAAATATAACTGTTAAATATTTTATAATAATATGTATTTTAGAAAATGTGTTTTACTGTAAAACTGCAAGAAAATCAAAGCCAAATATATTAACAAGCTATGTTCCAAATTTTAGGTTGATATCTCAAAAAATGAGCTTTCAGTAATATTTTGTTTGGGCGCAGTACCAAACTTTTCCACTAGATGACATCCAAGCTCCATTACTGACCATATATGGGCACCTCCATTATGGTTTGAGTGATATGAACCATACATTTCCATAATTTTCATACATTTTATGAAGTAGACATCCTATTCAGAAGTAGTATGGGCAGTTTGGCAGAATTTGATTTGAATTCAACCTCTAATAAGCACATAAAAAGAACGTGCATTATCGCGCACTGCTGCATCACAAACGGTAAATGAAAATTGTATAAAATTTCTTTATATTTAAAACATTTTCAGAACTTTTTTTCCTCAAATTTATTTGATGTTATCTTTTGACCTCTTGGCATGAAAGCAAATCGTTTTTTTACCAATCATTCATGATTTTTCGTGTTCAACGCTATTTCAAAATAAAGTCTGAACTGAATATGAAAATATGAAAACTAGAATTTATAAGCTGCATCACTACACAAGGGGACTAGCTAACGTCACCCTGAAGAGAACAGCAACTTAGTAGTAAGTTTTCCATTGTTTATGAATTTTGCCAAGATATTGTTAGAGATGATAGACAAGATGTTATAGAATAATAATTGAATGGAAACCCAATTTTGACAAAATTGACATCGATCTATTTTTTTTTGATCTGCCTGAAAAAGTCCCAGCGCAACATCCGACGGGTTTTCCCAGATCGCATCACATATTATAGTAATGTGCAAGTAAGGGCTCCCTATATAGTTTACACTTTACAGCATTAGCAGAGATATAAAAAAAAAATGCATCTTTTAAGAAACTTTTAGTTATAATTGAATTAATTTAGGGACAGACACAATTTGTTCAGTAAACCACTGTTTAATAAAAATAAAAAAAAAACAATTTTATATTTAGTTTTCTCTCCCCTGCTGTACCGAACCCATACCGATCCATGACTTCAAAACCGAGGTAGGCCTACGTACCTGTGGCAGGGGGGGCGTGGTTTAGCGAGGTCTGCACGGAGAGAGAGAGTCGGGAGAACGGCGGTGAGTAAGTAGGTCAAGTGCAAATGATAAACACCTGTGTCTGATTGCAGTGATTGGCGCTGGGAGATGGCATAAAAAGCCACAAGAGAACGAGGACTGGGAGAGAGAGACTGACTGGGCACTCGTGCAGACTGGGAGACGGAGAGCTGGAGAAAGATTGCTGTGAACAAGTTATATTGAACGCTGTTATTGAGTTATTGAGAGCGCTGTGAGCGCGACTTTATTTTGTTTGTACCACGAGAGTTCTGAATAAAACACGAGTCCCAGTCACGCCGACCCTGTCTTCTTCCTCCTTATTTACGAACTTTGTTACAGTACCGAACCATCAGTTCTGTGTACCGTTACACCCCTATATATATATATATATATAATTACAGAAACATCCTAACTTAGAATCCTATTGCTACGTGTGCTGAGAGACGAGACGAAGAGAGAATCCACATGCACACACGACTTTAATGAAAAGATTCCACATGAAATGACAGGAACATCACTCCTAACCCAAAATACGAACACGATCCAACAGAAACAATGGCTAGCAAAGCACAACTGAAAAGAACAAGCTTAAATACACAGAGCAATCAGTGATGATTAACTAGAGGTTTAAATAATGACGATAACTATAAAAACTTAAACAAGCAGAAACTGAAACCAAACAAAGGAAGGGAGTACAGAAGCAACGAGAACAGAGAATACATTTCAACAAAAGTCCATACTAAACAAAAGACAGAACCAGGATCGTAACATAGGCCCCCCTCAAAAGAGCGGCTTTCAGAAGCTCCAAACCAGTCCAGGAGGGAGGTGGAGCAGAGGAGGAACAGGGGGAGGGATGAAGGGCCAATACCCAGAGGTAGAAGGTGGTCTGGGAACTGAGCAGGTGGCCACGGCGGAGCCGGCAATGACCACCATGGCAGATAAGACGGAACCAAAGACCACCAAGGCGGAGCAGACGGAGCCGGAGACCACTTCACTGGAGCTGGCGGAACTAGAGATCCCCAAGGCGGGCACACAGAGCTGAAGACCACCTCAGCAGAGCAGACATGACTGAAGATACCCTCAGCAGAGCAGAAGACCACCAAAACAGATCAGGCAATACTGCAACAAAGAGCACAGAGAGGCCAGAGCTGGACCATCACAGAGGGTCCAGAGAAGATCTCTGTGGTCATGTCAGGGCAGACAGGAAGTTCCCTGACGACCTCCGTCATCGTATCGGGGCAGACAAGGAATTGAAAGACAGTGAAGCAGAGGGTTCATCAAAGGCCTTCTTGGTCACAGCAGGACATACAGAGAATTCAGGAACGGGAGCTGCCACCTCAGACAAAACTGAAACCGGTGCCATTGCCTCGGAAGAAACTGGAGAAGCATGCATTGCCCAAACACACAAAATAGCCACCGCCATCAGAGGAAGTGCACTCAGCGGTGGAAGGACCTCTGAGGAACTAAGAACCACTGGACTGGAAAGGTCTGGGACTAACACTTACACAAGGAGAAACTGAAACCAAACACAGGAAGGGAGTACAGAAACAATGAGAACAAATAATACAATTTAACATTTAAAGGGGTCATGAATTGAGAAATCAACTTTCCCTTGAGCTTTTGATATATAAAAGGTCATGGTAATATAAGAATATCCTATAAATTTCAGAGCTTAAAACTTCCTTGTTAGTCAAAGAAAAGCTTTTATTGACAGCTGGCTCATCAAACGATCGATCTGCGAATGTGCGTCCCCGTGACGTCAGAGTGCAGTGAAACGCCGCTTTAACCGAAGAAGACGAACGCCTAATTCTGTAGCTCCGCCCACCGACTCGTGCCTGGCATGTTAGATAAATAACAGGTCTACGTGGAGCTAAACCGGATTGAACTTCCAAGCAATAAAGCTTATGGCATGTTTCAAACAATGGATTCCAAAATGCATGGTTGAACTTTATTTTTAATGACGATCCAGGGAAGACATTGCATTTGTTCGCTTCATTTCACCGGATTCGTTTGTAAACAAGAGACTGGATTTGCAGACAGGATGAGATTAAAAAACAATGCTGTGGCTTCTGGATCTGACAGGAATGATGCAACACAATTATGTGAGTAAATTTTTTTTTTATATGTGATAGTATTGCATTGTTACGTTTGATATCTACTGATTATATAAGTGTCTAACTAAACATAACTTCCACGCTGTCACAGGCTTTGTATTTGAGTTGGTTCATTGTCCTGCGATTTGTGATCAGACTCGAACATGTATGGGCAACACGGTCTCACTCCTATTCGTCACATATTGACGCTTGGTCAGGACCCCTCGGTGTCACTTTTTAACGCACAGGGTACCCCTTTAGCGTCGTTTTCCAACGCACCAGGTACTCCATTTTATTTCAGTTGTTTGCCCAATGCGTCAGATCAAGACGCATTTAATTCTTTGCATTTGTAAAAGTAGACATGATTTTATGAATATTTATAGGCTACTTTTATAATTTGGAGCAACTAACCAAATCAAAATCAAATCACCTTTATTTATATAGCGCTTTTTTACAATGAAAATTGTTTCAAAGCAGCTTCACAGTGGTAACAGGAAAATAATGCAACGGAATTTGATTCGGCTCAAATTCGTGAAAACGGTGATGTCATCCAGCTCATTTCAATTATCATATAGTGTCAATGCGGGCAGATCAGTAATATAGTTGAAATTTAAGTGTCCCCAACTGAGCAAGCCAAAAGCCAAAGGCGACGGTGGCAAGGAACCAAAACTCCTTCAGGGCCAGAATGGAGAAAAAAACCTTGGGAGAAACCAGGCTCAGTCGGGGTGCCAGTTCTCCTCTGGCCGACAAACAAATAGTGTATGATTATGATTCTGGCAACATTACAGGTCAGAAGTCATATTAGATCAATAAATATTCGTAGGATTATTCGAAAGATTGGAGTCGTCACGCCGGGGACGGGTTTAATGAGGATGTCGTGTCGATGCGGCATTTACAGGGGGGAGTTTAATTGACACGGTCTCTACAGACACTTCAGGGATATGGTCGTCATGTCCAGGCTAAGGGCCTCCATCTGGTCTGGATACGGCCCGGATCCGGCCGACTGCAGTAAACCTCGGGATAAACAGAGAGACTAACATTAGCGTAGATGCCATTCTTCTTATGATGTAACGAGTACATCAGGTGTTATTGGAAGTGTTCCCGGTTCCGGCTGACCTAGTTAATGCAGCCTAAAACAATCATTTAACTGATTTGAATAATAGAAATTAAAAAAATGTTTTATGTGTATGCCATAGTAAAGAGATGTGTTTTTAGTCTAGATTTAAACTGACAGAGTGTGTCTGCTTCCCGAACAATGCTAGGAAGACTGTTCCAGAGTTTAGGTGCTAAATAGGGAAAGGATCGAACGCCTGCAGTTGATTTTGATATTCTAGGTATTATCAACTGGCCAGAATTTTGAGACCGCAATAAACGTGATGGAGTATAATGCGTTAAGAGCTCGCTCAAGTACTGGGGAGCTAAACCATTTAGTGCTTTGTAAGTAATCAGCAAGATTTTAAAATGTATACGATGTTTAATAGGGAGCCAATGCAGTGTTGCCAGAACCGGGCTAATATGGTCATACTTCCTGGTTCTAGTAAGAACTCTAGCTGCTGCGTTTTGGACAAGCTGCAGTTTATTTATTAACTAACCCCACTCCTACCCTAAACCTACCCACTTCTCAACAATATACAGTGTGGAGAACAAGTATTTGATACACTGCCGATTTTGCAGGTTTGCCCACTTACAAAGCATGTAGAGGTCTATAATTTTTATCATAGGTACTCTTCAACTGTGAGTGACGGAATCTAAAACAAAAATCCAGATGATTTTTAAGTAATTAATTTGCATTTTATTGCATGACATAAGTATTTGATCACCTACCAACCAGTAAGAATTCCGGCTCTCACAGACTTGTTAGTTTTTCTTTAAGAAGCCCTCCTGTTCTCCACTCATTACCTGTATTAACTGCACCTGTTTGAACTTGTTACCTGTATAAAGGACACCTGTCCCCACTGTAAAACACGTAACAGGCAAATAAAAGTACAGTCACAGGTATTTATTGCAAAAACTGACCAAAAACAGTATAAAAGTATTAACTCATGTTGCATTCCAGGTCTTCTGAAGTCATACGATATCTTTATGTGAAGAACAGAGTTGATCTTAATGTTTTAATCGCTGAAATGATGATCCAACCCTCTGCTCCGTAAACACACACTCCACTCAGTCATATCTCATTCAAATGATACACCCGACTCTTTAGCATGATGCAATCGGTCACGAGACACACGAGATCCAATGGCATTTTACAATCAAAGCTGACGTAATGACGCAATTGGTCACGAGACATACGACAGCCAATGCTGTCAAAGCTGACGTAACGTTTCCTCGGGCGGCAATTTTTGAAATGTGTTCATGATCTTCGGCGGATGGACTCGACGCTGATCACTTTTGGGCATTTTCTTCAAACAGATCAATCATTTGGCCTCGGAACACTTGGAATATTCATACTTTTTGAATAAATTGTAGCTGCAGTCGTATCTGCCTGTTATATCCTGTTTTTTATAATACACAAATGGGTAGGTTTAGGGATGGGGTTAGGTTACATGTTCAAAATGTGTCTGAATAGCGTAAATAAAAAAAGAAAATAAATGTAAATAAAATTATGCTGGCTGATTAAATTGAGAATCACACTCCACGCCAAAGGTTTCTCATTGAAATCAATGGAGTACTGCACATCGAAAAACAACGCTAAAGGGGTACCCTGTGTGTTAAAAAGTGACGCCGAAGGGAATTGACCAAGCGTCAATATGTGACAAATAGGAGTGAGACCATGTTGGTATGCGCCAGGGCTTAAATAGTGAAACACGCACGCGGTTATATCCACCGATCAGGCCGGCCAAGTAATAAAAAAATAATATTCCAATTAATTGCGGGTGGATGAGAGATAAATCATTGTGTTTGTTTGATAAAGACATTTTGCGAGCCCTGTGGGCGAATCATTCCGGATGCTGTTTCTCCACATTGGAAGTTTTCAAAACAATTCCTCACGTGTAAGGGAGCCGAAGCTCATTATAATATGCAAAACTGTTATCCAATCATAGCAGTGGGCGTTTACTTCCAAGTCTTCAATGCGGCATGCCCATAAAAACCGAGCGTTCCAGGAGATAGCCTATTACTTATTCATTATGATGTTTTTAAAAGTAAAAACCACGCGAACGTCATAAGTTGACCTCAGACAACAGTATAAAAAAATAAAAAAAGCCAGTTCATGACCCCTTTAACAAAAAAGTCCATACAAAACAAAAGACACAGAACCGTTAATCTGTTTGATAATTTCACATGGGAAATAGAGCTTTTAAATCTTAAGTCAAGAATTAAGACGTTAAGAAGACATTGAGAAGTTTCTGTAATACGTGTCCAGAATATCTCCTTTTGTGTTCCACAGTAAATGAGAGAATGTTTGTTTTTCGTACAATTATCCCTATAAGCGATATCATACTGATAAAATACATAATAAAGAAACAAAAAAGACCAAAGCAATATCCAAAGACCAGAATATCATAAGCTGCGTCCGAAATCGAATACTTCCCTACTATATTGTATGTGATAAACAGTATGCCAAAAGAGTACTATGTCCGAATACATAGTATTCAAAAAACAGTAGGCAAACGTACCCGGATGACCTATTACTTCCGCCGAGATTCTTGAAGTGTTCGTTCATGGTAGAGCATTTATGAAAGGCAGTGAAGCAACGCAACTGACAGTGGTAGGTCACGTGACAGTAAAAACATGGTGGATGTGGTATGTCCAGAATACTTTCATACTATACACATTTATTCTATATAGCATTTTATTCATACTATATGTATTTTTTAACATTCACAAAGTAAATTCAAATTCAAATGTTTGTTCCTACTCAGACAGTATGCAATTTCGGACGCAGCGATAGAGACTTTAAGGTTGGCTATTATGCCTTGTACCTAAGCAACCACCGAGAACTGCCTAGCCTAGAATTCACTCTGAATGTAGTAACTGCATTGAAACAATAAAAACACACAGAACACACAACAACTGCATTGCTTTTGCAAGAGCCTACAACATCCTATCAACAGCATAGCAACAATCTAAAATTATAGGAACTACGACATCCCAGAAACTGCTTAGCGACATGCAAAAACAATTCAGAAAACATTAATAACCACATAGCAATGCCCTGGAAATTACCCACAAGACAGAAAGCACTGGCAACCACCTATGACACCCTAAAAGCTGCATAACAACATCAGAGAACAATGCCCTGGCAATTACCCACAATACCTTAACAACCACATACTGTAGAAATGTGCTAGCAACAACCTGAAACCCTAGAAACTTCATAGCAACATGTAACACACACACACACACACACGCACACACGTTGGTGCACCTATCATTATGAGGACATTCCATAGACATAATGGTTTTTATACTGTAAAAACTCTATCCCCCTACAGTACACTAAACCTACCCATCATAAAAAAAACTTTTTGCATTTTTACATTTTTAATAAAACATTGTTTAGTATGTTTGTAAGCCATTTTAATTACAAGAAAATGTACTCATAAAGCACTTCTACGTTGTAATACCCATGTCATTACACAAATTTGTGTCCTGATAAACAAACACACACACACACACACACACACACTCATCACAGCAGTCATGGCAGTGACTAAAAACTGTGAGGCACATCGCAATGGTCAAAGATATCCATCTAGTGCAGTGGTTCTCAAGCATTTAAACTCCAAGACAATATGAGGTTTTGAGTATAAAATTTAAAATAAGAAATATGATGTCAGTTTACATTTACATTTATTCATTTAGCAGATGCCTTTGCCAAAGAGAAAAATGAGGAATACAACAAGCAATTCAATAACACAATAACATGGCAGTTACACAGGCAACCCCCTATTTCTTTAGAAAATGTAAAATCTAGTTAGGTTTATTACTGTTTAAAAAGTCTGATCATTTAGAAAAGTACACACCTCACCTCAACAATCTCTAATCCTAAACATGAGCAATAGTAATAATTATGCCTGCTTTTGAAAACACTACTAAATACTACCCAAAAATGAACATTAACCAAACAATAGAACAATGGGAGGAAATCTGAAGCCATCTTTCTAAAGCTGACCTCACCCGTGTTCAGTGATTCAGAATGTACACTAAATTAGAGATATTTTTTTCAGGAAGCAAATTTTCTCTTATTTACCAAACATCTATTATGAAAAATATGCTTGTTTTCAGTCACCAGGACATGAATAAAATACATTGTTCCCTTTTTAATGTTTCATAAATCACAAAATACCAGCATGTATAAATGCGATGGAATAAAATGACAAATGTGCAGGATCAGAGAAAGCAAATTTAGAACGTAAAATAAGGAAAATGTTTGGTAGAATCAGAGTTGTTGCAAACACAACACAACACAACACAACACAACACAACACAAAAAAGCATAACCCAAAATAAAATTTGTTGAACGATCTGAGGTTTTGAAAGTGAACTGAACTGAACAGAAAATGCATAATTTTTTTTTTTTTTAGTTAAGGTAGTAAACAGGATGCAGAATTTGAATATAAATAATGTGAATGTACGAAATTAGAATTAAACTGAAAATAAATTAATTGTAAATAGAATGTAACTAGAAAATAAATGTAAAAGCAAAGATGATAGATAGATAGATAGATAGATAGATAGATAGATAGATAGATAGATAGATAGATAGATAGATAGATAGATAGATAGATAGATAGATAGATAGATAGATAGATAGATAGATAGATAGATAGATAGAACTCAGGGACTAAAGTATTTTAGTGCAATTGTCACTTAGTAGAAGTAAGCCAGATTCTTCAGATTTGAACATTTTAACATGTAAATATATAATTTGAATCAGAGAGTCAACTATGGTCAGTTGTGGTTGTCAGCCATTGCTCTGATGTAAGTGGAATCTCATTCGTCCCTGCCTGCAGTCTGTCCAGTGGTTCTGGTTCAGTACTGATTTTATATCGATCTTCTGCCTCTCCCAGAGCACACAAGACACAACGATAAGTCTCGCTGGACCCCCCAACCATCCTTCTGTTTTTAGGGCCCTGCTTTTCGCCCAAGGGACTGAATGTGTTAAATAATTCCTGACCGGTCATTGATATCGGATCTGTCAAGAGATCTCTCGTCTTCCCTTCATTTGGAACATTGATTTAAACCAGGTGAAAATCTGTCTCGCTAAATAATTTGTATTGCTCCTCTTTCTTTGGGACATCCTCATTTTCTTTTCATCAGATTAGAGACCTGACACAGCTCAAAGGCCATAACTGTAGGTTATTTGGTGTTGAAATGTTTACAGAAATTTTAACGTAATAAGCAGCTCTATTTTGCAACAGGCCTAATCACAAAGCTTGATCTCAAAACCAGAATCTATGCATGGCTGGGAATAATAGAAAATAATAATAATAATAATAAAAATACCTGAGTATGTTATTTGTTGAAATGTTGTTTTTCGTAGCATTTGCAGAAAGGAAAAGCAAATATTCAACAGGATTATACAAAGCTGAATGTCACACAAAGGTACGTCAGCGCTGAATCTACAACCATCTACATAATGACATCCTGCAGAAATAACACAAGCGTAAAGGAATAGTTTTCAGCACAAAATGACAATTCTCTCATCATTTACTCACCCTCATTTCATACCAAACCTATATGCTGTTATTTTTTCCTACAGAACAAAAAAATAAATAAATAAAAAAAATCAAGTACCATTGCACAGGTCTTGCCATACAGCGCCTGTCAGTGTCAAACCCTAAAAACCCATACAAGTCTTCTGAAGGTTTGCATGAGAAAAAGCCTGAATTAATTTCATTAATTTATTCCATAAGTAGCTTCTTAATGGGGGATTATGGAGATAAAGTTAGCAATATTCATGTGATCTAAACATGGGGACCTTATGAAATTTTCATTTTATGTGAATGTAGGCCTACATAATTTAAAATAAAATAGCATATTCAATACTATTATTACTCTTTAAAATTACTGAGTGTACATGTAATACTTGTTAGATTCCCATGCTTTTCTGGGACTTTGGTGTAGTTTACATAATTTTCATGCCACTGTTCACCTCACAAAAGAAATGAAGGTAATATAACACATTTAAATGATACACTCTGCAATTAAATCAAAAACAGCTCATGGTGAATCCATTATTAGGCCTTCAAGTGGTGCGGATAATGATACCTCAGTCTGGCTAACTCATTACTAACCATTTGAAGGCAATAACACAGATCCAGAAAAAAAACGAAATACATTACAGTCTGGCTGTATCGATCAAACTCATCACATTATAGCAGTTTAAATGTGCAAACTCTGGTTCAGAGACCTTTTATAAATAAATATGGGGACATTTTATTATTATTATATATTATTAAGTTAATGTATAATATAATATATGCATGACATGCTGTCTCACTCTACAAAAAGCTCCTCACTGGACCCAGAAAACGCTCATCTGATGAAGCAAAACACCTCAGTTTCAGAGGAGCTTGGGGCAATGGGCTGTAGGAAAATGATCATGATACATGTTCCTGGAGAGCATTGCCTTAGATGTAGCACATTAGATGAACAGTAAGAGAGATAGGATGGAGACATCATGATATTGATGACTGACATTTACAGCAGCTCATGGGGCTTTAGACATCAAGTTAGTTTCAATAGAGGTGAAAAAAAGATGAATTGAACTGAATGTTACATTTATTTAGGCCTGTTTCATTTTAGGCACAGAGTTCGATTGGTTACCTTGGGCAAACCTGTGGTTTTATTGGATGGTTGTGAATTATAATAGGCGTTGTATGCGTTTAATTCTGTCATTATTCACTCACCCACGTTATTCCAAACCTGTATGTTTCATGCAGATCTTTTCATACAAAGACAGCTTGTAGTGATACTTCCATGACTTAAACACAAAACTATCATATGCAGTTGCTTCAAAATGTCTCCTTTATGTGTTACACGGAAGAAAACGTCTAGGTTACTAATGTAACCCTCGTTCCCTGAAGGAGGGAACAGAGATGTTACATCATAACTAGTCTCAGCCTCAGACGTCACCCCGTTGGCTGGACATCTGCATGGCACACTTATCTGGAAACACTTCAGGAGTTTCGAAGTCGTCATCTGATCTGATTGGTTGAATTCTACAGGATGTCCGCGAGACGTGTGTGTTGAATTCTTTAACGCTCCATCTGAAAACAAATGCTGCGACTCCAAACTCCCTCATGGAAGAAGAACGCCGTCGTGTTTACAACTGTAACAATGAGCGCTTACTAGGATCAACTAAACGCTGGATTTTCAAAAGTATGTGAAGTTCGTGGCTCCATTGTTGCAGTAAACTTGAAAAACGTTCATGAATTAATAATTTGTAGATGCACGCCGGTCTGTTATTGCAGGGACATCGACTATACATTTTCACGCCCCTAAACATGACGTGGAACAAAACGAACTGTGATTGGTTGCGTTACATGTCAGTCAAACGTCCTCTTGGGCGGTCCTTGACCAATGAAAGCTGCGATGGAGTCCAGACCTTTTGCCGTGATTCTGAAGGTCTGGCTATGCGAGACTACGTCATAACTGTCTGATGTATTGGGATCTCGCCTGAGAGCCCAATCACCTTCAAGTGGTAACAAAACAAGCAAATGCACATTGGTGAGTGAGATCCCATCCATATGGGTATATAAAGCAGCATGCAACACTCACACAGTTAAGTTTTGCGCTGAGGAGTCAAGACGGGGTCCCGGCTGGTGGCACAGCGGTGGCACAGGGGTTATGGCAATGGGACATAATGTCTCTGTTCCCTCCTTCAGGAGTACATTAGTAACCAAGATGTTCCCTATCAGTCTGTAACGTTCGACGTTACGTCATAGCTGACTAATGTATTGGGATCCCAGTGGAAAGTGGCACTACTGCTGCCCCTTCCCAGCACCCTGTGTAAGTCGATTGGTCCTCCGTACCTGGTGGGGCGGAAAGGATAGGACTTTTCAAGGGGAATGTCGATCGCTGCTGTTCCTTTTTTACACCCTATACAGTACATCCACGACTAGTTGGATAACCCTGGGGAAGCGTGCCTAGTCCAGACAGAAAGGGACGCTACGGAGACCACATCCTGCCCACAGGGTGGTAACATGTGGAGTTACATATATGGACTGACCCTTCGGGCAATGCTACATACTGTATGGAAGATCTCTGTGGTAGAACCTGCCTTGACAGGTGTGAAATCGGCTCCACTTGGAGATTGTAGAATTTCGCGTGTGTGTTAAGTGTCGCCCAGCCCGCAGCTCTCCATACACTATATTGCCAAATGTTTTGGGATGCCTGTCTTTACATGCACATGAACTTTAATGACATCCCATTCTTAATCCATAGGGTTTAATATGGAGTTGGCCCACCCTTTGCAGCTATAACAGCTTCAACTCTTCTGCGAAGGCATTCCACAAGGTTGCGCTGACCCTGCTCTGTGATTTTACGTGAGTTGCTGTTGTTCCCAATTGTTTCCACTTTGTTATAATACCACTAACAGTTGACCGTGGAATATTTAGTAGTGAGAAAATTTCACAAATGGACTTATTGCACAGGTGGCAACCTATCACGGTACCACGCTTGAATTCACTGAGCTCCTGAGAGCGACCCATTCTTTCACAAATGTTTGTAGAAGCAGTCTGTATGCCTAGGTGCTTGATTTTATACACCTTTGACCATGGAAGTGATTGGAACACCTGAATTCAATGATTTGGAGGGGTGTCTTAATACTTTTGGCAATATAGTGTATTTCTGACAGAGAGGCGCTGTGCACCAACTCCCAGAGGGAGGTAACACTGGAGTGAGTGGAGTGAGCACTCACCCCAAAGGGGCACGGCTTGCCTTGGGACTAGTACGTCAAGGCGATGGCATCCACTATTCAGTGGGCCAACCTCTGTTTGGAAACAGCCCTTCCAAAAAACATGCAGGGCGTGAATGGGACACAGCGACGGAAGGGCTGGGTCTGCCTCCTCCGGGGGCAGTGCTTGTAAGTTCACCACCTGGTCCCTGAAAGGAGTGGTGGGAATTTTGGGCACATATCCAGGCTGGAGTCTCAGGATTACGTGAGAGTCAGCCTGTCCGAAGAAGAAAAAAAAAAGAAAAAACGAGGAGTGGGAGGGTCGTGGGGATTAAACCTGCTGGGAGAGCTCCCATTATAACCCTCAGGTCACCCTGTATATTAACCGAATTGGCTCTCTGCGGAGCAGAGAAACCAGATTGGGGAATAGCAGAGGGGACTTGGAGTCTCAATCTCAACATTGCGATGGTCATCTTCCCGCAGTGGGTACATGACTCATCAACGAACGCTACCTCAGCGTGCTTACAGCCCAGACATGTGAGGCGCTGTCACGCCACAACAAGCTTCCCTCTTGTTCTAGTACTCGAACAATGATTAAAGAGCAGAGTGAAATAGTGCCTGCTCGGCTCTGAAGTGAAAGCTTAACTGTGTGAGTGTTGCACGCTGCCTTATGTACCCGTATGGACAGGGAGTGGCTTGCGATGCAAATCTCGTTCACAAATGTGCATTGGCTTGTTTTGTTACCACTCGAAGGTGATTGGGCTCTCAGACGAGATCCGAATACGTCAGTCAGTTATGACGTAACGTCGAACATGACTGACTGATAAGGAACTGCATTGCATTCTCTTTGTGACACTTACAAAGTCTACACGGAAGACTTTGTGTGGTTCAGTCGATGGACGTTGGACGTTGTTTTGAAAATTGTGCAATTGTCAGTAATCAAACTAGCTAAAAGATAAACAAATGAATTGGTTACATTTTCACGCCTTTATTCTGAAATAATGCTGCGTAGCTCCATTCGCCCTTCTGTTCCCGTCATGCATAGTTTTTCTTTTCAAGATGCACTGCAGACCTGCTGTTTGGAGAAATATGCCAATGTAAAAATGATCAAGAGCAGCTAAGTGCTCCCTTCTACCTCCTCAGTATCCAGTGCATCCATTATCACTAACCTTGACCTTTCCTTGCTGTGTTCTCACTGTCAGAATTCACTCTAGGTGCATGGTAATCGAGAGCAATAAAGACAAGTGGTTATACTAAGTTTGCTTGAGATTCTTTAAACTCTACTAGTTTAATACATCACTTTCTAACGGTTTACCCTCTATGTGTAGTTTTCTCGGTTAGCGTTTCTGCACAGCACAAACTCTTAAAGCTGTCACAGAAGGAATGTGATAAATGATTGCACTGCACTAATAAACTGAGTCTGTCTTTTATAGAACGTCTCCACCTGCACTGATGCTCCACACCTCCTCTTGTTTTCACCTCCAGGATTACGCAACAGACCTAAACCGGTGACATCCCCATCCATTAATCTCATGGTACGTTTTTTTTTTTTTTAAATAGATTTTTTAAGTTCACTTTTCTGCAGGTAGAGAAAAACAAAACAAATGTTATTTACTAATGACAAAATAGACAACACTGACTATACACAATTAATATGATGAATGAATTAAGAATTATTTTATATTTATTATTATTTATTTATATTAATTATTTTATATACAGTATAAGCAACTTACAAATACGTAATTATGTAAAAGGCTCTTGCAAAATATCAGCATTAAAAAATAACATAAAATAACATGAAATGGAATAATAAAATGCACTTTCCTATATATAAATTTGGCACTAGCTCTGGAAATTGTTGTCCTATGTCTCTAACTAAATAGAAGGACAATATTTTTTAAACAAACAAACAAATAAATATTAAATACTTGCATATATAAACAAATAAATATTCTTGCTATGGAATGTTTATAAAAGGTGCAGGACACTTTACACTTTGACAAAAACACATTATCATACCTGTCTGTAACTTTGCAGCTCAAGATATTTCTTTTTTTCTGAAAAGGACAACAGTCATGTAAGTATATTTGTAAATAACAAAGAAAACAACAACAACAAAAAACATTAATTTGCTTTAAAGAATTAAAGCTACACTATGTATTTTTTCACCTCTAGGGGTCGCTAACCTCTTCAAAACAATAACAAAGGCGTAGATAGATGACGCAGTGAATGAGCGTGGAATCATGGAACTTGTCGTCATACCGATGGATCTAATAATGTTTATGGGAAAATAATGTTTATGGATAAGTGAATGCATTCATGTTTTTTAACATGACTGTGGTATGAATCAGGGCGAGATTACTAATAAGAGACAGATACACGCGAGTCCCGGGGGATATAAAGAAATGAGGACATTTCATTCCACCGAACTACCTGCAAGTGCTGAATTACTACTCATACAGGTCAGTTTAGTTGACGAATTAAAATTGTGAGGAAACGCAATGCTGTTTCACTTGGTCTACACTATCTAAACTGCATTTGAGTGTTTTGAAAGTTATGATGTTATTCTACGTGTTAGTTTGTTGGCTGTATGAGACTAGCAGTAAACTACATCAATATTAGAATATCATACTGATGATATTCTAATATTTCATCGTGTTGAGCTACATCACATTGATTCGTTTTATGTACATTTGCTCACCTGTCTAATAAAGCACATGCAAGAACGGCATCTCTGTCAAATCGAAGTTTGTTGCAAAGCTGTCGTTACTCGAAAACGCCACATCGATACTGGTCCTCTTTTGATTTCTCATTTTGTTCCAAAGTCTGCTTGCCATGGTCCAAAATGTTTGAACGAAACTACAACAGCGTGCCGCTAGAGGTTACTAAGTTGTCCACATCTGTTCCCATGGTTTCTACGGCAGTAAAAGCGGAAACGAGGGTAAGGCAGATATGACGCCATTGGCAGGCGACTCCCTCACACATCCCGGTTCCTTGGTTAAAATCGCAATTTTCTCAAGATTTACAAATAGTTGGAAACATTTGGGATATTGTAAGTGCAAACCCGTTTCCAAAAAAGTTGGGACACTGTACAAATTGTGAATAAAAAAGGAATGCAATAATTTACAAATCTCATAAACTTATATTTTATTCACAATAGAATATAGATAACATATCAAATGTTGAAAGTGAGACATTTTGAAATGTCATGCCAAATATTGGCTCATTTTGGATTTCATGAGAGCTACACATTCCAAAAAAGTTGGGACAGGTAGCAATAAGAGGCCGGAAAACTTAAATGTACATATAAGGAACAGCTGGAGGACCAATTTGCAACTTATTAGGTCAATTAAAAATAAAAAGAGCCTCTCAGAGTGGTAGTGTCTCTCAGAAGTCAAGATGGGCAGAGGATCACCAATTCCCCCAATGCTGCAGCGAAAAATAGTGGAGCAATATCAGAAAGGAGTTTCTCAGAGAAAAATTGCAAAGAGTTTGAAGTTATCATCATCTACAGTGCATAATATCATCCAAAGATTCAGAGAATCTGGAACAATCTCTGTGCGTAAGGGTCAAGGCCGGAAAACCATACTGGATGCCCGTGATCTTCGGGCCCTTAGACGGCACTGCATCACATACAGGAATGCTACTGTAATGGAAATCACAACATGGGCTCAGGAATACTTCCAGAAAACATTGTCGGTGAACACAATCCACCGTGCCTTTTCGCCGTTGCCGGCTAAAACTCTATAGGTCAAAAAAGAAGCCATATCTAAACATGATCCAGAAGCGCAGGCGTTTTCTCTGGGCCAAGGCTCATTTAAAATGGACTGTGGCAAAGTGGAAAACTGTTCTGTGGTCAGACAAATTAAAATTTAAAGTTCTTTTTGGAAAACTGGGATGCCATGTCATCCGGACTAAAGAGGACAAGGACAACCCAAGTTGTTATCAGCGCTCAGTTCAGAAGCCTGCATCTCTGATGGTATGGGGTTGCATGAGTGCGTGTGGCATGGGCAGCTTACACATCTGGAAAGGCACCATCAATGCTGAAAGGTATATCCAAGTTCTAGAACAACATATGCTCCCATCCAGACGTCGCCTCTTTCAGGGAAGACCTTGCATTTTCCAACATGACAATGCCAGACCACATACTGCATCAATTACAACATCATGGCTGCGTAGAAGAAGGATCCGGGTACTGAAATGGCCAGCCTGCAGTCCAGATCTTTCACCCATAGAAAACATTTGGCGCATCATAAAGAGGAAGATGCGACAAAGAAGACCTAAGACAGTTGAGCAACTAGAAGCCTGTATTAGACAAGAATGGGACAACATTCCTATTCCTAAACTTGAGCAACTTGTCTCCTCAGTCCCCAGACGTTTGCAGACTGTTATAAAAAGAAGAGGGGATGCCACACAGTGGTAAACATGGCCTTGTCCCAACTTTTTTGAGATGTGTTGATGCCATGAAATTTAAAATCAACTTATTTTTCCCTTAAAATGATACATTTTCTCAGTTTAAACATTTGATATGTCATCTATGTTGTATTCTGAATAAAATATTGAAATTTGAAACTTCCACATCATTGCATTCTGTTTTTATTCACAATTTGTACAGTGTCCCAACTTTTTTGGAATCGGGTTTGTACTTAGCTGAACAAAATATATAACACTTGCCTAGTGGTTTTTGGATATTTTACTGCAAAAATTGTTGCATATTGCACCTTTAAAAGTCATGTTTTTAATGAGGCTCAGCGTAATTGAAAATCACGTCCATCCAAACTAACATGCTCATAAAGCTCCTTAATGCAATTAGCAGGTTAAAAGCATCTGTGAGGACAGCCATAATGCTCAGAGATGCAGGAATATCCTGAACGTGAATGGAAATAATCTGAATAAGGGAAAAAAATATATCCCTCAAATGACTGCATCCTCGTGACTAAAAATGTTTGACATGCAAATAGATTGTATTTATCGTAGAAAACAAGTCAATTGCTGGCGTGATTGAACTCAAATTCAAATATGTACAGTGCATCAAATGATAGATGCACAAACCCACTTTCAAATTTAATAAATCCAGTTTAGTTCTGCGATATGCAAGTGCTATTAAGATTAAGTCACTATAGAAAAAAGAAAAAAAAAATTTAATTTAGCCCTACTTGACAGTCAGGAGGTGACAAGAAATCTGCAAGTTCTGTCAAGCCTCCATCCGCATGTAATGAAAATTTTAATTCACAAAGCTACTTCCTTTCATGCACCGTTAAGTGCTTTATCTACGAGCCTAATCTCTTTGCAAGAATCACTGATGTCACTGAAAACCGACATTTCCTGAATCACAAAGAGCATGGGATATCAAATTAATATCTCTAGAGTGTTAACAAGAATACTAAAGAAATGAGTTAAAAAAATACAAAAAAAACCTAAACAGTTCGAGCTCATTAGAGGGAACATTAGGTTATGAAGTGTATTTCTAGTCTATAACAGAGTCTGCGTAAATTTGTCTGCATGTGAGCTTCTCTGGTTTTTGCATTTTGATGAGCTCATTTTCATCAACCAGTGATTCATTTATCAAACAATCTATTATGTTCTATTAGTGAATACCTTGGGAAATTAGTCATTAATTTGGAGTCAATTTAGATTCGAATTTAACTTGCACGTCAAACGGTGCTATTCTTTGGCCATGATTCGAACTGGAAGGCAATCTGACATAGTGTTACTGGCATTTCCCAAGTCACACCAAGAAATGTGTAATCGCAGCGTGTGATGTTTCACAAGACAAAATTCCCATGAAGCTTCATCTTTATTTTACATGTTATGTCTCAGGTGTCTGTGAAGGTATCAATCAGAAGCTCATGCAGTCAGGATGAAATGTTATGAGTGGTAATTGGTGTACTGACCCTGAGATTCACACCAGGAGGTCACACACATCACATGCTCTGCCTATCTCTGTGTGCTTCCTGGAACACAGTACTGCATCTGCTGTTAAAAAAGTACAAACACTGCAAGGTGAAGAGTGATTTTTTTATTTTTTTTTTTAAACACTTCTACTATCTCAGAGTTTAAGATCTGTTTATCTAAACTATTGTCGACAAGGTAAAAAAAAAAAAAAAATATATATATATATATATATATATATATTATTATTATTATTAATTTTACATTTGTCTGCTATAGTGAAAATTATAATTCACATAATTTTTAACAAGCTCATTACATTAATGCATATCCAGAGCAGACAAAAATAACAAAGTAAAAATAAATAAAAAAATGCCATAAAAATACAGAGAGCAGACAAACTGAAATGAAATAAAATAATAAATAATAATAATCCTGTAGTGTCACCAAATCTTTTAAAATGCAGCAGTTTTATTGTTAGATTTCTTCTATTCTACGTTAAAAAAATAAAAAATTAAAAAATTAAAAAAACTCACTCTAGACGGGTTGAATTTTATATATAATATATACATTTTCAATTGTAGTCTTTTAAAAAGGCATCTGAAAAAATAAACTAAGTGCAATGTAGTGTTGTCAAAAATATCAATACTGAAACATCTGAAATGCTTCCAATACTCATTTTCCGAGCTACACGATACCAGCTGCGCTTTCTCGCTCTCTCATCTCTCCGAAAGCGAGTTGACACACAAACCCTCGTTTCCTCGTTTCACTCACTCATTTCATTTGCTCCGGATGAATATTGTTGGTGTTACAGGGCTTGAATTTTGACGTGGGATTGCGTGTATTGCGCATAATTTGCGCATAAATTCACACAAATTTTGTGCTCACACCCAAAGTTCGTGCACATAAAGCTGCCTTTCAGTATTAAATTGAGTTCATGCTTATTGCACGTAAACAGTCTAATACACAGTGGCCGGTGAGCAAAAAACTTAATGTCAAGCCCTGAATATATACACCGATCAAGCATAACATTATGACCTATTATTATCCTAATATTGTGTTGGTCCCCCTTTTGCTGACAAAACAGCCTTGGACTCCACTAGACTCCTGAAGGTGTGCTGTGGTATCTGGCACCAAGATGTTAGCAGCAGATCCTTTAAGTCCTGTAAGTTGCGAGGTGGGGCCTCCATGGATCGGACTTGTTTGTTCAGAACATCCCACAGATGCTCGATTGAGATCTGGGGAATTTGGAGGCCAAGTCAACACCTCAAACTTGTTGTTGTGCTCCTCAAACCATTCCTGAACAATTTTTGCTTTGTGGCAGGGCGCATTATCCTGCTGAAAGAGGCCACAGCCAACCAGGGAATACCATTTCCATGAAAGGGTGTACATGGTCTGCAACAATGCTTAGGTAGGTGCTATGTTTCAAAGTAACTTCCACATGGATGGCAGGACCCAAGGTTTCCCAGCAGAAAATTGCCCAAAGCATCACACTGCCTCCACCGGCTTGCCTTCTTCCCATAGTGCATCCTGGTGCCATGTGTTCCCCAGGTAAGCGACACACACGCACCCGGCCATCCACGTGATGTAAAAGAAAACGTGATTCATCAGACCAGGCCACTTTCTTCCATTGCTCCGTGGTCCAGTTCTGATGCTCACGTGCCCACTGTTGCCGCTTTCGGCGGTGGACAGGGGTCAGCATGGGCACCCTGACTGGTCTGTGGCTATGCAGCCCCATACGCAACAAACTGCGATGCACTGTGTATTCTGACACCTTTCTATCAGAACCAGCATTAACTTCTTGAGCAATTTGAGCTACAGTAGCTCATCTGTTTGATTGGACCACACAGTCCAGCCTTCGCTCCCCAAGTGAGCCTTGGCCACCAATGACCCTGTCGCCGGTTCACCACTGTTCTTTCCTTGGACTACTTTTGATAGCTACTGACCCTGCAGACCAGGAACACCCCACAAGAGCTGCAGTTTTGGAGATGGTCTGAGCCATCAAAATTTGGCCCTTGTCAAACTCACTCAAATCCTTACGCTTGCCCATTTTTCCTGTTTCTAACACATCAACTTTGAGGACAAAATGTTCATTTGCTGCCTAATATATCCCACCCACTAAAAGGTGCCGTGATGAAGAGATAATCAGTGTTATTCACTTCACCTGTCAGTAGTCATAATGTCATGCCTGATCGGTGTATCTATCTATCTATCTATCTATCTATCTATATATATATATATATATATACACTCACCTAAAGGATTATTAGGAACACCATACTAATACTGTGTTTGACCCCCTTTCGCCTTCAGAACTGCCTTAATTCTACGTGGCATTGATTCAACAAGGTGCTGAAAGCATTCTTTAGAAATGTTGGCCCATATTGATAGGATAGCATCTTGCAGTTGATGGAGATTTGTGGGATGCACATCCAGGGCATGAAGCTCCCGTTCCACCACATCCCAAAGATGCTCTATTGGGTTGAGATCTGGTGACTGTGGGGGCCATTTTAGTACAGTGAACTCATTGTCATGTTCAAGAAACCAATTTGAAATGATTCGAGCTTTGTGACATGGTGCATTATCCTGCTGGAAGTAGCCATCAGAGGATGGGTACATGGTGGTCATAAAGGGATGGACATGGTCAGAAACAATGCTCAGGTAGGCCGTGGCATTTAAACGATGCCCAATTGGCACTAAGGGGCCTAAAGTGTGCCAAGAAAACATCCCCCACACCATTACACCACCACCACCAGCCTGCACAGTGGTAACAAGGCATGATGGATCCATGTTCTCATTCTGTTTACGCCAAATTCTGACTCTACCATCTGAATGTCTCAACAGAAATCGAGACTCATCAGACCAGGCAACATTTTTCCAGTCTTCAACTGTCCAATTTTGGTGAGCTCGTGCAAATTGTAGCCTCTTTTTCCTATTTGTAGTGGAGATGAGTGGTACCCGGTGGGGTCTTCTGCTGTTGTAGCCCATCCGCCTCAAGGTTGTGCGTGTTGTGGCTTCACAAATGCTTTGCTGCATACCTCGGTTGTAACGAGTGGTTATTTCAGTCAAAGTTGCTCTTCTATCAGCTTGAATCAGTCGGCCCATTCTCCTCTGACCTCTAGCATCAACAAGGCATTTTCGCCCACAGGACTGCCGCATACTGGATGTTTTTCCCTTTTCACACCATTCTTTGTAAACTCTAGAAATGGTTGTGCGTGAAAATCCCAGTAACTGAGCAGATTGTGAAATACTCAGACCGGCCCGTCTGGCACCAACAACCATGCCACGCTCAAAATTGCTTAAATCACCTTTCTTTCCCATTCTGACATTCAGTTTGGAGTTCAGGAGATTGTCTTGACCAGGACCACACCCCTAAATGCATTGAAGCAACTGCCATGTGATTGGTTGATTAGATAATTGCATTAATGAGAAATTGAACAGCTGTTCCTAATAATCCTTTAGGTGAGTGTATATATATATATATATATACCGATATACCTGTCATACCGATCAGGTATGACATTATGACTACTGACAGGTGAAGTGAATAACACTGATTATCTATTTCAGTCAGGACCACTTTGGCAATTCTGTTAATTCACAGCATTTGATTTGGTGGTATGGTTCCGTATGGGGGTTCAGCTTTACAATAATTAAGATTAGCTGGCCTGTAATAACCCCCCGGACCCATCAGCATGACAGAAACAATGATGTACAACTATTAGTGATTATAGAATATTGAATGGAGATGATGAATAAGGTGATATTCAAGAACTGCTTGGAAGGCTTGTCTTGATACAGCGATCTGGAACAGAGAGAAAAAAGAAAAAAAAAACAACGACAGCAAAGGTGCAGATCATACAGGTATGGAATAAGATACTGATGTCAAGAAAACGAAAACACACAAATAAATAAATAAATGAAAATAAAAAAAGTATGGTGGGAGGGAGGGTTGGTTGCGAGCTGTGGCTAAGCTCAAAGTTAGTAGTAGTGCCACGTATATATACACATGTATCTTGATGGGAGAATTGCTCTGATTGGAGAGATTGAACAGCTGATAGTCAGCTGATGCTAAGCTATGCCTATGTGGCCTGCCTGATATATATATAAAGCACATGACATAACAAAGCATGCTTAAACACAAAGGTGAATTTCCATTCTTTACTGGCATATACCTACAAAAACATCTTTCTAATGTAATACACAGGTTCATTGCAATTCAGTTTCTCTTTTGATCTCGACAGGAAATGGTTTTCTTCACAGAAAATTAATCTTGTTTCAGAATAACCGAGCATACTATGTAAACAAAGGTATGCATTTTGAAAAACTAAATTATCCCTCATACATCTTTGGATTTGATTTCCAATGAAACGTCGTGATACACAAGAGTACGGTGAGAGTGAAGCAATTTATAATGTGTGGAACTAATATCAGAGAAAAAAAGGATGAAATGAATCGCTCATGAAATGACGAATACTTTCCTGATGATGAGAAACAAATCTCGTTAATGAGATGTGCCAGATCAGGGAGAAAAAAAAGAAAAATATCACATTAGGCTGCTGAGATTGAAAATTCCACTAAGACATCACTAGCCCCATTGCATGTCTGTTTACTACTCGTCATTTATATTCCATGTCTGTTATGTTGCTGCTAATTACAGGCATCAACCATACATACTAATAGCAGTATAGAGCAATGAAAGAGTTTTTAATTATTCATACTTTAAAGTGGGGGATGGTTTGACTCCAAGACCCCTTGATCTTAAACTTGTAATGCCGTTCAAACCAATTAATTTAACCAACACAGGAAACATTAAGAAACATTTCTCTGTTTTTAAAAGTGTTCACACACTCATGGCCGCAGTAAATTAAGCCTCATGTAATAGCAGGGTTCCTAGTTTAATATCAATTAGGGATTTAAATTATTATGGTTTTACATCAATATCTTGTGGAAGCTTTCGTTAGCATTCATCTCAAAGGCCAACCCAAATTGTTGCATATTGACGCTTGGTCAGGACCCCCTGCTTCACTTTTTAATGCACAGGGTACACAATTTTTTTCGCCATTCAGGGTACTCCATTGCTTTCAATGAGAAACCTTTGTATCAATACACAGACGCGATGCAATGGACATGGGCAATTTTATCGTCATGATAAAATATATATTGGTGTATAATTTTGCCATTATGACATATATGTTGGGGTATGAGCACATGATTGTGGCAAGCAGGGCGGGGCTGAGAGCCATGGAAACGGAGCGAGCCCGGTGGCGCGAGTGATAATGAGCATCACCTGTGCACCACACCAGTCTCGAGTCCCACGGAGGAATTCCGGAAGGATAAAAGGAGGAGTGACGACAGTGAAGGACGAGAGAGGACCAGGCCTGGACTTTATGTTGTTGTTTTATACGCAGCAGTCATCCGTGAGGGGCTGCTGCTTTACTTTCGTTTTGTTGTTTATTTTGTGATTAAACTGTACATTGATCGTTCGCCAGTTTCCACCTCCTACTTCCCTGAGCCTTTAACATTGCTACAATGATATAACAGCTAGATATTATGACTACAGTCACAATTTATTCAAACAGTACGAAGATTTCCAAGTGTTCAGAGGCCAAATGATTGATATGTGTGAGGAACAGACCCAAAAGTGATCACTGCCATACAGCTCAGAAATTGCCGCCAGAAGAAGCATTACGTCAGCTTTGATTGTGAAATGGCATTGGCTCTTGTGTCTCGTGACTGATTGTGTCACGCAAAAGTTTGTATCTTTTGAATGAGATATGACTGCGTGCGGTCACAGAGCCAGATCATTTTCAGCAATTAACTTTTTCCCCGCCAGTGTTTTTTTTTTTTTTTTTTTTTTAAAGTTGCCAGCCACCTCCAGCATTTTTGATCATTTTCACAAAAATGTCATGGCCCCCAGAATATTTTATTGTATGAATATCTGAACATGCAATATATAAAAAGTAAGAACAGAACGTCTCAGGTTACGTATGTAACCATGGTTTCCTGAGAGGGAACGAGACGCTGCGTCAAGCGCTACGGGAACGCCTCTGCGTGATTGTATCATGAAGCACTCGTGAAATCAGTCCAATGGCGTGACGGGACATCAAAGGCGGGTGACGTCATTGACCAGGAAACTATAAAGCACCCCGAAACAGACAATGTCAGCTTCTGATAGGTCGAACAAGTCGGTCACAGGCATGCCAGGAGTATGGCAAAGCGACGCAGCGTCTCGTTCCCTCTCAGGGAACCATGGTTACATACGTAACCTGAGACGTTCCCTTTCAAGGGAACTCGTGCTGCGTCAAGCACTGCGGGAACCCAATACCCATGCCGCCATAACCCCAAGTGCCTGTATGTGTGAAATCGTAGCGCACACTATGTTCCAAGCACTCGAGACCCTGGAGTAGAGGCCACATCCAGGTTATAAAATCTCACGAAGGTGTGCGGTGAGGACCAGCCTGCCGCATCACATACCTCCTGAAGAGAAACTCCTGACAACAGAGCTGTAGAAGCAGCCATACTCTGAGTAGAGTGGGCTCGGACCCTTAGCGGTGAAGGCTGACCGGCCGACTCATAAGCAATTGAAATAGCCTCGACTATCCACTTGCTCAGCGTCTGTTTAGATGTGGGCTTTCCCTTACTTGGGGAGCCAAAACAAACAAACAACTGATCAGTCCTACGCCACAGGGCAGCTCTGTGGACATTAGCATCTAGTGCCCTCACTGGGAAGAGCAGATTTAATTTCTCCTTGTCTGGGTTTTGAAATGGAGGCAGAGAAAAGGCCTGCAGCATTATGGGTCCCGCCACATTAGTGAGGACCTTAGGCACATATTTCTCTTTGGGAAACAAAAATGCTTTCACCATACCAGGTGCAAACTCAAGACATGAGGGAGAAACCGACAGTGCTTGTAGATCACCGACTCTCTTGAGAGACGAGATGGTCAGAAGAAACAACGTTTTTAAAGTGAGAAACTTCTCTGGCACCTCTTCAATAGGTTCAAAAGGAGCCGACGCTAGGCCTTCTAGCACCATGGCCAGATCCCAGGTCGGCACCCTCGAGCGTGCCGCAGGCCTAAGCCTCAGGGTACCACAGAGGAAGCGGCCCCTGAGGTCTGGGAGAAAGTGCCTGAGTTCCAGGAACACGGCCATCAGCTCCAGCTGGTTTATGTGCCAGGAAAGCTGATGGCCGCTCCACAGACCCCGGACCGAGCGACCACTCATGATCGCCCCCCAGCCGGTGAGGGACGCATCCGTCGTTAGTGTTAAGTGACGACACGGAGCCCCCAACACCGGTCCCTGGGACAGGAACCAAGGATCCTTCCACATAACCAAGGCACGAAGGCATCGCCGCGTGACCTTGATCATGCGAAACGGATTTCCCCTTGGGGAGAACCCCTTGGTTTTGAGCCACCACTGTAAGGGTCTCATGTACAGCAGGCCAAAAGGTATCACGCTGCTGCCATCAAACCCAGAAGTCTTTGAAACTGTTTTACAGTGAGTGACTGGCCTAGCTTCACTTTGTCTACGGCTTCGAGGATTGAATGTACCCGAGCGGGCGATAGATGACCCCTCATGGTATTTGAATCCCATACTACGCCTAGAAAGGTGGTGCTCTGAAGTGGAGATAACACACTTTTCTTTGCGTTTAGCCTTAGCCCCAATGTTCTTATGTGAGTGAGAACAGCATCTCGATGCTGAACCGCCAGTTGTCTTGACAGTGCCAGAATGAGCCAATCGTCTATATAATTCAGAACGCAGATGCCCTGGAGTCTCAGCGGAGCCAGAGCTGCATCCACGCACTTCGTGAACGTGCAGGGAGATAATGCTAGGCCGAATGGAAGAACCTGATACTGGTATGCTTCGCCCCCAAAAGCAAACCTGAGGAACCTCCTGTGTTGAGGAAGGATGGAGACATGGAAGTATGCGTCCTTTAAATATATTGTGACACACCAGTCCTCGGACCTGATCTGGCACACGATCTGTTTCAGTGTGAGCATCTTGAACTTTAGTTTCTTTACAGTGCGATTTAACTGACGCAGATCTAGAATGGGATGCAACCCTCCATCCTTCTTCGGAACTATAAAGTACCGGCTGTAAAACCCTGACTCTCTGCTGTGGGGAGGGACCCTCTCTATAGCCTCTTTTCGTAAAAGAGTCTGTACTTCTTGTTCCATAACCAGAGCCTGCTCGGGGCTTACCACTGTGGATACCACCCCATTGAACTTGGGCGAGCGTGACCCAATCTGAATTCTGTACCCGTTTTCCACTGTCTGCAGGACCCAATCGGAGATATTTGGCAGAAGTTTCCATTCTGCCAGAAAATCTACTAAGGGAACCAGCCTCTCGAGGCTGGCCTCTGGTGTTTGTTGAGCGGTCAGCTCGGTGCCCTGAAACGGTGCACTGGCAGGGAGCAACCAAACTGACCCTTTTTGAGCCCTCCTCGGAGGGCGCAAGCTTCCCCGTGCCGCTACGTTTCCGGGCGGACATGGAGATGTGTGCTCGCTGAGGACCGCCGCGCCCTGAAGCACATGAGGTGGCAGGGTTGGCAGAACGGCCCCCTGAGAAAGTCCTGGCGTCAGGACTTCTTTGCTGAAGCCTTTCTGGAGATGATCACAGTCCTCAGATCTGCTTTACCCCGGGAAGACTTTGGCTGAGAGCGCTGCCCCGACCCCCAGTCTCTCTGTGGGTGTGCTCGGGCAGCAACCCTCTCCTTCTGTTGTGCTCTGTACGAGGAGGACGCACTCGGCTGGGGCTGCTCCCGCCCAGCAGCCCCAGGGACATGAGACTTGCGAGGAAGGAATTTCTGAAACGCTGCTGACTGTTTTTTAGCTTCCTGAAACCTCTCGACAACTGTATTTACTGAGTCGCCGAAGAGGCCAGCAGCGGAGATAGGAGCATCTAGAAGGAACTTTTTATCTCTCTCCTTTATCTCAGACAGATTTAGCTATAAGTGTCTCTCCGTGGCCACCAGGGCTGCCATAGAGCGGCCGATGGATTTGGCCGTCTCCTTGGTGGCCCGAAGAGACAAATCAGCGGCTCTCCTAATCTCCGCTATTGTTTCACGTCCCACTTCCTCACATTTGTCATCAATATCCTTCAGCAGGTCAGCCTGATAAGCTTGCAGTGCCGCCATAGTGTGTACCAAACAAGCGGCTGCCTGACCTGCTGCCGAGTACACCCTACCCACTAACGCTGATGTTGCTCGCACTGGTTTAGTGGGTAGTTGCGGGGCTTTCAGCGACGATACAGAATCGGGAGAGAGATAGCTCGAAAGCGTCTCTTCAACCCGCGGCACCGCCGCATAACCATGCTGTTTTAGTCCTATTATGTTTGAATACACTGATGTAGCTGGACTAAACATTCTGTATGAAGCCGGTTTTTTCCATGACTTCGACACCTCGGTGTGAAGGTCAGGAAAAAACGGCAAGCCCCGCTTTGCAGGTTGTGATCTAGATGGGCGAAATCTTTCATCTAGTTTGCTTGATGGACGAGCTTCCTGCTTCTCGGCTGGCCAGTCTATTTTTAACCTGGCAACAGCGCGAGTCACAACCTCCATTAACTCCTCGTGAGCGTGTGTATGTGGTGGCGAAATCATTTCATCATTATCCAGGCTTACAACATCCAGTTCCTCGGAATCACCCGAAGGGGATCACCCGTCTCTAGCCCCGCTGCTAGATCCATCTGCGAACCCCAGGATGCGAGCCTTCGCTGCGCCTCGGCAACAGCGGGACCCGAGCCCTGGGGAACGCGAGCCGAACCGCCCTCCTCAAAGAGCGATCGGCGGGACCGGAGCGTTCTCATTGGTAACTTCTCACAATGCTCACAGTCAGCCCCCTCAAGGGCTGCCTGAGCATGCTCCAGTTCCAAACACATTACACAGAGCACATGTGTGTCCCCACCTGTGATATAACGAGGGCAGGGAGGCACACACTGTCTAAACTGATTCGCCGTTATATTTTTTCTTTTTTTTTTTTTTTTTTTTGACACCCACACAATTTTTGGACAAACGATTTGACACAGAGCATTTGTGAAGACACAGAAGCTGACATTGTCTGGTTCAGGGGTGCTTTATAGTTTCCTGGTCAATGACGTCACCCGCCTTTGATGTCCCGTCACACCATTGGACTGATTTCACGAGTGCTTCATGACGCAATCACGCAGAGGCGTTCCCGCAGCGCTTGACGCAGCGCGAGTTCCCTTGAAAGGCAACCTCTGCTTTTAAACAAAAAAAACTTTTTATTCTAGCTTCATGCATTCTTTTTTTTAGCAACACTTTTATCAACATCAAAAAGCAACATTTTGAGCGAAAAATCACGTTTTTGTCAAAGACTAGATCTGGATCGGATTCAGAATGATGATCAAAACATAGATGGAGTAGATCGAGTCCATCAACACCCCTAATGCTTGCACAGTTATATACCTCGTTCTGGGTCAACATTTCATTCAGTAACATATAGGCAGTTTTGATTTATATGCTGTTCAATGTTGGTGATCACGTTATTTTACATATGCATCTGCTTACATATGCTATCGCTTGTTTCCGCATGTGTTTTGATCAGGAGATTCAGTACTCTTTCAGAAGATGTGTCATAGGGCCTAAAGATAACCTAACCTAAAGATACCAAAAATAAATAAATAAATAGTATTTTGCAACGGAACTTAATGAGCATCCAAAACAATTATGTGTTCTGGGCTACGTATCATGGTATTTTGACCAGCTGAGAACACATGACGTGTTTATAAAATGTGTAAAGGAGTCAGAAAGGGGGCTTAGAAGTCCCCCCTTCTAAATAAAAGAGCCAATTGACAATTGATGTCATTGCGTCACTGCACCTGCCATTAGACGCTCCGGATGCTATAAAAACAGTCTGTTTTCTGAGACGCGCACTTCTAACTGCACATGTGCATTGGCAGCCTAAACTTTTTTGTCATGATTTGAACATTTAGACACAACATTTATGAGACAGTTGTTCTCAGATTTCATCGGTGATTTCAAATATGAAATTTAATTGTGAACAGCTTTGGAGAATTTGTTATTTCCCCATTCAAAGAGATGTACTTGCATTACTGAAATAGCGGCCCAAGAGGCGTTTCAAAGATGGCCGCCAATTGAAATGACTTGTCTTAAAGGGACTTTGGTAATACACACAAATTCTACCATTATATTTAGCATTACAACATAACAACCTGACACAAAAGCTTGTGCTTTCTGTTTGTTTGTTTTTTTTTGTTTTTTTGCACAATGATAAATTGCATTTTAAGTACTTAACTCCAAAATCATCAGCGGAGGAGCAATTTGTGACAACACTCATGAAATGAGTATTTGTTTTCCGTTTTGGTTGGTAACGTATTTGCATCATGAGACTTTTGTGTAGACTAATGAATTCATCAAGCACACCATCGCATGGAGAAAAAGTGTATGGAGTGTGGCAGAAACATAAATGCGCCTATGAATTGTACATAAAATGGTATAACCAGAGTTTTGTCTAAGGTGCCCTTGAGAAAAGTAAAATCACTTGCCAACTCCAGATGGGTTTATTATGTGCTGCAACAAATACAATTCTATAGATGTGCTATAAAAGCATTACACCAACACAGCTCCAATAACTCAAATGATTCAACAAACATTGATTCCCCCACATGACTGGCTATAACACGAATCAATGTTCTGCTTTATCATTCTGCACAAGAGACAGAAAATATCATTACGAACTCACAGTACACAAAATAAATATGACTATATTGAGATTGTGTGAGGTAACTAACACTAAGACTGTTTCATACCACACAGCTCATTAAAGGAATGGGCTTCAATAGCAGTTAAGCTCTATCGACCGAATTTGTATCAATGCACATTAGTACAGAAAACTAATTTCGACTCGTCCCTCAGTTTTAAAAAGTACACAGAGCCAGGGACTTAACATTAAAATAAATACTGTTACAAAGGAACAGCCACAAGACTTAAACCATATCCTGTACATATTAGCATGACTCTAGTGTATAGTCTGAGACTAGTTTCCCACTTCTAGACTATAGTGCTAGGGGTGGGGGAATTGATATTTGGAAGTATTGCAATATTTTACCTAACAATACTGTATCCATATTCTCATTCCAAGAACATTTTTGTGCAATTTTTCCACATTAAAAGGATAGTTCACCCAAAAATGAAAATTCTGTCATCATTTAGGCCACATCCACACAAAGCCAGAGCTTTCCCAATCCAATCTTTTTTTTCCTTGTCTCAAGAAATATCTGCATACACAAGAAACCACTGAAACCGACTCAAAACGATGTAGTATACATGCCAGACCAGTATGTGGCACTGTAATTCTGCCACAGAGATACGCTAAAACGGAGAAGACAACTTGGAGCATGCGCATACGGTGTCTGACTAGGGTCAAGACGTGGGGTGATGACATCATCGTTTCACAAAATATACATATTGGCTGAGCACACGAAAACGCAAAGCTGTCGTTTTCAGATTGGGACACGGTTTCAAAAAATAGAGTTTTCAGCCTCCCAAAACGCCGGATACGTCTGGACGAAACGGCGATACGATACAAAATTTTTACGAATACAGCTTAACGGGCCTTAATCACCCTCAAGTTGTTCCAAACCTGTATGAATTTCTTTCTTCTGCTGAACACAAAAGAAGATATTTTAAAGAATATGGGTAACCAAACAGTTGATGGGCCCCATTGACTTCCATAGTATTTTTTTTTTTTTTTTTTTTTGTGTATTAAATGGCATTATGTTTTTATGTTTGGCATAGTGTTATTCATTGTTCAGTCCTTTTTATGTCACTGCAGCACAAATAATTGTAATAATAAATCTATTTGATCAAAATCCTAAATCAGACTGATTTAAGAATATAATTGCACAAATGCTGATTTGGTGATCAAGAAACATTTCTTATTATTATCAATGTTAAAAAAAAAAGTTGTGCTGCTTATTATTTTTATGGAAACCATGATACATGTTTTTCAAGATTCTATGATAAATAAATAGAAAGTTATTATTTATTTTAACAGTATTTATTTGACATTTATAATGTTTCAGAAGATGGTTTTAAAGATGTGTCTTTGCTGAATAAAATAATTTCTTCAACTTTTGAATGGTAATGTATATATTATTCCACATACTGTTGATAGAACTGAATGTTTTAAACCTGGAAGATCCTTCAAGTAGCTTCAAACAAATCTGAAGCTAGCTTCCTATGGCTCACAGGAAGAATGTTGTCAGAGTAAACAAGTTGCAACAAACCTAAATCACTCCGGTTATTAGCTTTCTACACTGTAAGCGTGTAATGTAGGAAACATTGCAAGCATTTATCGTGCCGCTCGCTCTCAGTGTAGATGTGTGAAAACAAACATGCTGCATATGGAAACACATCTGTCACGTGCAAAATGTCAGTGGTGTGTTTTTCCTACAGGCTTCATCCCTTGAGATCTGGTGGGCTTGAGAAAATGGATGGCGTTATAAAGCAGTGAACGAATAGGATGGAGGGATCATGTGAAAAGATGTTTTGACCCTGGGGCTCTGATTTTCAGCCCTAATGGGTATGAAGAGACCCCCACTCCTGGTGGTCACTGGCTTATTAGCTCTGCCTCTCACCGCCACTCACTGATGGGGTGATTATGGGCCATAACAGCAACCGTGTGTGGGGGCCCTCATTAGAGAAACTAATGGACCTCTGTTTGTGTGTGTGAGAGAGAAAAAGAGAGAGAGAGCGGGAAGGGGAATGACAGAGACAAAGCGATCTGATGAAATGACAGCCCACACACGAGTCTGTGTGTATATGTGTGTGTTTATGAGCAAGAGCGAGACAAAAAACAGAGCGGGAAACAGAGATAGAGCGACTGAGGTGATGACCGGAGGTGAGCGAGATGATTAAGAGTGTAAATGATGAAGAAGGGAACCATAATTACCGTTTCCTGCAGATGTAACTGCAGCTCTTTTGCTCTTAATTATGCATCTAGCGAGATGTTGGGAGTTCAAAGGTATCGCTGGGTAATACCGGCTCCTCTGTTAGCGAGCAGCTGTAGAATTACCATACATTAACAGGCCTATAGTTCCCACCACACACAGTTTTAATGAGCTCAACACTCTGTAATCTAGATCACTGGAGGACCTTCTCAGCACAAATTGGCCTATGTAATATATATATTTTGGGTCTGTAATTAATACTTTTATTCAGCAAGGATGCATTAAAGTGCACAAAAAGTGAAAGTAAATACATTTATAATGTTACTTACAATGATTTATGATAGATCAAGTGACACTGAAGGCTGGTAATTAAAAAAAAATGTGAAAATTCACATTTAATTCATAATTCATAATTTACTGTTTTACTGTATTTTGATCAAATAAATGCAGCCTTGATGAACATAAAAGACCTCTTTTAAAAAAAAAAAAAGTAATCTTACTGACCCAATATAAATTATGCTCTATATAAACAGGATATGTGTTAAAGGGTTAGTTCACCCAAAAGTGAAAATTCTGTCATTAATTTCTCACCCTCATGTCATTCCAAACCCGTAAGACCTTTTCGTTTATCTTCGGAACACAAATTAAGATATTTTTGATGAAACCCGAGAGCTCTCGGGCCCCTCCATAGACAGCTATTTAATTAACAAGCGACAAGAATACTTTTTGGGCGCAAAAACAAACAAAAATAACGACTTTATTCAACAATTTCGTTTTAGTCTGTGTCAGTCTCCTACGCAGTTTCCGTGCAGCACTTTCGAGTTACGGCAGCCGATACCACGACGCATGCATGTGCTGTGCAACGAAAACTGCGTTGGAGATTGACCTAGGCTAAAACGAAATTGTTGAATAAAGTCGTTATTTTTGTTTGTTTTTATCGCACAAAAAGTATTCTCATTGCTTCATAAAATTAAGGTTGAATCACTGGAGTCACATATGGACTATTGTTTTTACTACCTTTCTGGGTCTTGGAAGTGTTAATTAAGTTGCTGTCAATCGAGGGGCCTGAGAGCTCTTGGATTTCATCAACAATATCTTCATTTGTGTTCTGAAGATGAACGAAGATCTTATGGGTTTGGAACGACATGAGGGTGAGTAATTAATGACAGAATTTTCATTTTTGGGTGAACTAAAAATGAAGCTAATTATCATAGTTAAGCTAATTATCATAGAAAACTCATTTCAACATAATTTCTACTTTTCTACAAAAATTGTGTGTTAAGTAATGCAATTTCAATGGGGCATGAGATATTGCACCTGGGGTTAATGTTAAAAACACTTTTTTGAAAGTATAGACACATTACTTTATGTATGTATGTATGTACAGTATGTATGTATGTATTGATGTATTTATTTAATTATTTATCAGCCTGTCATAAAGACCATAAACCCAGTAACTTTCATATGGATTCATGAAAAAAAAAACAATAATCCAGACAAACTCCACTCACAGAATTATGTTGGTAATGCATAATCAGAAGGTCATCAACCAATAAAGATAATTATAAACTTTACAGCTCACATTTTTGTATGGAACAATCAATATACAGTAAGCAGTCTTTCTCTTAGAAAAATTGGAATGCCTTGCCCCATAGATTGTCATTGTAAATGCATTAGTGTAAAGACAATTATTATTATTATTCATTTTGAAGAACTGAGGGTCTGAGGTAATCAACATTACACACATGCTGCCAAAAGTGCTTAAGAACCTGGAAAGAGCTTGTTTGCTTTTCTTCCTCAGTTCTAGAGAAAGTCACTGTACTGTATACAACAGTTTCAAACTCTCCTGAGAAACAACACATAAAAACATGATTTTAAATGCATGAACTTTAAAACAGCCTATTACTAGTGAGTCAATACAGTTTGCTGTAACATATTTCAGAGAAAGACATTACAGTTTTGTTGGGTGACAAAAAAACAAAACAAAACAAAAAAAAAACACATTAATTGTAGGGATATTACCATCTCATATGTTCATACTGCTGATGCATTTGGCCTTTCAATCATATACCACCCGAAAGACTGTATCACAGCTTCCACGAAAATATTAAGCAGCTGTTTTCAACATTGATAATATGAAGAACTGTTTCTTGAGCATAAAACTCAGCATATTAGAATGATTTCTGAAGGATCATGTGACACTGAAGACTGTAATGGCTGCTGAAAATAATAACCATCACATCTTTATGAGAAGGTAAAGTTGACAAGGTTTTGGTAAAACTTACACCACTGTTCGCAACATCTACTTCCTTCATCTACTTGAAGTCTTAAACTCTCACCTGACGTCTGCTCCAACATAGGAAGCTCTTAACCTCTCGATTCTCTTAAACGGATTGACAATGTTTTGTCTTCTTCTGCTCGGATGAATTGACTACAGTTCTTTATTTACCAGACAGCACAATCATAGATATTCTTCTATTCTGCTGAGCAGGCTGACAGTCAGGTAGTGTCAAGCAGCTCTTTCCCTCGGCCCGAGACCTTGAGAACGTCTGTCATGTGTCCTCTCTTTCTCATCTTCTTTTTTTTCTTTCTCTCACTGTTCTCACACTTCTACCTGCCCTCCCTCTACCCTCCTTTACACCGAGATAGATTGCGCCTTGTCGCTGCCAACAATCTGCGATGCTCGGAGGGGGAATGGATAACTGTGAGATTATCCATTGTGATGAGAAACATTATTTTATTCTTCGGGATAAGTGCAAGCAAAGTCATCTCTGATTCCCAGCAACAATCAATCTGCCAACACTTACTGCTGGGCGGTTCATAACAGGCTTCTGCATTCATTACCCACGGCAAACAGTGAGCGATGCCGATGTGACCTGCATACGAAAAACATCTCGTCTGCTTATGTACACAACCTAAGGCCCATTATCCCAGTCTGACCATTTAAATCTCCCGTAAGATCTCCACCTCCAAACACAAGCACCATCCGTTCTTATGTATTGATAATAGCGTTTCCCTGCCCACGTGATCATTGTGGTTTTCACCACATAGCATTAACCACGAGAAACTGTTTGAAGGAGAATGGAATTATTAATTTTTTGTTTGCAATTGTGACTCACATAACTGATGCTTTTCTCCTGAAAGTAACCAAATGCATTCTGCAAAAAACAAATTCTGCCTAAATACAGGACAGCTTGTTTCCAAAACCAAGCATGTAAGCTTAAAGAAAAGCTAGGCAGCAACATTTTAGCAGAATTGCCATGCACTCTGTATACCTTTGCAAGCCCTGTGCTGAATTTATTTAGGTTTGAATATATTTAGGTTAAAACAAACCAAAAATAAAAATTCAAAGACCAAAATTTTCCCTCTGATATAAAGCAGCAAGGGTATCATGCAGTTGTTTTAAATTAACCAAGGAAAATGCCACTAAACTAGGGATGTAACAACATATTGTGTCACAATATATTGCAATTAGGGCTGTCAATTTTGGGCTGTTTTTTAAATCTAATTAATTACATAATCTAATTAATCGCACATCAAATGTGGCTTAGAAATTACCCCCAAAATATCATTTAACAAGTTCATTTGCCCATATAATCTTAAAATAGTAGGTTAAACTTATTTGGCTTGCTGTCCACTGATGAGGGGCTCGATGAAGCAGCTTCAACTCGAGCTCTGATATACCCCCACAGTAACTAAATATAGGATATGATTATGTAGAGCAAGGTACCTAAGATAAAGGTGGAGTTTGGGGAGGTGGTGGGATGCTGGAACATCTGAGACTGAGGAGAGGTAAGCAGCTGCTTATACTGTATACTCTGGCTGTTGATTGGAAGATTAGATGGGCTCGCTCCTCCCTAAATTACGTTTAGGAACTTCACTTAAAGTCATTACTGTGTTAAATGAGAAAAGCATCAAATATACATTAAAAAAAGTAGCTTTAGAAAAAAATATATTTAATTTGATACATAGAATTTATCTCACAAACTTTTAGGCTTCAACGGCCATAGGGGTGAGTACATTTTCATTTATACCTTCATTTTCATTCTATACCTTTGTTTTTTTTTTAATTAATATGGAAATATGAAATATTCTTTAATGAAATTATACTCTAAATAAGAAACTAATACTGTCAGTAGGTGGTGGTAAATGTCTAAATGAGTAATGGCCCTGTTTACATCTGGTATTAAGATTTGGTCGATCGGATCACAAGTAGACGAAGGAGACATTCCCATTTAGACCTGGTGTTTTAATCCATCTCTTTTGTCCACTTTCGACCACTTCTGTCATGATTTATTCGAGGGGAGGGTCTATGGACGGGTAAATGTATGTGGTTTTTCAGATCTTTCGATGTAATGGACAAAATAAGGTTGCTCAATTTACATATGAGTGTGCCTAGAGACAACGGAAAAACACACAGAGAGCAGCAGCTTTTGTTTCTGCTCTGACAGCCGCAAGACCACACAGAACTAAACACAGTGCGTGCGTGTTAGAAATCAGGAATGGTGAAAGAATATTGTGCTTTGTCTTCAAAACAAACTTGGGTCTTCAAATCCCATCTGACTAGCAAGCTTCCTATAATGTTTACGCATTAGGTCAGTAGGCGGAAAGTGTAGTTTTTTGCAGTGTTGGGCAGTAGCGAGCTACAAGTAGCGACGCTACTAGCTTAACTACATTTTTCAGTAGCTTGTAAGTAGCTCAGTTACTTTTAAAACAGTGTAGCTTTTCCAGTAGCTAACTACTTTACCCAGCAAGTAGCTGTGTAGCGCGACCAAAAGCTACATTTAGTTTTGGGTTCTGATGAGAACGAGCCTGTAATGAGCGATGCAGAGCAGTGTGAAGCTCAGCCCAATAATCCGCTCTATGCAGGCGCGCTCCACTCATGAACCGCTCACCGGTAAAACAACGTTCGCTCAAATCCCGCTCAGACATGAAATTTATCTGTACTGTAGCCTACTATACTTGTAGCCATTAAACAATGTATTTTGTTTCATATTTATGTTTAAATATTATAATGTTATTTTTAAATTTCATCTAGGCTATATTGATCATGAAAAGTGCAAAGATGCGTAATATATGTCAAAGACATAGGGTCAGAAATGATTTTGACCACTTCATTAAGTTTTGTTTTGTAGAAAGCCTTTCTTTAAAGTGAATTTCGTTTTGTATAAATTGTATCTTAATTGTAATCAATGTTTCACCAGCCAGTTGCCTGGATTTAATAAATAAGAAGCAAATAGGCTATAGCAGACAATAATCGTGACATGGAGGCGCCGGAGCGATCACTTGCATTGCACATGAACTGGAGCGGGTCTCATAAATAAACCAAAACTCAGCAGGCTACTTGCCTCACAGACATGAGAAATATTTGTATAGAAAGCTTGAAATGTCCAATTTTAAACGAAACAATTCAAAACAAAAAGAAATAGTCAAGCAATGCGCACTGTTCATGCGAGCAGCTCATGACTACTCAGAGCGTTTCTGTTCAAAATGCTGCGCACTCCATCACTGCATGTGCTGTGAGTTTAACCTGCATTTTTAGACTAATCCTGACTCCGGAGTATTTAATCTAAGTTGCATACATTTTTTTCTTGCACTGATGTTAAATTTGTAGCCATTTTGCATTTTGACAGCCAGTTTGAGATATAGGCTATATTTGAGTATTGTGTGTATCGGATAGTTTACAAAATCAAATGATTCTGACAGTTTTTGCCATTGAAATGACAAAAGTGTCCCAACCAACCTGAATTCACCCTATACTCTTTGATATCATAATTACATTGCATTATGTTGCTTGAAACCCCAAATATTATAACATTCTTCATTAACAATTATTCAGTTATTTGTAACAATGTCATTGTAAAAAAATAAAAAATAAAATGTAGCTAACTACTTTTTCAAAAGGGTAGCTTGAATGTAACTTTACTTTAACTTACAAGTAGCTTGTAAAGCTACAGTTTCAGAGTAGCTTGCCCAACACTGTTTTTTTGTGGCTGTTCGAAAGCATTCGACCACATGAGCGTTTACACTTCGAAAGCAATCCGGGAGTTTTCATCTACCTTTGGAAGTGGTTGAAAGTGGACAAGCTCAAAACGTGTTAGACCTCTTTTACACCTGTATTTACTTCTGTCCTCTTGTGATCTGATCAACCAAAATGTATCTTAATACTAGGTGTACACAGGGCCATTGAGTCATTCATTCATTCGATTCATTCAAACAGCTGCTTTATTCAAGAATTAAGTTAATGGCTCTCTTTATGAATGGGCCATTGAATCATTGGTTCACCTGATTGATTTGCTCAAAACGTGGATTCAGTCAGAAACGAAGCACCGCTGTGTGGTGCTCGGAGATGCACAACAGTTCTGCTCTGGCTTTATAGGTAATAAAGCAGACAATATGTTGTCTAAAACAGTGGTCTCAAACTCAGTTCCTGGAGGGCCACAGCTCTGCACAGTTTAGCTCCAACCAGCTCCAACTTACACCTGCTTGGAAGTTTCTAGTAATACTGAAGACCTTGATTAGCTGGATCAGGCGTGTTTGATTAGGGTTGGAGAAAACTGTGCAGAGCTGTGGCTCTCCAGGAATTGAGTTTGAGACCACTAGTCTAAAATATAACACAATATTAACTTATTATTAATTGAACTGTTGTATAAATAAATAGCACATTTGCACTCGTGCTATTCGGGACAAAAACTGTGCACTCGTGTGATATTGCGCTCGTTACTTGTGCGATATTGCTTAACTATATCATGATAGTAATATGAGACAAAAACTCATACAGGGGCATTTTTGCCCCGATATCTTGAATTTTAGATTCAAAACTGCGTTCTATAGACTTATGTTGCCTGCTTCATGTTCATCACCAATCAACTTTAAGAAATGTAAGATGACCTACGTAGGTCTGTGGTGGGGCGGGTGCATTAAATACGTTAATAATTTGAATGCATTATTTTTTCCCATAATTAATTAACGCATTAAAATGATACAATACAATATGTATTAGTTTTGTAGGATAGTGACAATATTGTACACGTATACACGTATCATGTATAGTTCAAATGAATTTTTTTTTAAAAAAAGAGAAAGTTTAGACAGATTTAGTTTATAAATCTGTCATATGTATCTAACATAATTCTGTATTTTTAGCTATGAATATTTATTTTTTTGGTGTCATCTTTGCCCTGTGATTGGGAGAGAAATCCAAGTCCACCCCTGATATAATACCAAATTTAGCATTTTAATGAACAGTATTTTTTGTAAACTGTTTATTATATAACTTAGCAGTAGTAATAAAAAACTACTATTTTAACAATATTTTGGCCTTGATGAAAGTATTGTGAGAGTATTATATTGTAAGATATAATATGTATCAAACTGAATCGAGACATATTCACACCCCTACTAAACTAAAAAAATAAGTAAAACTAAAATAAGTAAAATAAATTATATGAGTTTCAAGGGACAAGAGTGTGATGGTGTAGATGATGATTTTTTTTTTTTTACTTTATAGCAAATGATCTGCAGAAGGTGTGACATGATTGCTCTGACCAAATGTACACATGTGAATGTGCGATTTATGGCACATCGTTTTAAATAAACAACTTTTTACTTTCAAAGACACTTTTTGGAAGTTGCGTTTAAAATCTATACTTGGTTCAAAATGTGAGCTGCCCCTCAGTTTGAACGGGCACGATGCTTCTGCAGAGCAGTTTGAAAATCATTGCTGAAATCATGCAATGCTCCATATTTTCAATTCTCTGTTATTTCAGAGTAGGAAAGATGTGACTGACTTTGTAAAGTCATGCTAATGATCGTGCAGTTTAATATTAAACAGTTTAGGATCAATCCCATTGCATCACATCTCACAATTGTTGCAGTGGATTACATCACAGTCATTGCCCACTTGTTTTCTTCAAGTATCCATCATTTCTTTTTCTCAATTTTACTACAATCTGTTTTTTTACATAAACATTTAAGAGCGTCAAGTAACACATTTCTGTCTAGCAAATCCAAGCTACAGGTGAATTCATTAAATAGTTGTGCAATTTAAGGGAAACAAGAGAGATGAAATAAAACGACCTAGTGATTCTGCATTTGTGCCAAAAATCTGCCTGTTGGAAAAACATATAATACTGAAATTATCCAACAATTCACCCAAACAAACTTTTACATTACAGCTGATTCAACCTATAATTTGACTTCATATGCTCAAGAACAACTAATAATATTTTTGTAATATATATATATATATTTTTTAGAATACCATTATTAATTCATTACGATAACAAAACCAAATTGTTTACATACAAACCCGATTCCAAAAAAGTTGGGACACTGTACAAATTGTGAATAAAAAAGGAATGCAATAATTTACAAATCTCATAAACTTATATTTTATTCACAATAGAATATAGATAACATATCAAATGTTGAAAGTGAGATATTTTGAAATGCCATGCCAAATATTGGCTCATTTTGGATTTCATGAGAGCTACACATTCCAAAAAAGTTGGGACAGGTAGCAATAAGAGGCCGGAAAAGTTAAATGTACATATAAGGAACAGCTGGAGGACCAATTTGCAACTTATTAGGTCAATTGGCAACATGATTGGGTATAAAAAGAGCCTCTCAGAGTGGCAGTGTCTCTCAGAAGTCAAGATGGGCAGAGGATCACCAATTCCCCCAATGCTGCGGCGAAAAATAGTGGAGCAATATCAGAAAGGAGTTTCTCAGAGAAAAATTGCAAAGAGTTTGAAGTTATCATCCTCTACAGTGCATAATATCATCCAAAGATTCAGAGAATCTGGAACAATCTCTATGCGTAAGGGTCAAGGCCGGAAAACCATACTGGATGCCCGTGATCTTCGGGCCCTTAGACGGCACTGCATCACATACAGGAATGCTACTGTAATGGAAATCACAACATGGGCTCAGGAATACTTCCAGAAAACATTGTCGGTGAACACAATCCACCGTGCCATTCGCCGTTGCCGGCTAAAACTCTATAGGTCAGAAAAGAAGCCATATCTAAACATGATCCAGAAGCGCAGGCGTTTTCTCTGGGCCAAGGCTCATTTAAAATGGACTGTGGCAAAGTGGAAAACTGTTCTGTGGTCAGACGAATCAAAATTTGAAGTTCTTTTTGGAAAACTGGGACGCCATGTCATCCGGACTAAAGAGGACAAGGACAACCCAAGTTGTTATCAGCGCTCAGTTCAGAAGCCTGCATCTCTGATGGTATGGGGTTGCATGAGTGCGTGTGGCATGGGCAGCTTACACATCTGGAAAGGCACCATCAATGCTGAAAGGTATATCCAAGTTCTAGAACAACATATGCTCCCATCCAGACGTCGTCTCTTTCAGGGAAGACCTTGCATTTTCCAACATGACAATGCCAGACCACATACTGCATCAATTACAACATCATGGCTGCGTAGATGAAGGATCCGGGTACTGAAATGGCCAGCCTGCAGTCCAGATCTTTCACCCATAGAAAACATTTGGCGCATCATAAAGAGGAAGATGCGACAAAGAAGACCTAAGACAGTTGAGCAACTAGAAGCCTGTATTAGACAAGAATGGGACAACATTCCTATTCCTAAACTTGAGCAACTTGTCTCCTCAGTCCCCAGACGTTTGCAGACTGTTATAAAAAGAAGAGGGGATGCCACACAGTGGTAAACATGGCCTTGTCCCAACTTTTTTGAGATGTGCTGATGCCATGAAATTTAAAATCAACTTATTTTTCCCTTAAAAGGATACATTTTCTCAGTTTAAACATTTGATATGTCATCTATGTTGTATTCTGAATAAAATATTGAAATTTGAAACATCCACATCATTGCATTCTGTTTTATTCACAATTTGTACAGTGTCCCAACTTTTTTGGAATCGGGTTTGTAATAGTAACTGTTCATTTGAGGACATAACGGAAAAATGTCTTTGTAATGGCTCTGAATGACTCACTGACTGAGAGATTTACTCACAAGCGAGTTCAAGGCTGCATCATAAATCTTTTTGACTGACTCATTAAAAAGATCTGGTTCATAAGAGTCATTAGTTCAAGAACAGGAGATTGTGACTTGAGCCACGTTCAGACATTGCATGTGGGAAATATTGGAGTGACCTCTAATAAGACTGATAGATGCACAAAAAGTTTTGAAATGACACTAACTTCCCCCTTTTCCAACAGTCTTAGGAGAAAAAGTTCTATATAACCTTAAAGGATTCTTTCAGGTGCTTCATGGGGTTCAATGCTTCATTCACTTTATGAATTTAGTTTTAATTAATACATTTTGTTTTAATTCATTTTTTATTTAAATTAAATGTTGTGAATTAAACAGCTCATCAACATACTTTTTCACTAAAATTGAAATAACCTGTTACTTCATAAAATAACATGAAATTATTATGCAATCATTAAAGTAGTCATGAACTGCATTGTTTTGTTGTTTTATAATGTATCATAGTATGATTTTTACATCAAAAATGGTCATAATTTAGAAATAAAAGGCATTTTTCCCTCCCTGATTTTAGCCCTGCTGTGAGACTTCAGTGTAAACGCCCACTGCTGTGATTGGTTGACATCTTTGCATATGAAATAGTTAAATATTATATGTGTAACTCTCTCTAAGATTTTTAGCACATTTTTACTATTACAGCTCTCATGGTTAACTAATCGTGAAAAGTGCTGATTATAGCATTATAGATTGTGGCATGAAAGGTTGCAGTGATGAGCATTGTAGCCGATCACAGACATGTTGAGCGCATGAATGCAGTGATTTCGTCATTGCAACTCGAATGCTATCATCATAACAAACAGTGCAAACACAATGTAAATAAGAGATTTGTTGATTATTACTGGAGTTTTGGCGAGAGTCCAGCACTCAGTCACTGATAAACTCACGTTTGATTGACAGCTCCAGCGATTGAAGGGAGCATTCTTTGATCGCTTTCTATATATAATTTAATCACAGTTTAAATAACAGATTATTTTCATCCTATTAAGAGAAACAATGTGAAGTTGACTGTTTAGTCACTGGTACATGAATCATTACATATCAGAAATCACTGGTCACAGATCAGGCATTAGAATTAACACAGTTACATGTTGTCGCATTACTGTCGAGTCCATATCGCAAAAGTCTGTTTGCAAAGCCTGCGCCGAAATTGCGAGTGATTTACCAAAGAATCTATTCAAATAAATAATGCTCAACTGTGACATTCACATTGTTGAAAATAAATACAATAACCACATTCCTAGCACTAGGATCCTTTGATTCTGTGTATCGATCTACTCTCCTCGTCATCTCACTAACACGCCAATGGGCGGGGACAACGTTGCAATGATGAAGTAAACGTTGATTTTCTTCTGCAGATTTTCTTCTTTCTATCGTTATAGACAGGTACATTCCACAACGAGTCGTTCTCCGGGCTTAGGTACAATAAAAGCTGTTTTTGGACTAGCAAGGAAGTTTTCAGTTCTGAAATTTACAGGATATTCTTATAGTATGATGACCTCTAAAGCTCAAGGAAAATTTGATTTCTCAGTTCATGAACCCTTTAAGACATTTCTCCTTATACAGTATAGAACCTTTTTTGGCATGTGTTCTTTAAAATTGAGTCAAGGACCCTAGGGTTATATATAGAACCCCATTGAACCTTTTTTTCTAAAAGGCCGTTTACACTACACCATTTTCAACTAAAAACTGACATTTTTTATGTGTTTTGGCCATTCATTCACACGACAACAGCATTTTGGGTGCCTGAAAACGCAATTTTTTTGAAAACAGGATTTAAAGTGCAAGTTTTTGAAAACGATACCGTTATCGTTTCCGTGTAAACTACAAAAACGTGAATTTGTGAAAACGGTGACGTCATTCGCATGCGTTCAGTCTATAGGCACGTAGTGTTTCTTTACAAAGTAACATCGCCAACTACTGGCCTGGCATGACAATACAGCGCTTTTAGTTGTTTTCGCCAGATCCGTGTCAACAGGATCATTTTTACAATGTTGTCATCTATACGCGAAAAATGCAAAGGAAAAACTTTCCCATTTTTAGTACATCGTCGTGTAAACAACAGGTTTAAGTCTCTTGCGTTCTGAATTCAAGCATCATTCTGGATTTCTTTAAGACTTCGATCAACTACTGATTTATTTCGTTCTCTCTGGACTAAAACAATGAAATACATTATTTTTTATCTCTGATTATTTTAGGGATTTATTTATGACACATTCCTTGCATTTACAATTCTTTTATGACATACTTACAATGCATTTCCTTCACTGAACATTGTTTGGCCTCTGATCCCTAAGATCTCATCTCTCCTTTAATTTTCCCCATCCTCCCGCTTATATTTCCATTTCCATGCCTCGGTGTCTCTAGCTTTTCTTCTTTTTTCTCTCTGCTCAAGCGTGCAGCGCGGCAGCAGACGTGCCTGATGGTGTTAAGTTTGGCTGTGGCAAGAAACCAGCGCTCCAGTCTCATGCTACCTAATTAACCCGGACTAAATGCAAAGATTTGAGAGCCACGGAGGAGCGGGACTGAATGTGCCGTCTCACCATGACCCATTTATCGCTGCCGTTCCTGAGCTCTATTAATAGCATACAATGCAGAAGAGGAGAACAATACCACCCAAAAAGAAGGCTTCAGGGCGAACCATTCCTTTACCATTGGGATTACATCTAAAGATGAGAGACAGAGGATCAAAATAAAAGAAACTTATAAATAATGTTGTTTCATCCATAGAAGAGCATATACTGGGCTTTGACAGTAAGAGATTCCTTTTTTTTAATCCTTCACTTTAGCAGCCATGTCCCTAGTTTGAAGTGAAGCCAAATTCATATTTTAATTAATCCAAAAGTTATATATTGCTTTCATTATAAAAGACAAATTTGCTTTTATTCTTTTACCACTGAGCTTGTAGTGACAATGTAATTTGTTGACTGCAGGTCTTCTATAAACATCCACATTGGGTGTAATCATATAATATGAAAAACTTTACAATAAATCTTAGGCCTATGTTCTTTTTTATTTTCACATATAAAATTATTTATATACATGTTATTTATGACTTAACAGATAAACCTAGATTAATAAAGGCTGTAAAAATGTTCATTGTTAGTTAATGATAAATAATGCATGAACTTATTTTAAAGCATTAAATAATATTGTAAAGTTTTATTCATGCAAGAACATTTGAGAATTTTTTTTTCTTAAAATAAAATGTATTTGTATCTTAACACCATTTTTGGCTGTCAGGACAAAATTCCTATGGATGGGCTCCTTCTCCCCCAAGCCCAATTATCAGGTTAGAACTTAGTTCTAAAAATCCAATATTTTTTTCTCCCAGACAGTGTCCTCCTGACGCAATCGAGTGACGGATCTTGGAGATATAGGTGATAGTTTTTGTTTTTGTTCAGCACATTTGGACCTGACATCTCCCTTGCATCGTTAAATAATAAACACCAAAATATATGATGATCTTAATGACAGAATTTACCACTATAGTTAATGTAAACATTGACATGGTGTTGAATGAAATAAAATTCAATAATTGATCATTTAATTTAATATTATTAGGCTGTATAATGGCAAAATTGACCACATTGTCCAACATAAACACTGAGATGGTGTTGAATTAAATCAAATTAAACAATTGTTAATTTAATTTATTATTATTATTAGACTCTATATTAAACTTAAAGACCATAATAATACTACTATTAAGAACAAATTACAAATGTTTTGTCATCTTTGCAGACTCCCATGCATACTGGTTAATGAATTGGAAAATATGTTAGTATGTGTATGTCTATACTACAGTACTGTTATTTTTTTCACTTTATCCACAAATTAAAATGACAAGCATGCCACAATAAAGACTCAAATCCAGATTTCGGCCATATGGCAATGTGTGATGAATCTGACTGAGTGACTGTTTACACTACACCATCTTCAACTAAAAACAGAAAAATGTGTATGTGTTTTGCCCATTCATTTACACGACAACAACGTTTTGGGGGCCTGAAAATGCAAACTTTTGAAAAACGTGTTCCAAAATGCAAATTTTTGAAAGCGATACTGCGAAGGGAATTTGTGAAAACGGTGGCGTCATGCGCATGCGTATTACGTGTTCAGTCTATAGGCGCGTAGTGTTTCTTTACTAAAGTGACGTCGCCATCTACTGGCCTGGCATGACAATACAGCGTTTTTAGTCGTCTTCGCGGATCCTTTTTTTTTTTTTTTTTTTCATTTTTCCATCATTTCCGTTTTTAGTACATCGTTGTCGTGTAAACATACCCTCAAAGCTGTGGATTATGCTTGTTCAACAACCTGAAAAATGCATCTCCTCTGACTGAGATTAATGTGATAGGATGTACATATTAAACAGGTTCCCAACATGCATGCAAAATGAAGCTTCACATTTTTTTTAAAGCAAATTGGTTTAAAGCAAATTTTCAGGTTTGAAAACTGTGGACTGGAGTTTTTATTTTATTTTTTGTAGTGCAAAAATATTTAAATGAATGAGTTTTAGCCTTTCCTTGGGGGTTTGAGCTCTGCTGTTTCATCTGCAGGGCCTCGACTTCTATATCAAGCTTTTGGAAATTTTGGAAGTTTTATTCATTCTGCCTTCTTCCATCTGGCTTTCTGTGAGGCCAGTGTAAAAGTTGGGCTAAAAACGGATAATACTTTGTAGGCAAAATTGAGATGAAGTTGAATAGAGGAAAAAGAAAAGAGTAACACGGCAGAGGGAATATTTTTCAGTTCTAGTCGTCCTTTCTCCTTTGATGTCAAAGGAAAGATAGTGAGGAATTGAGTCAATATGCTATCAGTCTAGAAATGTCAGTAAAGTATGCCACAGTATCTACCGCAGGTATGAATCTATTACAGGATAAACGCACAGACCTATCTGGCCCATATCTCCCATGATTCTAAGTCTTATCTGACTCTGAATAGGTCTGAGACTGTACCATGACTCTAATCTCTTCTTGCATACATGGAGATTAACCTTTTGCTCTATCACCATAAAACTCTGATTTTCAAGATCCCCGAAGGTGCTAAAAATGATTTATTTTTTTCAATACCTCAGTCATAGATGCCCTTAGCAGAGGCTCAGGGTTGTTGTTGCTGCACCGCATCAGTAATTGTAATGCAGCTGTAGTCCATGTGAACGTCGCGGCCCTTTTGGTGTCTTTCACACCAATTGTGGCCACTGCTGTCTCTCCTCCAGCTCAGATGTGAAAGGACTCTCAAGGAGAAAATCTGTGGGTTTTTCTTCTCTGTTTCCCCCCTTAAAAGCTATAAAATCCTAGTTCATGTGGCTTTTTAACTTGTCTTTTTTTAGACAGTGACTCTCATGTGTGTCGGAAACGTATACACCATAGGCTGATAATAACATATATGTACCTTTGCTGGTTTGCATTAAAAGAACATTTCTGATACAGGCTATCATTTTGTGTAATTTCAAAAGTTAAAGTGCCTTTTTGCACGTAGAAAGAAAAAAGCATATCCTGTGACATACAGGTAGAAATTTGACCGTGTTCAGTAAGAATACTAAAACATGATATGCTAAATCTCCACATGTCTAGCATGTAAAAGTTAACTTTACGTTTGTGTTGCATTGTGTTGCAAGTTAAAAAGAAATACATAAATAAAGGTAATCTGTACTCGTGAAAATAAATACTGTGCTTTTTTATAAGTAAATATACCCAATCAATTAACTATTTTAAATAATATATATATATATTTTTTTTTTGTGGTGTCTTTATATTTATCTTTATCATATCTCGGGCTCAATCTCCAGATTAACTATTAATTAACAATTAAAGGTACAGACACACGTCTCAATGTCAAATTAGTGTGGAACAGCAACCTTAGCACAAGCTAATTAATATTCATGAGCTTAGTCCCCTCATTATTTTCCACAGCCTGCCCATCTTCACCACCCTGTCTTTTGTGCTGCCAGTGGGAATATACAGAAACACAAGATCAATAATATAGATGAATGAATATATAGAGAGTGAGAGAGACCGAGAAATATGACAAAACGATTCAAATTTGAGTCTGCAAAGGCAAAGAAATCCGAACTTCCAGAGGCAATATGAAACACCAGCTGCCGTATATCAGATCAAATTGACTTAAGTGTCATATGTCCCAATAGATGAGTGATTTACTATAGTCTGGTATTAAAGCTTAACTAAGATCCATCATTCTACAGTTTTATATGACACTCCTAACCTCAGCCATTTGCCAGCATGACAAGATAAAGCCTAACCACATGCAGATTCATATCAGAGGAGCTTTTACTGGAATTTCAAACAGTAAGCTCATACCTATCAAATAGTGTAGGGGATATATTATGAACTTACTTTAAAAAAAAACAAAAAAAAAACAGTAACTAGTAACTAGTAAATCTACTGAAGAAACATCCAGGACAAACTTCACCTTAAGTCTCCTTAAAAAAAAAAAGAAAAAGATATTATATATATATTTTTTTTTAAATCTGGTTTTGGTGGTGGTGAAACATGACATGGAAATGTCTTTAAACTACCCGTGAACCTGAACAAAACATTTGCAGTCATCAACATAACTTTATCAATGTACTGTTGCTTAGTAACAAATAGAAAATTTAAAAAAAACTCAACATAACAAGAGAAGCAGGAACTTACAGAATGCTGTGAAATTGCTGATTGAAGTGCAATCAAGAGATTTGAAGGAGCTAAACAAATGTATAGAGACAGTAATATTTCACATCAACAACTGTGAAATATTTACAGAGATTTACAAAATCAGGTCATCAAACGCTAATTACAAACCATTGTTCTCTCCAGCAGTGGCATAACAATTGTATGGGACCAGGTCCAGAAGTGCTTGATGGGCCTCCTGCCATCTCCACCCACCCACAAGACTGAACGTAAAACACATGAAACTATAGCTTTGTACTTTTCATTACTGTTCTCTTTACTGTCTCTGCCCCTTTATAGTCCCCATAGATGCTCCGTCTCTGATGTCTACAACATATACAACTCTCTTTGCACATTAATGTGGGGGGAAACAGACCATTAGGAAGTGAGGTAAAAAAGGTTCAGGGGCATAGGCTGTCTACTCTCCTGTGTGTGCAAAACTTACTTATATATACAGTCTGAACAAGCATCACAACACAATGTGTTTGAGAATGTGTGCTAACCACTACACTTTGGTTCTGAAGTTCTAGAAATTTAAATGTTGAATAGAATGTGCCAGAAATCAGCCAGATTCCAAAACATCATAACTGCAGGTTTGATCCCAATTTCCCTGAACATTCCTACTGTGCCCTAAGGCAAATCAGTTAACACCCTAATAGCCCAGGGGTGATGCAACATCATGCTCCTGCCAAAACAAGACTCCTTCATGCTTTAAGACATACTTACACATTAACCCTTCAAATAAATCAATCAAAACATATGAAGTGTGTCATTTATTCAGTATTAAAATAACTCTCTCAAATAGAATTAAAACTTTTATAGGATAATTTACCCCAAAAGAGTAACACTTCAACTGTAATGCTTTGTTAATAAATGACAGATATGAGATGCTACATTGCATAGTATGGAGTGCAAATCTACACACAGGAACTATGTCTATGGTATATATCTCTATAAGGTGAGCACGGCCGGTGCTTTGGGATACTGTTGAATTATAAAGCCTAGTATCTGTGTAAAAAATAAATTGCAAATTAAATATAAAACATAAATGATAGATAGATAGATAGATAGATAGATAGATAGATAGATAGATAGATAGATAGATAGATAGATAGATAGATAGATAGAGCATGAAAACTGTTAAAGCATGAAATCAAGTACTACGAATCAGTGAATTTGTGGGTATATTGTCAGTAATAAAATAATCATTAAAAAAATTAATCATTCAAAAAAAAAAAAAAAAAAAAAGATCTGCCGTTTACGTCAATGCGATTCAGATATGAATACTAATGTTGTCCACCAGAGGGAGCTACAGCTGGCAAATCAGTTTAAAGATTATGAAAATTGAAAATTGTTCAATAAACTGACTTGTAGTAAAAATAGCATATAAATTCATTATATTTTCATAAAGTTTAATAAAGCCCAATACAATAAGTTTGCAACTGTGATCTCCAAAATTCGTATAGACCATTCATTTTTTTTCATCTTAATTTTAATTTTAATGATTTTGACAACATATTTGTCAAGTTGCAGACATGACTTAATGCATGTCCAGTTGAAGAGGAGACACTATATTATCTGTCTATTTTAGTACATATAATAATACTTCCATAAAGAGACACTTAAAAACTCATATTTTATTTGAAAAAAGACATGTCCATTGTATAACTATATATCATCTACACAAGCCGTTGTGCTTGGACCCCGATGATCGCATTCATTAACCTTCTGTGTCGTTGTCAACACTTCGCTGACAGGACTTTGAAATAGCAAACAGAGAAAACAATAAAAGGCATGACTTACATTGCATCCAGCTAGCAAACTCCGTTCAAGCTCCATGATACTTCTTAATTTGAACACCTTGTCAACGGATTTTTTGTAAAGATAAAAAACGAATTTAAATTAATCTCGGAAGATATATAGAGTGGTGCAGGTATGACATCACTTTGTAGGCCAAAACGCGGAATAAAGTTAGCATTTTAGCACTTCCGGTTCCCTTGTCCCAAAGTCAATGGGTTTTTTTAATAGGATTTTGGTTAAACAGATGAAATAAGGTCTGTTGTGAACACAAGCTTAAGACACTTTCACGTTTTATTCTACGACATAAAATACATCAGTGTTACGCCACTCGTGATTTTTTGAAACGTGTCTTGAAAAAGGCAGTTGCTAACAAGTGGCTAAATGGGACTACAGAGGCTGTCGAGGAGATTAAACGCCATCAAGACAAAAAGGTAAGATCAGTCTGCTTTTACAGCCTCATTATGCTCATAATTGTGCTCTTATAAACTAGTCAACTTGTTGGAAACTCAGAAGTGAAGACCAGGAGACTTGTATCTTCAGCAGGATTCTTTATTGAGAACACGTGCTGTCTGTAACTGCAGTCCATCAAGTCTACTAAGGCAGTATACATTGTAGTTTATATAGATTTTAGGGTGCAGGGGAGACAAAGCAAATGGGTGACGACCTTAAACAAAGCATGCAAATGAAGTATCCCGCCCCAGACTCTAGAGTATCACCAGTCCTAATCCAATCAGCATAACGATTAAAAAATGGGACAGGGGCTCCAAGAGCCATTAAAGACCAAAGGTGAGAATCTCAGTAATCTGGCTCATTTGACTTACAATAAAGAGAACAGGAACTGGCAGAAAACTCTTGCTGGAAACTTTGCTTAACAGAATAATTCATCTGATGTCACCATCTTTATCTTAAAGGATAAATACACTGTACTTCCCTTAGTTTTAAACAGATTCTTAAATTTGTTGCAAGAATGTAATCCAAGGCCACTGTGTTCTGTAAAATCATTATCTTGTGCGAAGTGAGAGTGTCCGTGATGTTATCCAGGGCCAAAGCTGTATCATTGGCCAGTTTCTGTACAGAATTCGATAAGCTTCTGACTTGATCAAGGGCCTGCATGACACCATAAAACGGGATTAATGCTCCAAGAGTTCTTGACCACCATGTTTGAGCACAAGTGAGTCCTGGAATGCAGCCATCTTCCTGCTCCTACTGAAGGCGGGTGTGGCATGCAAACGTTCTTTCCAGCAAACAAGGCGTTTCTTGACATATTCATCAGCTCTAAGAACATGTTGTTTCTGGAGTCTACACTTGTGCAATGTCCATGATAATTACTAGTATGGCAATCTTGATCATGTTGATGGATGGATTTTTTTTTTTTTTTTCGTGACAGTTGGCTCGGTAGTGAGTCTAGTTGTCCTTTAGGGGTTGTGGCTTCATACGCAGGTGAGGAGGTCGGTGCGTATGGGTCTGGGGACAGCTATCAAGTGGTATCTGCACAGAGTAAGAAAGAAAACAAAAGACAACAGAGCAGTATTTGTTGTAAAAGACTGCAAACATTAGGGTTGTATCCTCTGTTCAATCTGAGTCTGCTATTGTTGTTCCTTTTTTTCCCCTATTTCTTAATTCCTACGACACCTAAAGAACAGTGAGGTAAGGATGGACTAGTGGATGGGGGAAGGCCTATGAGGGAATCTTCACCGCAGGATTGGCCCCTGAAGCCTGTTGCATTCAGTTCTTTCCCGGGTTCCTCACTGGTCCGTGTGTCCTATCCTATCCCTGTAGGTGGGGGAACAACTTTACAGTGTGACACATGAGTCCAGGGCTTCCTTCCCTGACACAACACTGCAGCTGCTGTAATCAACATCACTTGATGTGGTCCATGCTACTTAGGCTCTAACGACTTGTTTCTGAATGACTTTATCATCACCCACTGACCTGGGATGATCGTGTGTCCACCTTCTGGCACCTTCTGGCACTCTCTCTCTGGCACTCTGCACTGCCTTTGTGAGGTTTTCACAGTAAGTGATCAGGTCATCTGGGGCAATGTGTACATCAGCATTTCTAAGATTAATCACACCTGGCATCTGCATTGGGCGTCCTGTAATAATCTCATGAGGGCTCAGTCCTACTGATCTGTTAGGTGACGCTCTCATACTACACAGTACCACTGGCAGCGCCTCAACCCATGATACTCCTTCCTGATGCATTTTGCTTAGCCTGGTTTTGATTGTTCTGTTCGCTCGTTCAACTTGTCCTGATGCATGTGGCCTGTAGGGGCAGTGAAGATTCCACTTAATTTTCAACATTTTAGACACTTTCTTGACTACCTGTCCTGTGAAGTGTGTACCTTGATCAATGGAATCTGGTAATCCCCATCTGGGAATGAGATCAGTGACAAGACATTTAGCAGTATGTGCAGCTGTAACACGCCCTGTTGGATAAGCTTCTATCCATCTCAAGAACTAGTTTATTAATTCCAAAACGTCAGTTTTTCCCTTACAAGGAGGCAACGATATGTAATCAACTTGCAGGTGACGAAATGGTCCTGGTGGAGCTGGGGTATGTGTTGCTGCTGGCACATCATTATTTTTGACATGTAACGCATCTCTTGACTGTTTCGGTGGCTACATTTCTGAATTTTGGATTCCACCATTGATTTGAGAACCTGTGATTCATTGTTGCTAGACCACTGTGACCCAAATTGTGTATTTGTTGAGCCAAATATGGCAGCAGTGATTCTGGAGCGACATACTTTCCCCCTTTGGTCCAGAAGCCGGATGAATCCACTGTGGCTCCTTTGTCTAACCATGTCCATGCTTCATATAGAGGAACGTCTTTATACAGATCAATGGTTGATTCAGGAGGCAGAATTGTCTTCTGTGCTGTACTACCTGAACACACTTGTACAGTTGCATAGGAACAAGCTTGTTTAGCAGCTACATCAGCAAGAGCATTACCTTTAGCTTCCATAGTATTAGTTGTGAGATGTGCTTTCACTTTGATCACCGCTAATTTCTTTGGAAGTTTCATGGCAAACATTAGATCTTTTACTAATCCAGCATGCTTAATGGGGGATCCAGCAGAAGTTAGAAACGGTCTATTTTGCCAAATGACACCAAAATCATTAATTACCCCAAAAGCATACCTGGAATCAGTGTAGATATTTGCAACCGATCCTGAAGCTAGCGTGCATGCTCTAGTTAAGGCTACTAGTTCTGCAGCTTGAGCTGAAAAATGATCTGGAAGACGACCTGAAGCTACCACTTCAGTGGTGGAAGTGACTGCATAACCTGCTCGTCTGTTACCTTCAATGGCTTGAGCTGAACCATCAACAAACAACTCCAATTCTGCATTCTCTATGGGAGTTTTTGCTATTTCACTCGTAGCTGCGTATGTAAACGTAACACAATCGTGAGTCATTTCTCCTTCATCCTCTAACACAACTTCAGTCATTGCAGACATCATACATGAGGATGGGTTCGTGACTGGCGCACGCTGTAAAACAATGTTCGGGGGTGTGAGGGTTGTTAACCAATTTCCCCAACGAGAGGAGGTGACAGAAGTGACTTTTGCTTGATTCATTAGTGCGGACACTGCATGAGGGCATCTTACGTTTACAGTCTGTCCTAACACCATTCCTGATGAAGCCTGAAGAGCTAGATGAACTGTCTGCACTGCTCTAAGACAAGGGCCCATCCCTTGAGTGACTATGTCAAGTTTACCAGAATAGTAATGAATTGGGCGTAAACTGCCCACATGATCTTGCATTAGATATGTAGTCATAAAGCCTAAGTGTTCATGGACATAAAGCACAAAGGGCCTATCAGATTGTGCAATTCCTAATGCTGGTGCTTGACATAGTGCTCTCTTCAAATCATTGAAAGCTTTGAGCTGAATTTCTTCCATACAAACAGTATCAGAACCTTTTTACTTGGCCTTTCAACAAGTCATAGAGAGGCTGAGCAATCAAGGCATATTCTTCAATCCAAGGTCTACAGTAACCTGCTGTTCCTAAAAATGATCAGAGTGTTTTAATTGTATTAGGCGGAGGTATGGCTTTGACTGAAGCAGCTCAATCCTGTGTAATAGATCTATTTCCTGCACCAATTGTTTGACCCAGAAATGTGACTTGGTTTTTAGCAATTTGAGCTTTGTGAAAGCTGCATTTGTGTCCTCTTTTCTGCAAATAGTCCAACAATGCTTCCAATTCAGTTTGATATACCTCGTGATCTGTAGAGCCGATCAAAATATCATCGACATATTGAACCATAGTGGACTGTTTGACTGGACATTCTGGGTCACACAAATCACGTCTGACAGCCTGATGGTATATGGTTGGGGAATTCTAAAAAATCCCTGTGGCAACCGTGTCCACTGGTATTGCTCATAGTCAACTGTGAAAGCTAACCATGTCTGGCTGTCAGAGTGCAAGGGTACAGAAAAGAATCCATTAGACATATCGATTACTGAAAAAACCTTACAATCTAATGGTAAACCATTACAAATTGTATAAACCCGATTCCAAAAAAGTTGGGACACTGTACAAATTGTGAATAAAAAAGGAATGCAATAATTTACAAATCTCATAAACTTATATTTTATTCACAATAGAATATAGATAACATATCAAATGTTGAAAGTGAGACATTTTGAAATGTCATGCCAAATATTGGCTCATTTTGGATTTCATGAGAGCTACACATTCCAAAAAAGTTGGGACAGGTAGCAATAAGAGGCCGGAAAAGTTAAATGTACATATAAGGAACAGCTGTAGGACCAATTTGCAACTTATTAGGTCAATTGGCAACATGATTGGGTATAAAAAGAGCCTCTCAGAGTGGCAGTGTCTCTCCAGAAGTCAAGATGGGCAGAGGATCACCAATTCCCCCAATGCTGCGGCGAAAAATAGTGGAGCAATATCAGAAAGGAGTTTCTCAGAGAAAAATTGCAAAGAGTTTGAAGTTATCATCATCTACAGTGCATAATATCATCCAAAGATTCAGAGAATCTGGAACAATCTCTGTGCGTAAGGGTCAAGGCCGGAAAACCATACTGAATGCCCGTGATCTTCGGGCCCTTAGACGGCACTGCATCACATACAGGAATGCTACTGTAATGGAAATCACAACATGGGCTCAGGAATACTTCCAGAAAACATTGTCTGTGAACACAATCCACCGTGCCATTCGCCGTTGCCGGCTAAAACTCTATAGGTCAAAAAAAGAAGCCATATCTAAACATGATCCAGAAGCGCAGGCGTTTTCTCTGGGCCAAGGCTCATTTAAAATGGACTGTGGCAAAGTGGAAAACTGTTCTGTGGTCAGACGAATCAAAATTTGAAGTTCTTTTTGGAAAACTGGTACGCCATGTCACCCGGACTAAAGAGGACAAGGACAATCCAAGTTGTTATCAGCGCTCAGTTCAGAAGCCTGCATCTCTGATGGTATGGGGTTGCATGAGTGCGTGTGGCATGGGCAGCTTACACATCTGGAAAGGCACCATCAATGCTGAAAGGTATATCCAAGTTCTAGAACAACATATGCTCCCATCCAGACGTCGTCTCTTTCAGGGAAGACCTTGCATTTTCCAACATGACAATGCCAGACCACATACTGCATCAATTACAACATCATGGCTGCGTAGAAGAAGGATCCGGGTACTGAAATGGCCAGCCTGCAGTTCAGATCTTTCACCCATAGAAAACATTTGGCGCATCATAAAGAGGAAGATGCGACAAAGAAGACCTAAGACAGTTGAGCAACTAGAAGCCTGTATTAGACAAGAATGGGACAACATTCCTATTCCTAAACTTGAGCAACTTGTCTTCTCAGTCCCCAGACGTTTGCAGACTGTTATAAAATGAAGAGGGGATGCCACACAGTGGTAAACATGGCCTTGTCCCAACTTTTTTGAGATGTGTTGATGCCATGAAATTTAAAATCAACTTATTTTTCCCTTAAAAGGATACATTTTCTCAGTTTAAACATTTGATATGTCATCTATGTTGTATTCTGAATAAAATATTGACATTTGAAACTTCCACATCATTGCATTCTGTTTTTATTCACAATTTGTACAGTGTCCCAACTTTTTTGGAATCGGGTTTGTAGATGGATCTGCTACTAGGAGGGTGATTTTATCAATATGTTTATTGGCTACTCTGTAGTCTATGGTGAGTCTCCATGTCCCATTGGATTTCTTGATGGGCCATATGGGTGAGTTACAGGGACTGTTGGTTTTTTCTACAATAGGTTTTATTCCCTGTATAGCTTCCTTATTGATCGGATATTGTTTGGTAACAGGAGGTGGAGTTCCTGTCAATTTGACTGGTTCTACGCCTGTCAAAAACCCACAATTATCCTTGTCTTTAGCCCAAATTGGATGCATTATTGGTAGAAACTTGTGCTGAGGAAATGTTTATGCTAGCAGACTCTGAGGACATGTCTAAAGTTAAATGTACTTGTCTGAGTAGATCCATGCCTAGAATTGCACCTGTATTTAATGGAGCACATAGCAATTTTGTAGTCAGAGTCTTCGGGCCTAACTGTACCTCTATGGACGGGGTTTCATACAAAACAGAATCTTCACCTATTACACCAGTTAAACAAAGTTTAGTTTTCTTGTATGGGATGTTTCAACCTTTAGCCAATTTTGTAGGAATTACTGTAATTTCTGCACCTGTATCAAGCAAAAAGTCAATCTCTTTCTCTTGTATGCTACCTTTCACAAAAATTCTTTTGTCATTGTGAATGGATTACAGGGGAAAGGTAGCTACTCACAGCCCCAACAATGAGTTTTTTTCCTGTTCTTTTTGTGCTTTTAGAAGGGCCTGAGCGAGCTGTCCTAAAGTTTCAGTGTACCTTGGCGGAACTACTTCAGGGTTGTAGGCGGGCTGAGAAGGAGCAGAGTTACGCATAGTATTTCTTTTACTATCTTGCAACTTCTTCCTACACTCTTTCTCCCAGTGTCCTGATTTTTCACAGTAGTTGCATTTGCCTTCTCTCTTAGGCCATCTGTTGTCTTGATTCCTTGTGCTAAACGTAACTTCTGCTACTCTCACTTTTGCCTTAACATCAGCATCTCTTTCCCATGTAGCTAACCTTTCTAGGTTACTTCTGAGGGTTTGGTTAGACCAAGTTAGATCTAGGAATGGCAATGCTTTTCTGTACTCGGCTAAAAGGCCATCTGACCAGATGCGGACTAAGGGTCCCTTGTCATCTAGCACACATTCAGAATCATCAACTATTCCACTGTAAGTTACAGCTGACTGACAAAACCTTTCAGTGTATTCACTCACAGTTTCTTCTTTCCTTTGCACACAGTTAGTGATTCTGGACCAGTCTATTTTGGGTCCCATGATATTCTTTAGAATTTTCAAAACACCTTCTCTCAAATCGCCTTTACTGACATGTTGTAGTTCAGAAGGAACAGCAGACTCAGAACTGTTGAATTCAGATTCAGTTAGAATTTGTGACATCAGCTGTGTGACTTCTGTTAACGACATGTCGTAGAGACGCATTTTGCTTATCAGTGATTCTAAATTCAGAAAAATTTGACCTTAAACAAAGCATGCAAATGAAGTATCCAGGTAAAGGGACCCGCCCCAGACTCTAGAGTATCACCAGTAATAATCCAATCAGCATAACGAATTCAAAAATGGGACGGGGCTCCAAGAGCCATTAAAGACAAAAGGTGAGAATCTCAGTAATCCTGGCTCATTTGATTTACAATAAAGAGAACAGGAACTGGCAGAAAACTCTTGCTGGAAACTTTGCTTAACAGAATAATTAATCTGATGTCACCATCTTTACCTTAAAGGCTAAATACACTGTACTTTCCTTAGTTTTAAACAGATTCTTACATTTGTAATCCCACAAACTCAACGTTCTGGGAAAATGTTTTGAGATAAAAACATGAAAGAATTGTCGGGAGCTTTGTGATGGTGACGCTGAAATCGCGGGACCGTGGTGTAGTTCGTTCATAGCCTACCTTTAGCCTTTTACTTCTGGCGACTGCATTTAGGATTCAAAATGAATAAACGTTGTGTTCATCTATGATAACTATCTTGATGAAATATCAAATGTGAAAGTATCATAAACGTTTGTTGGTCGCAGATCTTGTTTTATGCGATAATCCACAAGTCTATGGGGAAATCCTATTGGGTTTTTCTCGAGGGAACCAGTGTGATGCTAACTGCCGGTTGGCCTACAAAGTGACATCATACCTGCACCACTATATTGCGCCTACTTGAAAGTCAAGAACAGTCCAATCACACAAGGCCAAAATATAACAATATTGATTCGCTAAAATCCAAAGTGGAAGGATCTGGGGCGCAGGACTCTGTGCCCCGAGGACAATCTGAAACAAGCCAATTAGAGCTCAGCCTCAAGTCACATGCATTTAAAAAAACTTACAGACATCCATTTTTCCGTCACTCCGCACACACAAAATGAACGAAATACAATTTAGATGTTTCTTTTAATAGGTGCTAACATGACTACCAGTCGAATAGTATGACTAAAAGTTATTTTCGTAATTATTTTTCAATATATATTTAATTTATTTTTAACATGTTGAAGTAGCCTGCTTCTCTGGCTAACTTGAGGGGCCGGCGCCCCAGCGCCCCCTATTGACCAGCCACCACAGATAGATTGATGATAGATAGATGATATATAGATAGATAGATAGATAGATAGACAGATAGACAGATAGATAGACAGACAGACAGACAGACAGACAGACAGACAGACAGACAGACAGACAGACAGACAGACAGACGGACGGACGATAGATGAAACCGTTTCTGGGGAAAAATGAAAAAGAAAAAAAAACACCAAAATATGTTACCTCTGCTCTCTCCCAATAATTCAACAGAGATGGCAGACAGTGCATATCCATACGCATAGCTGCTTGTTTGTGTCTGGATTTCAGAAAATACATTTGGATTAAAGTGCCCTTGACCTTATAGGTAATCATGCTGTTGGGGAAGCTGTTTACGCGGCGCAGAGGGAATTCAGAGTGTGTTTCCTTTTACAGTGCACAGCAAAAGATGGCACCTTTCCAGAGTCTACATAATAAAGAGCGGTAATTTTCACACCACCACCATCGCTGTATATATTCCAAATATGCTTTTACATGCATACATTTGGTTTGCACGTCAAAGTATATGAGGGAGAGAGAGATATGTAAATTTCTTATAGAGCTGGCTAGATGCTGGTCCATTGAATAAATTATTGAAGTATTAGAAAAGCTTGCTGTGTGCTTAGAGGAGCTCTGAATATTCCAGCTAAACACCCACATGCTCAAATATAACCCACTTTCACACAGCCAATCAGTCATATGTGCATGCCCGACTTCACTGTGCTGAAACAGTGTGTGCCTTTCTGACATTTAAACAAGACGACGGCCGCTAAATGAAGCCAGAATACTCCACTAAAGTCTTAATGACATAATCAAGTTGCAAAATTGAGAAACATCCCTCTTCATACATAGATCTTGAATGTCCAGTTGGTCTTGAGTAAGGCTATTATTCATTTCTTATTCTTTTCATATTGGGTTAGGGATTACTGCAGTGACGATTGGTTAAAGCAGGCATGAACCGCTTGATATCATCAGGGAAAACTCACCATCATTAATTCATACTGATGTGATGTGACTGCATGATGATGTGATTATGTCACTGCAGCAATTCAACATGATGGTGATGATTTCATGATCATGTGTCTAGATGACACAATTTCCATTTTCTGTTGTTATGCTTGTTGCTGCTAAACTGCCATCTTGTTTGTTTTCATTGCAACAACAGCATATATTGTCAATATGTTAATATATGCTGTTACGTATGTACATTATCGTTCAAAAGTTGTTTTAAAGAAATTAATACTTTTATTAAGCAAGAATGCATTAAATAGATCAAGAGTGACAGTAAAGCCTTTTATAAATATTACTAAAGAATTCTATTTCAATTAAATACTGTCATAATCAAAGAATCCTGAAATAAATATCCAGAAAAAAATATTAAGCAGCACAACTGGTTTTCAACATTGATAATAATAGTAAGAAATGTTCCTTGAGCACCAAATCAGCATATTAGAATGATTTCTGAAAGATCACTGAAGACTGAAGTAATGATGGTGAAAATTATGCTTTTTCCAGCACAGGAATAAATTACATTTTAAAATATATTTAAATAGAAAACAGTTATTTTAAACTGTAATAAGGTTTCACAATATTACGGTTTTTACTTTATGATCAAATACAAACCCGATTCCAAAAAAGTTGGGAAACTGTACAAATTGTGAATAAAAACAGAATGTTTTTTGATGTGGAAGTTTCAAATTTCAATATTTTATTCAGAATACAACATAGATAAAATATCAAATGTTTAAACTGAGAAAATGTATCATTTTAAGGGAAAAATAAGTTTTAAATTTCATGGCATCAACACATCTCAAAAAAGTTGGGACAAGGCCATGTTTACCACTGTGTGGCATCCCCTCTTCTTTTTATAACAGTCTGCAAACGTCTGGGGACTGAGGAGACAAGTTGCTCAAGTTTAGGAATAGGAATGTTGTCCCATTCTTGTCTAATACAGGCTTCTAGTTGCTCAACTGTCTTAGGCCTTCTTCGTCGCATCTTCCTCTTTATGATGCGCCAAATGTTTTCTATGGGTGAAAGATCTGGACTGCAGGCTGGCCATTTCAGTACCCGGATCCTTCTTCTACGCAGCCATGATGTTGTAATTGATGCAGTATGTGGTCTGGCATTGTCATGTTGGAAAATGCAAGGTCTTCCCTGAAAGAGACGACGTCTGGATGGGAGCATATGTTGTTCTAGAACTTGGATATACCTTTCAGCATTGATGGTGCCTTTCCAGATGTGTAAGCTGCCCATGCCACACGCACTCATGCAGCCCCATACCATCAGAGATGCAGGCTTCTGAACTGAGCGCTGATAACAACTTGGGTTGTCCTTGTCCTCTTTAGTCCGGATGACATGGCGTCCCAGTTTTCCAAAAAGAACTTCAAATTTTGATTCATCTGACCACAGAACAGTTTTCCACTTTGCCACAGTCCATTTTAAATGAGCCTTGGCCCAGAGAAAACGCCTGCGCTTCTGGATCATGTTTAGATATGGCTTCTTTTTTGACCTATAGAGTTTTAGCCGGCAACGGCGAATGGCACGGTGGATTGTGTTCACCGACAATGTTTTCTGGAAGTATTCCTGAGCCCATGTTGTGATTTCCATTACAGTAGCATTCCTGTATGTGATGCAGTGCCGTCTAAGGGCCCGAAGATCACAGGCATCCGGCCTTGACACTTACGCACAGAGATTGTTCCAGATTCTCTGAATCTTTGGATGATATTATGCACTGTAGATGATGATAACTTCAAACTCTTTGCAGTTTTTCTGAGAAACTCCTTTCTGATATTGCTCCACTATTTTTCGCCGCAGCATTGGGGGAATTGGTGATCCTCTGCCCATCTTGACTTCTGAGAGACACTGCCACTCTGAGAGGCTCTTTTTATACCCAGTCATGTTGCCAATTGACTTAATAAGTTGCAAATTGGTCCTCCAGCTGTTCCTTATATGTACATTTAACTTTTCCGGCCTCTTATTGCTACCTGTCCCAACTTTTTTGGAATGTGTAGCTCTCATGAAATCCAAAATGAGCCAATATTTGGCATGACATTTCAAAATGTCTCACTTTCAACATTTGATATGTTATCTATATTCTATTGTGAATAAAATATAAGTTTATGAGATTTGTAAATTATTGCATTCCTTTTTTATTCACAATTTGTACAGTGTCCCAACTTTTTTGGAATCGGGTTTGTAAATGCAGCCTTGGTGAGCATTAGAGACAAACATTAAAAAAAAATTGGTGTAAATGTTACAAATTGTTTACAAAAACTGGAATTGTCGGAACCTTAATTAGATTTACTCTGGAAAATATAGTAAGACTTGTTTATCTGTAAATAATAAAGTAAACAAGTCAGAATAAGTCTGACTTTTTTAATGTCATATTTATTTATAAACAACATCCAAATGGGACTAATAAACAGTGTTGGGGTAAACACATTACAAGTAACGTAATCAGATTACTTTTTTCAAGTAACTAAATTTACAACAAAATATCAGAGTTTACTCATCTCGCACAAAAACAGATTCAGTATTTAATTAAATCTGTGAAAAGCAAACTCAGAATATTCACAAACCTGAAATTATTAAATATGTTAAGTAACACAAATATACTTTATGTATTAATCTCATTTTATTAACCATTGTCTTTGCTGCTGACCTTCGATGCTGCAATTCAAACATACTAATAATCAAAAATGACTTTAGTTAAACATCTCATTTGTGTTAACCATCACGGATACATACAGATATATACGGTATAGCACACCACTTATTAATAATTTTTGAACTTAACTAATAATTTCTAAATTACTTAGCATTTAATTAACAAAACATTCATAAAATGTTAACGTATCACTTATTAATCATTTATGAATGTATAGTTATGTTTTGTAAATTATTAGTTCATTACCAATAACTTATAAATGACATAACTGAACATTATTATAAAGTGTTACCCCTTGATGAATAGTTTACACTTTAGATTAGGAGATGCAAAAAGTAAACTTTACTTAATTTTCTTTTTCAAGTTTTTGCACGCATATTTTAAAGGAAATTCCACATATGGAATTAAGTTAACTCTACTTAACTAAGTTAAGTAAGATTAACAAAGAAAATAAGTAGCTTTAACTTGGCCAGTAAAAGGTTGAGAAATTTTGTGCTTTTAAACACAGACCAGTTTACAACTTAAAGATACATCAATAAATTATATACTGATCATTTACTAATGGTTTGTTCATCATTTGTTCATTATTAACCATTGTTTTTTGAGATAATGATACTAAAACAATTTTGGCATAAATACTTCAATGATTTATTAGTGATAAATAGTGTATCAGCTAAAAACTTATCAACCATCTACTACTAATCTGTTTGATTTATTTCAGGATTTACAATTTTTTAAAGATAACTTACAACACATTTGTAAATCGCTAATATACCACATTAATAATTTATAAACATATAGTCATGTTTTGTTAATGATTAGTTCATCAGTAACTTATAATTTATAAATGACTTATAACTGAACGTTATTATAAAGCGTTACCTCTTTTTTTTATTCCTGAAGTAAGAGTGTTGAACTTTCTTCACCTGCATCCTATTCTTCTGCAATCCTACTGTACATGCGTAAATTTGCATTTCCTTCAGCCTGAGGCTTATCGATTTCACTTCTGATGTGAAAGGGCCTTTACATTTGCCATTAATTTGTTTATTAAAACATAAACAAGTAAGGTCAGTCCACGTGTAATGCAAAAGTAATGCAAAAGTAATATAACACATTATTTTCCATAAAAAGTAACTAAGTAATGCAATTAGTTACTTTTTTAGGGAGTAACGCAATATTGTATGCATTACTTTTAAAGTAAAGTCATTTGCCCTCTTTGCATGGCTGAATTTAATTACAGGTATCATCAAATCTCAACAATTATACAATATAAGTGAAACACATTGCCGATGTTATTAAGCTATTAAGTAAACAAGCTGTTGTGTACTTTACCAACCATGCGTTCTCTCCTATTTCAAACCTGAGATTTGTGTGCAGCTGTTATTTTTGACACTCAGTCTGCCTGTGAAGTTGTCGGTTAAACGGCACACACCCTTACACCAACCCTATATTAGAGACATTTGTCAGTCCTACCTCTGTAGAAAATGTGCCTCCAAAATACTGTCCTTTAACCGCTCACAACTGCCAACAGCCAAGACACTTAACCCTTGTTCATTTCAGAATTGCTTCAAGGCAAGAAATAAAACCCTGTGAACTCATTTTACAAGCTGTCAAAGGTTTTAGCTCCAAAGCACGACCAGAGGAGAGAAACCGATTTTGGTTGTTCTGACATGAAGCTAATTTTAGTTTCAACTCTCCTGTTTGATACACTCCTAGTTTTCTGAAGCGCTTTACACTAATACTGTCCTGCCATGTTTCCATTGACAACGTTAAAACTATTTTTAGGAACAATCCGTTTTCCTCAACATGCCAGAAGATTTCAACTCAACTTTTGATAATGACAGGGTGAAATGGAAGCTTGTGTCTCCATGGAACCAGTGGATACTGCTGAGTAATCAAAGGTCTCCAGTGTCTTATTAATTATCTGTCATTTCCTGCCTTTTCTGTCTCACAGAGAGAGATAATTGACATAATTAAGGATACAGGAGCTAAAGCATGCCTCAGAAAATGATTGCCACCAACTTCAAACAGTTTATAGTGTAAATGCAATCCAACTAGGGATGGCTCACGATGGTCGACTAAAACCCTCAAAAAATGCTTTCTTTAAATGTATCCCCATAAATTCATAACCAATACAGCCACAGGCACTCAAATGAATGCTTCTGGATGTTGCATCATGTCTCACACTACTTTTTTCATTGTTACATTTTCAGGATGTTGTGTGACATTAAAAATATAGTCAGTAAACTGTATTAGTTTTAATAGTTTGTATAATAGTATTAAAAGTTGATATTATATATTAATATACTGTATAATTATATTAATAATATGTACATGACTGGTCAAAAGTTTGGAATAATTAAGATTTTTGTGTGTGTGTGTGTGTGTGTGTGTGTGTATAGGGTCGGTTTTTTAAACATATTTGAAAGAAGTCTCTTAAGCTCACCAAGGCTGTATTTATTTGATAAAATATCCAGAAAAAAAGTGAAATTTTGGTCATATCTCCCATCTCTACTCCTTGCTAGATTGCAGGAAAAGTTGCCTCAGTTTTACACATGATTTATTTAGTAGTGTTCACCACACATAGACTGCAGTGTAACCTGGTCAGAAATAAGCACAGAAATGGCGCACAGACGATACTTTAAACCCAGAATTTTGGTGGTAGAGGTAGGTGAAATGAAAATTAAAGTTTCTAAGGAGTTGTACACACCAAAATGTTCTTTGCATTCAGAATCGGTCTAGACAGATTTCAGCCTGATATGTCACTGAATGACCAATTTCACATGTATTTTGTGTATTTTTTGAAAATACAATATATTTGGTATTTTATTTGGTTACACTTTATTTTAAGGTGTCATTGTTACAGTGTAATTATATTATATAAGTACTGAGTAATATTAATTAACTACATGTATTTACTATAGGGTTTGGTTTAGGGTTAGTTGCATGTAATTATGCATAATTTACTGTTATTAATATGGTAAGTACATGTAATGTGTAACAAGGACACTGTAAAATAAAGTGTTACCTTTTATTTTGATATTTTTCAACTGAGATATTTTGTATTTTTATTTTAAATACATTTTCATGTATTTATGCCTATCTCTGTGGGCAGCAGAGTGTTTTGAGCTGAGTTTAAGCCAGCGAAGATGAGGAGGAGCAGAAGTATCTCATTGAGACGAGAGGACATCCTGTCTGAGCCTGAGAACTAAGACTCTCACTCACACCACTGATCCTGATCCTGCTCACAGACCCTTTCCCTGCAATCAGCCTGCCTTAAGGCATCTGCCAATGAAATCACCATGACTAATTTTTCAAATCACAATATGTTACTAGTCTACACTTCTAAGTGTCAGCATAAAATAGTTCGGTAACACTTTATAATAACTGCACACTATTAAACATTAGTTAAGCATTAGTGAATAGTTATTTCATCATTTATAAAGCATTAATAGACATTAATAAGCAGTTTATAAATACAGCTATAAATGCTTTATTCTTGATTTATCTATAATGTGTTTAATAATTGTATTTTCATACTTTATTAATGATCAATTTATCATTTCTAAATCATGTATTACATTATTTACAAATCAGTTAATTAGAAGTTGTCAGTGGTTCATAAGATCATTTAGAAAGTGTAAGTAAAGGATTAATAAACTATTTAAATGTACATTTATACATCGTATTATTTAGACATATAGAAATAGTTACTCAGTGTGTTAATACATGCTTTATTAACATGTATTCCTACTGTAATTCATGATCAATTCAGGTAGTTATAAAATATTTAGTAGTTGTCAGTTAACTATTTTTGTGAGCTCATTTAAAGTGAGGACTATTTATGCCTCGTACGAATTCGTACGAGTGAGGTCGTACAATTTTGTATGAATTAGACACCTCGTAAAATACGTACGAATTGCAGTGAGACCATGTTGGCACACCTCATTTTCAGTAAATGGCCCTCAATCTTTAAAAGATTTTATGACACTGCAATGTTAAAATATGTTTTAAAAATGTTTTATAGTCAAGAAACTACTTACACTGAACAAAATTATAAAAGCAACACTTTTGTTTTTGCCCCCATTTTTCATGAGCTGAACTCAAAGATCTAAGACTTTTTCTATGTACACAAAAGGCCTATTTCTCTCAAATATTGTTCACAAATCTGTCTAAATCTGTGTTAGTGAGCACTTCTCCTTTGCCGAGATAATCCATCCACCTCACAGGTGTGGCATATCAAGATGCTGATTAGACAGCATGATTATTGCACAGGTGTGCCTTAGGCTGGCCACAATAAAAGGCCACTCTAAAATGTGCAGTTTTACTATATTGGGGGGGTCCGAAAACCAGTCAGTATCTGGTGTGACCACCATTTGCCTCACGCAGTGCAACACATCTGCTTCGCATAGAGTTGATCAGGTTGTTGACTGTGGCCTGTGGAATGTTGGTCCACTCCTTTTCAATGGCTGTGCTAAGTTGCTGGATATTGGCAGGAACTGGAACACGCTGTCGTATACGCTGATCCAGAGCATCCTAAAAATTTTCAATGGGTGACATGTCCGGTGAGTATGCTGGCCATGCAAGAACTGGGATGTTTTCAGCTTCCAGGAATTGTGTACAGATCCTTGCAACATGGGGCCGTGGATTATCATGCTGCAACATGAGGTGATGGTCGTGGATGAATGGTACAACAATGGGCCTCAGGATCTCGTCACGGTATCTCTGTGCATTCAAAATGCCATCAATAAAATGCACCTGTGTTCGTTGTCCATAACATACGCCTGCCCATACCATAACCCCACCGCCACCATGGGCCAGTCGATCCACAACGTTGACATCAGCAAACCGCTCACCCACACGACACCATACACGCTGTCTGCCATCTGCCCTGTACAGTGAAAACCGGGATTCATCCGTGAAGAGAACACCTCTCCAAAGTGCCAGACACCATCAAATGTGAGCATTTGCCCACTCAAGTCGGTTACGACAACGAACTGCTGTCAGGTCGAGACCCCGATGAGGACGACGAGCATGCAGAGGAGCTTCCCTGAGACGGTTTCTGACAGTTTGTGCAGAAATTCTTTGGTTATGCAAACCGATTGTTGCAGCAGCTGTCCGGGTGGCTGGTCTCAGACGATCTTGGAGGTGAAGATGCTGGATGTGGAGGTCCTGGGCTGGTGTGGTTACACGTGGTCTGCGGTTGTGAGGCCGGTTGGATGTACTGCCAAATTCTCTGAAACGCCTTTGGAGATGGCTTATGGTAGAGAAATGAACATTCAACTCATGGGCAACAGCTGGACATTCCTGCAGTCAGCATGCCAATTACATGCTCCCTCAAAACTTGTGACATCTGTGGCATTGTGCTGTGTAATAAAACTGCACATTTTAGAGTGGCCTTTTATTGTGGCCAGCCTAAGGCACACCTGTGCAATAATCATGTGATGGCAAAACTGAATTTTCAGCATCATTACTTCAGTTTTCAGTGTCACATGATCTTTCAGAAATCATTCTAATATGCTGATTTGCCGCTCAAAAAACTGTTGACAACAGTTGTGCTGCCTAATATGTTTGTGGAAATTGTGAATCAGGATTCTTTGATGAACAGAAAGTTTGAAAGAAAAGCATTTACTTGAAATAGAAATCTTTTGTAATATTATAAATGTCTTTACTGTCACTTTTGATCAATTTAATGCATCCTTGATGAATAAAAGTATTCATTTCTTTAAAAAACGAACTTTTGAACTGTACTCTATATCGTTTTTTTCTCCTCTTTATTGTTTCAGCAAGTTACAGCATTATGCCAGTAGGTGGTGATGGTCTTTAGGAGCTAGTCATTGACTCTTTTGCTCATTGATTTGCTCAAAAACACCTGGAACAGATTCCAAATGCCAGCCTATTCTGATTAGAGTTTGTAAGATTGATAAGATTTACCATTTTGTGTGCATACATCAGTCTGCGGTTGCACCATCTGAGACTAACATGTTCCCTTCTACTGTCACACACAGAATATAAAAAAAAGATGTGCATGAAAAGAAAGAAAACAGTTCCAACGCCTTCAAGTCAGTTGAAAAACACTGTATGGGAGGGGGGAATAGAAAGGAGGAGAAAATCAAGCTTAATATGCATGAGCCACTGCGCTTCTGTAAGAATGGAGTCAGAACAGGCAGTTGACGCAATTCTGCATCCCTGCAAAAGCCAGCTGCAGTCTAAATCAAAGAGCAATCACTGTCCCCGGCCTGGTGAACAAATGAGAACAATACCCAGCCCTGATTAGAGAGAGCATTTGAGGCTCAAAATGGCAGGCCATGATTGCAAAAGAGGTGTCAGTTATCCAATCACTTAGCCTTTACCTCTGCAGGTATTTAAGAGGAGGAGGAGGGAGAATCAAGCTGAGAAAAGGGCATAAACAGCAGGCAGATATGGAGGGCGTTAATGAAGATTGAGTCACCGTGGCGGCACGGCTCCTGTCAAAGCGTGTACCAGTCTACTCTGTGGAGATAAAAGTCTTTCAGAATGTGCAACTGCAGTTTTTGTAACTGTCTAGCAGATGTGGGATAACATTTGTCTTCCTGTTCTGTGATCTGAGCTGGGTTTTAGCTGGGAGAGATACGTCGGGTCTTGCCCATCGAGTTACTGTACTTTTGAAAGTTGATAATTAGCCTAAACCTCAGTATATATCATGATTGTTCCACAAAACATCAACCCCAGAATGATTCAACAGATGATGAAACATCCTTTGATAAAGAATGGACATTATCGTAGTGAGAGATCTTGGCCTAAAACAAGAGCTCCCCTGCTTGAAGAAACTTTCCCAACAGGATAGCCCTTTGAAGAAAAACCATTAACAAGACAGTGTGAACAAAAATAGATTCCCCTCTCTGTGCAGAAAAACAGATGCTATTGTTTCAGCATCTTAATGGAATCGTTTCTTCAAAGCACTCCTTTCTGCTATCTAAAACTCGGTAGTCAGATAAATCCTCTCTTTCTCCTTCACAAACCTCAGCGCTTTTAGCATCTGCTGCTCATTAGCTTCTTGCAGCTGTACGCGGGGAACCATCCGCCGCGCTGAATCCGAGCAAATACGCTGGCGTTATTCTCCTACGATTGTTTTCCTGGCAACAACAGGACTGAGGAACAGATTGGTCAAGTTGATGACTCCATCGAGGTTAGTATACAAATGACACCAGCTCCCTGGGGTCTATATATTTTCCTATTCCTCCCTAGTAGGCCACCAGATCCAGTTTAAAACCTGGTTTTACCCAAGCCAAGTGTCTGGATGGATGAGCTGGAGGAAGTGAAGTAGAAAATCGGGAGGCTTTTAAAAAATGAATGCACCAAAAGGAGCGTCTCTATTTTAAAACAATGACAGCTCTCCTTAGTTGACTCAAAGCATCTAATAAACAAGGACATGCTATGTGCAGTCCTGGAAAACAATGCGTCCAGAGAGAGTCACATGCTGTCTTTAAGACCTCTGAGTCATCTATATTTTACAGGGTCCCACTCCCAAACCTGAGGAACAAAAGGAGTGAGGTAAGACTTAAAGTGAAATCTGGGGTGCTGGAGGCTTATTTTAGCTTAAAAAACAGACTTGTGCAGAGGTACGAAATTTCAGTCACGCCAATCCTGCTTCTCCAGAATCCCCTGGGAGTCTGGTTTAAGCCCCATGATCGTTTAAAGTTCTGGTTGAGGAGCATCTATCTATTCTGGGGTAATCTTTGAACTATGTTGTCTGTGAGTTGGGTTTCTTTAACAAAGGCTCTTGATTCTTGTTGTTGGAGCTTTAGTCTCTGTTCTGTGCTGTATGTGTCGTACGAATCATTAAAAAGGTGCAAAAGTCTTCAATGGAATAATGCCAAAAATATATATTGAACCTTATAAAAAAAGGGAAATAACACAATTAATGATCCTCTTGAACATATTTATCCTGCATGCCAGTTTGGTTGCTCTGAATCACTACTGAAATAGAGAAGACAAACTGTTTTTGAATATTGGTATATATTTGTAACTGCAAACCAATCTGTGATGAGCTAGTCTTATGTAGCAAAACTGTCAAAAAGTCTAGTCATCATTGCAGCTTATTCCAGCTAAGAATCGCCAACTTAGACAGGAATAATAACATGGTGCATGAAAATGAATTCAAATAGTGATTGGTTGTACATAAATGACAATAAAAATAGTCAAATGTATATAGTCTTAAGTACTGACTATTTATAACTCAATGAATGCAGAATATACAGTTCTGCTCACAGATATCTAGTTAGCTTGCTACAATGGCAGTGCCGGCTGAGGCTTGTCTAACCTTGTTAACTATATGAAAATTCATTTTCTTTTTTGAAATAAAGCTGAAGCTGAAATAAAATAAAATAAAAATATTAGATGAAAAACTTAAGGGGTTGTCACATTCCATTAACTTCCATTCATACATACACATGCAAATGCTGGAGACTGGATATGCAAGCTCATGCGAAGAAGTTTCTCATTTTGGTGAACCTGCGAATTCATATCACATGAAGACGTGACCATGAAGATTGGCTGAATTAAAATAATGCACATTTTGCAGTAAAGTGGAGTAGATTGTATAATTTTAACTTTTGGATTTATTATTACTTGTTATATGTTAAATTTATGTTTATAAATAAGATGCCTTAGAGTGTGACATCATATCACGACTGTTGCAGTGTCCGTACAAATTTTGCATACTCAAATGTTGCCTTGGCATTAACTGAAATAAAGTAAGTTTAGGTTTAGGTACTAAAATAATAAAACTAAAGCTAAACTAAATAGAAATAAAAACAAAAGCACATAAATGTACTAAATCTTAGGGGCTGTTTACACGACTGAAAACTCTTTGTGTGTTTTAGCCATTGATTTACACAACAATGGCCTTCTGGGGGCCTGAAAACGCAAATTTTTTGAAAACGGGTTTCCATGTAAACTACAAAAACATGAATTTGTGAAAACGGTGATGTCATGCGCATTTGTGTTACGTGTCTTGCCACATAGTGTTTTTTTAGGCCTGTCGATTTAAATATTTATAAAAAAAATAAATTATTAACGCACTTGCCCCGCCCCAGACCTACTTAGGTCATCTTACATTTCATACTGTTGACTGATGAAGAATATGATGCAGGGCAACAACTCACTGTGTGATGAAGCCTATAGAATGCAGTTAGAATGTCCCTTGGGGCAAAAATGTTTTAGTCTCAGGGCGTTTTTACACTGGGCACGTTTGTTGTGGTCCACGTCAGAGCGCGATTGTTCCCGTCGGTGCTATGCGCGAATACACATATACATGCTGCTACATGCAGGCTCACTCTCGCTCGTATCCAAGGTAAATCATCAACACTATCATCCCTTACATGTGTTTTATTGAACTAAATACATCGTCATCTGATAAAACGCATGCGCAGGTTACTTTTCCTGTGCACCCGAGTCCGTGTTGCTTTCACATTCACGTGAATCGTGGCACAGTTCGAGCACAAGTTGCACAACCGAGCTCAGATCGCCTCCTTCAGGCAGTCTCGAATTCAGTACCCCTGAGCTCAGCTCACCCGGGTCCGCATGACAGCTTTCACATTACCAATTTTTCATGTGAACCGTGCCCCGTTTCGAACTAAACTGCCAGTGTGAAAACGCCCCCTCACATTTACATCATGATATACAGCAATATCACACGAGTTCTGTTTTTCTGTCCAGAATAGCACGAGACGAGTGCAAATGCGATACTGATCTTATACAACAGTTTAATAAAATAGATAAGTAAGTTAATGTGTTGTTTTAGACACAATATTGTCTGTTTTGCTCAGTTTTGCCAACAAAAATACAAAGACAAAGCAGAACTGCTCGCGCAATACACAGTGGCGTTTCATTTCTGAATCCGCGTTTTGGACGAATCGGGTGAACCAATGATTCAATGGACCGTAAAGAGAACCATTTACATTTACCATTTTCATAAAGAAAACCATTTACTTCACTCCTGAATGAATCAGCCGTTTAAACGAACTGAATGAATGAATGACTCAATGACTCACGCCATTAGACATTTATCGCCACCTACAGGCAGTTTTAGTTTCTTATTTAGAGTATAATTTCATTAAAAATAATTTCATATTTCCATATTAATAAAAATAAACATTAAAGGTATAGTTCACCCCAAAATATTTCTTTCTGAAACTACTTTTTGTAATGTCTATTTGATTTTTTTACACAATAATGACTTTATCTTTTGGGAGTAATTTCTCAGCCAAATTTGATGTGCGATTAATTAGATTAATTAATCGCCACATCGTGTAATTTATTAGATTAAAAATCTATCGCTTGACAGCCCTAGTTTTTTTTTACAAAGTGACATAGCCAACTACTGGCCTGACAGCAGAATACAGCGTTTTTTTTTTTGTTGTCATTTTCGCGTATTCGCGTGAACGGGGATTGTTTCGACAACGTTGTCGTCTGTACGCGGAAAACTGAAAATATAAAAACAAAAACGAATCCAAAATATGAATAAATATTGTAATAGTATATAAATAATTATGAAATAACAGTGCTCTAACCTTTCTTTCTCTCTGTCTGTTCCTCTCACTCTCTTTGCAGGAGCTGGAGAAGTTGGGAAGAGATCCAGATCAATTATATGCACAGAGCTGAATAACTGAATTGATTTTGTTCAGTGCACACTGGGAACCAGGAAAAAAGGATGGAAAAGAAAATGCTAGAGGTCTGGGTATTTGTACATTGTTGTCTGATCGAGGGCTGAATTATTATTTGGTACAGGGCTCTATATGCAGCTTCAGTGTTGATAACAGGAAAATACTTCACATATTAAGTCATCTTTATATTTATATATGTGCAGAAGAAGTTCCCTGACTACAGCCAATGCCATGGCGTCACAACGATCAAGTAGGAGAAGGTCAAGTAACTTGTAATTATGAGTTCGACAAAGACGTTTGTACTCGTAAACTATACACTAATCACAGTAATTCCGACATGACGTAAGCGCACCTTTAGTCTTACTTATTTGATCTCTTGTTAAAGTTAAAGCTTCTTTTAACACAAACACTTGTTCATTATCATTTCTCATGAAGGCATAACCTTTTTTGCACAAATTACAGTCATTCTTATTTTTTAATGGTCTGTTGGATTTTGTTTATCGACAGAAGTCCGCCTGGTCTTTTTTTCTGATCTCTGTATTCTATAGGAAAGACGTGTTCGCTTTCTTTCGCTCAGCAGGTACGGTGTTTTTATATTTCACAGTTAGAATGATGTTTAATTCAAAAGCAAGGAGGAAACATGTAGGAGACGTCCATATGGAACAGAGCAATTTCACAGATAGTAATGAAAGGAGCCTCAAAACATATGGTAGGGGCATAGAGAGAAGTAAGGAAACTTTTGTCCCAGTTTACCATAATCACATGATGTATGACACATTTAGATCATGCAGTTACAATGAGGTTCTAACAAAAAAGAAAAGCATTACATGAAAAGCAACGCAATATAATGTAAATATGTCACTCATAAAACTGTTGAAAACTGGCTGGTTTTCTTAACATCATGTAAAACTACACTGTACTCAAACATCTTGTGTTGAAGAAATGAAATTGAGTAAACCAATGTCTAACTCATTTGAATCTTTTGCAGTTTACAACTATGTAGTGATACATATTATGCTAAAAAAAGCCTTTTTTTACATTCTAAATAATACAATAACCACATAAAGAGTCTGGAGTTGGAGCAAAGCACAAAAAGGAAACTGTTCTTAAAATCATCTTGCACAAAAACACATAAAACAACACTTCAACATTTAATTTACCCATCCAGCCCCAACACAAAAGAAATAAGGTACACTTTCATTTCACAAATGACAAAGAAATGTTGCATTAGCTATTTGTTTTATTTTTTGTTATTAAAAAGATAGTTCAGAAATGAACATTATTTCGATTTACTTAATCTCATGTCTTTCCAAACCTGTATGACTTTCTTCTAAGCAACAACAAAAAAATATATATATTTTTTAAAATGTCTTAATGTTTTTTGTTCATACAATGCAAGTCACTGGGGTCCAAAGTTGTTTCCAGGTCACTTGTTTGACTCCCAGGTAACATGACCTGGGAATGGTTAGGATTTCAAAGTCCTGTCCCCACATCCTCAGCACATGCTCCGCTCCAGCTAGTTCTTAATTGCAGTTTTCTATAAACCTGCCCTGGAGGTAAAACAAGAGCTTTGAATAATTTATCGAAGTGTGTCAGACAATTTAGAAGGGGATGTTCATTTAAAATTTAGAATCAGAAGACTCTTTTCATTAACCTCCTGCCAAACGACCACGGAATTGTAATTAAGAGATGAGGCGCGGCTGATTGGCAAGGCTGACATTCGAAAGGAGAAACAAGCCAACGAGAACGGAATATTTTCTTGTTGTACTTACAGTCGAATACTTAAGGGATAAGAAATCAATGAAATAAATTCCCTCTAACATGCATATGGAGGGAGGCAGTCATAATTACTCCAATTAAGCATTCTGCATGGGATAAAGGTGTGTGTGTGTGTGTGTGTGTGTGTGCGTGCGTGCGTGTGATTTGCATGTGGAACATAAGGTTATTGTAAAGTCCACGTTGCCACAGTAGCTGGACCTTCCTTGTGACCTTCTTCTACCAGGGGAACAAACTAAATTTATAAGCAATTCGGATAAAAGCAATCAGTGTTCAGTGACCACAGTATCAAATACATCTCTGCTCAGAATGAGACACCACTGTCGTTTAATTACTAGCAGTGCATGTTCTAAATGGGTGAATCTCATGAAAACATGTCCAGGTCACACATTCTGCCTGCAAAACGAGGTACTTGTGGCATGTACCAGCAGGGGTAATTAGACCAACACACAAACCAGCCAAACTCTGACAGCTTGATATGTTTTTAGATTTATAGTTATGCATTTGGCAGACACTTTTATCTAAAGCCACTTACACTACACATTTTATCAGTTCATGCGTTCCCTGGGAATACTTTCTTAAGGGGAAAAAAGGAGGGGATCTCTCCCAACTAATGCTGTAAACTATACAGGAAACTCTCTCATTTGGTACATTACTAAGAGCTATTATATTAACCTGCAATTTTTTTTTAAAGCTGCAGTCTGTAATTTTTGCCTCTTTGTCGCCTTCACTGTTTGAAACCTGCAATTGCAGTTATTTGCAGAATTATCGTCTTTACGGCTCCTCAGCGAGGATGAATCTAATATTTTGAGGAGTATGTGCGGCTTGCTGTCAGTCACCACACCGGTGTGGATACTGTACTTCGGAATCACAGATTCTACGTCTTGGAAGTACGACCAAAATAAGAATTTTCCCCGCAAAATGTCATCTGACCAAGTAACATGTCTGCCACTTTTGTTTTGACCAACAAAATAAAAGCATTACAATAAATAAAACCAACTGTGATTAAATCTAACGATCACTTAGCTCATATCACATTAAAACGTGCATTATTGTTATACTTTGTTCTCAAATTGTTAATGTTAACAACATCAACATTGCATGACTGTGTATTTAGTGTGTATTAGCGTGTATTCAATTTCTGTACAGTCTAATCTTTTGCTTTTGACTACGGGTGAGTTTCCAGTTAACCAATTAACAGTAAAAAAAACTCCGCTTTAGTATTTTTTTTTTTTTTTTTTTTTTTGCTAACTACCAAAATTTAAACATTGGATAACTTTCATGTGGTAAATGCAACGTTAAGGGTGTACTCACAATAGGTACGGTCGCCTTGCACCATACCCCTCCCCACCCCCACACTGGTCTGCACTCACATTGCACTTAACGTCCCGGGCCACAGCTCTCTTACGTAATTTACGATGCAACCTTTTGTTTTGAAGAAAACAGGAAGAAAGGCGCTTTCGCTAATAGACTGCCTAACAGATTTATCATTTATGCCGCGCAGTGATTTTCACTTGATTGTACTGCACGTATCAGAAGATTATTACAGAGGCGGCTGGCTTTGATGGAGGAATTTCCAGCTTTACTCGCAAACTACAATCCCTGTTCGTCAATAAGGTGAGAACCAGACCCGTTATGAACCTAAATATACTCCAATTAATTGAAAAGTGTATCCAAGTATTAATAGTTTGGTGTTTGCTGTCATAATGATGATGATGACAGTAGCGCACAGCTGTTCTGGCTCCGGTGCGGTTTGCGATCACACTACATGCGAATCGAACCAAGCAGGCCAGGAACGGCTAAATGAACCGGTCTGGAGCAATCACACTAGTAAAACGAATCCAGACTTTTGGGGTCATACGTGCTCGGGCACGGTTCAGATTGCCTGTGTGAGTACACCCTAAGTGACATATTGTTCACAAGCTGTTTTATTGATGTCTTTCCACGGTTGAAACACTGATTGAGTGATTACATTGTAACATCTGTCAGAGAGTTTGAAGTCTGCCCAGATGAAATAGGGAAAACAGGAGGCAAAAAGGAAAACCTCACGCAAGGGCTGTGTCCGAAATCGCTCCCTGTACCCTTAAATAGGACACTATTTAAGGGGACAGCCATTTTTAGTGGTGTCCAAAACCATAGTGGACACTCATTCAATCCCACAATGCACCGCAATAACGAGTGTACAACTGATACGCTCAAGCGTGATTTATACCCATAATGCACTGTGGCGGTCGCGCCAAATGAATTCCCGCATCTGACCAGAAGATGGCACGCATAGAATCATCCATCCATCCATTTTCCAAACCGCTGCTCTAATGTGGCTACAGCGTTATACTATCATACAGGTATAAATTCCTTTTTTAATTGATTATTAAATGGTTTAATCAAGGTTTATACATAGTTTCCATGACAGAGTTCAAGATAAATCCTTTCATTACTACTGAAGCTGCCAGTTTGCTAAGTTTCAACTGATTATTAAACAGCAAGCACAAACTAAGCAAAAGCGGCAGCCCATTCGGCGCACTCAATATCTGAATTCACTCACTCGTTTTCATTCACTCCTTCAAGTGGACTATATTAGTGGATTAATGTAGGGAATAGTGAATGAGGGTATAGGGCGAGATTTCGTGCGAGCTCACATAAGAACAGCGTGCATACAATAACGTACGCCATAGAAGAAGTCATATTAAAGGCTTATCAACATTCATGTCATGAACAGTACTTAACTTTTGGTGGTCGTTACAACATGAGACATGATACTGATTTCAGTAAGTTGTACTATATCTTTCAAAATACCTTCTGATGGTCATGCATGTTTTCGTGCTGTAACTGTAAAGAGATCTTTCACGTCACATTTAAGAGCGTCAAAACGCCAATTATTGTTTGAATTTCATGATAAAATGGACAGAATTTGAAAGCTGAGACATTGTTTCTTATCAGAAGTTACAAAACACAAAGCTCTTTGCGATTATTGGATAAGAGGCACGCTACAAATAATGTTTGGAGTAGGGAAAACCTGCGGACCTGACCCTGGCTTGAACTACGGGTGATTAATAGTGTCAAATAGAGCCTGCTTTAATGTCGCTTTATTTAAAAAAAAAAAAAAATATATATATATATCATTCACTATTCCCTACATTAATCCACTAATATAACAATGAACATAAATCAGCCTATACCGATTATTGGCCAATACATCGGTGCATCCCTAATATATATATATATATATATATATATACAGTGGGGAGAACAAGTATTTGATACACTGCCGATTTTGCAGGTTTTCCTACTTACAAAGCATGTAGATGTCTGTCATTTTTATCATAGGTACTCTTCAACTGTGAGAGACGGAATCTAAAACAAAAATCCAGAAAATCCACATTGTATGATTTTTAAATAATTAATTTGCATTTTATTGCATGACATAAGTATTTGATCACCTACCAACCAGTAAGAACTCCGGCTCTCACAGACCTGTTAGTTTTTCTTTAAGAAGCCCTCCTGTTCTCCACTCATTACCTGTATTAACTGCACCTGTTTGAACTCGTTACCTGTATAAAAGACACCTGTCCACACACTCAATCAAACAGACTCCAACCTCTCCACAATGGCCAAGACCAGAGAGCTGTGTAAGGACATCAGGGATAAAATTGTAGACCTGCACAAGGCTGGGATGGGCTACAGGACAATAGGCAAGCAGCTTGGTGAGAAGGCAACAACTGTTGGCGCAATTATTAGAAAATGGAAGAAGTTCAAGATGACGGTCAATCTCCCTCGGTCTGGGGCACCATGCAAGATCTCACCTCGTGGGGCATCAATGATCATGAGGAAGGTGAGGGATCAGCCCAGAACTACACGATGACCTGAAGAGAGCTGGGACCACAGTCTCAAAGAAAACCATTAGTAACACACTACGCCATCATGGATTAAAATCCTGCAGCGCATGCAAGGTCCCCCTGCTCAAGCCAGCACATGTCCAGGCCCGTCTGAAGTTTGCCAATGGCCATCTGGATGATCCAGAGGAGGAATGGGAGAAGGTAATGTGGTCTGATGAGACAAAAATAGAGCTTTTTGGTCTAAACTCCACTTGCCATGTTTGGAGGAAGAAGAAGGATGAGTACAATCCCAAGAACACCATCCCAACCGTGAAGCATGGAGGTGGAAACATCATTCTTTGGGGATGCTTTTCTGCAAAGGGGACAGGACGACTGCACCGTATTGAGGGGAGGATAGATGGGGCCATGTATTGCGAGATCTTGGCCAACAACCTCCTTCCCTCAGTAAGAGCACTGAAGATGGGTTGTGGCTGGGTCTTCCAGCATGACAACGACCCGAAACACACAGCCAGGGCAACTAAGGAGTGGCTCCGTAAGAAGCATCTCAAGGTCCTGGAGTGGCCTAGCCAGTCTCCAGACCTGAACCCAATAGAAAATCTTTGGAGGGAGCTGAAAGTCCGTATTGCCCAGCAACAGCCCAGAAACCTGAAGGATCTGGAGAAGGTCTGTATGGAGGAGTGGGCCAAAATCCCTGCTGCAGTGTGTGCAAACCTGGTCAAGAACTACAGGAAACGTATGATCTCTGTAATTGCAAACAAAGGTTTCTGTACCAAATATTAAGTTCTGCTTTTCTGATGTATCAAATACTTATGTCATGCAATAAAATACAAATTAATTACTTAAAAATCATACAATGTGATTTTCTGGATTTTTGTTTTAGATTCTGTCACTCACAGTTGAAGAGTACCTATGATAAAAATTCCAGACTTCTACATGGTTTGTAAGTGGGCAAACCTGCAAAATCGGCAGTGTATCAAATACTTGTTCTCCCCACTGTATATATATATATATATATATATAAGCCTATACTTGTGATATTGCACTGTATAAATAAACAAATAAATAAAAAATTTAAAAAAAGTTTGCACTTGAATTCCTTTATTTTGTGATGGCAGGATGACAGTTCCTGGCCTGGCAATGGCAGTTCCTCTTTTTCAAATCTGTTGATGTGTTTCATGTTGAGGTTTCATTGTTGAGGTTTGTACTTAGGGCCAGATTTACTAAACAGGGCAAATTAGCGTGAGAGCGCAATTCTAAAAAAGCGGCGATGGGAGTGGAAAGTTCTGCGTGTGATCTACTGACGACGCGTAAATTAAAGAATACAGACGCAGCCGGATCATTTGCGTAATGACCAACGCAATCTACCAAGAGCAGCACAAATTTGCATCTGGTTTAAGACATGCTTTTTTGGGCGGTAAATAATGGCGCAAACACCAGTAAATTGACGAGCACAAACCTTAGTAAATCACCTTGCGTGATTCATTTTAATACTTTCCTCCCATATATTTTGTGGGAAAGGGAAACTCAGTGCATATGCAATAAGTTCAGCCGCAAAAATAACTCTGTCCACGCCTTATCATTGCTAATTTTTCACTGCATGTCTTTAGTAAATCCTGACAGTAGTTTTTTTAAAGCCAAAAGAGGGTTTGCGTTGGTGCAAGCTGTTAGTAAATCTGACCCATAGTGTTTTATGGAATGTTGGGAGTGTTCTTACAGTAGGCTATGTTGCACAAATGTGATGTTTTTATGACAACAAGCATCTCTCATAACTTGAGATGCTGGATATAATATTGATTGTAAAATTTAGGACTATGCAAATAAAGGACACAATTTTCCTTTTAAATTTAACTTTAGAAATCTTCTGAACGTTACAGTGGTGTATTTTAAGTCATGCAAACGTGAAATTTAAAGTTCAGTCAAGACATTTACTCAGAATTACTACAAGTTACTAGAAGTGAAAACTACAAAAGTGTAAATACACTGGCAAAAAAAATAAAAAATGCAACTTTATGAAATATTCATGGCCCAAATGCATGCTGAGAAGAGGGCAAATGAACTGCAAAATGCAGGCCTAATTGAATGCATTAAACTTGCTATACTTGTTTGTTCCACTTAAAAAAAAAAAATCTAAATATCCCAATAGAAAAGCATCAAAATGCATTATTTATGTTCCTGAAAGTTGTAAGAACTTCAGTACAGTAAGTAAACCAAAACATGTAAAAACAATTGTCAAGTAAATCTTTGGTTATTTTTTCTCTATTACTCTAAAAATAATTGTTTTCCAGTGTGTCCAGAGCAAACTCCAGAACAAGACACTTGAGTGAATATGCCAAATGTTTTTCAAGCAACTACTGTACAATAGAATACACAATTGTATGCTCTTGTTCAGCTTTCAGCACTTGTAATTAGTGCTAAACACCCTCCATCACATGAGCAGTGGTGTTAATGCTGCGGTTTTCTCTCACTGTCTATTTTTCTCCCTCTCTGTCTCTTCCCTTCCCTACCATGCCCTTTCTGTTCATGAGCATGACTCAAACTCACATTCTCAAGCTGAGTTCCTTGGCAGGCACCGTGAATGGATACACTACAGTAAACATCATTACTACAACCTATAAATTAAATATCTGCACTCCTCATAAGGTGGTAGGCCTCCTCTGACTTCCTCTGACTATTTATTCTAAATAATAATTTAATAGTTTAAATAAAAATATAATTGTTAGAATAATGTTATTATAATAATATTAATATTTTATTAGAAATATTATTATTTATGTGAAAACAAACACATGCATACATACATGCATCCATACATAAATAAATACATACATACATAATACATGAGAGCGAGGGAGTCATGGCCGGTCAAATGTTTTGGTAAGAACTGCACATCTAGCTGCGTGCACTGCGGAAATCCCTTAAGCATGACCGGCTGAATATACGATATGGCTTCTCCCATCATGCCGTGCACTAAAAGAACTGAAAATGCTGAGTGATGCTTGAGTAATCAGGAACAAGCGCTCTGTCAGAAGACTGTCTGAGGATGGCTGGGGCGTCACGGCCGGGCGAGCAAGACACAGCAGGGTCAGAAACAGCATGCTGATGTCCATGAGGCTATACAGTGCCTTCGTCCTGACTCTGATTCATCTGTCATACCAAATCATAACTCTGCCTCATGTGTTTCTGACCTGAGAAAAGATAGACGTGCATGTATAGTGAAGCTGTGGTGTACAACTGGTGGGATATGATCGAAATAAGTCGTAGGTTGGAAAAAAGGTAAATGCAAATAATAATCATGCTGAGATACTAGTTTTGGTGCTGTGTTGCATTGCCCCTTTATATTTCATGTTAAATGTGATATCTGAAGCACCAGATTCAATAACCACTAAAAGTAAAGTGAAGCCTCTATTTAAAAAAAAAAACATTCAGAAAGCAAGGTTTTAGTGCCCATGCACAATAGGCGACTTGGTTATCAACAAATAAATATGAATCACAGAGCACATTTGACTGTGTTCGGCTGGGATTTAAATACTATTTGCATAATCCGTCAGGCTCATGATATTGTTCTTAATTTGGTTTTAAACGGCTTAAGGAAGGATCACTGCTGTGTACCGTTTCACAGTTGGTTAATTTGGCACCAAACGAGCTGTGTTCCCACCGTGAAAGCTTGCCATAAAGTTTGCCCAGTGGAACCGATGCTTAATTGTTCATCAAGAGTTCTGACTGAGGGCAGTGCTGGGTAACATTACTTTCAAAAATAACTCATTACAATCTTGCATTACTATTTATAAAAAAGAAGCTGTTTATTACTTTGCATGGAACATGCAGATTTAATTTTGCATTACTTTTTCTGACCATCAGCTGACTGGGACTATTTCTCCTTTTTTCTTTCTTGGTTTGCAGGCATGCATTGTTATATTGAATTGCTATTTTTGCTGCGTTTATCATTTGACTTTTGTTGCATGACATTTACTCTATACCAGGGGTTTTCAATCTTTTGAATGCCAAGTATAATAGGGGTGTAACGCTACATGTATTGGTTCCGAAAATTTTCGGTTCGGTATGCATGCGTACCGAATGAATACAGTGTTGTGTTAACGACTGCATGTGCAGAACTTCTCTGTGTACGGTACATAATATCAAACTCAGAGTTTCACCCTAGGATGGGACAATATTGTTTATATCGTTATACTGAAACTGAATTATTGAAAAATAACAAAGGACACAGAGTGAGCTACTGCTGGAAAAGTGCACAATCCAAGTCTTAAAAATGACTTACAAACTAAATCATAACCCTACACTGCGTGCCGTACTGTCAGACGCAATTTCCTCGCTGCACAACTTACATCTTACAGTTGTATACTTATCTGTAAATGTTACAAATTAATGCAAGTATTTCCATTTCACATAAACGATTATCCTGAGAGAGAGCGAGTCTAGGTTTAACTTCGCAGACTTCGATGAACGAGTGCTGGCGTGCACATGCGCATCAAATAGTAAAAGTGACATGACATGAATGCCAAGTATGGTAACCCATACTCGGAATTTGTCTTCTGCATTTAACCCATCCAAGTTAGTGCACATACATTCGGAGTAGTGAACACACATACACTGCAAACCGTGGACACACACACCCCAACAGTCATCCTTTGCTCAAGGGCATCTCAGACGTGGGTATTGAGGGTGGAAGAGAGTGTTGTTCATTCACTCCCCCACCTACATTTTGGTATTGAGAATTGAACCCGCAACCTTCCGGTTACAAGTCTGACCGTTAGGCCCCATAATAGACTGATTAGAATGGGAGTGCAACAATTCTAACCTTATTCTAAATATTTTGCATCCAAAAGTATAAGCACTTCAAATCTCGTCCCCATTTGTAACAGCACCATAAACTGCAGTATGTTCTGACCCTGCCATTTGAATGCTGAAGCAGAAATCGAGACTCATCAGATGAGCCAATGCTTTTCCAATCATCTATTCTGGTGAGCCTGTGCGAATTGTAGCCTCAGTTTCCTGTTCTTAGCTGACAGGAGTGGCACCCGATGTCTTCTGTTGCTGTAGCCCATCTGCTTCAAGGATGGACGTGTTGTGCATTCAGAGATGCTCTTCTGCAGACCTCGGTTGTAACAATTGTTATTTGAGTTACTGTTGCCTTTCCATCAGCTTGAACTAGTCTGGCCATTCTCCTCTGAACTCTGAAATCAACAAGACATTTTTGCCCACAGAACTGCCGCTCACTGGATATTTTCTCTTTTTTCGAAGCATTCTATATAAACCCTAGAGATGGTTGTGTGTGAAAATCTCAGTATATCAGCAGTTTCTGAAATACTCAGACTAGCCCGTTTGGCACCAACAACCATGCCATGTTCAAAGCCACTTAAATCACCTTTCTTCCCAATTCTGATGCTCAGTTTGAACTTCAGCAGATTATCTTAACCATGTCTACATGCCTAAATGCATTGAGTTACTGCCATGTGATTGGCTGATTAGATGCGTTAACGAGCAGTTGAACAGATGTACCTAATAAAGTGGCCATTGAGTGTGTCAAGATTACATTTTTTATACATTTTTTACATATTATATTTATATCATACTAAAACCAAAGGAAATTATTAAAATATTACCATAAAGATAGTATCTGTAATGTTATATGTATGAACCTAGAGAAACATTTTCAGTTGTTAAAATTTATTTGCATCAGCCTATGCTACACAGTAAATATTTTTCAATTGGATTTGTCAGTAAATAAATAGTAAACCACGACAGCAACAGAGCTTTTCTTTCATATATTGACATACATACAGTGATTATCGAAAAAGAAAAAAATTTTTTTTAAGAGGACTAAATGATAAATTAAGTCATCCCCAGAGAAAATTATGTAATTTCACCGAAAGATTGAGTCATGACATTTTCATTAAGAGGTCAAAAAAGAAATATATGCAAGAGTGAATTGTTAAAGGAGTAGTTCACTTTAAAATTAAAATTACCCCATGATGACTTTCTTCTTTCTGAGGAACATAATCTGAGTTATATTAATAAATATCTTGATGCTTCCAAGCTTTATAATGGCAGTGACGGGGTCCATTGAGTTTGAAGCTCAAAAAAGCGCATCCATCCATCATAAACGTACTCCACACGGCTCCAGGGAGTTAATACAGGCCTTCTGAAGTGAATCAATGGGGTTTTGTAAGAAAAATAGCCATATTTTAAACTTTATAATGTAAAATATCTAGCTTCCGGCAGACCGCCTTCTGTATTCAACTTATGAAAAAAGCACAACTGGTGCGACGTATGACTTGAACTTAAGCGTTTTCAACTGCGAGAGGCGTTACATTTTCTGCGTAAGTTGAATACGGAAGGCGGTCTGCCAAAAGATCAATAATATGCATTTAGAAAATAGATTGGGTGAATTTTGATTTCACACCAACTTTGATGCATTTCTAAACTCATCCTTGAAAAAAAATGCATCTGATTGCATAATGTACGTAACTGTACCTCTTTGCATCTTGGCCTATTATGCACTTGCCATGTAGAATCCTCATTTATCGTGTTCTGTCTTCACGGGGGCAGGGTCACGTATCTCAGATTAAAGAGAAATATTCATTGAAATGTATCTCACCTCTATTTTTCAACTCCTACGAGAGGGAATGGGGCTTTTGATCTCTGCAGCAGCTGGAATGTGAGTTTGAGTGAGGGGGATACGTGGAGCGGGTTTCAATCAGCGCTGAGCTCGCTGACGACCCTCCGCTCTGTCTCCACAGCCTGCCGGCGGCATGGAACAAGGCAGAGAGGCCATGCACATGACATCCCATTCATTATTAATTAATCACTTAATTGCCTGGCAAACACTCTCATTTTGAGTGACTTATAATGACTTATACTTCCAGGGCTTTTGCTCGTCTGTGTCCTCTGTGGTTCAGTCTGGCCGATTTACCTAGGTTACGTTCACACATTGACTATTTACTAACAAGTGTCAATGGTCCTGTTTACACAACAGCTTACAGAAGCAGATTGAAATGTCTGTATGAATGGATGAATAACCAAAGTCAATTCAATGTGCTATTCCTGCAATAGTTGTGAATAACTTCTGAAACCAGAGTGACTAAAATAAACAACACTGCAACAACACTGGAAAATCACAATAGACACAAATTCAAGAGTTCAGTTAAGTTGTTTAGTTGATTAAGAGTTAATCAATCAAATCAATCAAACCCTCAGGACATCCAAGATGTAAGTGATTATCAGCCATTGTGATGACCAGTTTCAGCTTAAATCTTCTTTACTGTTCTACTGAAGAAAAAAAGTCACCTACATCTTGGATGGCCTGAGGGTGAGTAATTTAACAGCGAATTTTCATTTTTGGGTGAACTATCCATTTAAAAACAGAACAGATGATCATATTTTGGGGTCAGTGACTTTTTTTAAAAATAAATTAATAATTTTATTCAGCAAGGATGCATTAAATTGATCAAAAGTGGAAAGACTTTTATATTGTTACAAAACATTTCTATTTCAAATAAAAACATTTATTTTGAATTTTCCAAAAGTACCACGGTTTCCACCAAAAATATTAGGAAACTGGTTTAAACTGATAATAAGAAATGTTTCTTGAGCACCAAATCAGCATATTATGATTTCTGAAGGATCATGTGACACTGAAGACTGTAGTTTAACTGTATTTTAAATTGTAATAACGTTAGTGTAGCCTTAGTTTATTGTGGTTTTGTTTCAGAAAAGCTATTTTAATTCGGTATGCTGAACCACAGCCAGCAGTCAAGAAATTGTTTGATTAAACCACAAAATATTAACCATCTAGAGTTAACAAAGCTCTCTTGGGCTTGTTGTAGCCCTCAATTTGGCAAACGCTGTGCAAACACTTCAATATTTCAGATACAGATTGATTGGTTTGCTGTTGAACATGAAATCTTAGGAAGCTATGTTGGTATTTGGTGTCTGCAGATTTTTAAACAGACAAATAAAATGCTTGTGCACCATTTGGAATTGAACTGAGCATGTTTTTAAAGTCAACTGCACCCTCCACCAGGCTCTCACCCACCTAGAGCACAAAAAGTCTTATGTTAGAATGCTGTTCATCGACTTCAGCTCAGCATTTAAAACAATAATCCTACAACAGCTCATCAAGAAGCTAAACTTGCTGAGCCTTAACACCTTCCTCTGTAATTGGATTGTGGACTTTTTAACTGGAAGACCTCAGTCAGTTGCTCAACACCTTGAGCACTACCACAATAAGCACAGGGGACCCACAAGGCTATGTGCTCAGCCCGCTGCCCTTCACACTGCTGACCCATGACTGCACTGCCAAGTTCACAGTCGTGAAGATGACAGGACTGTGGTAAGCTTCATCAGCAACAACGATGAAACGCTCTACAGAAAGGAAGTGGCACAACTGGCTGAATGGTGTGGTACAAACAACCTGCCCCTTGATGTGGGGAAGACAAAGGAGGTTGTGATGGACTTCAGGGGAAACTCTGTTGAACACCTTTCACTGACTGTCGCCAGCTCCACTGTGGAGAGAGTCAGCAACACTAAATTCCTGGGTGTGCACATCACAGAAGATCTCATCTGGATCACCAACATTACATCACTCTCCAAGAAGGCCTAACAGCGCCTCCACTTTCTACACCGTCTGAAAAGATCAAGTCTCCCTCCACCCATCCTTGCCACATTCTGCAGGGGCACCATTGAGAGTGTGCTGACCAGCTGCATCACTCTCTGGTATGGGAACTGCAGACCACAAGACCCTACAGTGGACAGCACACAGCTGCAAGGATCATTGGATCCTCTCACTTCCATCCTGGACATTTTACTTGCACAATACTCCAGCAAAGCCCACACATACCTCCCACAGTCTCTTCCAGCTCCTATAACGGAGCATCAGAGCCTGCTCTGCTAGACTGCTCAGCGGCCTCATTCCCCCAGGCTGTGAGAGCCCTCATCACCCTGCTCCCCTCTGAACCCCATTCAAACCCCTACATCCTGAACTAAAAAAAATTAACACGCCAGCACCATCCCACAACACACTTAAGAGTGCAGTAAGCGATTTTTGAAAAACACTGATGAAAAGTGGATCAGACCGAGCACCAAAACACACTTGTAGCCAATCAGCAGTAAGGATCATATCCACTCATGATGGGGGAGGAGAGAGAGCTCAGTGCGCAAGACAGACATTAGCAGAACGACTACAGAAAGAGAGAGATGGCAGATAAAATACAAAATAGGAAAAGACCAATGGAATATAATCTTAAAAAGAAGGGTTACGATCAGGCAAGAGGTAGGAGTTAATATTGGAGAAGCTTTCCAGGGCTGGAAAGACCTTAAGGAGCGGAAGGCCTGAAAATGGACGCCGATGTTGCTTTATTTCTTCTCGATACATGAGTAACGTTGGTTTTGCTATGTTTCCCAGAACTAAGATATGCTGTCTTTTGCTTGAATATATATATATATATATATATATATATATATATACACACAGTGGGGAGAACAAGTATTTGATACACTGCCGTTTTTCCAGGTTTACCCACTTGCAAAGCATGTAGAGGTCTGTAATTTTTATCATAGGTACAACTGTGAGAGACGGAATCTAAAACAAAAATCCAGAAAATCACATTGTATGATTTTTAAATAATGAATTTGCATTTTTTTGCATGACATAAGTATTGATCACCTACCAACCAGTAAGAATTCCGGCTCTCACAGACCTATTAGTTTTTCTTAAAGAAGCACTCCTGTTCTCCATTCATTACCTGTATTAACTGCACCTGTTTGAACTCGTTACCTTTATAAAAGACACCTGTCCACACACTCAATCAAACAGACTCCAACCTCTCCACAATGGCCAAGACCAGAGAGCTGTGTAAGGACATCAGGGAAAAAATTGTAGACCTGCATAAGGCTGGGATGGGCTACAGGACAATAGGCAAGCAGCTTGGTGAGAAGGCAACAACTGTTGGCGCAATTATTAGAAAATGGAAGAAGTTCAAGATGACGGTCAATCTCCCTCGGTCTGGGGCACCATGCAAGATCTCACCTTGTGAAGCATCAATGATCATTAGGAAGGTGAGGGATCAGCCCAGAACTACACAGCAGGACCTGGTCAATGACCTGAAGAGAGCTGGGACCATAGTCTCAAAGAAAACCATTAGTAATACACTACGCCGTCATGGATTAAAATTCTGCAGTGCACGCAAGGTCCCCCTGTTCAAGCCAGCGCATGTCCAGGCCCGTCTGAAGTTTGCCAATGACCATCTAGATGATCCAGAGGAGGAATGGGAGAAGGTCATGTGGTCTGATGAGACAAAAATAGAGCTTTTTGGTCTAAACTCCACTCGCCGTGTTTGGAGGAAGAAGAAGGATGAGTACAACCCCAAGAACACCATCCCAACCGTGAAGCATGGAGGTGGAAACATCATTCTTTGGGGATGCTTTTCTGCAAAGGGGACAGGACGACTGCACTGTATTAAGGGGAGGATGGATGGGGCCATGTATCGCGAGATCTTGGCCAACAACCTCCTTCCAAAATCGGCAGTGTATATATATATATATATATATATAGTGGGGAGAACAAGTATTTGATACACTGCCGATTTTGCAGGTTTGCCCACTTACAAAGCATGTAGAAGCATGTCATTTTTATCATAGGTACTCTTCAACTGTGAGTGACGGAATCTAAAACAAAAATCCAGAAAATCACATTGTATGATTTTTAAATAATTAATTTGCATTTTATTGCATGACATAAGTATTTGATACATCAGAAAAGCAGAACTTAATATTTGGTACAGAAACCTTTGTTTGCAATTACAGAGATCATACGTTTCCTGTAGTTCTTGACCAGGTTTGCACACACTGCAGCAGGGATTTTGGCCCACTCCTCCATACAGACCTTCTCCAGATCCTTCAGGTTTCGGGGCTGTCGCTGGGCAATACGGACTTTCAGCTCCCTCCAAAGATTTTCTATTGGGTTCAGGTCTAGAGACTGGCTAGGCAACTCCAGGACCTTGAGATGCTTCTTACGGAGCCACTCCTTAGTTGCCCTGGCTGTGTGTTTCGGGTCGTTGTCATGCTGGAAGACCCAGCCACGACCCATCTTCAATGCTCTTACTGAGGGAAGGAGGTTGTTGGCCAAGATCTCGCGATACATGGCCCCATCCATCCTCCCCTCAATACGGTGCAGTCGTCCTGTCCCCTTTGCAGAAAAGCATCCCCAAAGAATGATGTTTCCACCTCCATGCATCACGGTTGGGATGGTGTTCTTGGGGTTGTACTCATCCTTCTTCTTCTTCTTCCTCCAAACATGGCGAGTTGAGTTTAGACCAAAAAGCTCTATTTTTGTCTCATCAGACCACATGACCTTCTCCCATTCCTCCTCTGGATCATCCAGATGGTCATTGGCAAACTTCAGACGGGCCTGGACATGCGCTGGCTTGAGCAGGGGGACCTTGCGTGCACTGCAGGATTTTAATCCATGACGGCGTAGTGTGTTACTAATGGTTTTCTTTGAGACTGTGGTCCCAGATCTCTTCAGGTCATTGACCAGGTCCTGCCATGTAGTTCTAGGCTGATCCCTCACCTTTCTCATGATCATTGATGCCCCACGAGGTGAGATCTTGCATGGTGCCCCAGACCGAGGGAGATTGACCGTCATCTTGAACTTCTTCCATTTTCTAATAATTGCGCCAACAGTTGTTGCCTTCTCACCAAGCTGCTTGCCTATTGTCCTGTAGCCCATCCCAGCCTTGTGCAGGTCTACAATTTTATCCCTGATGTCCTTACACAGCTCTCTGGTCTTGGCCATTGTGGAGAGGTTGGGTCTGTTTGATTGAGTGTGCGGACAGGTGTCTTTTATACAGGTAACGAGTTCAAACAGGTGCAGATAATACAGGTAATGAGTGGAGAACAGGAGGGCTTCTTAAAGAAAAACTAACAGGTCTGTGAGAGCCGGAATTCTTACTGGTTGGTAGGTGATCAAATGCTTATGTCATGCAATAAAATGCAAATTAATTACTTAAAAATCATACAATGTGATTTTCTGGATTTTTGTTTTAGATTCCGTCACTCACAGTTGAAGAGTACCTATGATAAAAATTCCAGACTTCTACATGCTTTGTAAGTGGGCAAACCTGCAAAATCGGCAGTGTATCAAATACTTGTTCTCCCCACTGTATATATATATATATATATATATAATGTGTTTACCAGAAATCGCCTACTGTACCTTTAACCTCTTGCTGCTATTGTTCCTCAAGGACTGTTCATTTCATAAATCATTCAAAAATTCTCATGTGCAATTCTTATGTGCATATTATGTGAGTGAGTACACTACTCATAGATGGTTGAGTGGGCATTATAAACCGGTAATACTCAGTCCCTCCCTGTTGTGCAATGGTCACTCCTACTTCTTTCTCATCTTGCACCATTCCTGTTTAACCATTTTTGCCGTGAATGTCTTCTGTACCACTGCTCTACATGTTTTTTTCATGTCTAAATTCAAGTATGTCCAAAGTTTTATGTGAAGTATTCAGGGCTTGAAATTAACTTTTTTGCTCACCAGCCACTGTAGCTATTGTTTTTCCAAAGTTACTGGCCCCTCAGCATTTTCACAGGCATCTTCAATTGACAACAATACCATGGGGAAAAACTGCAATATAGATATTTTAATATTATCTCATAATTTGACAGCTGCTGTCACTTTAAGACCTGACACACGGATCCATTATACTGCGGAAAATGAGTATTGGAAGCATTTCAGATATTTCAGTATCAATATGTATCGAAAAATCTATATTTTTTTTTACAACAATACATTGCACTTAGTTTAATATTTCAGAGGCCTTTTTAAAAGACTACAATTTAAAAATGTATTATATATAAAATTCAACCCGCATTTAGCATTTATGTAAAGTATATGTATTAGCTATGAGTAGGTTTATATGTTTACATGGGTTATATAGGTATATGTAAATTTATATAGGCTATATGTTTATATGTTTCTTATATGTTTCTTTGTTTTTGTTACAAGCCCCAACCTGGTGGTTTGGAGTTTGTTTCTTTTCTTTTGTACAGAATGGTGAGTTTTTGTTTGTTTAGAAATATTAGAATAGAGTGAAAGTATAAGCTGACCCGGAATATTCTTTTAGGTTTATTTTTCTCTAGAGTTAGAAAATGTTAAACTTTTGTTTGTTTGTTTTGTTACTTTTTGCTGACAATAAATTTGATCTTTTTCTTGCCCTGCCCATTGCGAATTATTATTATTATTTTTTTCTGAACGGCTTTTTATGTTGGTGAATTAATAAAAACACATAACAAGCAGATTTCCAACAAGCTGAGAAGGTTTTCACACAAACTAAACACCACCATGGTAACACGTGACATAAAAAAATGCAATGAACATTATGTACAGTAACATAAAACTCTAATGTACATTACTAATCAGAAAAAAAAAAAAAAAAAAAAAAACTAAGAAGAAACCGTTATTTTAGCGAAAATACATCAAATGTGAAGTGTCACAGGGGATTCTTGGAATGTCAATTTACAGTTTTTCACTATAAGTTACAGAATGACATTCTTTTTCACTTCCAAAAAAACGTAATTTTTTAGTATTTTACTGTAAAATTGCATTTAATGTAAGGTTAGATTTATTACAGATATTCACCATATATAGTAAGGAAACAGGATGCAGAGCTATTTCAGTTTAAATAATTTAAATTTAAAGTACAATTAAGCACTTCATTTCCTATATGCATAATTTCAAAAATCCTGAAGCAGATTACAATATAGAAAATGTAAACACAGTCCTGTTCTTGTCCATTTTGTTGGACTAATGAAATTCCTCTGTTGTGTAACTCTGTTGACTTTAATCGCAATAAATTAGCCTTCCTGTCATTCCAATTCCAATTCAACATCCTGTGGGTGTGGCCAATTCAAATTAACACTCATGAATTAAAAGCCAATTCTTCAATTCAGAATTTTGTACAACCCTGCAAAATGACAAAACTCAACAGAAAGTAAGAGCTTTGCCCTCAAAATATGACTGGGTTGATGGGGACAAACTACAGACAGTCATCTCCAGAATATACATTTTCTCCCAATTTCATATAGTCTCACTATAGGATTAAAAGACTTCAGGCACATGTCCTTCTGCCATATGTCTCAGTACAGATATGGGTAACACTTTAGAATACAGCTAATAGTGAACTACCACATTCAACTGAGCGCTATTACTAAATAATTTGTTAATCAGTGTTTCTTGTTAGTTAATAGTAGTTACTAGAGTGTTAATATTGCGTTAGTCATTTGTTCCTGTGTAGTTATTCAGTAATGATGGATCAGTATTCTAAAATGTTACCCAGATGTGTTATAGCAATGTAAATGCTTTGAGATCCAGATGCTGATCCAGAAGCCAAATTTTCCTACGTGAAGTCTGAGATCACAGCGAGGGACAAAAACTGATTTGTATGCTAACACGAGCTAATTAGCATCCTCTTGTTTTTACCAAAATGGGCTCAATTGCAAATGTTGAGTGGAGTTAATTCTGGTCAAAAACCACTTACTGAAAAAACAAAGAGGCCTCGGCTAAGCGTGCATATGGTACACTGAGAGCCCAGTTTTACATTGGCGTTAACTCAAAGATTCATTCGTTCTGCCAGAAAAGCCATGCTGTTGCTGGGAAAAGGACAGAGAAACCCTAATAAACCATTGAACTCCCAGAATAAGATAACATAGACTTTATTTGGCTATGTGAATTAACCCTTAAATGCATGAATGTTTCACCAATCATTATTACATATTCGGGTCTTTAGCGACCCGGATCTATATCTAACACGGATGGATCTCTAACTGTCACAATAATATAAAACTCTCCTGATACTAGAGTAACAATTGCAGAAGAATAGAATAAAGCATATTTTGTTACCTTTTGGAGCTTGGAAGGGTTCAGTTTGAGCAGATGTTTTCTAACTCTATATTCAGCATCTGGCTCATATTCGCCATCTCAAACATATTCTCAAAACTATCATTTTTCAAAACTAACATATTCTCAAAACTATCAATCCCAGACTCTTCCATGGGATTGCCAGACAGAGAAGCGCGATTGGTCACTCCAGAGAACACGTCTCCACTGCTCTAGAGTCCAGTGGTGGCGTGCTTTACACCACTGCATTCCACGCTTTGCATTGCACTTGGTGATGCAAGGCTTGGATGCAGCTGCTCGGCCATGGAAACCCATTCCATGAAGTTCTCTACGCACTGTTCTTGAGCTTATCTGAAGGCCACACGAAGTTTGGAGGTCTGTAGCTATTGACTCTGCAGAAAGTTGGCGACTTCTGTGCACTGTGCGCCTCAGCATGCGCTGACCCCGCTCTGTGATTTTATGTGGCCTACCACTTCGTGGCTGAGTTGCTGTTGTTCCCAATTGCTTCCACTTTGTTATAATACCACTAACAGTTGACCGTAGAATATTTAGTAGTGAGGAAATTAACTTATTGCACAGGTGGCAACCTATCACGGTACCACGCTTGAATTCACTGAGCTCCTGAGAGCGACCCATTCTTTCACAAATGTTTGTAGAAGCAGTCTGCATGGCTAGGTGCTTGATTTTATACACCCGTGGCCATGGAAGTGACTGCACCATCTGAATTCAATGATTTGGAGGGGTGTCCCAATACTTTTGGCAATATAGTGTATTTGATTGCGTTCAGCACTTGCGCTGCAGTAAATCGCTGAGCCATTCCAAGTTTTGCTAATGATTCTTCGTATTCTTTTGTTTTCTGCCTGCGGTAACTATGAGTGAAATATCACTTCATCATTGTGTATCAGACATTTGCACCTTGTGGAATAAAGGTGAATTTCACTTATTCAGTCATCAAAGATTCAATTATTGTTGTGCTGAAAAAATATACTTGCACTGTTACACACCTCAGGTCGCTAGCCGCCCTATATAATGTTTTACAAAAAATGAATGGGAAAACAGGCATTCTTTTATAATTTTTTTCTTGTTATGTTGTTTATAATGAATTGATTGTGGAATACTAAGAAGGTTGATGTCTAACTTTAAAAAATGAATGAGGAGGAGGGTTATGAATGACTAAAGACCCGAGGTATGCGTTTAAGGGTTAACAAATTAAAAAGTTAAATCTCTGATCCTTCAGCACAGTGTTAAATAAGTAAGTTGAAGCTCTCAAAAACATGACGACTCAAACAAACAAAAACTTCATGCGTCATGCTTTCTGTCCTCAGGGTATAACAGACCACTTATTGATCATTATATACTATATACAAGTTTTTCTACACTTTTTCTAGGCCATCATGTGGTCAGTTCCCATGCAGGGAACATACAGATGGAAATATATTGCTTGAATGCACTGAGAGTGAATGTGTAAATATAAATGTGTAAACAGCACAGCCACTAACCCATCAATTAAAGTCCATAATATTGAAAGAGGTCCAGACAGAATATGGTTGCATAACCAAATACAGCCAGGATAATGAAGACAATAACTCAACAACGATTCCTCCACAGTGCTAGAAATGCAGTCTAAACAGTTATTTTTAGCTTATGTCATATACAGCAGTAAAAAAAAGTTACAGAGTCTTTGTAACAAGCCCTGCCAAATGTCTAATAATAAATGTACTTTCGTCTAGTCATACAAAACAATGCCGCCATACTCCATACATAAGAAATTTTCTAGGTTTAGTACAAGCTCAGTTCATTCAACACCATTTGTAGCATAATTTGTGGTATTACCAGTTAATTTCCATTTTTCACTTCATTTCTTTAAAGGTTCACTTTGTAACTTTTTTTTGTTCATAATTAACTAAATTTAAATAATGAGTCAATACATCATCAATCCTTTTTCCATGTTTTTGTCTTACCCTGATTCACTATGGTAAGTCTATTATAAGTGTTTATATTTTAGACCTGATGGGATTGTGGGAAATTGTGTACATACGTAACTCGCCCGTGTGTTTTTCGTCATATCTGTAAATAGAGAAAAGTTGGCATAGGTTATTTAGTTGTCACAACAAGCGAGAAAGGTTGATATGGAGCACGCTAAATCTCGAACCTCTTGGGGAATCATCTATTAAAAAAAAAAAAAAAAATACAGAACAGAGGAGAGACTGCTGGCAAAAAGAGAACACGACAGAGCTCATAATAAAACGAGAATTTGCTTGGCTTTTCGGAGAACTGAGAGAGTTGAAAAGTGACGCAGAGATGACGTTTGTATTACTCAACAGGTGAGTAAGGTATTTTATTGAACAAATAAATTGCCATATGTAGCTCTCTAACAGAGTTCATTGTAATGCATTATCTATTGTGAAGGGTCATTTAATTATAGTTATAGTCTCACGTAGCCAGACCTTCAGACTGACGACAGAAGGTCTGGACTTTTTCGCAGCTTTCATTGGCCAAGCACTGCCCAAGAGGATGTTGGACTGACATGTAACACAACCAATCACAGTTAGTTTTGCTCCGTGTCAAGTTTAGGGACGTACAAATGTAAAGTCGATGTCCCTGCAATAACAGACCGGCGTGCATCTATAAATTATATCTATAAATTATTCATTCTAGAACGTTGTGTAAGTTTACTGCAACAATGGAGCCGCAAACTTCACATACTTTTGAAAATCCAGCGTTTAGTTGATCTTGGTAAGCGCTCATTGAGCCATATTTTAACGATCTGAGCGCATGGTCTGAAGCGCAGTTTAATGACGAAAAAACGGACATGATCCAAAAGGGTTGTACGGAGTCATGGGTGTGTTTTGGCCTTAACGTGAAATAAACCAATCAGAGTCTCATCTCCCATTCCCTTTAAACGGCAGTTGCACTTGCACCATGGCGGATTCGCTATTTAGCTAGAATTGCTAGAATTTATTTCATATAAGAACCGTGTCTATTAATGGATATAGCTACTGTAACGTCTTCAGCTAGTCAGCTTAAGATCCTTTTCATCTAAACTAGTTATATCTCTTAAGCATGGTAGCAAGTATTTTATTTGTCAGAACCCTAAGCTGCAATTTTTTTTTTTTTTTTTGGTAAATAATATTCCTCCCACTTAATCAAGACTGGGGGTCTTAGATTAGTTCCCTCCCAGCATGTTATTCAAGGGGAAATTAACATTTCTCTGATGTCTGTTTTCTGCCGTTGTGTGTGTTTTTATCAAAGAAAGTTTTATCTGAAAAATATTTTCTTCTGTTCCCAGAAGCATGAGGATTGATTATTAGTCTCGTTGTTTGATCACGAACAGCATTGTCTTTGTTATTCCAAATTTAACAAGCTCTATGTGAAGCAACGTGTGAGCTCAACCAAGAGCCGTCAACAAGAAACACTGTCTGGAAATGTCAGAGACAGAGAGAGAGAGAGAGAGAAACAGAGGGTTATGGGTTGTAAGGTCAGGTTCTCCTCATGTTTTTCAAGTCGTCTCTTTCTTTGTCTGTCTCTTGCTTCAAAAACAATACGATTCTAGCAGGTTTCATCAGGCTATGCTTCTCTTATATTGAGTCATGCTCTAAAATGATTGAACGTGTGAGACATTACAACTACACCATGCAACTCTACCTATGACTCAGACAAAGTCATTTTAAACTACAGGAGGTAAAAAAAAAAAGAGTCACAGATATAGATTGGGCATGTTTTTTTGTTTTTTTTTTATAAGCCAACCTCGAACACCAAAAAGTTCTTCATGAATGGTGCAACAGAGGAGCGTGCTGTGAAAACTGACAAGTTTGTGAACAGCAGAAGCAGCAACGTCTCTAAGGCAAGTCGGTTCACTTAGCGGCCATATTTGTAAAGCCTCCGGGTAGCTATTTGCAGCCATGCAAGGACGGCTCCTATTTACTTGAATGGGGAAGGAACAAAATTTATGTACAGAAATTTGTCAAAATTATATTTCAATTAAAAAAACAACAACAACACAACAAGGTATAATACTGTATTCTTCCTTAGCTAAAATCATACAAAAAGACTTGTCATGATCCCGGTCGGTGTTCCCATCTTGGTTTTGTGTTTATGGACTCCTGTTTTGAAGTGTGCTCTGTTCCCCATTGTTTCTGTGTTTCCTTCCTTGTTCAGTGCCCTATGCCAGGCATTCTCAACCCTGGTCCTCGAGGCCCACTGTCCTGCAGAGTTTAGCTCCAACCCTAATCAAACACACCTGAACCAGCTAATTAAGCTCTTCAGGATTACTAGAAAGCTACAGGCAGGTGAGTTTGATCAGGGTTGGAGCTAAACTCTGCAAGACAGTGGGCCTCGAGGACCAGGGTTGAGAACCACTGCCCTATGCCACCCTGGTTGTTGCCATAGTTACCCTCATTAGTTGTCATAGTGACTCATTAGCTCCACCCTCTCCTTGTTAGCCTTGTTATCTTATGTATTTATATCCCTGTGTTTCCCTTGTTCAGTGTCAGTCGATGTTTCTCTGTAGATGCTCTTGTTTTTGCTTTCCTGGTGTCTCCTAGCTCTGTATTTCCTAGTTTACCTGTTTTTGTTTTACATAATTTTCTTAATAAACCTAATCTGCATGTGTATCTGCCTCATCCCGCTTTCGTTCAACCCAGCATTACAAATAACAATAATAATTAAATAACTAAGAAATTAACAAATAATTAATCATAATTTCATACATAAAATGCAGCTAAAATTAATTCACAGGTCAATATATTAAACATTTCAGAAAAAAAGTATAGCTAGACAACAAACAAGGCAACAAGAACAAATAACACCAACAATAATAATACATAACCTTATAGTTTTTTATTCAATTCTTGTTGTGCTTCCTTTTTCATATTAATTATTTGAGCTTTTTAAACATAAAAAGTGCTATATAAATAAAATATATTAATCTTCTCATTATTGTTGTTATTATTGTCATACTTAATAATAATAATAATAATAATAATAATAATAATAAAGAACCATTTAGGCTTTTTATTTATTTTTGTTGTACTTACATTTTTCTAGTCCTATGAATTGTTTTAGCTGCATTGTTTTAGCATTTTATATAATAAAAGTGCTATACAAAAAAATATACTTCAGCAGCAGAAGTATCATTATCATTATAATAAAGAATCATTTAGGCTTTTATTTTTTGTGCTTCCTTATTCGTATGACTAGTTTGAGCTGGATTTTATACATAAAATGCTATACAAAATTAATATTATTATTATTATTATTATTATTATTATTAATAAACTTTACAAATTGTATTTTGTGGCCCATCACATTCACAGAATAATCCCAACTGTAGAGATTTAAAATGAAAGTGGACAGTTAGAAATGTACCCCAGGGCTGAATCCGAGAGAGGCTGGATGGGGGTTTATGTCAGAGAACGGTTCTCCACTGGGGGTCAAATCAGCACATTTTCCTGCTCCAGTTTCCTGTCATCACAAGTGCTGTCTCACATTGCAGGGCAACACAGTTTGACAGCAAAGACAAGAGCTGACACTTTGAGGAGCACATGGTCTTGGAAGAGGGGGTAGAAGAGGAGGAAGGAGAGAGGAAGGTAAAGAGCTCAGAGGACTGAAGAATAATTCTCAATGGACTATGAATCTGGAAACACCTTGACAGTTGAGTATATAGCTGCTCATTGGGATTCTGGACTGGTTCCGATCCTGACCTTTCTGACTGTAATTAAGATAACCTTATTTTTACAACAATGCAGAGAGCCTGTCATAATTTAATTAGTTCCCATGGGCTGCAGTGAAGAGACAGATGTGGGCATAAGCCAAAGACCTTAGGGAACAGGACATGAGTGGTCTTTCAGCTGTCTTGGGCTTGTGTGTCCAGCACTTAAGCAGATACACTAAGTACAGGCAGTATGCAGAGGATGTGTATACGCTACGGCAAACACTTAAATATATCTCTAAGGACATGAATACCAGTCAATCATGTTACATAATGTCTTCTATGTTTAAAGCAATGTTTTGGGTTCAAGCTGAGCTCTATTGATAGCATTTGTGGCATCTATATATGACATACAATAAATACGTAGGTTGTGGTACTCAACAATACACAGCAATTTCCATGGATTGAGCTTGAACTTTTATTAAACCTGGACCATTCCTTTAACAGCCAGACATTCACCTCTGAACCCTTTTTTAAAGCCATTTTGTACTTTAACATATTTTATTTACTGCAGTTCTACTGGGGCTTTGTGATTTGTTCCTCTGTCTCTCACTCTCAAAGTGTGACATGTTTCAAATTTTCCAGCCATTGCGTTGCTCTAATCAAAAATGTTCTGCACCATTCCATTTTATTTCCAGTCTGCATTGCACCGCTGCCATTATACCTCTTCCACCCTCCTTGCCTTTTCCTCACAACAATAAAATGTGCTAGGTAATTCTCATAAACGAGCAAGTATACATCTGGGAGGACTATTCTAATTTATATGGAATTAATTGAGGAAAGTAGGCTTTTTCATGCTATGCTCATTTAGGAAGGCATAATTAAACTTGTAGGGAAAATAATGATGTGGAAAAATAAATAAATAATGTGGGCAGTCAGCCAGTACAAGGCTCAAAAAGAAAAACTGAAGGTTGGTAAAAATAAACAAGGGCTTTACGTTGGCTGACAAAGAGATGTGGCTGCTAAAGGTCACGCCCTGTGTAATTTGATTTTCACAGACCTTAGGAAGAGTTCTGTTCCCAAACAGTGTCACTTACGCCTTTGAAAAGTGTTAAAGTTTGTCCAAAAAAGATATATATCACCGTCAGGCCTGAGACAGGATTTCACGGCAAGAAGTTAATGCTGGTTCTGATAGAAAGGTGTCAGAATACACAGTGCATCGCAGTTTGTTGCATATGGAGCTGCACCAGTCAGGGTGCCCATGCTGACCCCTGTCCACCTGCGAAAGCGCCAACTGTGGGCACGTGAGCACCAGAACTGAACCACGGAGCAATGGAAGAAGGTGACCTGGTCTGATGAATCACGTTTTCTTTTACATCACGTGGATGGCCGGGTGCGTGTGCGTCGTTTACTTGGGGAACACATGGCACCAGGATGCGCTATGGGAAACCTTGGATCCTGCCATCCATGTGGATGTTACTTTGACACGTACCACCTACCTAAGCATTGTTGCAGACCATGTACACCCTTTCATGGAAACGGTATTCCCTGGTGGCTGTGCCCTCTTTCAGCAGGATAATGCACCCTGCCACAAAGCAAAAATGGTTCAGGAAAGGTTTGAGGAGCACAACAACGAGTTTGAGGTGTTGTCTCAATCCAATCGAGCGTCTGTGGGATGTGCTGAACAAACAAGTCCGATCCATGGATGCCCCACCTTGCAACTTACAGGACTTTAAGGATCTGCTGCTAACATGTTGGTGCCAGATACCACAGCATACCTTCAGGGGTCTAGTGGAGTCCATGCCTCGATGGGTCAGGGCAGCAAAAGAGGGACCAACACAATATTAGGAAGGTAGTGATAATGTTATGCCTGATCAGTGTATATTTCATCTTAACATGACTATTATATCATATTATATTATATTATATTATAAAATGAATAAATAATACAATTTAATTTCATCTTAAATATACATCAAAATTTCATCCATATACAAAGAAAGAGCTGCGCTATAGCTTCAGCTGCAAGGTTTTTCTGAATGACGCAGATTTACGCACATGTACAGCTGACTAATGAGAGGTCTGTAATCTGGGTCTGTATAAAAGGTGTTTATTGAGTTTGAAATGGTTTTGAGAATGACACACTTGGCATTGCTAGAGGATTCGGTGAGAGCGCGTCTGCGGAGAGCAGCACATGTTTGACAAGAGTGACATAAGGCTGTAAAGGAAAGGTTGTGCGGAAAGCCCTTATATGGAGATGGTTTGGGCGTGTTTTATGCAAATGACTAACCTAATTTAGTCTCTCAAACTTGCTGTTCTCTCACCCAACGCCTCAGGAACTGCATCTTCCTCACAAATTGTTTACTTTCCTATGAAGGGAATACATACAAACACACAAACACATTTAGAGTGTTATTTTCTCCTAAAACACAATATGGCAGCAAAAAACACCACAGTGCCTGTATATAATGCAACAAATTATTGTGCATATATGGCTAGGAATAGAATTTTTGCTATCAGTAGCAGCCTTTGCTATGTTTCACCCATTTCACTTCCACTTGCGGTCGAAAAAGAGCCCCGCCCCTGCCATCACGCAGCACACACACACCAGGGGCGGAAATTAACGGGGGCTTGGGGCAAAAATGCCATCAAAATTTATAAAATGCTTCCAAAAACCAAGATATATTGTAAAAAAAAGTTCTTGTTTTTAATATTTATAACCAATATCACACAAGCAAAAGTGTTGTTTTCCCGAATATCAGCACATTTGTGATATTGACTTCATACAATTCAACTATTAGGTGACTTACATTTTAGACACAATATCTTCAGTATTCTCTGCTTTTCCTCTGTTTTGCCAATGAAAATAGTTTCAAACAGTAGAGCCATTGCACGTCCTTGAGCAGCAGAGTTTCAGTTTTCATAACTGAATGAATCTGCGTTTTTGAATGAATCATTTTAATGAATGAATCAACGACTCACACAGTCACTTCTACTTTGTTCCTGAATAAATCAGTCAGAGCCCCCATTGATTCTTTAAAAACAGTCGATTTCTTTGAAACGGGCCTCTGAATTGCAAAGGCTGCCTCTGGTTGCTATATTTGTGTAAAACTGACTGCTTTAATTGAGATCTGTGAAATACGCCTCTGCTAAATTCACAGCTCTAAGATGTTAATTCACTAAAAGCAGAAAAATGCAGAAGTTAGAATAAAATACTTGAGATATTATGAAATGCCAAAAGTGATTGAAATTAACTGGAAATTGGAGTGTATTTTCCACACATTTCACATAAATGTTCTTATATATATATATATATACCCTGTTATACCCTAATCCTGAAGCTATTTGACCCAAGTTTATGTAACCCGTAACACTTTAGTGTGGAGTTCTAAATGAACAGATCATGTTGAATGGGCACAGTAGCATGACACTATACTGAACATCTAAGTTTGTAAAGAGGATTTGAGCCAGCAATTTCACTACAACTTGTGAAAGAAGAAAAAATGTATTGTATTGTATCAACACCGTCAATTGAAACGACGGTTGCAAACGTACAGTAAGTATACTAAGAGTAAATACAATCAGGCCTGTTTGTTATGACAAATAAAATAAATGTTTCCCCAAACACAATTCAGAAAGTCTTTTCCTTATGTTCCCTTTCGTTCAGTCACTCCGAGTAACGTCAGTGACTGACGAATGGGGGTTTCGCCTAGAAGCCTATCATCTTCGAGATCTAGAAAACGCCCAATGGCAGTGCCAATGCCATGGGCATGCGGAATTTGCATAGCGTAACTCCGCCCCACAGTGTGGGTATATAAGGAAGTACGCTGGCAACATCGCATTATGTTTCTGCTTCGGAGCCAAGAGCATCTATCTCTTCACTCCTTAAGCCTTTTGAGTATATCGTCAAGCTTCTTCGAGACAAGCAGCTCTCCAGTTGGTGTTGGTGTGACGGCGCGTTCCAGCGATCGCATACTGCCTGCCTGCTGATCTGTGCAGTGATCTGCAACAGCTGTGTGTGTGTTCCCTGGGCGCTTCAGCACTCTGCAGGGCTTTCTCTCACAAAAAGAGCTTTCGCGTGGCACGTCTTTTTAAAGACGGTTCGCCCATGCACTTCTGGGTGCGTTCGATCTCTGTTGCCATCTGATGGGCACAATCACTGCTTGACGTGTTTGGGCTTCAGCACGCTCAAGCAGCGTTTGTGGATGAGTCATGTTGTCACTGCGGGAACATGACCATCGCAATGTTGCGGTCGAGACTCAATGACCTCCGTAAAGGAAAGAGGAAAGTCCCCTCTGCCACACCCCAATCTACCGTCTCCGAGAGAGATGGTACTTTGGCTGGTGGCCAGGGTGACCCGAGGGTTACGGTGTGGAATAAATCCCGACTATCATTCCTCGGGCCACACCCCCCTCTCGCACACCGCTACCCGCGAGTGGTCAGACTGAAACAGCGGGACCGTCTGTGGATGAAGATTCGGCTATGCTGCCGCCTTCGGGCGTGCCAGCATTGCCCGAGTCCGACCCGGAGTTGACAGCCATGTCATCTCGGGGGATGATTGGTCTTTGGGCGTGGCGCATCCTGACAGCTGTCGGGCCCCGCCCCCAATTACTTTCTCTCCCGAGGTACATGAGGAGGTCACGCGGTCCTGGAAGTCCCCGTTGTCTTCCCGTGACCGTTCGCAGGCCTTCTCCGCCTTCTCTGCCCTCGATGGGGCCGCGGCCAAGGGTACACTGGGGGTCCCCCCCGTTGACGCTCAGTTGCAATCACGGTCGAGACTCAATGACCCCCGTATGGAGGTAGAATCCCCTCTGCCACACCCCAATTTCCCCTCCACGTGATGGGATGCTTGGCTGGTGGCCAGGGTGACCTGAGGGCTGCGGTGTGGCATAAACCCCGACGATCATTCCTCGGGCCACACCCCCCTCTTGCACAGAGTGCTTCAATGGGGCGTGGTGATCCTAAGCACCCCTCCAAGGCCTGTAGGTTCTCGTCTACTTCGGTGGCGAGGGACTACAGAGCTGCGGGGCAGGCCGCCACCTCCCAGCACGCCATGGCCATCCTTCAGGTATACCAGGCCAGGATGCTCGCGGTATGCACGAGGGTAGAGCTGTCCCAGGGCTTTGAATGAGCCGCGTGCCGCCACCGACCTCGCCCTCCGGGCGACGAAGGTGACCGTGCGCTCCCTGGGTCAGGTGATGTCCACAGCTGTGGTCCAGGAGAGATGTGGCTCAGCCTGGTCGATATGAGAGAGGCTGAGTGAACCCGGTTCCTCAACGCTCACATATCCCAGGCTGGCCTCTTCGGCGGCACGGCCGAGAATTTCGCCCAACAGTTCTCGGCCGCCCAGAAGCAGACTGAGGCCATTAAACATGTGCTGCCCCGGCGGCCAGCTGCTGCCTTACTCAGCCACCGGCTCAGTCACCTCAGTCTGCTTGCCGCCGAGGGCGCCTTCCTGCGGCTTCCACCCCTCCCGCCCGTCCCCAGCAGCAGCCGACTTCTCCGGGCCGCGCCGTGGAGGTGGTCGCAGAAAGACGTCCCCGTCCGCTCCCCAGCCCCGCAGCCCGCCTAACGCCAGGCTAAGCGGCGCTCCTGACGCGGACAGCTCAGGGATGGGCAGTTCTTTCAAGGAGGTGGTAGTAGGGCCACTCCTTCCCCCGGTGAAGGGCCGGGGGAGAATCTTCGGTTAAGGAAGAACTAAGAGACCGTGCACGGCAGTGTGCGCCGCCCCCGGGCCACGCCACTCTCGTCCCTCTCTGACGCCAGTCTCCTCTCAGAGCAGACCCCAGTGGAACGCACGTCCTTCCCTGGTCTCCTCTGTCAGGACGCGGCTGATGACCGTGCCCCCACACCAGGACGCTATGCCTCCCACGTCTGGGCCGGTCATGCCGCCTCGCTGCCCCACCCGGGGTACGTCTGTGGTTCGCATGACCCCGCTGGTGCAGTTTTTGGGAGCCTGGCTAGAGCTTCCCGGACTGTCCCGCTGGGTCGCGAAGACCATCAGGCTCGGCTATGCGATTCAGTTCGCTCAGGCTCCTCCCCATTCCGGGGAGTCCGATACACTATGGTGGGGCCCTACGCCCCGGTCATGCGTGCGGAGGTCGCTACCCTGCTTGCGAAGGGTGTGATCGAGCCTGTCCCTCCAGCCGAAATGAAGTCCGGCTTCTACAGCCCTTACTTCATTGTATCAAGAAACCGGTGGGTTACGACCGATCCTGGGCCTGCGCGTCCTGAACCGATCCCTTCACAGGCTTCCGTTCAGGATGTTGACAGCGAAGCGCCTTTTCGAATGCGTTCGTCCAGTAGATTGGTTTGCAGCAATCGACCTGAAGGACGCCTACTTCCATATCAGTACGCGGTCCTCCCATTCGGGCTAGCTCTGTCCCCTCGCGTCTTTATGAAGATTGTCGAGGCAGCCCTTGTGTCACTCAGGCAACACGGGGTTCGCATCCTGAACTACCTCGACGTCTGGCTGTTCCTGAGTCACTCTCGAGAGCAGGTGTGCGAACACAGAGACCTGGTGCTCCAGCACTTAGCCCGTCTGGGCCTTTGGGTCAACTGGGAAAAGAGCAAACTCTGCTAGTGCAGAGGATCTCTTTTCTCAGTATCGACTCGGTCGCCATGTGCGCGCAGCTTACGAGCACGCGCGCAGTCACTGCTGACTTGCCTCTGTCAAATCGAGAGCAAGAGTGCGGTTCCACTGAAGTTATTTCAGAGGCTCCTGGGGCATATGGCATCTGCAGCCGCGGTAACGCCGCTCAGATTGCTTCATATGAGACCGCTTCAGCACTGGCTTTGCGATCGAATCCCGAGATGGGCATGGCAGTCGGGCACGCTCCGGGTCCCAGTGACTCGGACCTGCCTGCAGACCCTCACCCCGTGGTCGAACCTCAGCTTTCTACGGGCCGGTGTGCCCTTAGAATGAGTTTCCAGGCATATTGTTGTGTCAACAGATGCCTTCACCATGGGCTTGGGTGCCATGTGCAATGGACATGCTGCCGCGGGCTCCTGGACAGGACCCCAGCGCCTCCTGCATGTCATTTGCCTCGAGTTGCTGGCAGTACGGTTCGCCTTGCACCGCTTCCGAGCGCTGCTCAAGGGTCAACACGTGCTAGTCCGGTCAGACAACACGGCCACAGTAGCGTACATCATCTCAACTCGCCCGTCATCTCGTCTTATGGAGTCAGAAGCACCTGAGGTCCCTTCGTGCCATCCATGTCCCGGGAGTCCTGTACCGTGCAGCCGACGAGCTCTCATGGCTTCAGCCACTTCCTGGAGAATGGAGACTCCATCCCCAGACGGTTCAGCTGATTTGGGAACAGTTCGGCGACGTACAGGTAGATCTGTTTGCCTCCCACGACTCTTCCCATTGCCGCCTGTTTTATTCCCTGACCGAGGGCTCCCTCAGCACGGATGCTCTGGCGCACAGCTGGCTGCGGGGCCTCCGCAAGTATGCGTTTCCCCCAGTGAGCCTTCTCGCACAGGTTCTGTGCAAGATCAGGAAGGACAAGGAGCAGGTCCTTTTGGTCGCCCCGTATTGGCCCGGCCGGACCTGGTTCTCTGAACTCGTACTCCTTGCGACAGCCCCTCCCTGGTCGATTCCTCTAAGGAAGGACCTCCTTTCCCAGAGACGGGGCACCCTTTGGCACCCGCGTCCCGATCTTTGGATCCTCCACGTGTGGCTCCTGGATGGGACGCGGCAGGTTTGAGTACCCTACCACCACAGGTGATGGCTACCATCACTTCCGCTAGGGCCTTGTCTACTTGACACGCCTATGCGTTGAAGTGGAATCTCTTCGTCACCTGGTGTTCTTCTCGCCAAGAAGACCCCTGGAAATGCCCGATCGGGGCCGTGCTCGCATTCCTCCAGGAAGGGTTGGAACGAAGGCTGTCTCCTTCCACCCTCAAGGTTTATATGGCCGCTATATCAGCCTACCACGACCTTGTGGAGACGAAAAAGGTAAGTCAGCACGACCTGGTCATCAGGTTCCTGAGGGGAGCGAGGAGACTGAATCCTCCTCGCGCTCCTCTCGTACCCTCTTGGGACCTCTCTAGTCTTAAGTGCTCTGCAGAGGGCTCCCTTCGAGCCATTGCGGTCAGTCGAGCTTAAGTTCCTGTCTATGAAGACAGCGCTCCTGATCGCCTTGGCCTCCATCAAGAGGGTAGGGGACCTGCAGGCATTTTCGGTTGACGAAGCGTTCAGGGACCAGGTGGTGAACCTGCAAGCGCTGCCTTTGGAGGAGGCAAACCCAGCCTTGGCACTGCTCTGTCCAGTACGCGCCCTCCGTGCTTACGTAGACAGAACGCAGTGTTTCAGGACCTCAGACCAGCTCTTTGTCTGTTATGGTGGGAAGCTGAAGGGAAAGGCTCTCTCCAAGCAGATGTTGTCTCACTAGATAGTGGACGCCATTGTCTTGGCTTACCAGACGCTGGGGCGTCCATGCCCCCTAGGGGTCAGGGCGCACTCCACCCGGAGTGTGGCCTCCTCTTGGGCTTTAGCGCATGGTGCCTCGCTAACAGACATCTGCAGAGCTGCAGGCTGGGCGACACCCAACACATTCGCCAGATTCTATAATCTCCGAGTGGAGCCAGTGTCCTCTCATGTACTTGCCTCTACTAATGGCCGGTAATGGACTAGGCTCAGGTGTCTTCGCTTGCTCGCCATTCCACTCCACGGACTGGATACGTGCGGTAGTTTCCCTGAAGCCCTGAGTTCCTCCAGCACTGTCGATGCCAACACCAGTGCATCTGCCCCCTCGGCCAGGCCCTCGTGCTAGGCTAGGTGCCACCGTGTGCATGGTTTCCCCCTTGGGCGACCCTCACATGTGTATTTCCACTGTAAGCCTCTCTGAGCATGTGTATTTCCCTCGGCAAGCTTGCCTCCCCTGGGGGTAAAATTCTTCCACCTTCGGCTGGTTACCCCAGAGTTCTTCCATATGCAGCCCCTAGCGGGTCATATGTGTATCCTTAAGTCCTCCCTACGGGTAGGCGCTTGGCGCATACTTCCACCTGGAATATGCTTCCCAGTGTACCTTGGTATTCCTGTGTTAAGTGGGAGTCCTTCGTCCGTACTAGCTTACGACAGGGAGCTCACGCTTACGCAGGCCACTGGATGACAGCCGAGTGGCGTGATTACATTGGGACCCCCATTCGTCAGTCACTGACGTTACTCGGAGTGACTGAATGAAAGGGAACGTCTCGGTTACGTATGTAACCCTCGTTCCCTGAGGAGGGAACGGAGACATAACGTCCCTCTGCCACTTCCGCTGTACCGCTGGAACGGCCGGGACTTCAGTCTTGGCTCCTCAGCAGGTAAACATAATGCGATGTTGCCAGCATACTTCCTTATATACCCACACTGTGGGGCGGAGTTACGCTATGCAAATTCCGCATGCCCATGGCATTGGCACTGCCACTGGGCGTTTTCTAGATCTCGAAGATGATAGGCTTCTAGGCGAAACCCCCATTCGTCAGTCACTGACGTTACGTCTCCGTTCCCTCCTCAGGGAACGAGGGTTACACACGTAACCGAGACGTTCTTAGTTGTCTTTTTTTTAATATATAAAGTCTGATCCTTCCGGAAAAAAAAAAAAATCGAAGAGGTTGAAAAAAATAGGAAAAAAATAGAAAAAAATAGAAAAAAGTAGAAGTAGTCATGTGACAGAAGAACGATTTACTACCCGGGTAGTTTTAAACTCAGTTTCACTCAAGGTATCCTAAGTGTGTGGCGTGTTCTATTATATTCTCTTATCTGTATCCAGGGATTGATGACAGATTAAGGATACTGAATTCGCTCCAGAAAATGACGCGTTGTGACATCAGTTAGACACTGTTGGCTCGTCGTACACTTGTCCAAGGTTGACTCAAAGTATGGATCAACAGGAACAAAAAAAAAAAAAAAACAACCTGCATAATGCAGAGAACTCATCACTCATTCACATTCACTTAATCTGACAACAGATATAAAAATCACATGAAATTTCTGATGAAATTACAGAAATTACTCTTTTCTTTCTTCAACTGCATATTAACTTAACTTATTTTACAAAGCACACTATCACAAAATGGCCCCGTTTGCATAAACTTGATGCACATCAATCGGCCTGTGACGCAGTTGATTTTAACATCACATTTGGATTAACTCCGATTGGTTTTATGGCAAAACAATCTTTATGTCTTCGTAACAACATGTATATTTCAATATTCATTCATCATATGTTTGTTATCAATCATATTTCTTACCATAAATCATTAATTAAACACATATGAGCGATTACAGAGCAACGACAGAGGAACAACACTCACCGGAGTTCCTTGAAATAAAAGTATGAAAGATCCCTCGGATTTCACTGGAAAATAACTTAAAAAAACTTTTTTCCACTCTATTTAACCATTTTAAAGTAGTTATGCTGTGAATCAACAGTTGTTGTTTTTTTCTTTCTTTCTCCGCTCTCTCTCATTTTTAAAATGGCTGTTTGTTTCCTTTGTCTATTATTACACTGGTCACGGAGAAAGATAGTGGGGAATAGTAGGTACTACATTTTTTTTTCTTCTTCAAATTAAGAGTCCATTAACCGACTTAATTTTTTAAAGGGGTTACATTTAAAAGCAGGGTTCTGTTTCATAGCACAACAGGTGGGCTGTTTGTGGGTATATGAGCATTATTTAGCTTAGATTCACATTTCAGATGTTTTGCAAAGGGAACACAGAGAAAAGCAGGGATCTTGTGGCTCACTTTTATTATAGGGTCCTCGGAGTCTAAGGCTTACAAAGATCTTAAGACCTATATGTCAGATTTCTGGGGGTAATTTTGACTTAAGAGTGGGGATTTTCTTTGGAAGGGCTGATAAATATGGAGCAGAGAGGCAGAAGGAGAGAATTGGGAGGATGGATGTCTCTCTATCTGTCTGTTCTGAATTTCACAGCTCCAACAGTAAGCCCACATTAAAATGATAATGACTCATTTCCCCTGAGTTGCCAGAGATACTCCCTCCAACCAAAGCCCTGAATCTCCTCCTTAATATCCTGCGAGTCATTTTCACTGTGTGAAATGAAATGCTGAGACCGAGGATTAGCGTTGTTCCGGGAAGCACGTTATTTGGCCTGTGGCCTACTGCGATGACCGCAGGCAATGCCTGCTCCTGGTGCATTAATGCGGTCATAACAGCATTACATAATGTTACTTTTGTATCTTTTATTTATCTAGATAAGAACATGTGGTTCATATTTTAATGCCTTGAATATTTAATGTAAATGTAGACATAAATGCTGAACTATGCTTAAATAATTTCCCCTGGAGTTACATAGCGGGAACACTATTTGAAATCCAACTTAGATTATTTAGACTATTCGATTGTCAGCTTAGAAACACAAAAACAAAGCGGCATCTAGGGAAATAGACAATTACACAGTTATATAAACATTCACTATTAAGCAAATAAAACGCATAATTTCGAACATTATATGAAAAACCAGTTTAGCATACACTTTGCCTGCTAGCAAACTGATGATCAACCACCTTCAAAGCAAGTCAACCTTTGGAACAACTACACCACCGTTCAAAAGTTTGGGGTCAGTAAGATATTTTTAAAGAAATTAAAACTTTTATTCAGCAAAGATGCATTAAATTGATTAAACGTGACAGTTGCTCATTTATAATGTCAAAAAAAATCTATTTAAAAAAATGCTGTTCTTTTGAAATTTCTACTGATCAAAGAATCCTGAAAAATATGTATCGCTGTTTCCACAAAATATTACAGTTTTTCTTGATTGCTAACACCATAACTGATTCAGTTGGCCCAGTTTCCCAAACCATTCATTCAGTTCTCGAAACAAAGTGTCACGTTCCTGGTTCTGTGTTTTAAGTTGGACTCTTATTTTGAAATATACCCCCTATTGTTTCTGTGTTCCCTTCTTGTGTGATTAGTTCCTGTTTCCCTTGGCTGTCTGAAATCGTCCCCATACCCTTAAATAGGGCACTATTTGAGGGGACAGCCATTTGTAGTGGTGTCCCAAACCATAGTGGACGTTATCGAGTGCACTCATTCAATCCCACAATTCACTGCAATAACGAGTGTACAACTGATGTACACTCAAAAGCTAGAGAATACCCATAATGTACTGTGAGAGTTGCGCGTCGAATTAATTCCCGCATCTGACCACAAGATGGTGCCCGCAGCTTTTCCAAACCGCTTTTCCAATGTGGCTACAGTGTATATATAAATTCCTTTTTATTGATTATTAAATTGTATAATTGTGTTTTATACATGCTAGTTTCCATGAGAGTTCAAGATAAATATTTTCATTTACTGGAGCTGCAAGTTTGCTACGTTTCAACTGATTATTAAACAGCAAGCACAAACTATGCAAAAGCAGCGGCCCTTCCTCCTGACCGAATTCACTCACTCGTTTTCATTCACTCCTTCAAGTGGACTATATTAGTGGAGTAATGTAGGGAATAGTGAATGAGGGTATAGGGGGCGATTTCGAACACAGTACTTGTTTGCATTAGCTCCCTTGTTTGTTACTATAGCAACCCTGATTGTTCCCTCAGGTGTTTCTTGTTTCTTTGTCATCTTGTTAGGTTCCCTGTGTATATATAGCTTTGTTTTTTCGTTGCCTTTGTTTTGCATTCTTGTTCCTGGTCAGGATTATGTTCCCTTGGTTGTATTATCTTTGTTTCTGTTTTTCTTTATTAAACTTTTGCTGCATTTAGATCCTCGCTCACGTCATCTTTGCCATCGATGTAACACAAAGACACATTTATCAAAACTGTAAACACATTTCACCTGTTTTCATACACATTCCAATTTTCGCAATGTTTTCTGCAAAACTCTACACAAAATTGTCCTCATATTGCACAGGTTTAACCATGTTCTCATTCAGAAAACACAAGTACACAATATAATTAAAGCCGATATGGGTTTTTGGGGGCCGATACTGATATTACACTGAACTTACTTACTTAAAAAAAGCATGCAAACCGATTGCCTTAAAAAAACAAGTAAAGTGAAATAGGAATAGTATGTTGTCCTGACAAATGCTTAATTAGTATAGTTCACTTACACAAGATTTCTAGTAACTAAAAAAGAACTGTAGAGAGTACTTGATAATTTACTTTAAATACAATTTAATTGTTACCATTGTTGTGTTTTGCATGCTGAATGTTGAAGTCTGGGTGTGACTCAAGCATGATCAATTGCAAGATATTGTTACAAATATAGAGGGATTATATCCACCCAATTAAAAGTTTCACAAGGTGTTTATGACATAAGTGTTAGCAACAAAATTTTATAAGATCATTAATTGACATGAAATATAGTTAATTATATATATATATATATATACAGTGGGGAGAACAAGTATTTGATACACTGCTGATTTTGCAGGTTTGCCCACTTACAAAGCATGTAGAGGTCTGTAATTTTTATCATAGGTACTCTTCAACTGTGAGAGACGGAATCTAAAACAAAAATCCAGAAAATCATATTGTATGATTTTTAAGTAATTAATTTGCATTTTATTGCATGACATAAGTATTTGATACATCAGAAAAGCAGAACTTAATATTTGGTACAGAAACCTTTGTTTGTAATTACAGAGACCATACGTTTCCTGTAGTTCTTGACCAGGTTTGCACACACTGCAGCAGGGGTTTTGGCCCACTGCTCCATACAGACCTTCTCTAGATCCTTCAGGTTTCGGGGCTGTCGCTGGGCAATACGGACTTTCAGCTCCCTCCAAAGATTTTCTATTGGGTTCAGGTCTGGAGACTGGCTAGGCCACTCCAGGACCTTGAGATGCTTCTTACGGAGCCACTCCTTAGTTGCCCTGGCTGTGTGTTTCGGGTCGTTGTCATGCTGGAAGACCCAGCCACGACCCATCTTCAATGCTCTTACTGAGGAAAGGAGGTTGTTGGCCAAGATCTCGCGATACATGCCCCCATCCATCCTCCCCTCAATACGGTGCAGTCATCCTGTCCCCTTTGCAGAAAAGCATCCCCAAAGAATGATGTTTCCACCTCTATGCTTCATGGTTGGGATGGTGTTCTTGGGGTTGTACTCATCCTTCTTCTTCCTCCAAACACGGCGAGTGGAGTTTAGACCAAAAAGCTCTATTTTTGTCTCATCAGACCACAGGACCTTCTCCCATTCCTCCTCTGGATCATCCAGATGGTCATTGGCAAACTTCAGACGGGCCTGGACATGCGCTGGCTTGAGCAGGGGGACCTTGCGTGCACTGCAGGATTTTAATCCATGACGGCGTAGTGTGTTACTAATGGTTTTCTTTCAGACTGTGGTCCCAGCTCTCTTCAGGTCATTGACCAGGTCCTGCCGTGTAGTTCTGGGCTGATCCCTCACCTTCCTCATGATCATTGATGCCCCACGAGGTGAGATCTTGCATGGTGCCCCAGTCCGAGGGAGATTGACCATCATCTTGAACTTCTTCCATTTTCTAACAATTGTCATGCAATAAAATGCAAATTAATTATTTAAAAATCATACAATGTGATTTTCTGGATTTTTGTTTTAGATTCCGTCTCTCACAGTTGAAGTGTACCTATGATAAAAATTACAGACCTCTACATGCTTTGTAAGTAGGAAAACCTGCAAAATCAGCAGTGTATCAAATACTTGTTCTCCCCACTGTATATATATATATAACTGTATATATATATATTTTATTGATAAAAAAAAATATTTATTGATTCCCTTCCTTTGAAACCAAATAACTGTGATTTCTTGATGAATCGCTGTATCAATAGGAAGAGAATTACAATAATATAAATGAAGTTCCAAGTGCCCAACCAACTGGAACACTAATCACCATAATGGTGAGTTCAAACAAAAACATTTTAGGATAATCAACATCAGTTTTTGAAGTCAGCGTATGTGATGTTCTCTCAAAATTTTCAATTGTATTAATAATTGAACATTTAAGATGAATTTGGGAAATGAGTGAATGCAACTAGAGAAAAGGAACTGCAGAAGTGGAGGAAATGAGTGAAAAGTCTATTAAGAATTGCCCCGCGTCAAAAACTTTTAATTAAGTTAAGACATTAAGTAAATTTAACTAAAAAGAGTTAGTTAGAATCACATATCAATATATCAGCCAATATTATTTATGTGTATATTATAGTACAGTACCAGCCAAAAGTTTGGACACACTTTCCCATTGATGTGTCCAAACTTTTGACTGGTACATATATAATACAGTATATATATAATTGTAGCCTACTGTTGTATTTATGTACATACATTGTACATAAATACAACAGAACAAACACACAAAGGAAAAACAGTTTTCATGTAGGTCTAAACTAGATTTTCAGGTAGGCTACAGAAATAGTAATCAAATGTAAAATATCTCTTCATAGTCTTCACTGTATAAATATAGATTAACCCTCATTAAAGTTATTCAGTCAAGAGCAGTGAGTGTTTTTTTTTCTGTCTTTTATGAGAAAACGCTTCCCTGCCATTGACGAGATTTTCCGGTTTTCCATGTTTTCACTGTTATACGGTAGGGGGCGCTATTACACATCTCACATCTCCTGCATATGTAAAATAACGCGATCATCAACATTAAACAGCATATAAATCAAAACAGCTATGTTATTGAATGAAATGTCGACCCAGGACGAGCTATAGGACTGTGAAGCTTTGGGGGTGTTAATGGACTCGATCTACTCCATCTGTGTTTTGATCATCGTTCTGAATCCCATCTGTATGTAGTCTTTGACAAAAACGTGATTTTCTCAGCTTTTTGCTCAAAATGTAGCTTTTTTTTCATGAAACTTACCCACATTCAAGTGTTGAATATTTGATATATTGCTTGTTCAGATATTCACACAAGATATCCTGTGGGCCATGAAACTTGTGAAAATGACCAAAAACGCTGGCGGTGACTGGCAAGTGGCAAATTTCATGTTTACGTTCACTTAAGACATAATCGACTATGTTTACGATGATACTTGACTAATTTTGTGTGAATATTCGTGCGCTGTGAGACGCGTCAGCATGCTTGGGCGCGCGTTCATATCGGTGGCATATCTGCGGCATATACGCCGATGCCGATATATCTGCGACAGGCTCATATCGGCCGATAAAATCGGCAGACCGATAAAATCGGTTGGGCTCTAAATATAATTATCTCAAGTGTCACACTGTGTGTATATAATACATGTGTATATTTATCCATTCTTCACATGTCACTTTCACTTTCATGTCTAAACATTAGAAAAACTGATGACACACCAATCAGAATCTCAGGATAATATAATTAGGGCCACATGCGACTATGTGCTTTGGAAAATAAATCCTAGTTGTGGGAGACAAAGGAAGAGAAAGAGGAGAGGGGAAGAAAAATGAAGGGGATGGGGTGAAATGACATTTTTTCCTGATGAAATACAAAGCACTATAGTTGATCATATTCTTGTGCATGGAATGACCATGAGGGAAGTTTGTCTACAGGCTCATCTACAGGGTTTTTATATTACTCGCACATACAGTATAATTACAGTACACATTAGCAGTACTTTAGATGAGAGAACTTTCACTACTCTATGTACAGTAAATACTGTAGCACATGTTGTACGCCCTCAAACTCATAATTGATACAAATGATTTACTTCTTACATTTGGTATTTTTGCAGAACTGAGAGACAACTGCCTAGGGGAGACAGAGAAAGTATTTTTCAGAAGACTAAATAACTGTTATACTGTATGATATATATGGTCACCAATACTGTAATGCAGTTTGGCTGGGGATGCAGATTTTTTTACTGTACTGTAACTGACAATATACTGTATTGTATTGTATTGTATTGCATACCAAGTTCATATTCAATTCTTCAGTATTTGAATTTTTTTGTCTAGTGCTTTTCATCTACTGCAAGATCTCTAAACTTTTCTTAAAGCTTTTTGTTGGATTTCATTGTACCTGCACCCCTCTATTTATGATGTATGCTGTAATAATTCCTGATTGCCAAAGGGAGGTTTTTGTAACAGTGTTATGAATTGATCTCATTAGTGTTCTCTATACAGTGGAGTAGTCTGGGTATTTGTTGGATTTTGTGTTTCATCTGAGGCCAAAGTTTGATTCAAACAAAAGAGAATATGTTTTTGACTAAAATATTTGAATTTGAAGTGGAAGTTTGAGGTTTGTACAAGCTGGTGTGTAGTTTTGAGATTGTGTTTATAGCTGAGAAAAATGGTGGAAAAACTGTAAGCAGCACAGCAGTTTTCAACATTGATAATAATAAGAAAATGTTCCCTGAGCAGCAAATCAGCATATTAGAATGATTTCTGAAGGATCATGTGACACTGAAGACTGGAGTAATGATGCTGAAAATACAGCTTTGACATCACAGTAATAAATTACATTTTAAAATGACAAAAGTTACTGTGATAATAGTGTAATAATTGTAAATTGTAATAATATTTCACAATATTACTGTTTTTATTGCATTTTTAATCCAATAAAAAAACAATGTGGGAAGTAAGAAAGAGTTATCAATTTAAGTGAAATTGATTTAAGTGAAATAACACAAGCAAGAGTTCTGTTGTACTGACTATTGATTTGGTCATATGCACGATGCTGGAGGCAAAATGCTGCAGGTAATTCAACACTATTACTTGTGCGATATAGCTTAAATTCCATTAAAATAACCATTTTTAAACACAGTATAGTTTTGTCTTGTCCAATCAAACTGGAAGACCAGAACTACAGTAACTATTGTAGAAATATCAATCAGATTTAAACGGAACAGAGGCAAAGGATGTGCCAATTGAAGATCCTATAAATCACATTCACAGCTTTTTACGTCAAAATACACAGCAGCCAGATCACACAAAACATTCTCTGACGATATGAAAGTTACATTGTGCACACAAATGCTATTGAACCAATAGAGAGACAAACAACACCACCTCTGTGTTCAGCTTCATATCTCTTATGCATAGTGAGAGAATAATCCAAAGGTTTTGTTTTATTCATCTCAGTCAGGGACTGCAAATCTCCCATTGTAACAATCCTCTTTGAAACAGGATAACTCATGTAGGTAAAGACTGTGACATTTAATCAATAATTGCTTTACTGAAAGCATAATGTTATATGTGCAGTGTTTTGGGATGCACTTCATATTTTATGTACAAAAAAAGTAAAAAACTAAATCTTGAAAGCAGTTCAACTCTAGAAATTTGAGATGTGTTTTACAGTAAATTATCATTGCTGGTGCAAGGCTATAATGTGTATGTGTGTGAAGAACTATATACTGCAGAAAAGGACATGAGAAGAAATACAGCATCTTCAAACAGTTAAAGCCTTTTTCACTGGTCTGTCCTTGGGTCTCCCAGGATTCTTTTTGCTCCTTTCAAGAGCTTATATTGGCAACTTAATTATCCGTTTAAAAAGTCCTACTTAGATCTATTGCTTTGTGTAAATCCTATAATGGTACAGTTTAATGGTTATAATGGTGCAGTTTGTTACTGCTTTAAAGCTGTAGTGTGTAATATTTCAATGTTAAAATACTTTATAGAGAAGCTTAATGTGCAGAGACAACTATAAATATGTTAAAATAACAAACAATTACCCCCAATGTGTGCTTTAAAACACCTGTTCTTGCCTGGGTGAACAAACAAGGTACATTTGTAATGAGTATGTAAATATTCTGAAATAACTTATGAATATTTCGATATTTCATTTTTTTTAAGTCAACATGAAACAACATTCACAACCTATTTTAGTTCTGTAATATAGCATATTTACAGGACATCTAGTGAGAATTAATTGGGGAAAATGTTTGGGTCATGAAAAATGGGCGTTCCATACAAGACTTTACAGGCAATTGAGGAGGATTTCTCTCTTGAAACCAATTTGTTAAAACATTAGCCTTGGTGACGTCTGCCAAAAAAGAAAGTAATTTCTATGGAAGCATAGACTCCATGCAATATTATTTTTCTCTGTCTTATTGATCAAGAAATTTTAGATTGCAAAGTAAGAAAAGTAGTAATTATGCAGATGCCCTAGTTGTAACATGCTGGGTGGCTGTAATGAAGCGCACAAAGGAAACAAAATAGTCTGTAATTGTAACTTCAAACTAGGAAAACTCTGGGATTTCACTCACTGGAACGGACTCTGGAATTTCATTGTCTGGCAGGGACTCAAGAATTTCACTCTCTGTAATGGACTCGGGGATTTCACTCATTGGAAAAGACTGAGGTATTTCACTCACCAGAACAGACTTGGGAATTTCACTCACTGGAATGGCCTCATTCATTTCCTCAATACTGAAATCTGAACCATTCAACCAGAGAACATAGTTAATATATTCCACCAATGAAGAACTGCATTTAACGGGAGATTTGATACAGTTCATCATCCAGTCCCTCCGAAAACAGGCCTTGAGCATGTGAGTGCTCCAGCTCACCAGATCGTTAGTTAAACGTTAGTTGTGACTTCAAACAAAGAAAACACACAGGAGATAACTTGGAGATACTGAATCGAACAACCACTACAACATAAACGATACAGAACAAACATCTAAGGAAAACTCAGGGATTATACAGACTGAGTAATCATTGTAGAAACAGAACAGGTGTGGGGAACTAATTAAAGGGTTAGTTCACCCAAAACTGAAAATTCTGTCATTAATTACTCACCCTTATGTTGTTCCAAACCCGTAAGACCTTCGTTCATCTTCAGAACACAAATTAAGATATTTTTGATGAAATATTTTTGATGAGCTCTCTGACCCCTCCATAGATAGCTATTTAATTAACACTTTCAAGGCCCAGAAAGGTAGTAAAAACATCGTTAAAATAGTTCATGTGACTCCAGTGGTTCAACCTTAATTTTATGAAGCGACGAGAATACTTTTTGTGTGCAAAAAACAAACAAAATAATGACTTTATTCAACTATTTTTTCTAGTCTGTGTCAGACTCTTACGCTGTTGACATAGTGTAAACAGTGCAGTGTTTCCTAGTTCTACGGCAGAAAGACTCGTGCGCATGCGTCGTTGTGCTCGCGTGAACAGCGTTGGCCAGTGGTAAGCCGGCGTTCTGGAAGCACTGCATTGTTTACGTTACGTCAACAGTGTAAGAGTCTGACACATTTTGTTTGTTTTTTGCGCACAAAAAGTATTCTCGTCGCTTCATGGGTTTGGAACGACATGAGGGTGAGTAATTAATGACAGAATTAAAATTTTTGGGTAAATCAAACTAACCCTTTAACAACCATAGAAACAAACTAGTGGCTGGAAAATGAGAACAAAGGAAACAGGAACTAGAATAAAACCAAAACAGAACATATGCGTGACATTAGTACACTGTACAAAAAATGCTTTTAGTAAACTAAACTTAATTTATTGTGTTTATCCAATTGTTTTGTCCCATGTATTTGAATTGACAAAATTAACCCTCATACGGCCCTCATTTCCCCTTTACATTCAGGGTTTTTGGGGTCACTTTGGGGTCATACATTTTTTAAAAATACAAATGATATATCATTTTATTATTTACTTCTAAACTATACATTTATGCTGTGTTTTGGGGGATATGTGGTCCTTTTTTTCTATTTACCACAGAATTACTCAACTACACCATTAGCTTGCATATGAAATATAAAATACTTTAATGATGAGCTAAATTAAATATGAGTTTTTTCTGTATATTGATCTATGTTAGAGGCAAATTTCTGCCATCTGCTAGTTAGAAGAAAACATGTAGGAATTACAGTTTTAGAAATAATGTATTTTGACCATATATATTCAGCAGAGGGCCATAGAGATCCATTTATTTTTCTGGATGTAGCCAACTGCTCCTATCACAACTTTTTTTTAAAATCTATTTTGCGAATATATATATATTTAAACATTATAAAATACATAATGTGTGTGTGTGTGTGTGTGTGTGTGTGTGTGTGTGTGTGTGTGTGTGTGTGTGTGTGTGTGTGTTTTTATTACAGTGTACCCCAAGTTGGCCCATGATGAACTTTTAAGACTCATAGACCGCCAAGTGGTAATATTCCCTCAACCATTACCCAAGCTCATATGCCCCATGACAAGGAGAGTCCCGGCCTTTTAAACCTTCCTCCCTTCCTTGTCGGCCCAGCCTCAGCCACCTATGATCCATCTGCAGAGCTCTAAGGTTTAGCTATGTCACAGCTATTCGTGAATACTGGCCCAGGGAGACCATTTCAATACGCTACCCTGGCCTACCACTACCACTGGAGGGAGCAAAAACAGGGGTTTCCATTTTAGAATAACTATTCACCTTCCTTGCTACAAAGGAAGCCGCAGGGGAGCTTCAGCTCTACTACCCAGAATGATCAGGGTGAAAGTGCTCACACCCTGCCTGGACAAGTCCATGGCCCCAAGGCAAATTAACCTCTACTTTCCAGGTTCTAAGGGATCGGTTGTGTCTCCAACAGGGAGTAGAGGACCCTACATTAAAACCCCAACAGTAGGGGAGGGTTCTACTCTTCTCAACTGTCAGGACCTGTCCAGGGTCCCAAGACTCCACGCACCTGACAAAGGTGCCTGATAACAAGAAGTTAAGCTGCTAAAAAGGCAATTTAACCTCTACTTGTTAGGTTCTACAGGACCAGTTAAGGCTCAACCCCGAAGCACAGCCTACCAAAGGGAGCCAAGCACTTTCTACAACCCTAGATACTGCTACCCTTCTAGAAGGAAGCCACCAGGGAGCTATCCTATTTAAAGACCCCCAGATTCTGGGGGAGGCAGCTCAACCCTTCTAACACACTCATCTAGGACCTGCTGTAGCCCATACTTCAGCACCAATTCACCAATTCAATCAGCACCAGCCATAGTGACAAGAACAAGGAGGGACTGTAGTGACGTCATGGACTGTCATCCGCCAATGAAATTGTCGTGTGTATACACATGCTTCAGACACCGGTCACACTGATGGCGTTCCCCATTGCATCGAGAGACGCAGTGTTGAGTTCCACTTTGAAAGGGAACAACTTGCATTGTATGACTATCAACATCACAAAGTTGAGATCTCAAGAAACTAATAATAATAAAAATAATAAATAACAATTATAATGTTTTATTATTATAATTTTAATATTATAATAACTATTGTATTATTATTATTATTATTTGTCACGGTTCATGAATTCACTGGCTCATTCTCTCTCTGTGTGTGTGGAGTGAGAGTGGGAGGCGTGGCTACTGATTACCGGCTCATCTGATCATCATCACCACCTGTTGCTCTTCATTTACCGGTCTACTTAATGTCTTGCTAACCACATTGTGTTTGTCAGATCGTTGGTTATATTTCCTGTGGTCCAGTCCTGTCTTCCTCCGTTATCCCCTGGTGTTTCGCTGTTCTGGTTGTTCCTGTCTGTTCTGAGGATTTCTCACCATTGTGGATTGTCTCCCGGATCTGGCTGCCCGTTGCATCCCTGCACCACCTGAAACTTCGCCTGCCTTCGTTCTGACCACATCTGTTATCACGAACTGTGTTTTGAGAAATAAACTCTATATCTTTCACTCGCAGCTTAATCCGTCTCTGTTTTATAACTATTATTATATGTATTGATATAAATAATACAAATATAATAATACTAAAACCATGCCTTTCTAAAACTCAAGGATACAAAAAAAAAAAAGAGAATACATGGCAAATCATAAATAGAATAAGAGAATAACAAGCAAAATAACCTATGTTATGTCGAGATCATAAGAAAATCACAATTACGAGAAAACAAGAAAATAAATAAGGCATGGGCTCTTAGGATTTCTGCATGTTTCTGCGGCAGAGAATATTATTATATTTTGATGAAAGATTAAGACATTTAAGAAATTATTAAGAAAGAAAATAGGGTCAGTTTTAATTTCATGTTGACTTTACACTCATCAATAAGGAAAAACTGTTGTTATCTGCCATTTAAAAAAAAAAAGAACTTACATGGTAAACATTCTGAAGATATCAGAAGATCATTAGAACACTGAGCTGAACGTCCAGATCCTCAGTGTTTTGCAGAATTGGCTCAGCAGGGAGCAATCTACTGGACCTTGCAGAATGAAAACTTCCTCACGTTGTGTTTTTTAGCAGTGCACGAGCCCTAAGGGAAGTAATGTTTCCTTTTGAAGTCTACAAAGCCTTCATGTCCTAGATTTCTTTTATTAAAAGCACAGGTTGTACAAAGCACTGTGAGGGGTTTCATTTAGAGAAGTAGTTCTGGCATATGTCACTCATTCTCCTCCACTCTCATAGAAGACATGTCAATGTGCCTCTGGTTTGTTGCTCTCGCTTAGGAGTTGACAAGCACGTCTATGTTTTTTTTTTTTGCCAGCGGTACTAGCGTACATCCCTTTGAGATCAAGGAAACAGCATATTCCTTATCACATGGAACATCTGCTAAAGCTAATTACAAATTGATTCCCACACAATGAGCAGACTTTGTCAGCTCAAATGTCTACTTCACCATCCCAGAAGGAAGAAACCGACTCCTGGAGTTTCCTGGAACAAAGACAGGTGGGAAATCAGACCTCCTCCTGAATATTTGCTCACGGTGTCACAAAGTCGGACATGGTGAGAAGAATAATTGAGGATAAAATCACTTGCACAACCACCCAGTAAGCAATGTGTAATCGAGAGAACAAAACAAAGCTAATAACTCATACTAAGCCATACAAACCCAGCACTTTTAAAAAATGGTCCTGTCTTACAGTGTCAATACCTACTGTGAGGCATGGTGGGATAGATGAACAACTGTAACTCGAGAATCCCCATTCTGCTCGGTAGGAAACTAAGAGTAGACTGAACTAATTGATTCATCTGATTAAACGGCATATTTAAAATAACAACTCACTCAAAAATAACCTTCATGTCATTACAATCTTGTATTATTTTACAAACCCGATTCCAAAAAAGCTGGGACACTGTACAAATTGTGAATAAAAACAGAATGCAATGATGTTGAAGTTTCAAATTTCAATATTTTATTCAGAATACAACATATATGACATATCAAATGTTTAAACTGAGAAAATGTATCATTTTAAGGGAAAAATAAGTTGATTTTAAATTTCATGGCATCAACACATCTCAAAAAAGTTGGGACAAGGCCATGTTTACCACTGTGTGGCATCCCCTCTTCTTTTTATAACAGTCTGCAAACGTCTGGGGACTGAGGAGACAAGTTGCTCAAGTTTAGGAATAGGAATGTTGTCCCATTCTTGTCTAATACAGGCTTCTAGTTGCTCAACTGTCTTAGGTCTTTGTCGCATCTTCCTCTTTATGATGCGCCAAATGTTTTCTATGGGTGAAAGATCTGGACTGCAGGCTGGCCATTTCAGTACCCGGATCCTTCTACGCAGCCATGATGTTGTAATTGATGCAGTATGTGGTCTGGCATTGTCATGTTGGAAAATGCAAGGTCTTCCCTGAAAGAGACGACGTCTGGATGGGAGCAGATGTTGTTCTAGAACTTGGATATACCTTTCAGCATTGATGGTGCCTTTCCAGATGTGTAAGCTGCCCATGCCACACGCACTCATGCAACCCCATACCATCAGAGATGCAGGCTTCTGAACTGAGCGCTGATAACAACTTGGGTTGTCCTTGTCCTCTTTAGTCCGGATGACATGGCGTCCCAGTTTTCCAAAAAGAACTTCAAATTTTGATTCGTCTGACCACAGAACAGATTTCCACTTTGCCACAGTCCATTTTAAATGAGCCTTGGCCCAGAGAAAACGCCTGCGCTTCTGGATTATGTTTAGATATGGCTTCTTTTTTGACCTATAGAGTTTTAGCTGGCAACGGCGAACGGCACGGTGGATTGTGTTCACCGACAATGTTTTCTGGAAGTATTCCTGAGCCCATGTTGTGATTTCCATTACAGTAGCATTCCTGTATGTGATGCAGTGCCGTCTAAGGGCCCGAAGATCACGGGCATCCAGTATGGTTTTCCGGCCTTGACCCTTACACACAGAGATTGTTCCAGATTCTCTGAATCTTTGGATGATATTATGCACTGTAGATGATGATAACTTCAAACTCTTTGCAATTTTTCTCTGAGAAACTCCTTTCTGATATTGCTCCACTATTTTTCGCCGCAGCATTGGGGGAATTGGTGATCCTCTGCCCATCTTGACTTCTGAGAGACACTGCCACTCTGAGAGGCTCTTTTTATACCCAATCATGTTGCCAATTGACCTAATAAGTTGCAAATTGCTCCACCAGCTGTTCCTTATATGTACATTTAACTTTTCCGGCCTCTTATTGCTACCTGTCCCAACTTTTTTGGAATGTGTAGCTCTCATGAAATCCAAAATTAGCCAATATTTGGCATGACATTTCAAAATGTCTCACTTTCAACATTTGATATGTTATCTATATTCTATTGTGAATACAATATAAGTTTGTGAGATTTGTAAATTATTGCATTCCTTTTTTATTCACAATTTGTACAGTGTCCCAACTTTTTTGGAATCGGGTTTGTAGTTTATTTGGCACAAAAAGCTACTATATGACTTCTGAAGACTTTTATGGACCACTTGTATGATTTATCTTTATTGTCATTCATTCTTTCATTCATTCATTCAATTTATTTTTGGAGCCTGACAGTGTAAATCATCATACACTTTCAGTGGAAAAGAGCAGCTTGGATACACACGCATATATGTATGTGTGTGTGTAAGTGTGTGTGTTTAAATGCAAACCGTATTTTAACAACAATTTAAAACTTAAATTTACAATCAATATCCTCTCAAACCTTTTCTTTTTGTATTTTATTTTTTAAGGGAACATAATACAGGATTATAAAGACATGAGAGTGAGTAAATGATGATTCATTTTAGGGTGAACTGTCCCTTTAAATACCAATTCCTGCCAAAGGCCTAGAAGTTACTTAAAACAATATGAAATAAAATAAAAAGAATATAACTCAAGAAAAACCTAACTTTATAACTGATGCCGGCAGAAAATAACAAGAAACGCTGTTATTGAATATACTGTAAGTTCATTTATGAGGCACATCTTCTACGCTTAAATGACTTTGGCCATAAAAGCTCATCCCTGAGCAACCCTTGAGAATCCAGAGTTAAGCTTAACAGTCAAAACAATATTGCCTGAATGACCATTGCAGTGTAATGTTATTGCAGAGAAGCTCCTGCTGCGTGAATGAGAATGCAGCTTTATGTGTCATGTTTCGTCTCAATGGCTCCTCAAGGCAACTGCAGGTGTAAAAGTTGCATTAGCATCAGATGTCTCTATGATTGCCTCATAGGAGATCATAATACAGATATGACCCAGTTTATTAGCCAGATGGAAGGAAGTGTTAGATGTTCAGTTAAGAAATACAGCTGTGTTATAGAGCTGTAACCATAATTTATGTTTTGCCTACATCCATTCAGAGCTCATTTACAAGAATACTGTTATTCAATTATGAGAATTTGGACAACCCCGGAGCCTCTTTTACTGAAACTGTCAGGAAAATGTGTGAATCCCACAAAAAAGAAAATGTCCAGGCCAAATTATTTTGCATCTAGGCAAAATAAGCCCATATAGCTCAATGCAATGAAGCAATAAAAGCAATATTTTCCATGTCAATTATATTTTGTTTTAATGGCCCCACCCACTGTGAAATCTCACTGTTCCAAAATGCTGCTTCTCATTCAGGTGAAATATGACCATGACATGTTCTTGACAGGCATCATGAGATTTACCGGATACCCTCAGTTCTTTTTCCCTATGCTTGGCTGCACAGACACAAACACAAATGCATTACACTGGAGATGTGGAGGGATTGGGAAGAGTCAAGGTCTGAATGAATAAACCCAGACCAGCTGACTGAGAAGACACACAGTCCCTCCAGAGCGGGTGAAAAGTTCACTCAGTCTGTGAAAACAACCCAGGAGAAGGTCAGAGCACAGCACATCCACACATGTGAACCACAGAACCAGTGAGCGTAAAGTTATAACACCCTGTTTATTATGACAGGTCAAGCTGTTTTGCATGTATTTTTCCTATCAATCAGGGTATATATTGGTCTTTAGATGAATTATCTTTACTGATGTAAACTTAATTAAATACTTAATGCATGACATAGATGTGTGTTAATATGAGACATTACAGCATGTCATCCTGCATTAAACAGTTAATGCAAGCCTCATTAGCACGTCAATGAGATCAGCATATTTTTAATATTTTTGTGAACATGCCTTAAAGTAATGCAACCTTTACTAAGAGGATGTTATTTAAGGATAGGCCAGTTTCAACTACAAACCCGATTCCAAAAAAGTTGGGACACTGTACAGATTGTGAATAAAAAAGGAATGCAATAATTTACAAATCTCATAAACTTATATTTAATCACAATAGAATATAGATAACATATCAAATGTTGAAAGTGAGACATTTTGAAATGTCATGCCAAATATTGGCTCATTTTTGATTTCATGAGAGCTACACATTCCAAAAAAGTTGGGACAGGTAGCAATAAGAGGCCGGAAAAGTTAAATGTACATATAAGGAACAGCTGGAGGACCAATTAGCAACTTATTAGGTCAATTGGCAACATGATTGGGTATAAAAAGAGCCTCTCAGAGTGGCAGTGTCTCTCAGAAGTCAAGATGGGTAGAGGATCACCAATTCCCCCAATGCTGTGGCGAAAAATAGTGGAGCAATATCAGAAAGGAGTTTCTCAAAGAAAAATTGCAAAGAGTTTGACGTTATCATCATCTACAGTGCATAATATCATCCAAAGAGTCAGAGAATCTGGAACAATCTCTGTGCGTAAGGGTCAAGGCCGGAAAACCATACTGGATGCCCGTGATCTTCGGGCCCTTAGACGGCACTGCATCACATACAGGAATGCTACTGTAATGGAAATCACAACATGGGCTCAGGAATACTTCCAGAAAACATTGTCGGTGAACACAATCCACCGTGCCGTTCGCCGTTGCCGGCTAAAACTCTATAGGTCAAAAAAGAAGCCATATCTAAACATGATCCAGAAGCGCAGGCGTTTTCTCTGGGCCAAGGCTCATTTAAAATGGACTGTGGCAAAGTGGAAAACTGTTCTGTGTTCAGTCGAATCAAAATTTGAAGTTCTTTTTGTAAAACAGGGACGCCATGTCATCCGGACTAAAGAGGACAAGGACAACCCAAGTTGTTATCAGCGCTCAGTTCAGAAGCCTGCATCTCTGATGGTATGGGGTTGCATGAGTGCGTGTGGCATGGGCAGCTTACACATCTGGAAAGGCACCATCAATGCTGAAAGGTATATCCAAGTTCTAGAACAACATATGCTCCCATCCAGACGTCGTCTCTTTCAGGGAAGACCTTGCATTTTCCAACATGACAATGCCAGACCACATACTGCATCAATTACAACATCATGGCTGCGTAGAAGGATCCGGGTACTGAAATGGCCAGCCTGCAGTTCAGATCTTTCACCCATAGAAAACATTTGGTGCATCATAAAGAGGAAGATCCGACAAAGAAGACCTAAGACAGTTGAGCAACTAGAAGCCTGTATTAGACAAGAATGGGACAACATTCCTATTCCTAAACTTGAGCAACTTGTCTCCTCAGTCCCCAGACGTTTGCAGACTGTTATAAAAAGAAGAGGGGATGCCACACAGTGGTAAACATGGCCTTGTCCCAACTTTTTTTGAGATGTGTTGATGCCATGAAATTTAAAATCAACTTATTTTTCCCTTAAAATTATACATTTTCTCAGTTTAAACATTTGATATGTCATCTATGTTGTATTCTGAATAAAATATTGAAATTTGAAACTTCCACATCATTGCATTCTGTTTTTATTCACAATTTGTACAGTGTCCCAACTTTTTTGGAATCAGGTTTGTATATTTAACTCAACAGCAAAGCAGTGACCCATAAGTAAGTGAATAATCTGAATCAATCATATTCAAAACAGCAGCAACAAAAACAGCTAAACGAGAAACATGAAAACAAGTGGTGTTAGCAAATTTTAAAAATGATATTAGTGACCTAAGATGTAATTTTTGGTCAACTGCCATAACCAGATGCACTCTGTTTTATGTTCTTCAGCGTGCTCTTTCTGGACTGTAATTTACCAGTTAGTCCTAGACTGAAGGACAGGATGGTGGAGCGAGACCGGTCGGTGTCAAATTTTGTGATGAGTCAAGACACTTGCCTCCATCTCAGTGATTTGCTGGCACTGTACTTGAAGAAGAGAGATACATTTCATACGCACTGTCATTGTCCAAAAAAAGAACGGCATCACTAGATGTTCAGTTCGGTTCTGTATATACCACCAACACCAATAAATAAAATGCTGCAAAATAAAAAAAAAAACATCTAACCAGCCTAAATGAGCCGTGTAAGGTATGCCTGTCTGGTGTTGGTGCTTGAGAGAATTTTGCCGCATTTGTGGAGTGGGTGCTGGTGAACAACGGATCAGTGTTCACCATCGGCCCAGCGGAGGTCTTCACCAGTCTCACTCTGGAACCAGAGCCCAGCCAGTCATCACCTCGCTGCACGGACATGATGCCAGAGCCCACCACAGATAGAGAGACAGAGCCTGCTGTGATGCACAGACCAGGGCCAGATACAAGGACTGAGCAAGCCATCGCCCCAGAGCCTGAGCCTCACAAAATGTCAGGTGTGTTAGCTGGCAACATCATATTCCATGGTGGAATTACTAGTGGAGTTTGGGGGAATGGAGGAAGACCCCACCCACACTCCCACCATTGAGGGTGAGCTGAAACTGACCTCTGTATTTCATCATGAATTCGAAGAGGATGTTTGCATGACTCTCCTATCCCTGCTGGTCCCGTCCAGCTCAAAGTCTCATGTGCCCCAGATGGTCCCGTCCAGCTCAAAGTCTCCTGTGCCCCCACTGGTTCCGCCCAGCTCGAAGTCTCCTGTGTCTCCAGAGTTCCCGCCTCCTTTTCCAAGGTCAGCCAGTCTGCCCACATGCCTCCACTGGCTCCCTTCAGCCCTTGGGCTTTTCCTCTGACACCACTCTACTGTGTGGAATTGCCTCTGGTGTTCTGGCCTCCTGCTCTGCCTAGTCAAGATGATCCTTGGGCTCCACTTCCATCTGCCTTGTCTCCATCAGTCGTTCCACTGGTGTCTTCAGCCAAGTCTCCATCATGGCTCCTTCCTCCCTTGACTCCGCCGTGGGACATCGTCCTAGCTCCTCCCTGGCTCCTCCCACCATCATCACTGCCTTGGTTTATCCCACCACAATCGCTTCTTGTCTCTGGACCTTCGCCAGTCCCTCCCCCGCCCTCTTAAATTTACAATTAAATATAAAAAATAAAACTCATAAAAATGTTGGTTGTAAATTATGCCATCAAGGAAAATGTAAACTTGAAGAAACACTTAGATTTAAAGTATATGAATTTGTCCATATTCCATCCATATTCACCACAAACCAAACAACTGCCAAACCACACTCACTGAAAGCAAATCAAGATGTGCATACTGTATGTTTCCTTGAGTTCACATGTCCTTGAGGTAAATAGATTTTGGTATATCTAATCAATGATTACTTGTCTGTAATGCAAATATTTACATTTTTGTTATTATTTAACGTGTAATTAAATTATTAATTACTAAGCGTATCACTTTTAATTCAGTTAAATATTTTAATCGATTGACAGTCCTAATTATAACAGTTCCACTATCCTTCCTTGCACAAACAGACATAACTGCTAGAGGGGATGGATGTGTTTGCGAGTGCAGACACACACATCAGGGGCAAGATGATAGGGTGTCATCTCCACTCACCCAAACTGCACTCATGTAATTACATTGAGAGAGTAGTTCACCGCCTCCCTCTCACCCTTTAAATCATTCAGTACATTCACCTGCTGAACCTCCGATACAAGAGCAGAAGAATCTCCACAGTCACCTTGTTATGCTGTTTCCCTCATTTATGGAGACATACTAATCCCCTAAACATAAACACACCTGCATACTGTATCTACATCTGTGGAAGGAAAGAGGACAGGAAATCAATTCAATGTTTTTAATTAAGAAAAATAAAAAGTATATAGAACCACTGCTTCTTTCTCCTGGCAGTGGGATCAAACTAAAAGTATATACAAATGAAATCCAGAGCCTTTATTGGCTAAATTTAATCTCTACATAAATTCAACCGGATAAGTTTTACTGCAGACTGTAAGATGTTTTATAATCATTTATTATGAGCATACAAAAGTTGGCTACCGGTAAATTACAAGTGGCTTTACGACAGTTTTCTGGGTGAATGCATTTCACTGGTGTGTTGTAAATTTGTGTAGCATTTTATAATCCTAAAGTCCACTATTAAAGTTATTCAACGTGTTTTTGTACCAATATTTTTTTAAGGAAATTAATACTTTTATTCAGCAAAGATATATTAAAATGTTCAAAAGTAACAATAAAGACATTTATGTTACAAAAGATTTCTATTTCATATAAATGATGTTCTATTCATCAAAGAATCCTGAAAATATGTATCATGGTTTCCACAATAATACTAAGCAACACAGCCATTTTTAACATTAAAATAACAAGAAATGTATCTCGAACACCAAATCAGCATATAAGAATGAATTCTGAAGGATCATGTGACACTGAAGACTGGAGTAATGATGCTGAAAATTTAGCTTTGCCATCACAGGAATAAATTATATTTTAAAATATATTAAAACAGGAAACAGTTATTTAAAAGTGTAATAATATTTTACAATATTACTGTTTTACTGTAATTCTAACCAAAGCCTTGGTGAACATAAAAGACTTTCAAAAACATTTTAAAAAATCTTGTCAACCATAAACTTTTTTGTGTAGTTTTACACAACCATCTCTCTGGTACTTTGTATTAAAATCTGTTTCAGTAACGTACATTTAAGAAGGTATGTAAATGACCGCGGTTATGACTGGTTAACTCCCTTACAGCAGCATAGATCACACTGTCATTGAATAGGGCAGACCAAAATGTAATATGCAACACTGAATATGCATTGATTTGAAAAGTGGGTGGTCATATGCTAATGTGTTCTTTCCTGTGATGCCAAGACCATGTAGATTTCAAAATGACCTAATTTTGCAGCTTGGTTAAATGTAATTCTCCAAAGTACATTTATTTCAAAAGAGCAAAGAAATGTGATTGGTTTATACAGAAAAGCTATCACATTTCAATGAATGTCTGTGATTAAATGTAACTCGAGTAATCAGATACTGGCCCGGCAGATGAACTACCCTTAAATAAATCAACTCATTTGAATGCATTAGCATTCCTCATCTCCAATATGAGGGCAAAACGCACACTCGCTTACTTTGGTTCAGTAGCTTATGTAAATACACTTAGGCGGTGAGAAAGACTTGTTCAGTAACTGCACTTTTTTATTCACCGACTTCTTCAGTTTGCTTTTTTCATTGAGACAAGGACTCCATGGGGAGAAATGGGAAGGTCTTAGGTGTCTCTGAATCTATGAGATTGTGAGAAGGTGTACAGACACAGTTCATTAGCTGGCTACTTTCATCTCGAATCTAATTTTTCTGTCAAACTATCAGATGAGATTAAGCGCCCGTGCTATTACGTGGCAGAGCACGCCGATACCTTTCCATTTAACACGTCAGTGACTTTCAATTGGGAGCTGCCCTGCTGAAATGGAGAAAAGTAACAGTGAAGTTGATGAGTGATTGGGCCATTAGGATCTTTCAGCTTCCTGCGGTATATGTAACAAATCAACAGAATATTGAGGCTGGAGTGTTTATATGGATGCATTCTTGACTTTAATGAACAGTGTTTATATAGACGACATAAATCAACACTTAGTCCTGAGCTACCAGTTTTTCTGCTAGATCATTGTTTTGTTTAAATCAGAGATCTTTGCACTGAATCCATTGTGCATGATGTAATTAATCCATCCAATCTTTACCATAGTATAGACTATATATATTAATTATCAAAATGCAAAGATGAATTCAGCTAACCGTTATCTTATTGGTTTGAGCAAGTGTTGGAGGTAACAAACAATTTTTTATCTATAGCTAACAAGCCAATAAAATCATTTAAAAACAGCAAACAAATATAAATATTAGATCATTTCTAGATACATCGCTGTCACTCTAAATGAGATCCAGCTTGTTTTGTGCTAGATAAATATAGTCCTGAGAGCAATACTGTATTTAAAAAGATATCATCCCCTTAAAGTGCCCCTATTATGGATTTTTTAAAATTACCTTTCATGTAGTGTGTAACATAGTTCTAAGTGAATAAAAACATCCTGCAAAGTTTTAAATCTGAAAGTGCACCGTATATAAAGTTATTGTTTCCCAAAAGTAAGAGTCGACTCTGAGTCTATTAAACTAATCGTTTTTGAGACGAATCGCAAGCTGTTTCGTTGTGACGTCAAGGCAAAACATTGGCATATTGCCCGTCCACTTATTGCGCCCGCATTGTGTTTCATATTGTGTAGGTCTCTGGCTAACCGGCTAACTCACGTTATTACTGTCTTACTGAAATACTACTGTAAAGCAGTAGTAGTAAGGTTAATCAGCTGTGGGCCACTATTACCTAAAACAGTGTCTATTAATGCAGATTGTCTGTCATTCTTACTACTTTGAGTAAAGATAAAAGATGGAGCAAGATTTGTTTTGCCAACTTTAATGTTACATCAGTCATTCACGTTAGTTCTTGGCTAACGTATGTGCTGTTATTGATACAGTTCCCGCATGTGCATCGCAATAAATTAGAAACACACACACGTTATTGATGGACGCACACTTGTTAATGCTGATGGTGAGGAATTGCAGTTGAAACATCTCATAATGTACCTCAAATCACTGAGAAACGTCCTGCTCAAGGTTCGGGTTGAATAACTAGCTCTTCCGATGTTTCATCGTTGATTCGGACTCACGCTGGGATTGATCTAAAAATCGACATCATCGTTACTGTCTTTACAGTGTGTACAATTGCTGAGCTTTAAGAAGCCTCCTGACGGAGCTGGAGTTCAGTTATGGCAATGGGCGTTTGTTTCCGAAATGCGCACTGCACGCGGTAAACCAGTCACAACAGACTGGGCCATCTGACCAATCAAAGCAGAGTAGGCTCGTGGAAAGGAGGGATTTAGAGAGAATATTGTGGTAATGTGCAGTGTATATCATGAAAAAAAGGTAACTGTTTTTTGACCTTTGATGCATGTAAACCTGTTGTTGGAAACCTCCAAAACTAAATTAGGATACTTTAAAATAACATAATAGGGGCACTTTAAATATAGATTGAGTGTAGTTATTTGCAGATTATTTTAAATTATGAACATTAAATAAAACTTAAAATAAGTTCCCAGAATGCATTGCAACTCGAATGAATTACATAGTGGCTGCATCCGAAATCGTATACTTCCCTACTATATAGTAGGCGAAAAACTGTATGTGACAAAAGAAGTATGTCTGAATTCACAGTACTCAGCGAAAAGTACCCGGATCACCTATTTCTTCTGGAGAAATTCTGAAGTGTGCATATGATGGACACTTTACTATCCCATTAAGCCACAGGAGGGGATTTCTGAAGGGAGATGAATCAACGTAACTCACGCTGGAAGGTCACATGATAATGACAACATGGCGAATGTAGTACGTCGGGATTACATTCATACTACACAAATTCATACCATAAAGAACGTACTTTTTTAGCGGTCGTGAAGCAATTACTTATTCAAAATAAGTATCTACTCAAGGGAGTATGCGATTTCGGACGCAGCCATTTTGTAAGAATAAAATTGTGACAAATTCCAATTTCTTATATTGCTAATTCATAATTTGCTAATTTATACATTTTTGAGCAAGAATTTATCATCTGAACGGGATATTTTGCATATACTGAACCAACAGATTCAAACTGATAAAGCGAAAGTGCTACTGTGAACAATGTAACGACTCGGCTACATATGTTAATAAATTAAACTAGCTCAATAGGGAATTATATGTATTTATATTTATTTATTCATAATTAATCATAAAGTGTTTATGATCAAATAATAAATATCCAAATCACCCAAAAGGGAAATACCTAACCTATGTATCTGTACAATATATAGGTAATTAATAACACAGATTGTAATTAATTATGAATATATACAGTAAGTTGGTAAACATATTTGGTGTGCTGTCTGGGGAGAGGGCTCTGAGCTTGGTAGTAGGAAGTAATCTGGTGAGTGACAGGAGATGGGGTGGTGGAGGGATTCTGAAGATTGTAGAGAATCCTTAGGTGAGTTTGACTGTGATTATATATGGGTTGTCTTCATGCTGATTGGGTAGATATGTTGATTACTGACTGTAGACAGCTGGTGATACTAGAGTATTTGTTGATTACTGATTGTAGACAGCTGGTGACACTTGAGTAGCTTATTTTGACGTGTTCCTCCCGAACTACGTTAATAAAACATAATTTCACGAATTCACACTTACAAATAAGTCGGATAGATTAAGTTGGTAAACGTATTTGCCGTGCTGTCCGGGGAGAAGGCTCTGAGCTTGGTAATTGGCCCAAACGCAGAGTCTTCCCCCAAAAATGCAAAATTAGCTTCGGACATCAGCCAGGAACTGTACCCCCTCAAAAATATATAAATGATGAGGTTGATGTTGCGGTGTTTGCGAGGAGACAGCTGATTGCTGGATCGGGAGGTTTCGCTCTATATCCGATGGAAGTTCAATACTCACTGTAATTGGACGGGTAAATCACCACTGACAATGAGGTGTATGTCTAGTTATTATTTTAGATTGGGAAGGCTTTTGCGGCGTCCAACGGGAGTTCAATACTCGCTGCGATCGGACAGGTAAGCCCCCGCTGACGATGAGGTGTATGTCTAGTTATTATTTTAGATTGGGAAGGCTTTTGCAGCGTCCAACGGGAGTTCAATACTCGCTGCGATCGGACGGGTAAGCCCCCGCTGACGATGAGGTGGACGTTCGGTTATTTTAAATTGGGAGGGCTTTTGCGGCGTCCGATGGGAGTTCAATACTCGCTGCAATCGGACGGGTAAGTCCCCGCTGACGATTAGGTGGACGTTTGGTTATTTTAGATTGGGAGGGCTTTTTGCGAAGTCCGACGGGAGTTCAATACTCGCTGCGATCGGACGGGTAAGCCCCCGCTGACGATTAGGTGGACATTTGGTTATTTTAGATTGGGAGGGCTTCTTGCGGCTTCCGACGGGAGTTCAATACTCACTGCGATCGGACGGGTAAGCCCCTGCTGATGTAGACAAGAAGACGTTTAGCTATTACCAATTGGGAGGGCTCTCGCACCATACGACGGGAGTTCAATACTCACAGCGATCGAATGGGTAAGCCCTGCCGGCAATCAAACGAGTTAGAGTTGGTTTAGCTGATAAGGGTTTTGTGTGCTTTTTTTTTTTTTTTGATGTGGAAGCGGTTAGATCTAGAGCTTGAATCTGCTGCTGTGAGAGTCCTTTTTGGGCGGCTGTGGTTGCGGCGCCTATGCGAAAAGAGTGGCCTGAAAGGTGTTCAGCTGGGATGCCAGATTGTGTCAGGACTAATTTGAGATGTTTTTGAAACCAAAGCGCGTGACTGGTTGGTTTGAATCGTTTGTAAAAAGTGGGTCTGAAGGGTCTTTACTTGTTGAATTTCTGAAAAGGAGGTAGGATTTGAGGGTTTGGTAAGGTTGGATGGGTGAATGAAGGTTGAAAATATAAATAAAATGGCCTTTTTTGGACTGGTCTGTCTTACTCTGTTTGATAAAGTAGGAGATAGTTTTGTCATCTACTAAGGATAAATCTGAAATGGTGGGGTGAATTTTTGGGTTAAAATTAGAGGTAATAGCGAGTTCGGAGCATCTGAGAAACCCGAAAAAGCATTGACATTGCGTCCAGTGTGCGAGCTGTGTTAATAGAATGGTAGCCTAGACGGAGGGTACGGATACATTTGGTGAGTATGTCGTGGTAGTGAAGAGAAAATTTCTTTAGCGGGATTAGGCTGTTTATGCTTGGAAACGGAGAATTGTGCGGGGCTGAGAAGTTGATTATTAAGCGTTTTTTTTTACCAGAGAATTTCCTTGTAGCCACTCCAGTGGGGCTGATGTGAAAGTGTTCGAAAGGGGGGGTATCGAAAGGTCCGATCATGAAACCTGAATTAACTTCCTTATTAATCAAGTTGTCTACCGTGTCGAGTTCTATGAGAGCGGAGAGGAGATTATCACAAATCATATTTTGTGAGGGAATGCTTTCGAGACCTGGTTCAAAACCATGCTCGAGGCCGGACAGCAAATATTTGGTAAATTCAGTATCAGGGTGCTGAGACAGTTCTGATGACAAACGTAAAATATTCACGGAAGTCGGCAAGTAATTTTTTTTTTTTTTTAATTGGTGTGTTTCTTAACGGGGCATATGGTGCGGGCATGAGCGCCGCCACAATAATTGCAGATGTGTAGAAACCGACATCGTTGTCTTGAGCAGCCGCCTGTATTGAAATGGTTGCAGACCTGACGTCTCGTGGAAAAGGCGGAGGCTCTTCCAGAGGAGTCGAAGTTTGTAGTAGCTGGCCGTGGAACGTAACTAGTTGATCTTTCTTGGTTAGGAACTGGAATTGGAGGAATTGATGGATTTACTTGAGGGCAAGATGTGGTGGAATGGGCAAGTGACCTACAAACTGCACAGGAAATACTTTGAACGCCCAAGAAGATTTTATTGTGGAGATCCGTGTCCAGCACGCCCCAATATGGGCACTGGTTCCATTGGGCAATTCGGACGGCGCATTTTGCTGCAAACAGCTTGTGGTACGTGTAAAAATGTGATCCCCCATAGGATAACGCAAGCTCTGCCACTATCGTGAGATAGTCATTGAGCTTGCGCCTCCTATGGGGAAAAACAGCGCAGACGACCTCTGTATATCTGGCGAAAGCGATGCAAAATTCTGAAAATGACAGGATACGGGATGATGTGTTGTTTGGATTTTTAAGGCTGGCGATTGGAATCGGAAGGGGGAAGCAGAGAAAGGAGAGATGATAGGTCAATATCCGCACCTGATAGAATCTGCACTCAGATGTTGCTGGCGACAGGGGGCAGTTTCGAAGCGATGGCGTTTGGAGGTATGGACATCTGGGTTGCTGTAAACAGAAAATGGTGATTTTGCCTGAGGAAGCATGTTTTGGGGGAGACAATCTGGGGCAGACGTAGAAAACGGAGGTGGTCTTGCGTTCGCGACGGCCCCTGGAGCTTGGGAAGCGACCGGGAAGGAGAGAGAAAGCTGAGGTGGAAAATGAGAAGACTGGGTCTGCGCCGCTAGCGGAGGCATCCTCACGCTAGGGTCTGCTGTAGGCAACGACTGGGGAAAAGGGTTAGTGGTAGCCGGAGGGGAAGGACAGGGGAAAGTTGTCCGGGCCCGCGATTCTAGCGGAGGCAGCCTCACGTCAGGAGCCGCGGGCCACGAACGATGGAGAGGATTTGGGATGGTAACTACAGGTTGCGCCTGCCCTGCTAGCGGAGGCAGCCTCATGCTAGAGGGAAGACAATCACTGTTATCGGCCAGTAATTCCGAACGGGGAACAGTGCTGGAAAAACCCACTGAGTGATGCTGAGCAGAAGGCGGAGAAGGTGGTGGTCTAGCGGCGGTGGTGGTCACTGCCCCTACCTGAGGATCGGCGGTGGTCCGGTCTCGCTGTGGAGGAACAATGGATTTGGGAGGTACGTGGTTTTTTACCTTTGTTGGTTTTGTTTGTCGCTTTATTGGAGACCTTAGAGAGAGATGTGGGTTTAAAGGGGGCGCACGTTGACTGAAGGTTAGTGTATAATTGGTATAATTCGGTTTTATTCATCCGTCTAGGGTAATGGACGTCCGCTTTGGTCAAAGCTTGCCTTAGACCCAGAACTGTCCATTTCCCGATTGCGGGAATGGTTGGCTGGGCCAGGAAGTAGGAGGATGATGAGGATGAGGACGAGGAAGAAGGTGTGCGTCTCGTCGGTGGAGGTTGAGTGCTGTTTTTGTCGTTCTGGAGTATGCATAGCGGAGCGGATTGGCTGGCGACCGCGCACTGGAGCTGGAGACTCGGCGACAGCACCTGGTGGTGTATTGGCACTCCTTGGGGTGGCTGGATTTGACGAAAAATCCTGGGAGTAAAGAGATTCATCATCGGACGGGAAGAGATCAATCTCCGACATGGCGGCTGTTAGGCGAAAACCTGTTCTGAAGACTGTAGAGAATCCTTAGGTGAGTTTGACTGTGATTATATATGGCTTGCCTTCGTGCTGATTGGGTAGATATGTTGATTACTTACTGTAGACAGCTGGTGATACTAGAGTATTTGTTGATTACTGATTGTAGACAGCTGGTGACACTTGAGTAGCTTATTTTGACGTGTTCCTCCCGAACTACGTTAATAAAACATCATTTCATTCAAGTGCTGTTTGAACTAAGACCTTCTGCACACTGATGGACTAATGAGATTGTCTGGTCTTCCTCTTCAGCTTGTGAGTCTGCATGTTGGTGTAGGGAAAGCCTGATAAACGAGGAACCAGGTTAGCAGAAAAGAGCAGAACGCTTGGGGTGCCGTTGTCAGCCGGAGCACCATCATTTGTCAGCATTAGAGTGGTATTAGCTGACATCTCTCCAAGTAGGGAAACACTTAGATGCCAGCCACTCTCAGAAAGTCATACTAAAGAGCTGCCCTATGCAGTTCTATATCTAACCATAGATTCACTTTCGGTTTTTAGCAGGAATAACAGAGGTGTTGGTTAGTGAGAATTACACTGTTGTGTTTTTCTTGGTAGATTTGCCAGGTTTCTGAAGGCAGGAGTGAAAACAGTGTCAGGCCCCTGTTTATATCTGCATATTATAATGTTAATCTGCTATAATCACATTCATCTGCTCTAACTGTGAGTCACATATGCTTGTGGCTTGTGCTACTTTTGCTGAGCATGAATATGGCATCTACAACAAATCTTTCTAAAGCGTTTGAGACACCATACATTTATTCAGTCACTCCCAGATGTGCACATGCACTAAATATGCAAATAATCTACACAAATACAAACAGACTTACACACAGATGGCATTTGGGTTAAATGCTTAAAGATATGGTATTAAATAAAAAAACAGCAGATTGCATTAGCCCATTCTGATTTGATCAGTATAAGTACTGTAGCCTTTGAAGGAAAAAAAAAAAGCAAAAACAAAAAAGACACTTTTTAAAGTGCATCTGCAATTTAAGTCAGCCGAAACGAAACATAAATAAATAAAAAAATAAATAAAATAAGATAAATAAAAAATAAAAATAAAAAAATAAAAAAATAAAATAATTAAAATAATTAAATTAAATAAATAATTAATTAATTAATTAAATTAAAATGTAAATAAATAAATAAATGTATTAATTAATAAAATAAAATAAATATATATAAAAAAATATTTAAAAATACAAAAAAAAAAATATATAAAAAATAAAGTAAAACAAAATAAAAACAGAAAATAAGAAAAATAAGCAGTCCAGTCCAGTTAGTTCAAAGTAACTGGAAAAAATATATATGTATATAAAAATTGTTTGCAGATGCCATTTAGTTTGCTATTTTCTTATCTAATGCAATTACATTCAGACAAATGTGGCTAAAGTGTCCTCATTTTTAAGGGGCCGCTGTACAATATTATCTTACTTCAGTGGTTAAGTTAGCCTGACAAGTGCTGTGGGAACACACCATTGGCAGGGCTCAATCCGAGGGGCGGGATAAACGGTTGTCTTTCAAATTCCCTCTGCACGCAATAGGATAGCGCTACAACCAACCAGAGCAACGAAGAAGGTGAAGCGGAGCTAGCTGATAGATTAAACTTTTGCCGTATCCGGTTGGCAAAACTCCGAACACATCTTCCTTTTTTAAGAATGACTTCAGTGCAGTTCTTTGTTCTTTTCTCAAAGAAAAGCTTAACTCCAAGTCTTCCAGAGTCGCGGCCAAAGCCGATTCGAAAGACCGCTGTTTGCCAGCTTCTTTGTTTTCAAGTAGCACGCGGAACCGTTGCAACTCTGCCGTCATTATGTTAAGCCCGCCCAGACTTTGGTTTTTCAAGCTTGCAAGCCAACAGTTCTAGCCAGAGTTGCTAGACAAACCTGGCTGCAAATTACATTTGCTGCCGCTTGGGTGCGTCTAGATTTCTAGGCTATGGTTATGTTGCACAGATATAAAATATAATTTATTGATCTGTTCAAGTATTATCAGACTGTTCTCTCGATCGGCAGTATCCAGTCCTAAATGAAACTGCCATTTATTGAACAAATGAAATCAGTACTTATGACTCATACTCATGTCATACATTTGCATAAATTGTAATAACTATCTCTGAAAGCCCTTACAAGTTGGCCATGTATTGCTGTAGGACGTTTCTATCAGTGACAGAGTGTAATATTCACATCTTAGAGGTGAAACATCCTATTGAACATCCTATTACTTGTATTAGTTATGACAAAATTAATCTATCCTTCACAGCCTTTTATCTACACTCTAAAAAATGCTGGGTTAAAAACAACCCAAGTTGGGTTGAAAATGGACAAACCCAGCAATTGGGTTGTTTTAACCCAGTGAATGGGTTGTTTTAACCCAAAACAACCCAATTGCTGGGTTAAAACAACCCAATCGCTGGGTTAAAACAACCTAATCGCTAGGTTAAAACAACCCAGTCGCTGGGTTAAAACAACCCAATTGCTGGGTTTGTCCATTTACAACCCAACTTGGGTTGTTTTTAACCCAGCATTTTTTAGAGTGTATTGTCGCATGGGCAATTTCTCTGGCCCCCACCTTTCATAATTTACTATGGATAATATTGCCTTCTGTATATTCTTTCTAATTGGTCATTGCCAACCTATTTATAATCTAAAATTGAATCTAACATCAACAGTATGAATGAGCCCTGATAAACTCAATTTAGTCATTTAAACTAATTTAACCAATTTAAATTGCAGTTGGTTTATACATACTGTTTACATATCCAATGAAAATTAGGCTTCTATAGTCTGCTTATCAAGGCCAATTCAAAAATACTGCATGCATTTATAAATAACACAATTAAAGGAATAGTTCACCTGAAAGTGAAAATTACAAACCTGAATGACTTTCGTTCTTCCGTAAAGCAAATAATTGCATGGTGCAAAAAGGAAACAAATGTTTTCTTTTGTGTTCAGTGTAAAAACGAACGTCATAAGGGTTTGGAATGAGATGAGGCTTTGTGAATACAGACAGAATTGAAATTTTTGGATGAAACATTGACACTCATCCCCTTGAGAAAATAACTGCATAATTTGCACACTGGAGAGCATGTTTTCAGCTTCACAAGAACACATCCTCATGACTTCCTGCTCATCAACCTGCTTGATTTCTTTAACATGAGGCATTTCGCCTCCCCGCTGGCTTCCTGACCCTGCTCTTTAGACCTCTAAATGTTCAAGAGCCGTAAAGCAGAAAACACCTTTCATGGCCCATCAGTCCCAATCTTGCTGATAGGGCATTTAAGGGACTGTGAAGACTAATTTTTCTGTTATTGATGGTTAATCTGTAGAAGTGACATAAGACAAATGTCAGGTGAAAAGGAAGGCATGTGAAGGACAAAAACGGAATATTTAAAACTGTTTCTTAAAGTTCAATAAAACAAATATCACAATGTTAGTAACTTGCGTTCCTGCTGCTGTTAGGAGTGAAAGGCATGCAACTGATTAAATAAATATATAATCCAGCAGACGTGACATAAAAACGACCTTCAGGAACATGAAACATGATTTTCCTTATTACTATGACCGCAAAATATACACAATAAATAAGCATAAACATAAATCATAATAAATATTTGTATGCATTTGCTCTGAACAGACTGCAGATAAAATTCAAGAGGGGGGGGGGGGGTGAATAAACAATAAACAATGTTATTTTGATGCAAATTTACCTGTTCCTTGGGAGAAACAAGCCAGATGCCAACATGGACAGTTTCTTTAAATCATGAACAAACCTTGCCCTTTTTGGTGCAGTGAATTATTGATAACTGAATATAATACTAGAATACTGAATATATTGAATATTGTTGGGCCACTTAAGTTAAAATAATATTATCATATTTTTAAATGTATTAAATTAGATTACTTTTTAATATTAAGTTCTGAAAAAAAAAAAGAAAAAAAAAAAACAGTATACTCCCAGCTAACAAAAAGCTGTTGTCAGAATGTTTTGTTAACATTCCCTTTAAGTTATTTGGGAATGTTTTGTACACGTTGAAAACGTCCAGTTTTTTTAACGTATTAAGAACGTTTTTTGTTGGGTCTCTGCGAACGTTACAGGAACATTCCATTCAAGTATTTTGAAAACATTACGAAAACGTTATTACGGAATGTTCTTTAAATGTTTAAAATGTGCGTTTTTTTCATGTATTAATAACGTTTTTTCTTGGTGTATGTGAACGTTATAGAAACATTCCATTCTATCATCTTGAAAACGCTATGAAAATGTAATTAGTTAATGTTCTTTAAATGTTTAAAATGTGCGTTTTTTTCATGTAATAATAACGTTTTTTTCTTGGTGTATGTGAACGTTACATAGAAACATTCCATTCTATCATCTTGAAAACGTTATGAAAACATTATTTCTGAATGTTTTTTAAAGATTCAAAATGTCCAGATTTTTCATGTGTTAATGTGTTTTTCTAGGTTTATGTAAACGTTAAAGGAACACTCAATTCTGTCATCTTGAGAATGCTAGGATAAACCTTTTGCCAAGGATAAGTGCACTACTGTAACATACAGTACATCTAAATGAAAACAATATCATAACTGATATCTTATTTTACTTTCACATTTTATATACTCAAACATTCCAAATTGTATAACAAAATACTTTGTGTGTAAAACAACTAATTAAGTGTGTTGTGTGTCCTCTTTTCCAGAAGTCTCTGCTTCGGGCTGGAGTGACACCTTAAATTGTGGCATCTATAGAAACAAAACATAGTATTAGTATATCATTTGCATTGTTTTCTTTATTAATTTTTTACAAACTACAAAAACTACAAAAGCCTTACCTTATCTCTGTGTGGTGCAAACTTCAGTGTTTCTGATATGAAGTCCTCAATTACTTTTTCCAGCACCTTGGTGTGTGTTCGACAACAGGCATCTTAAAATCCAGTAAAGATACACAAAACCCAAACGTGTTACTGTTACTTACAATAAATGATGACTAAGCATACAGTATGTACAATACACTGTTAATTTTCTCAATACCTCATATGCAGTCTTTGGACTAGCTTGCTCTGAAAGTTTGACTTCAGCAACTTACTATAAAATGTTTGGAATAAGAAACAACTCACGGATTATGACATTACATATTTCCAGTTGCTGGAAACTCTTCTTGCCTTTGCAGCCTTTTAGACTATATTGGGCCCATAGAGCATTCGTCCCAAGTTTTCGAAGAAGTCTTCTGACCGACTCCCCAGGCGTGTTGCCGCCCATTAGGCTCAGCCAATCGATCTGAAAATAAATGTAATGCTAGATTATGCTGCACAGCAATATCTAACAGCAATATCTGAACCAATAAAAATAAAACTGTGCATAATTACATAAAATAATATGGAAAACACAGGGTTGCTTTGATGCTTGGTTTGTTGTGCTGTGCTTAGCCCACTACACCACTCCACCTCACCAAAGACCACACACAGATGGAGTTACAACAATGCATATGACACTGTGTTCCAAGTGCAAACTCTAACAACCTTGAAATACTAACCACTCTCTTTTTTTAGGCTGCATCTTTTAACATTGTGCACAAATCTTGCAGTTCCTCTGGTGTGTTACAGGGCTTTTCAAGGATTTCTTGTCCTTCGGATGGTTCAGAACACATGTTAGTCCTTAGAAGGCGTTCAATGTTTTGGAGTCTCTCATCAACTTGATTGAGACGAAGGAGTACAGCCCGCTCGAGCTTTGATGACTCTGGATACCATACACTCCATTAATCTCATAGACAACACATACAATGACTGTTTATGTAATGAATGCCATACTGTTACAAACAGAATGGAACTTGATGGCATTAAATTCACAGGTTAAGACTAAATATACTGCATGGAGCGTATACACCGAGGTGACGTCAGAACATGGAAGACGGCTTGTTTGATTTGAAGTGCACAGCACAGACCAATCGGTGTATGACCGCGAGATCAATGCACTTGCGCTACCTTGTCTGTGGTAGTCTAGTGGTTAGCGAACAGACATGTGTATTCTGCCGACCCGTGTTCAAGAATAAAAAAAGCCTGTGGGAAACAAAACCTGACGATCCTTTCACAATGCAACATTTTCTCCAACCAATATGCCTATGTAAGTCGTTTGTCACTTCACTGAAATAGGACCCATAGGAACCTTTACTAAAGTTGCGCCCCTATCGACAACAGGACACATGCATTTTATCTGCGTCATATTTTACGGTTTCTTGTAGCTCAGTTGGCAGAGCATTGCAATCATGCGATCGTGGGTTCGATCCCAGGGAACGCATGTGCTCATAAAGATTATATGCCCTATAGATCACTAAGTGTAGGTTTAGGAATGGGGTAAGTGTAGTCGTTAATAAAATAAAAAAAAAAAAAAAAATCTAAATGTTCACATAAAGTCCACACATTTAAACGAACACGCATTTTGATTGGTAACGACAGTCATACATCATTTTTAACGACAACAGACGTAACACGACACTGTCATTATATTTATGCCAGCTAGAGGGCGCATGACTTTAAAACGTAAATATAGGTCTTAATAAGGTGCTTGAAAAACGACCTTTTTTCCAGTAATGCAGTGGTTATTGACATAACCTTTAAAGCACAGAAAATATAAAACAAGATAGCCTATATGTTCTGGCATATTCTGTGCTAAGAAATTACATTTTGTTCATAAAATACATGATGATTTATTGCAGAGTGTGTGTAGTTTATAAACCAATCATAAATTTGTCATTAGGACAATATCGGGAAAAAAATAGAATAAAAGTTATTGGTTCTTGTTCAGCAGTGTATTTTATTTCTTAAGTTAAACTTAAGCGGTAAGAAAAAATAAAAGCTGCAGCCATGTTAATTAAAGAAAGATCAGAAAAATTGTATAGGCCTATTCTTGTTATGTACTGGTTGCACTTATAATTTCTGTTCCCATTACTTCTAAAATTATGGCATTCCAAGAAGGTTATGAGAACGTATTCGCTCAACATTATGAGAACATCAGTCAAGCACAAATAACATCATAAGAACGTTCCAACAATGTTGTTCTAAGAATGTTTCCTCTCAACGTTAAGAGAATGTATTTTAACTATGAAAACATTATAAGAATGTTCCTGAAACATTATTTTAGGAATGTTTTTTTCTAACATTTACATAACTTTTACATAACGTTAGTGAAAGTTATGGAAACGTTCCCTGTTAGCTTGGCTGGTGCGTAGTTCACACAAATCCAATGATAATCCAAAAATCCAATGTGAGCAGTCGTGGCCTAATGGTTAGAGAGTCAGAGGTAACCCAAAGGATGCAGGTTTGATTCTCAATACCGGCAGGAAATGACTGAGGTGTCCCTTGAGCAAGGCACCTAACCCCCAATCGCTCCCCGCCCTTCACAGCAAAAATAGCTGCCCACTGCTCCAGGTGTGTGTATCCATGGTTTGCAGTGTTTGTGTTCACTACTCACTGCTCCTAATGTGCGTGCACTAACTTGGATGGGTTAAATGCAGAGGAAAAATTCAGAGTATGGGTTACCATTGGGCTTCACATGTCACTTTAACTGTATACTATTCATTTTTATTAATATATATATTTTTTTTATTGTACAAAAATAAAAAAGCATAAAAAAAATAAAAAGTAACAAACAGCAATTTTAACAGCCATAGAGAAGCTTAGCCAATGGTCCTGGTCCTGAGTGATATTTTCTGACTGCTGGCTAAACTAAACACAATTAAAGGGGCTATATGTAGAATTCAGAAAACCTTGTTATTAGCGACACCAGTGGCCGTTAACTGAACTGCAGCCAGCAACTTATTGCTTGTGCTTGCACTTGTGGACACACAACGTACAAGAGACCGAGGGCCCTATTTTAACGATCTGAGCGCATGGTCTGAAGCACATGGCACAGGTGCACTTAGGGCGTGTCCGAATCCACTTTTGTTAGTTTAACAACGCGCGGTCCAAAAGGGTTGTACCTAGTCTCTTAATGAGTCATAGGTGTGTTTTGGGTGTAACGTGCAATAAACCAATCAGAGTCTCATCTCCCATTCCCTTTAAAAGCCAGTCGCGCTTGCACTATGGCGAATTCAATGAACGCTTCTCCAGAGAGGAATCCTTTTATTTTTAATATTTAAAAATGTTTGTGTGCTGCTGTGTGTGTAACAACGCGTTGTGCACGTTGTGTTTTCAAGATGTCATTCCACCCGTGCGTTTCTGGATGCGGTCGTTCCCTGTCACCAGCTGATGGTCACAATCACTGCCTTACATATCTGGGTATTCAACATGCTGAGGCAGCGTTTGTGGATAGCTCGTGTTCCCATTGCAGGAACATGACTATCTCGGCGCTTAGGTCGAGACTCGCCTACCTTCGGGAGGGTGGAGTCCCCTTACCTATGCCCCGATCTAGTGCTATTCCTGCCCAGCAGAATAGACCTACTTCGGCGAATAGCCAGGGTGACCTGAGGATCACGTTTAGGGCACACCCTCCGAGCCAGCCTCCGTGGGCCCCCAGCTCGCGCTGGTTCTCAGCGCCCAGGAAGTGCATTTCTTCCCGGAAGTGCATGAGGAGCTCACAAAGTCGTGGACGGCACCTTTTTCTGCCAGAAACCGGCCGAGTGGCTCATCCCTCCTCATTACCCTCAACGGCGGGCCAGCCAAGGGGCACGTGGGGATCCCGCCGGTGGAACGGGCTGTTGCGATGCAACTGTGTCCGGCGTCCGCTTCCACCTGGCGTGGAGACCCACGCCACCCATCCAAGGCCTGTAAGTTCTCCTCCAGTCTAACTGGGAAGGCTTACAAGGCTTGTGGACAGGCTGCGTCCACCTTGCATGCCATGACGTTGCTCCAGGTACACCAGGCCCAGGCACTCATGGACATGCACGAGGGTAGGCCTGACCCAGAGCTCCTCCGGGAAAGTCACCGCCCGTTCCATTGGTCAGGCAATGTCCACTCTTGGTCCAGGAGCGACATCTCTGGCTCAACCTGGCCGATATGAGGGAGACCGATAAGTATCGGGACTCCCCCATTTCCCAGGTTGGGTTGTTCGGCGATGCGGTCGAGAGCTTTGCCCAGCAGTTCTCGGCCGCCCAGAAGCAGACGGAGGCCATTAAGCACATCCTGCCCCGGCGGTCAGCTGCTGCCCAGCCGCCGGCTGCAGCTCCTCCGCCTGCTCGTCGCCGAGGGCGGCCGCCCGCCGCCGCCCCCGCTCCAGCCCAGCAGCAGCCTCCACCAAGGCAACGGCGCGGAGCCGGCGATGGGAAGGCCGTCCAGCCCGCTCAGGCCGCTGCCAAGCCAGGTGGCAAGCGCCGTCGGAAGAGACCTTGAGACAGGCCACCCAGAGATGGAGGAGACAGCTCTTCAGGAGGTGGTGACAGCACCGCTTCTTCTCCCGGAGGAGGGCCGGGAGAGAATTTTTCATTCCTGTTTGGTTTCTGTTCCGCCACTGGCCTTCGTGCCATTGGTACCCAAAACTTCAAAAAAAGAGCTGTTTCTAAAATCTCTGGGTGCCAAGAGAGCGCGCTTGGCGGTGTACGACGCTCCCATGCCTTGTCACCCTCCGGTGCCTCTCTTATCGCCAGCAGGGGGTGCTGGCTGTGTCCAGGACGCACACAAGAGGCCTCCGCACACCCGTGCACCCCCTCAGCGGAAGCAGGTAAGTGTTGCATTGCACACTCAGACCCCACTTCGGGCCGCTATGCCGTCCGAGTCGGGTCCCTGCACTCCGCTGCGCTGCCCCGCTGCGGGTACGTCTGTGGTGCCGTTGGTCCCGCTGGTTCAGTCGCTGGGAGCCTGGCTAGCGCTCCCCAGCCCGTCCCGCTGGATCATCCTTACTATCAGACTCGGCTATGCGATTCAGTTCGCCCGGCGGCCCCCCAAATTCAGGGGCGTTCACTTCACCTCCGTGTCGAAGGAGAGCGCCCCCGTGCTATGGACGGAGATCGCAGTCCTACTGGCGAAGGACGCAATAGAGCCGGTCCCTCCAGCCGATATGAAGACAGGCTTCTACAGCCCGTACTTCATTGTACCCAAGAAAGGCGGCGGGTTACGGCCAATCTTGGACCTGCGGTTCTTGAATCGGTCCCTTCACAGGCTGCCATTCAGAATGCTAACGCAGAAACGCATCTTCAGGTGCATCCGTCCCCAAGATTGGTTTGCAGCGATCGACCTGAAGGACGCGTACTTTCATGTCTCGATTCTCCCTCGACACAGACCGTTCCTATGCTTTGCGTTCGAGGGACGGGCATATCAGTACAGAGTCCTACCCTTCGGGCTGTCCCTGTCGCCCCGTGTCTTCACGAAAGTCGCGGAGGCGGCCATTGCTCCCATGAGAGTGCGTGGTGTTCGCATCCTCAACTACCTCGACGACTGGCTGATTCTGGCTCAGTTGCGGGCGCAGTTGTGCGAACACAGGGACATGGTGCTCAGTTACCTCAGCCTGTTGGGACTTCGGGTCAACTGGGAAAAGAGCAAACTCTGCCCCGTGCAGAGGATCTCTTTTCTCGGTATGGAGTTGGACTCGGTCAATCTGACAGCGTGACTCACAGAGGAGCGCGTCCAGTCGGTGTTGAACTGCTTGAATTTGTTCAAATGCAGGACAGCGGTACCACTGAAACATTTTCAGAGGCTCCTGGGGCATATGGCATCCGCAGCCGCAGTGACGCCGCTTGGATTGCTTCATATGAGGCCGCTTCAACACTGGCTACACGACCGAGTCCCGAGATGGGCGTGGCAGAGCTGCTCGTTCCATGTCTCAGTAACACCGAAGTGTCGCCAAACCTTCAGTCCGTGGTCGGACCCTTCGTTTCTACGGGCAGGAGTTCCCCTAGAACAAGTGTCCAGGCATGCTGTTGTCTCCACGGATGCCTCATCCACCGGCTGGGGGGCCACGTACAACGGGCTTGCAGTTTCGGGTCTGTGGACGGGGCCTCAACTGCAATGGCATATCAATTGCCTCGAGTTGTTAGCAGTTTGTCTTGCGCTGGGCCGCCTCAAAGAGCCGCTACGAGGCAAGCACGTTCTGGTCCGTACGGACAACACTGCGGCCGTTGCGTACATCAACAAACAGGGTGGTCTACGCTCCCCACGCATGTCACAACTCGCCCGCCATCTCACCATCTGAGGTCGCTTCGTGCCACTCATATTCCGGGCCTGCTCAATCGTGCAGCCGACGAGCTCTCACGACAGCAAGTGCTCCCAGGAGAGTGGAGACTCCATCCCCAGGTGGTCCAGCTGATCTGGAGTCACTTCGGGACCGCACAGGTAGACCTGTTTGCCGCCCCGGACACGTCTCACTGCCAGTTGTTCTATTCCCTGACCGGGGGGACCCTCGGCTCAGATGCGCTGGCACACAGCTGGCCTCGGGGCCTACGCAAATATGCGTTTCCCCCAGTGAGCCTTCTTGCGCAGACACTGTGCAAGGTCAGGGAGGACAAGGAGCAGGTCTTGTTAGTTGCGCCATACTGGCCCAACCAGACCTGGTTCCCGGAACTAGTGCTCCTCGCGACAGCACCTCCTTGGCACATTCCTCTGAGGAAGGACCTCCTGACTCAGAGACGGGGCACCCTGTGGCCTCTGGAAACTCCATGTCTGGTCCCTGGACGGGACGCGGAGGTTCTAGGTGGCCTACCACAGACTGTGGTAGACACCATCACTTCCGCCAGAGCCCCCTCTACGAGGCGCCTCTACACGTTGAAGTGGAACCTGTTCGTCGAGTGGTGTTCTTCTCGACGAGAAAACCCCCGAAGATGTTCGATCAGCTCTGTGCTTTCCTTCCTGCAAGAAGGGTTGAAGCGAAGGCTGTCTCCCTCCACCCTCAAAGTGTATGTTGCCGCTATCGCCGCAAATCACGACATGGTTGATGGTAAGTCCCTAGGGAAGCACGATCTGGTCGTCAGGTTCCTGAGGGGGGCGAGGAGATTAAATCCGCCTCGCCCTCACTCTATACCCTCTTGGGACTTATCTCTGGTGCTAACCGCATTGCAGAGGGCTCCCTTTGAATTTTTGCAGTCAGCAGAGTTAAAAATCCTGTCTTGGAAGACAGTACTCCTGACTGCATTGGCTTCCATCAAGAGGGTAGGGGACCTGCAGGCATTTTCGGTCGACGAATCGTGCCTGGAATTCGGGGCGGGTAACTCTCATGTAATCCTGAGACCCCGGCCCGGATATGTGCCAAAGGTTCCCACCACTCCCTTTCGGTGCCAGGTGGTGAACCTGCAAGTGCTGCCTTCGGAGGAGGCAGACGCAGCCATGGCTTTTCTCTGTCCCGTTCACGCTCTGCGGACTTACGTGGACAGAACGCAAAGCTTCAGGACCTCAGAACAGCTCTTCATCTGTTACGGAGGCCAGCAGAAGGGAAAGGCTGTCTCCAAGCAGAGGATGGCTCACTGGATAGTGGATGCCATCGCCTTGGCGTATGAAACCCAAGGCGTGCCCTGCCCGCTTGGGTTGAGGGCCCACTCCACCAGGAGTGTGGCCTCTTCCTGGGCGCTGGCGCACGGCGCCTCGCTGACAGATATATGTAGAGCTGCGGGCTGGGCGACACCTAACACGTTCGCTAGATTCTATAGCCTCCGTGTAGAGCCGGTTTCTTCCCGTGTGCTCGCTTCAAATAGCCAGTAACACCGAAGGGCCCGTTCTAGTGTCGGCTTGCTGCGCCATTCCCCTCCTCACGGACCGGATACGTGCGCTGATATGCTCCAGTCGAGTTCCCCAGAACGGCGAACCCTGTTGAGTCCTCCGCAACCCGCGGCAGTCAGACGTGGCGGAGTGTCCGACGCCAGGTCTAACACTCGTATGCATTGGTGGAACTTGTGTTAGGCTGGGTATCCATATGTTGTGACCCCTACGGCGGTCCCATATGTGTATTCTTCCACGGTACGGCTCCCTACGGCAAGCCCATGTCTTTCCCTTGGCAGAGCTCGCTCTGCCGTCTCTGTGCGGTATAGTCTCCCGCCTGCATTGGCCGGGGCCACCCCTGGGACTTCCGTATGTTGTACTGCCCACGGCCAGTCCATACGTCTATATTCCACATGATACCTCCCTACGGGTAGGATGTGGCTTCCGCAGCGGCCCCTCGGGGCACGCTTTCCCAGCGTTATCCAATACTCTGCTGAGTGGGTCTTGCGGAACAGCAGCAGTGACTCTCCCTGCGTAAGTTCCCCGCCCAAACAGACGGGGGTCTGAGGGGCTTTCGCTGGGCGCTGGAAGTGGTAGTAACTGTGTTTTCCATAGGGATCCCAATTCGTCGGTGACGTCGAACGTGACCGACTGAAAAGGAACGTCTCGGTTAAGTATGTAACCCTCGTTCCCTGAAGGAGGAAACGGAGACGTACGTCCCGTCGCCACAGTTGCTGTACCATCACTGCAGCGGCCGAGTCACTAGTTCGGCTCCTCAGTGAAAAACAAATGTGCGCGGCATTCGCTTCCGCTTTATACCCGCGATGCGGGGCGGAGCGCGAAATGCAAATCTCGCACGCCAATGACCATTGGCCCGTTCTCTATACACTCGAAGCTGATAGGGGCTCCCAGAAGTGATCCCAGTTCGTCGGTGACGTCCGACGTACGTCTCCGTTCCCTCCTTCAGGGAACGAGGGTTACATACGTAACCGAGACGTTTTTGTTGGTCAATGGCGCAGTCGTTTTCAGTTGCCTCAAAATAGCAACGCAACAACAATGCACCTGAACACACCTCGTTTTCAGACCAGCACGCCCATGGGCGAACAGATGGGCTCGAGTGCATTTGCTATTTAAACAACATGGCGCTGGACGTGAAAATGATAACTGTGTCGGGCTGAAACTAGCAAAAACCACTTGTGTTGCGCCTGGCGTTGCATTACGCCGGGTGTATGATAGAGCCCTGAATGTGATTCAAAGCCCCGATATGCTCATGGCGAAGTTCTTTTTTGTTCTTCGCTTAGAAGTAAAAAAATGAAATACCTTTGCAGCGATATACTGTTAATAAACATCCTGACACCTTCCACACTGCACGTTTAGATGAATATATAAATATGTGCTGCACTCTTTTATCTTAATAACAAAATAAACACACAACAATAACAGCGGTGAGAAAACAGCAGTTAAGAAATCTGATCATAGCGATGTGTTATGTTTTGATTTTCCTGGCAAAAATGTCCCGAGTCCCTTACATAAAAAACAGACTACAGGATTTCATAGACAACCTAGGTAGTCGAGGAAGGTCTTGTTTTTTTAACCTTCGTTACAAGCTGTTAAAAACAAAATGGCAAAAAATTATTAATACGTGAAAATTCTTACACATAGCCTCTTTAAGCTGACATAAACTACTGTGACATCAGCTTGGGGCAGTCAAGTTCCCATGATGCACCTGATATTGTAAATAAATCCCTGTTTATCGGTAACGCCTAATGTTGTCTCTTCATTGCAATGTTATTGTTACAGTATATTTGTGAATGTATGCGTTTGCAGTCCATGTGTTTATTTGTGTGGTTGTACATGCCCTGCCTGTTAGTCACCCACCGTCAATTTTAATGACCAACCTGTTGTTCTGTTCAATGAGTCTGTCTAAGTGTGTCATTATACAGCTCTGCTGGGACTGACCTTGACACAGAGATAATGGACCCACAGCTCACCACAATACTACAGTACATTATTATTATTAAACAAACAAACACGGAGTGTGTTTACATGCACCATTTTACACAAATATGTTTACAGTTTATTACGATTGCTTGCACACTAAAATTAAAATTAAAACACAGTTAGTGAAACCTGACAGAGGTAGACCTGGAGTAGGACGTGGACAAAGAAGACGGGAACCAAATTTATCAAATGCGATTCGCGCAACCTTGGTTGACCATGTTGTAAACCATGGGTTGACATTGAGAGAGGCTGGACAAAGAGTTCAGCCCAACCTCAGCAGATATACTGTTGCTACAGTAATTCGGACATTTCGACAAGAGCACAAGTAAAAAAAACAACTTTTGTCTACTATCTACAGTACAATATAGCCTACTATATGACCTCCATCAGTACTATTTGGTATCAGTCACTGTGTTCCATGTTTGAAACAATGTCTTGTGTGCTGTCCTGTGACATTTATAGTAACATGTATTTCGATTGATCTACAAAGGTTTGAGGGTCGAGAACGTAGAGGAGGAAGGAGCCCCATATTCACAGAGGAACAAGAGAGAGCTGTCATAAACATGGTTTTGGCCAATAATGCGATACGTCTCAGAGAAATTCAGACAAACATCCTGAATGACCACACAGTTTTCAATAATGTCAATCAGGTCTTTCTATCAACACTGGGACGAATCCTTAAAAAACATCACATGCAGATGAAACAACTTTACCGAGTGCCATTTGAAAGAAATTCTGAAAGAGTAAAAGACCTACGGCATGGATATGTGGAGGTAAGTAATGTACACTTCAGTATTGTGCACTGCACACAGAACCTTTTTACATATTGTCTCTTTTTTTTCAGAGAGTTTTGCTAATTGATGCTGATCCAATCCCACATGAATTTATCTTCATAGATGAGGCTGGGTTTAACCTGACTAAAGAAGAAGAGGGAGAAACATCATTGGCCACAGAGCTATTTTGAATGTCCCTGGCTAACGTTGAGGCAACATCACAATGTGTGCTGCAATCACGCAGAATGGGGTCCTCCACCGCCATGCCAACTTAGGTCCTTACAACACGGCCCACATTCTCACATTTTTAGACAGACTTCACAACATTGTCACAGCAGAAGAACAAATGGATGCAGAGAAGATGAGATACATTGTCATCTGGGACAATGTATCTTTCCACTGATCTGCTCTGGTCCAAAACTGGTTTCATGAGCATCCACAATTTTCACTCCAATACCTTGGTCTGTGCAAGGACGGATTCGCCATTCAAGAAGATTCTTCGCCTGTGATGTAGATGAAGTGCTATGGCCAGATCCAGCTAGACGAACAGATGATGCTTAGGTGTTTTTACCATTTAAAAAAAAAGTAAAATCATGCTTTTGTTTTGTCTCCACAAATGTTTTTGTTCATGTACTGTATACTGTATTTAGACTGTTCTGATTTTCAGTGCAAAATGCAACCATTGAAAATGCATGAATGAATCGAATGATTTTACAATGTGGAGAGAAATAAATATTTTCATCAATATGCAGTACTGGTCTTGTGTGTACTGTTTTGTCAGTTTTGTCATTCGTATACTTTACTCTAACAATATCTCTGAAAAAATCAAACCCAGACTATATCATTAGAAAAGTAGAAATGTTACAAGTGTTTAAGATTGAGCACAGCAGTGTGTAAATGAATCAAACTTAATCAGATTGTATGAATCTTGTGTGTTCCATAAGGTGTCAAAATTGGGTTTTGTTAAATTATTGTAAAATTTTGAAAGAAGTGTTTCATTTTGCAAAAGAACTGAGGTGTTCTGCTACTTGTGTGTGTGTGGATGTGTGAATTGTGTGTAGGGTTTTGACAAAATGAGCCTTGTTTTTAAAATTGTGCTTAAGCAATCATAAAAAAAAATGTAATAACACTGACAACAAATAAGGTCATAATGCCTTAAACTGTGTTATTTTATGGGAAAGGTCATAAATTGTTTAATTAAAACCAGATCGGCAAAGATGTTACCCAGTCTTCTGCACGCATGCAAGCACTGCAGGCTGATAAATGTTTGTTATTTAGTGTTATTTTAACATTGTTTATATCCTATTTATTTATGTATGTATGTATTTATTTATTTATTTATTGAAATTTGAGTGGTTCAACTTAATCTTATTTTAGTTAGTTGCTAAGGCAACATTTCTAGTTTTCAGAGGAGTTTTATGTTTCATTTAATATATATATATATATATACACTCACCTAAAGGATGATTAGGAACACCTGTTCAATTTCTCATTAATGCAATTATCTAATCAACCAATCACATGGCAGTTGCTTCAATGCATTTAGGGGTGTGGTCCTGGTCAAGACAATCTCCTGAACTCCAAACTGAATGTCAGAATGGGAAAGAAAGGTGATTTAAGCAATTTTGAGCGTGGCATGGTTGTTGGTGCCAGACGGGCCGGTCTGAGTATTTCACAATCTGCTCAGTTATTGGGATTTTCACGCACAACCATTTCTAGAGTTTACAAAGAATGGTGTGAAAAGGGAAAAACATCCAGTATGCGGCAGTCCTGTGGGAGAAAATGCCTTGTTGATGCTAGAGGTCAGAGGAGAATGGGCCGACTGATTCAAGCTGATAGAAGAGCAACTTTGACTGAAATAACCACTCGTTACAACCGAGGTATGCAGCAAAGCATTTGTGAAGCCACAACACGCACAACCTTGAGGCGGATGGGCTACAACAGCAAAAGACCCCACCGGGTACCACTCATCTCCACTACAAATAGGAAAAAGAGGCTACAATTTGCACGAGCTCACCAAAATTGGACAGTTGAAGACTGGAAAAATGTTGCCTGGTCTGATGAGTCTCGATTTCTGTTGAGACATTCAGATGGTAGAGTCAGAATTTGGCGTAAACAGAATGAGAACATGGATCCATCATGCCTTGTTACCACTGTGCAGGCTGGTGGTGGTGGTGTAATGGTGTGGGGGATGTTTTCTTGCACACTTTAGGCCCCTTAGTGCTAATTGGGCATCGTTTAAATGCCACGGCCTACCTGAGCATTGTTTCTGACCATGTCCATCCCTTTATGACCACCATGTACCCATCCTCTGATGGCTACTTCCAGCAGGATAATGCACCATGTCACAAAGCTCGAATCATTTCAAATTGGTTTCTTGAACATGACAATGAGTTCACTGTACTAAAATGGCCCCCACAGTCACCAGATCTCAACCCAATAAAGCATCTTTGGGATGTGGTGGAACGGGAGCTTCGTGCCCTGGATGTGCATCCCACAAATCTCCATCAACTGCAAGATGCTATCCTAACAATATGGGCCAACATTTCTAAAGAATGCTTTCAGCACCTTGTTGAATCAATGCCACGCAGAATTAAGGCAGTTCTGAAGGCGAAAGGGGGTCAAACACAGTATTAGTATGGTGTTCCTAATAATCCTTTAGGTGAGTGTATATATATATATATAAATTTTTTTTTTTTTTTTTTTTTTTTTTTTTTTTTTTGTATCAGCTTTATTTCAGTTACTGACATTTTCAATTACTGACATTTTTCCGGAGAATAACCCATGGGGTGTAAAAAGGTGGTTAATTGTGAATTTATTTCTTACTTTTGTGACTTTATATCTCAGAATTAAAAATGTATAATAATTAAAAGTTTATGCAACATAATTTACCACTATTTCACATCACTTTAACTTTATTCTCACAGTTGTGATTTTATATCTCACAATTTGGATTTATATTTTGCAACTGCAAATTTATTTCTTACAATATGCCTTTATATCTCACAATTTGCCCCCCCCCCCTTTTTTATCTTCTCTTTTCTTTAATATATAGCTCCCAATTACCTTTTTCATACTTTAACATGCTTCCATAAACAACAGACATTCCATAATCACTGTTTTTTTTTTTTTGTTTGTTTGTTTTTTTAGTTATCAGGCTATGACAAGCAAATGTTTAAGTTTTCAGCATTTCTTTGTGCACATAAACACACTAACCCCCGGTTTCACAGACAAGGCTTAAGATAGTCCCAGATTAAAATACATGTTTGAGCTGTTTTAACTGAAAGCAACTTCCACTGACATACACTATGTTGCCAAAAGTTTTGGGACACCTGCCTTTACATGCACATTTGGGGAATTTTTGACCTTGCTTCTATAAGCGCATTTGTGAGGTCAGGCACTGATGTTGGCCTGGCTCGCAGTCTCCGCTCTAATTCATCCCAAAGGTGTTCTATCGGGTTGAGGTCAGGACTCTGTACAGGCCAGTCAAGTTCCTCCACACCAAACTCGCTCATCCATGTCTTTATAGACCTTGCTTTGTGCACTGGTGCGCAGTCATGTTGGAACAGGAAGGGGCCATCCCCAAACTGTTCCCACAAAGTTGGGAGCATGAAATTGTCCAAAATGTCTTGGTATGCTGAAGCATTAAGAGTTCCTTTCACTGGAACTAAGGGGCCAAGCCCAACCCCTGAAAAACAACCCCACATCATAATCCCCCCTGAACCAAACTTTAAACTTGGTACAATGCAGTCAGGCAAGTACCGTTCTCCTGGCAACCGCCAAACCCAGACTCATCCATCGGATTGCCAGAAAGAGAAGCGTGATTCGTCACTCCAGAGACCACGTCTCCACTGCTCTAGAGTCCTTGTTTTGCACCACTGCATCCGACACTTTGCATTGCACTTGGTGATGTAAGGCTTGGATGCAGCTGCTCTGCTATGGAAACCCATTCCATGAAGCTCTCTACACACTGTTCTTGAGCTAATCTGAAGGCCACACGAAGTTTGGAGGTCTGTAGCTATTGACTCTGCAGAAAGTTGCCGACTTCTGCGCACTGTGTGCCTCAGCATGCACTGACTCCGCTCTGTGATTTTACGTGGCCTACCACTTCGTGGCTAAGTTGCTGTTGTTCCCAATTGCTTCCACTTTGTTATAATACCACTAACGGTTGACCATGGAATATTTAGTAGTGAGGAAATTTCACGAATGGACTTGCACAGGTGGCAACCTATCACGGTACCACACTTGAATTCACTGAGCTCCTGAGAGCCACCCATTCTTTCACAAATGTTTGTAGAAGCAGTCTGCATGCCTAGGTGCTTGATTTTATACACTTGGGCCATGGAAGTGATTGAAATATCTGAATTCAATGATTTGGAGGGGTTTCGCAATACTTTTGGCAATATAGTAAGATATATATATCTTAAAATATGTCAGTGCCATTGTTTTGTCTCAATAATGTTTTTTTTTTTTTGTTTTTTTTTTGTTTTTTTAATAAAAGCATAAATTCCCTAGTTGAACTAAGGCCTAATCCTGGCTTAATCTAATCCCTGTCTATGAAACTGGGCCTCAATCTAGATTTCATCATATACAGTGGTGGTCAGAATTATTGGCACCCCTGGTAAATATGATCAAAGATGGCTGTAAAAATAAATCTGCATTGTTTATCGTTTTGATCTATCATTCAAAAAATTCGCAAAAACCTAACCTCATTAAAGTAAAAGAATTGAAAGTGGGGGGTAAATCACATTATGAAGTAAATGCTTTTCTCCAAAACACGTTGGCCATAATTATTGGCACCCTTTTATTAAATACTTTTTGCAACCTCCTTTTGCCAAGATAACAGCTCTGAGTCTTCTTCTATAATGCCTGATGAGTTTGGAAAACACCTGACAAGATATCAGAGACCATTCCTTCATACCGAATCTCTCCAGATCCTTCAGATTCCCAGCTCCATGTTGGTGCTTCTTCTCTTAAGTTTACCCCACTCATTTTCTATAGGGTTCAGGTCAGGGGACTGGGATGGTCATGGCAGAAGCTTCATTTTGTGTTCAGTGACACATTTGTGTGTTGATTTTGATGTTTGTTTTGGATCTTTGTCCTGATGGAAGATCCAACCACGGCCCATTATAAGATTTCTAGCAGAGGCCGTCAGGTTTTGATTTTTTATCTGTTGGTATTTGCTAGAATCCATTATACCATGTATCTTAACAAGATGTCCAGGACCTCCAGCAAAAAAATAGGCCCACAACATTAAAGATCCAGCGGTATTTTTAACCATGGGCATGGGGTACTTTTTATCCCTGTTTACACCAAACCCATCTGGTGGATTTGCTGCCAAAAAGCCTTTTTTCATCTGACCACAGAACCAGGTCCCTTTTGAATTTCCAGTCGTCTCTGACAACTGAATATGCTGGAGTTTCTGTTTCTGGATGAGCAAGAAGGATTTTTCTTGAAACCCTCCCAAACAACATGTGGTGATGTAGAGGGTTTTTGATTTTTTTTTTTTTTTTTGGCTTTCTGACCCCAAGACTCAACTAATCTCTGCAATTCTCCATCTGTGATCCTTGGAGAGTCTTTGGCCACTCAAACTTTCCTCCTCGCCGTGCATTAAGACAATATAGACACACGTCCTCTTTCAGGCAGATTCGTAACATCTTTATGTCATTTGGCCTTTTTGTTTCCTCATATTTATATTCCTGTGAAACAAGACATCATAGCTAGACAATTTCATGTTCCTAGTCACCCTGGTGTGCTAAAAAATGTAAATATTAAATATACTTCAGAGATATTTTACTCATAAAAAATTCTAGGGGTGCCAATAATTGTGGCCAACGTGTTTTGGAGAAAAACATTTATTTTATAATTTTCCCCCGACATTCCATTCCTTTACTTCAATGAAAGGTTAGGTTTTTGCAAAAAAATTTAATGATAGATCAAAAGGATAAACAATGCAGATTTATTTTTACAGCCATCTTTGATCATATTTACCAGGGGTGCCAATAATTCTGACCACCACTGTATATGTACACTCTAACTCTTACAGAATTGGAAATACAAGTACACTGAAGCTTGTTGATCTGTGACACGGTTGGCTCCAGATTCAGCTAGAGATTTCTGCTTCGCTGAAATGTCATGATCCTTTTTGCGCCAATGAGAGTGTGACCTGTGTTACCCAGAGGCACCAGCAGGGCCCTGAGAGCCTGCATCTTGACCAGAGCACTGTACACAAAGAAACACTGGGCTGATGCTACCAGCCAAGAGGATAGCTATAGAAGAAGACACATCTTGAAACAACTCTAGGAACAATAATCTGTGTCTTGCACTTTGCCTATTCCAGGTCAAAGAAGATATTCTCACACTGCCAGACCCACACTGGACAGGAACAGCCACATACAAGAAATGTCAGTATTATAAGAGCACACTGGCATGGTTTTGCCTCAGCAGTCAAAGGTAGTACTTATTTATTATTTATTATGATCATATTCTTGTAGCAGTGGGTAAAGACAGATTTCATCATGTGGAAGCATTAGATCACAGCCAAGGACAGACTAAAAGGTCAATTACAGAACAGCCATCTTAAAAATGCATTTCAGTTCATGGGTTCACATGCACAGAGGGGGAAGAAAAAGTTTGTTTACAACATAAATGTTACTGACTATACTGTAGGTAGTTTCAGGTTGATTTACAGTTTTTCTGAATTGCTAAAACACTAAACCCCATTCACCCAACCCCAAATTCTTAATAGCCTACACCAATTTGTCAAATAAATCACTCTTTCTTCAAAACCTTAAACAAGTTCATGCAGTTAGACACAAATCTCATGCACTCTTTTTGCTAAACTCTAAACACATTCTCACTCACTAAAACACATTTCACACTGATACATTTGAGTCACAAAACACTAAACACAAGAGGCAAAAGTTAAACACAACTAAAACACAGTTGTCATCGTTTACACACAACAACTCAAAATTGTTCACACTTATTTCTAATGATGTGATTAAGCCAACTGTACAAAATATAGGCCTGTTCAGGTGCACAGGTGACATAGGTGCACTGAGGGAAACAGTCTGAGAGGGAGAGGAGGAAGAGTATGTGTAAGAGATGGTGGACGAGGAGGAAGAGGCTGAGGATGAGAAAGAGTAAGGTGTGGAGGATGAGAAAGAGCAAGGTGTGGAGAATGTTGTCAAGACTGGATCTGGCACAACAGAAGGTTTTTCCCTTTGCCTGGCAAGAGACGACATTGCCTGTGATGTGGAGTCCTCAACAATATTCAATAATATTCAACAATATGATTGATCTGACTGCACTGACATTATTGAATGAGAACTGAACTGCTAAAACACTAAATCCCATTCTCTGAACCAAATTCTCAATTGCCTAAACCAATCTGTTAAATAAATCATTCTTTCTGCAAAACCTTAAACAAGTTTAGGCAGTTAGACACTGTTTGCAAATCTCATGCACTCTTTTTGCAAAACTATAAACACATTCTCACGCATTAAAACACATATCGCACTGTGATACATTTGTGTTGGAAAAACGCTAAACACAAGAGGCAAAAGTTAAACACAACTAAAACACAGTTGTCATCGTTTACACACAACTCAAAATTGTTCACACTTATTTCTAATGATGTGATCAAACCAATTGTATAAAATATAGGCCAGTTCAGAGTGCATAGGTGCATTGAATGATGATACAAAAAAGTATGTGTAAGAGATGGTGGATGAAGAGGAAGAGGCTGAGGACGAGAAAGACCAAGGTGTGGAGAATGTTGTCAACACTGGATCTGGCACAACAGAAGGTTTTTCCCTTTGCCTGGCAAGAGACAACATTGCCTGTGATGAGGACAAAGTCCTCAACAATATTCAACATTATGATTGATCTGACTGCACTGACACAATTGGACGCGAACTGAACTGAGCTGGACAATGACATCACTGTTTTCTGCAGAGCTGCTTTATAGATGAAATAAACTAATTTACGTAATACTGTATTGTATAAAGTGCTGTATACATAAAGGGGACTTGACTTGACTCAGGTCGGGCCCAACATGAAGACGTGATGCTGAGGCAGAATCAATCTCTCACTGACCTTGATTTTGCAGTTGCACAACTTTTTTGAGTGTACTGTAATTTTCATTTCGAGTTTTCTTATGCATGCTTTTGCATTTAGACTGCTGTATTTTTACAGTACAAGTGCTGAATATACATACATTCGATACCATACAATATTCAATACAATACTGTACTTGCAGTACACAGTATACAATATATTCACCATACTTGGCTTTTGATTACTATACTTTTTTTACCTAATTCCAACATTTTTTACTGCATGCGATATACTTTTTTTTTTAATGTAAGCTCATGTTCTGGATGCTGTGTTCTCCATTTTTTGATGTAGTGTCTAATGAATGATCTGTAGTGCTTATATTATTGACTCGTGTGTATGATCTGAAAGCTTTGTTTGATTTTGAGAACAGGTGAAATAGTTTTAAGGGCAATTGTTTGATTTTGCCAGAATAGTCAGGGGTTTTGTGAATGTAGTTTGAAGATTTGGATTTGTGTTTAATGTTTTGAGAAAATGAGTGATGGTTTCAAGAAATGTGCTTTAGCAATTCAGAAAAACTGTAATGATCTTCACAACGGAACTGAATCAACACTGAACTGACTTCAGCGAAACAATGACACTATTTTCTGTTGCTGCTGTACAGCCGAAATGAACTCTCTTTGCGTCACTGATCATCATTTTCCTGTTATCACTGTAAAGCTGCTTTGAAATAATCTGTATTGTATAAAGCACTATAAAAATAAAGAGGACTTGACTTGACTCAGGCCGGAATCTGACGGAGGCAGAATCAATCTCTCACTGACCTTGATTTTGCAGTTGCACAACTTTTTTGAGTGTACAGTACTGTAACATACTTTGCATTTAGAGTTTTCTTTGAACTTTTGCATTTAGACTGCTGTATTTTTACAGTAAAAGTGTTGAAGTGTTCATTACCATACAATATTCAATACAATACTGTACTTGCAGTACACAGTATGCAATATATTCACCATATCTAGCTTTTGATTAGTTTTTTACAATTGCTAACACACTAAAATGACATGAACAGCACAATTATTTAAACTGACATACAGAGAGCAAAACCTCTTCTCAAGTCTCCTAAAGTCTAAACACATTTTCTGCTTTACACACATTTTGCAATTCAAAATGGCACTTTTTAAATGCATTGAACACGGTTCTCTGCATAAGACACAACAATCTGACATAAAGTCACATGTTTGCCATTTCAAAACACTGCCATTCAAAATTACACATGAGCTAATTGGCCAATACATGTGCCACCTGGCCAAACACCTCTTTGGTTACAGTTTTTCTCAATCGATTTGGCACATTTCTCCAAACTCAGGTAACTGCTCTCAAAACATTTAACACAGTGATCTGTACACTTTGTAATTGTCCTAAACAGATAGTAAATTCTCCTTTATTTCATACAAATTACAAATCAAAAGCATAATTTTCTCAAAACACTGCGCACAAAATTCCCTAATGTTATCACAGCAGTTCATACAGCCAACCAAATCTTTAATATATCAGGAAAAACATTTGCAGCTTTTTCATTGGTCTTCACAAAGATCACAAGCATTTTTGTACCATTTTCAAAACACAACAAACAAAACTCTGTGAATTGTAAAATAGTCAGTTGCACACCTTCCTCAATTAACCCCAAATTGATATCTGATGAGTTAGTAACCCACTCAACAAAGAAAAAGCCAATTTCCTAATTGTTCACACAGCTGTCTTAATTACAACAACTACAAAAGGGGAAGAGAAAAACAACAAAGAAGACGAATGAGGAGAAAAGACAATAAAAAGAAGAAGAATGAGCAGTGGAAAAGGATGAGGTGTAAGAGTGAGAGGTGGTGGACAGGGTAGAGGGAGAAGAAGAAGAAGAGGAAGATGGAGAAAGAGCAAGAGCAAGAGCAAGAAGAGCTGAGGATGTAGGAGAAAGAGCAAGAAGAGCTGAGGATGTAGGAGAAAGAGCAAGAAGAGCTGAGGATGTAGGAGCAAGAGAAAGAAGAGCTGAGGATGTAGGAGCAAGAGAAAGAAGAGCTGAGGATGTAGGAGCAAGAGAAAGAAGAGCTGAGGATGTAGGAGCAAGAGAAAGAAGAGCTGAGGATGTAGGAGAAAGAGAAAGAAGAGCTGAGGATGTAGGAGAAAGAGAAAGAAGAGCTGAGGATGTAGGAGAAAGAGAAAGAAGAGCTGAGGATGTAGGAGAAAGAGAAAGAAGAGCTGAGGATGTAGGAGAAAGAGAAAGAAGAGCTGAGGATGTAGGAGAAAGAGAAAGAAGAGCTGAGGCTGTAGGAGAAAGAGAAAGAAGAGCTGAGGATGTAGGAGAAAGAGAAAGAAGAGCTGAGGATGTAGGAGAAAGAGAAAGAAGAGCTGAGGATGTAGGAGAAAGAGAAAGAAGAGCTGAGGATGTAGGAGAAAGAGAAAGAAGAGCTGAGGATGTAGGAGAAAGAGAAAGAAGAGCTGAGGATGTAGGAGAAAGAGAAAGAAGAGCTGAGGATGTAGGAGAAAGAGAAAGAAGAGCTGAGGATGTAGGAGAAAGAGAAAGAAGAGCTGAGGATGTAGGAGAAAGAGAAAGAAGAGCTGAGGATGTAGGAGAAAGAGAAAGAAGAGCTGAGGATGTAGGAGAAAGAGAAAGAAGAGCTGAGGATGTAGGAGAAAGAGAAAGAAGAGCTGAGGATGTAGGAGAAAGAGAAAGAAGAGCTGAGGATGTAGGAGAAAGAGAAAGAAGAGCTGAGGATGTAGGAGAAAGAGAAAGAAGAGCTGAGGATGTAGGAGAAAGAGAAAGAAGAGCTGAGGATGTAGGAGCAAGAGAAAGAAGAGCTGAGGATGTAGGAGCAAGAGAAAGAAGAGCTGAGGATGTAGGAAGAGGAGAAGAGATGGATAGATTGGAGGGCAATGGTATAGTGGAAAGAGAAAGAGTAGAAAATATAAGAAGAGATGGACAGAGAGGACAAGGAGGGCAAGGTGTAAGAGGAGGGAGGAGAGGTAGAAGGATAGGGTACACGTGTGTTTCAAATGAAATCAGAGCCACACTTATTGACCATGTCATAAATCATGGTCTCTCACTGAGAGAAGCTGGGCAGAGAGTTCAGCCCAATATAAACAGATCCACAGTGGCTTCAATTATCCGCACATTTCAGCGGGAAAACCGGTAAGTAACTATATCATTATACTTCTACAGTGAGAGTCCATGTAGTCTTGTTTGACATAGGTCTAGATTTCTACAGTAAATTTTTCTGCTTGTCCAAACATTTTTCAGAATTGAAGTTAGAGAACATTCAGGTGGACGAACAAGACTTCTTTCAATTGAACAAGAGCATGCCATTTGTTGACATGGTGGTCCAGAACAACACCCTCCGCCTCAAAGAAATTCAGCAAAGAATAACACAGGACAATCAACTGTTCCACAATATCCACCAATGCAGTCTCTCCACAATTGATCGTGTTCTAAGGAGAAATGCAATCCGAATGAAGCAAGTATACAAAGTGCCCTTTGAGAGGAACTCCATTAGAGTGAAGGAGTTGCGATTCCAGTTTGTTCAAGTATGTGCAACCCAATTACTGCACTTTTACTGCCAACACAAAGATATATTTTTCCTGAATTTTAAGTATGTCCATAAACTATTCCATGCTACTGTAAGTGAAAAGATTTAGGCATATCTATGTATACTGCTGCTTCAAAGTGTGAACTCAAACTTCAGCAACAGTTTCACAGTAGTATTGACTGCAATCAGTGCCATTACTGTAAAACACTAACTTACTGTATTGTACCTTGTGTTCTTTTTATGTGATTGGCCATCGTGCTACAGTCAATGTCCCTGGGCAATGAGGAGGCAACATCACTCTCTGTGCCACAATTTCTACAACTGGTGTTGTGGCACACAATGCTGTCTTTTTTTTTTTTTTTTTTTTTTTTTTTTTAAACCTCCTCAATGAAATCCTCTTTCCGCAGGGTGATCAGGAGCAAATGGTGCGTAATCTTGTAGTTGTTTAGGACAATGTCCAATTCCACCATTCAGCACTAGTGCGAGAGTGATTTGAGAATCACCCACATTTCAGGATGTTGTTCCTTCCACCATATTCTCCTTTCCTGAATCCAATTGAGGAATTCTTCTCCTCTTGGAGATGGAAAGTACACGATCACAACCAAGTAAGTCTTCAAGCGATGGAAGAGGCCTGTGGAGATATTGGGGCACAAGCATGTCAAGGATGGATACAGCATTCAAGGCGGTTTTTCCCACGATGCATGACTCGTGAAAATATTTGCTGTGACGCTGATAATTCTCTGGCCAGATGTAATTGAGAGGCATGATCAATAAATTAATTGATTCAATGAATGCAGTATTTATTTTTTATTTTACCTATGTACTTATTTGCATAATTTTTTTTTTTTTTGTGTGTGGGGTGACAACTCATTGTTATACACCTGAACTCCTCATTAAAGAACTTAATGAAAAACATGTATTTTCATTTATTTCTTTGTGTATCTTCAGCTGAATTTGTTATCAAATCAACAGAGAACACACTTTTAGTTTTGATGTTAATACTGAATTTTAATAAATGCATTACTAGAATAAAATGCTGTGTTTCATTGTGCAGTGAATACTTAACTGTTTCGCCAACATAAGAGTGTGTTTAGTTTGCTGTGTTAACTGTTTTGAGAGCTGTTACCTGAGTTTGGAGAAATGTACCAAATCGAATGAGGAAAAACTGTAATGGTTAACACTTCAATCAGGATGTAAGCACTATGAAAAGACCATTTTTACAACAGCAACGGAAGAAGTTGCAGAGAGAGGAAGGCTGCAATTTTCTTTTTCAGTTTACTGTTTTTTTTTTTTGTGAGCATATTTTTGTTCAGTCCAATGTAAATATATCTGCTGTGCATATGTTGCACTGACTTGTTTGGTGAAAATTAAAAAAAAAAAAAATGTTTCAACAGCATGTGTATCTGCAAATATTTCTGTGCATGTGAACAATCTGAAGAATTTTCTACAATTTGAACTACATATTTTAGTATTATGGCAAAGCATACTAAAGATGAGAGTGCTTTTCATTATGCCCAACAGTGTGTAGTTGGTTAGACAAAAATCTGGTAATATGAATGAAGTGTGTGCCATTTTGTGCAAAAGTTTGATTTTGATAATGCTATATGTAGTTTTGGTTGCAGTGCTTTATTTTGCAAGATATATGAGGTATTTTGCAAAATTGTGTGTTAGCAATTGGAAAAAAAACTGTACTATACTTTACTGCATGCAATATACATTTTTTTCTGTAACCTCATGTTCTTTGATGCAGTGTCTTATATTATTGACTCATGTTTGTATCATCTGAAAGCTTTGTTTGATTTTGAGAACAGGTGAAATAGTTTTGAGGTAATTGTTTCATTTTGCCAGAAGAGTCAGGGGTTTTGTGAATGTAGTTTGAGGATTTGGATTTGTGTTTAATGTTGTGAGAAAATGAGTGATGGTTTCAAGAAATGTGTTTTAGCAATTCAGAAAAACTGTAACATACGTCATGTTAGCAAAAGTATACACTACTGTTCAAAAGTTTGAAGTTTTTTACGATTGCTTACACACTAAAATTAAATTTAACACACAGTTAGTGAAACCTGACACTCAAGCAGCAAAACCTCAGCCCAGATCTGCACAACTATAAGCACATTTTCAGCCTCACACTTTTTGCAAAACACTAAACACACTTCTCTACATTAGACACAGAAATCTAACCTGATGTCACTTCTTTTCCATTTCAAGGCACTGCTTTCCAAAATACCACACCTATGAACCAATTGATCAAACACATCCGTCAGGTGTGTAGACACGTGTGCTCAACTGTAAACTCAACAATCAGGTGTAAGCACTATAAAAAGGCAACAGGTGAGTTTACCTGTCTTCAACAAAAATGGAAGACAATGTTACAGCAAGAGGAAGAGGAAGAGTGAGAAACATCATTGGCCACAGTTTGTTTGCGGCATTGCGGTGTAAGGTTTACGATATCCAGCCCTATGTCAGGATATCCCTCATTCACGCCATGTGACCTAACTAATGCAGGTTCTGTGCAAGGATGGAGTCGCCATTCAAGAAGATTCTTCCCTTGCTGTCTTGCGAGAGAGGACATTGCCTGTGATGTGGATGAAGTGCTATGGCCAGATGCAGATTTTTAGATTTTTTTGCTTTCTTTCTTGTCTCTACAAAGGTTTTTGTTCATATACTATATTGTATTTAGAATATGTTCTGTTTTTCAGTACAAAATGCAACTTTTGGAAATGCTTTGATGTATTTTACACTGGAGAGAAATAAATATTTTCATCATTGTACAGTACTGGTCTTGTGCTGTGTTTGGTCAATATATGTACTTTACTATAAAAATATCTCTGGGAAAAAAATCAAACCCAGACTATATCATTAGAAAAGTAGAAATGTTACAAGTGTTTAAGATTGAGCACAGCAGTGTGTAAATGAATCAAACAGAATCAGATTGTATGAACCATGTGTGTGCCATACAATGTCAAAATTGGGTTATGTTAAATTATTGTAAAGTTTTGAAAGAAGTGTTTCGTTTAGCAAAAGAACTGAGGTGTTCTGCTACTTGTGTGTGTGGATGTGTGAATTGTGTGTAGTGTTTTGACAAAATGAGCCTTGTTTTTAAAATTGTGCTTAAGCAATCGTAAAAAACTGTAAGATTTGTTTTATTTTTTATTTATTTATTTATTTATTTGTATTTTTTTGGAAAGAAGTCTCTTATGAAGGCTGCATTTTTTGATCAAAAATACAGTTAAAACAGTAATATTGTGAAATATTATTACAATTTAAAATATCTGTTTTTTATTTGAATATATTTTAAAATGTAATTTATTCCTGTGCAGAATTTTCCGCATCATTACTCCAGTCTTCAGTGTCACATGATCCTTCAGAAATCATTCTAATATGCTGATTTGGTGATCAAGAAACATTTCTATGGAGCCCGGCACATGACGTGCAGGAAAAAAATAGTAAATTGTTCATACATAACATAATACATACACAAAACATAATAATTCGTTCCCTCGTTTTACTAAATTGTGCACACAATATAATAATTCGTTCCCTCGATTTACTAAATCATGTGCATGATATAATAACTCGTTCCCTCGATTTACTAAATCGGGTGAACGATATAATAATTTGTTCCAATTGTGACCAAGTTTAAGTAAAATTAAAACAAAGGAAGGATTTAGTACAACGTCACCACGATTTAGTTAATCGAGGGAACTAATTATATTGTGCACACGATTTAGTAAAACAAAGGAACTAATTATTGTGTTGTGCGCACATTTTACTATTTTTTCCTGCATGTCATGTGCGGGGTTCCGTACATTTTCTTATTATTATCAATGTTGAAAACTTTTGTGCTGATTGATACTTTTGTGGAATGTGTGCAAAGGATCGTAGGTGATTGGAGGATGTGAAGGACACACTTGATGCATCCTTCAGAACAGGCCGAATGAAGCATGCAAAATGATCCTTTAATTTGAGATGTCCTTTGATGGAGCTTGATGATATGGCAGCCAAGATATGCAGCCTTACTAGGACGCAGCCTTCTGATTGAGAAGCATCCTATGAATGGGTCACTAAATCAATGGCTTACTGGATTCTTTAAAAACTGCAGATTCATTCAGTTATGAAACACCGTTGTGTTTTGCTCGGAGATGCACAACAGTTCTGCTGTGGCTTTGTTATTTTCATTATTTTCATTGCCAAAATTTAGAAAAAACAGAAAATATTGACAACATTTTGTCTAAAATGCAACACAATATTAACTTTTTATTCACTGAACTGGCATTATAACTGCATTCTAATAGGTTTCATCACACAATACATCATGCTCATAACTAGTGCTGCTTTACGGCACAATTGAATTCTGTTTGCATCATTGAATCATTATTTTACTGCAGTGTAAAGCTGCTTTGAAACAATCTGTATTGTAAAAAGCACTATATAAATACAAAGTTCTGTCATAAAACACTAGATGGCGCAAGCTGGTCCTTAACTGAATCTGCTTGCAATTACATCATTCTCTATAGGGCACAGCTGATTGGTTCCTGCTGTATCAGTAGCCAATGAGCTCTCTGCTCAACATTCAAATATTTGGTCAACTTTTGCAGCGTGCTTTCAGAAAACCTCCACCTTCCCCAGCTCCACCTGTATAGATCTGTTACAGGTAATTCATGTATCCTCCAGATGTGTCAGAAGTGCCCCTGTGTTGTGATGCTCCCTTCAGGGTTAGTTCAAAGAACTGTCAAAGGTGTTCAGAACGAGCCAGCTTGGACATTTTTCCCAGCCCTAGTGGAATTCTGATGTGCCCAATTTAATTACAGAGACTCTTTATCTGCTTTGCGGGTGAACTCTCTCTGAACCGCCCCTTTGCAGTGACAGAGGTGAAGATTAGCATCGGACCAAGGGTAATACACTTTGGGCTGGTTTTGATGTCAATCCCATTAAGATCACTCCATCTCTGGTTACTGCATGTAAAAATTGAGAAATAAAGTAGAGAGAATACTAATTAGCTTGTCTGTTTCACAAAATGATTAATTACATTTGTGCCAAGGGGAGCTTAAAAATCCCACACTGAAGGATGCCCACTTTTGGCATTTTGATAAAATGTTTTATTGAAGGACTGTTCTGTTTTAAAAACTGTTCCAATCTCTTGCCTTCACATAGTTTGATTCACACAAAAATGTGCCAATAGAGAAAATCCCTTAAAATAAAAAAAAATAAATAAAAATAATAAATATTCTATGGTTCAAAAGTTTGGGGTCAGTCTTTTTTTTTGTACAAGAAATTAATAGTTTTAGTCAGCAAGGGTGCATTCAATTGATCAAAAGTGACAGTAAAGACGTCACAAAACATGTATATTAAAATAAATTATGCTTTTTTGAACTCGTATTTATGAAAATGTAGTATGGCTTCCACAAAATATTAAGCAGTACAACTGTTTTCAACAATGATAATAACAAAAAATGTTTCTTGAGCATCAAATTAGCATAATATAATGATTTCTGGAGGATTTTGTGACACTGAAGTAATGATGCTGAAAATTCAGATTTGCCATCACAGCAATGAATTACATTTTAAAATATTTTCAAATAGAAAACATTATTTTAAATTTTAATAACATTTCAGAAGATTACTGTTTTTACGGTAACACTTTACAATATGTTCTCATTTGTTAACATTAGTTAATGCATTAGCCAACATTAACTAACAATGAGCAATATTTTCTTACAGCATTAATTAACCTTTGCTAATGTAAGTTAATATTAATATTCATGTCCATGCAAGTTCACAGTGCATAAACTAATGATAACAGATACGACTTTCGGTCTTAAAAATATATTAGTAAATGTTGAGATTAACATTAACTAAGATTAATAAATGCTGTAGAAGTATTGTTCATTGTTAGTTCATGTTAATTAATTTAGTTAACTAATGTTAACAAACGAAACCTTATTGTAAAGTGTTACTGTTTTTACTGTATTTTTGATCAATAAAATGCAGCCTAAGTGACTTCTTTCAAAAACATCAAAAAATCTTTCCAACCCCAAACATTTAAACAGTAGTGTAGGTATTTGAAAGGTGGAGGAAATTTTCAGCAGTGCAAATAGGAGACAAACGTCCCTCTTAAGTTTAGCCTAACCTCATTGCCATGAACTTCACCATCTTTCAAAATGCACCGTGGATGATTTTAAACGATCAAAGGGCTCATTCTGAAACCCGACAAACATATCATATCATAATAAACAAGTTACCATGATTACTTCTTCTCAGATCAACTGAGATAGTCTCTGAATTCTAAGGCTAACTCTCTATCCAGGCCCCAGAGCTCGGTCCTGTCATCCCTTAGTGCTAGAAGGCAAATTGGGTACATCAGAGCACAACAGAGCATGCAAACATGGGCAGGCGTGCCAGGAATCTTGAGAGATCCCTTCTACAGAGCTGGACAACAGGAAAGCTGCAGTATTCTGGCTGTCCAGCCTAACAAGCATGCAGAAGACGTACAAAAGAAGCTCCTCGGAGGAGCTGGCAACGCTACAATAGCCTGCAGAGCATCTTAAAGCACAGCGCCAGAAACACAAACTCCTGTGAGCTGCATCTGACATTCCAGTCTCTTTTACAACACTTGAGTTCACCAAAGACACATAAATGTCAAACAGTTCAAAACGGTTATAGTTCATAAACTGTAACTTTACACGTTTGGTTTTATTTGCGCTGTAAATATGCCATGTTTCTAGGATCAAGCTATAGTTCACTTGGATGAGTCAATACCGAAAGGTAAAAGAACCTGGGCTCTTCAGTTTATATTTTCTGTTTTGAGTAGTGTATTGAAGCTCTACATGGGTTATGCTATGTATATAAAGTCTAAGGGAACCTCTGGAATGAAAGGTTTATATGCTGTTAACCTTTGGTTCTTGTATTTCTGAGAATTAATCTTGTATTGAGAAATCCAACTGAAAATGTACTAGGAAAACATAGAGTAACTTTTAAAAGTCAAAACTTTGTTCCCATTTCCACAACTTTCTGGTGCCAGCCAGCCAGATAAGTATTGAATGAACACAACAGATGAATGCCCACATTTACACGTCAATGACACCCATCCGGTGTTCAGAAATGTGGAAAACAAGAAACTGAAGTATGACAAAACCATTTTTCACTAACATTATACTGTATGAAGCTAAAAACAAAATGATAAAAATGCATGGAATTATCCATTTAAAACTATAGCAGCTGCCAGATATGTATGGTAGAATGCATTAGGATTAATCTAACAGTCTCTCCATAAAACAAATGACAAATATGGCAAATATATTATTAGACTTTGGTTTGTTTCCAGGCTCATCTAAAAGAAATCAGTACAAAGATCATTTGTCTACCTTCCTGCTCATTTCATTCTTGGCTATTTTTCCTATGTGCTGAGCCAAGATGATGGAGGAAAACAGATGAGAGAATATCAATACCTTTGATGGTGTATTTTGGTATGAAATCAGACAGCGGACAGCATATGAACACTGTATAAGCTATAATGAAAATCTACCTTGTGGAGACAACCTTTCCTCTGTATCACTGAACTAAACTAGAGCATTCAATAGAACAATGTCTGATAATATCATATACTGGTAAATGATATGTTCTCATGCATGTTTAAATTCAATCTAAAACAACTAGAATACTGCATTTTAAATAATTTACATATAAAATATAATATTATAATTAGTTATTTAAATAAGATGTAAAGTTGGGTCCAGCGGTCTGAGATGAAAAATACAGTTTTCTAATTTAATAGAAATGTTTAATTACAAAAGATATTATCAATATAACAACTGAACATAAAATAATGAAAAATTAATTACATAATCATAATCATAATTAATATAATATAATATAATATAATATAATAAATATAATATAATATAAATGTATTTATTTTACGCTTATTTGTTGTATACATTTTTAAACGTATTTTTTTTATTTAAAAAAAAATATTTTGAATATGAAATGTTTTGAAGATGTTCAATGTGGTCTCTGACTTTAAACGCCACCGTACAAATATAAAAAATATTTGGTAATAGGTTCAATTTCCAGGGAATGCATGCAATACGTTGAGCGCATGTCGCTTAAATAGCGTCTATGTAAAAAAATGTAAATAAATATATAAATATTGCTAAATGTCAAGCCTAAAATAAAAAAAGTGCATTTACTTGAAGTATATGACTGCTCAACCAATCAACCCTCCTTTTAGAAGAGTGTGTGCCAGGTGACATGGGTGCACATCTCCACCTCTGTTCATGTACTGAATTTGAATCAGATGTGTTTAAGCCATAAATGACAATGAGTTTGATAGCACATTAAGCAATTTATGAAATAACACATAATGAGCTTGTCACATCATTACACCTGGTGACATGCATAATGTCCCATTAAAAGACCTATAATTGATACAATGAGCACGGCACTAAACTTTTCCAATCAACTCAAAGCACGCATAGTTCAACTATCAACAAGCCCTTTTAATATTTAGGTGGTAATTGAGTAGTTAAAAATAAACATGCCGGTGTGTTAACAGTTCATGAAGAATAATTTAAATTGGGGAAGAGAACAGAGAGTGAAAAGGAGCTTGTGAACGAGTCACTTCATCACTCACAAGCGATGTGTTTTGTTATTGGTTTACAAGAGAATATTACACACCTAAAACTTCTAGCCATTGTTTTAACAGACTTAATGAGCTATGGCACTTTTTTATAAATGCATATCTCTATAACTTCATTTTAAGTGAGAAAACATCTCACCTAAAATGTGCAAAACAGCACTTTTTCCAAAATTCACATTACTGTTACTGATCTGCAATTTATCACCTCAAACTTCCTGAGCTCACAGTAAAGCACATGAAACAAAGGCAAATGCAGAACTCCAACATTACTATTCATTCATAAAGATTTTTTAATACAATACGCCAAGAATGCAAGAAAAAAAGTGGCCCTTGACATTCATTGCAAACAAATATTGTAAAATGGTTCTCATTCTGATATTAAACATATATTTATTTATTTATTACATATTACTATGCTTTATAATAGTCTATAAGGACATTTGTCAGAGATGCACAATATATTGGCACCATATCGGTTATATGATATTAAACATTTTTAGTATCTGTTGATATTGTATATTTAATTGTGAATGCTCATATTCCCCATTTTTACAATTTGATTACCCTTGCCATTAACTCTCACATTAAAAACATAAATAATATAATAAGAAAACTTTAGCAAATCTCAAAAAAATATAAATTTTTCATACAGTACATTGTAATGTTGTGATGCCTAAATTCACACTGCATTTAAAATGATTGGTTTATATTGAATGTATTTAGACAATCTAGTAGAATTTTAAGGTTACACTTTATTTTAAGGTGTCCTTGTTACAGTGTAATTATACACACTTAAGTACTGAGTAATAAAATAAAATAACTACATGTACTTACTATAGGGTTAGGGTAGGATTAGAGTTTGGTTTAGGGTTAGTTGCATGTAATTGTAACGTGTAACAAGGACACTGTAAAATAAAGTGTGACCAATTTTAATATAATGAAATAATAATATTAAAAATTGTGCATATGAGAAGTCAAACTGTATCGATCAGCCACAGGTCAAAGGTTAACTATTGTAGAACATTACTATATGTTTCTGAGTTGTCCAAACCATAACAGCCAATGAAAAAGATTAAGAATTGTATTGCAATGCCAGTTGGATTCGGACCTGCACTTCTCACACAAGTCTAAACCTACAAACACTAGACCACAGCTCAGATCCTCTAAATTTCCTTGAATAAGGGATCTAAACGCCCAGCGTTTTACCCGTAAAGAACTCTTCAGACTGCATGATGAAGCACCAGTGTGTGTTTAGAATCACAGAGGAAAGTTATGATTAAAAAAGCACGGTGGGTGGCAATAAATCAATATGTGAGACAGGCTGTCTTTGACTATCTCTGTTAAAGAAGAGAACAGTCGCGCGGGGACGTGATAGATGAAAGGTTTTTCAGACAAACATCAGAGCTCAGAGCAGTCGGAGTGGGGAAACATCACAAAGCTGGCTGTTTGTTAGCTCCTGACTGACGTAATCCATACAAAGCTTCCTAGTCGCAGACAAATGACTGACTTTATTGACAGCTTCTGCAAAAGCCTGTGGGAAGCTTTTTTTACTGTGACAAAAAATGGTCACACAAAGCAGAAAGAAGAAACGTTCCTTCAAAATCAGAAAGATGCTCTGTGATGGGAAGTGAGGTGACGCTTAAAGGGTTTTCTGAGGTAAAATGCTGTGTGAGGACCTTCGACAGGCAGCATTTCAGAATAATCCGACTCCATAATTTAACAAAATGACCTTCTAAGAAGGTCACGTCAAAATAAGATTAAAAAGTTTTCATTCTGCCTTCCAATAACACTGCTTGTGCTGGAACTTCGATGAACTCTACATTACTCCTGGATTGCATCAGGAAGTCTTCTAGTGAGGTTTTACAGCTTTCTGTCCAAATGTTAAAACATACTGTAGGTGCAACATACAACATTAAATTTTGCATGTGTCTACGGAGACGAGGGCACTCAAGTATTAATGTATGACAAACAGAAATCCTGTCAAGAACATACAGTACAGTATCTCACTCCAAAACCAAAAGGAAGAAATAATAAAAGAAATTAAGAAAATGAAGCAATTCTTACTGCATTGTTAAAAAAATTTTTATGACAATTAAGCACATTTCCCTAATTTTTATGCAACACAACAAAATACAATAAAATAAGATAAAATAAAATTCTTATTGTTGTAATTAAAAAAATAAATCCACACAAAAAAGCACAAAATGTTTTGAAAATGACAAAATATCTGAAACTGAAATGTCCATATGCATTATCAATTTAAATGAGTTTAAATGTCTTGAAAGTAATGTCAATGACAATGATCTGTGACATGTCAACGTAATGTCAATGACAATGAAAACAATGATCCTAAAACAGCCTTATTTTCATTTTTATTTTAAGTAAGTTAATGTTTTCATTACATTCGCCTTATATTATCATAGACCACACCAAGTGTATTTTTGAATAATTAAGAAATCCAAACAAGAAATTGCACTTTGGTTGTTTACTTCTTCACAAAGTTGCACGGGCGTTACTATCCATTAAAAGTTAATAGACGTGTGTTTTTCTTTGTCAAGACTGACAGGATGAGTGCAAGATGGAGATTTAGAGTCTGAAAATGTGAGAATCACAGCCTTCAACAAGCTGCAAGAATCTATTTAGAGCCATACTGACAAACAGTACCTGTAGATAAACTGTCTTTGTTCTAGTTCTCTTTCAATCTCCTGCCCTCATATATGGAGCAAATGGTATGCGTGTTGGTTAGCAACCATACATCCTGTCAAACGAAACAAGCTTTATTAGAAATCCCTCAAGTGAGTCTCCTTCTTAGCAGGGTTCAACCTCAAACAACCTTCCTTCTAATTCCCAAAAGCTGCTTTGCGTCACTGGCTTACCTAAGATGAGCGTGAGGTTACCAAGAAGACCTTCAGAGCTCAAATATTTCCTGGTCCATTGATTTTTGACGTGCTGACTTTCAGACCATCCTATCACTATAAACCTACTAATATCACACTCTGACACTCTGGTTATGTGTCTACAGAAGATTACAAATATATTCCCCTCTACTGAAGCTTTCAGCTTTCTTCACTCTTTAATGTGAAATTACAAAAAAAACACTTGCGCACTTGCATCTGAGTCAGTAACAATTTCAGAAAAGATGAGAAATCTTTAAAAAATCTAGTTACAAATTCGGAAATATATATATATATATATATATATAAGCAACTGTATATATATATATATATATATATACAGGGCTTGACATTAACTTTTTTGCTCACCAGCCACTGTGGCTAGTGGTTTTCCAAAGTTACTAGCCACTCAGCATTTTCACTGGCCAAAATTTTGTTGTTGGGAAATTTGTTGTTGGCTATATGTAAATGACCACTGTACACACCCAAATCAAGTCTACATGAAATGCATAACATGACAGGTCATCAAATAGTCCTATTTAGCTCTGATAAGGTTTTGTGTAAAGCTCCTTAATCAGAGAAACACCAACAGTTGCTTGTCTGGAAAAAAAAAGTTTTTCTTTTGGTGTAAATATAATTTATTCTCAAACGATATTCTCATCAGTGTTCTATTAGCTATGGCATATTTAAATCTAGCATATTTTGTGTACGAGCCCATATAGTAGCCTAGTGAAATATCCATATTTTCATGTGATTTGACATGATTTGTTTATTTTATTAAATATCAAAAATCTAAAAGGTGTGCATCATACCTGACACCTAGATGAACACTTTACAGTTGGTTTTATGACTGTAAGTCATTCTCTTCAAATGCTATTGAAGTTAGAAACGTGTATACCAATGTCGTATGTAACTTTAGAGACGGTCCCTAAATGCGCGACTATCGAACTTTATGCCAGTCTCATCAGATGCGCTATGGTTCTGCTGTGATCTTTGTTTGAGACTATTTTTGCTGCTGAAATAGAACAAAAACAGTCAATAACTGTATGATAAATTAATCTCCTACGAAGGCCTACATCGCACGTACATCTCTGCTTTGTTGTTTATGATGAGAGTGCAGATTTCAGTGAGTGAGAGCACGCTCTGAACAAAACTCCGGCGTTTCAGCGATGACTAATCTGAACGCCTCTGATTATTAGACATTGCATTCTTAAACTCAACAGACTCGCATGTAATTGTTTATAATGCGCAACGCGATTATAACAGATGCTTTTTGAGAAGACTACAATAAAATTCAACCCGCCAAAGTGGCTGTGTTACACGCCACAGCTGAAATCCACCCGCATATGGTGGGTTGGTGGTGTGACGGGAGAAATATAAAGGATTCAAGTGCAAGTGCAAAAATAAGTTTATTGAAGACCAGAGAGAAGATAATGAAAGTCCGCAGATGATGGTGTCGGAAAGCAGATGATGGTGTCAGAAAGCAGATGATGTTTCACAGCGCAGGGACCCAATGGACCACCCGAACCTCCGTCCCAGAAGAACCACGGTGAGTGTCCGATCTCTGGTGAAGTGCAGTAACCCGTGAGTGAAGATGATCCTCTGAGAGCTAGACAGAGCGATCCTCCAAACGACAGGCAGGCATGCAGCGATCCGAACCAGAGACAGAGAGGCCAGTCTGACAGACTGCAGCAGAACCTCTGTGAACTAGGCAGAGCGATCCTCCAAACGACAGACAGGCATGAAGTGATCCGAACAGGAAACAGAGATGGCCAGGCAGAACAGACTGCAATAGATCCTCCGTGAACTAGGCAGAGCGATCCTCCAAACGACAGGCAGGCACATGAACTCGGAACCTACAGAAGACTGACAAACACACCGTAACAATCCCAACGATCTGACAAACACAAGACGTACCACAATGAGTATAAATAGACCCAAGTAACAAGTGGCAGCTGGAGCTGTAATCAGCTAAGTGGTAATCAGCGGCCACACCCACAAGACACCTACACTCAAGCACAAACACAGAACAAAACGAGTCAGTGAATTCATGAACCGTGACAGTACCCCCTTCCCTAGGAGCGCCCCCTGGCGTTCCCCGAAGAGCTTACCCGTTGATTGTAATCATCAATCAGGGAGCATTCCAGAATGTACCTAGCAGGAACCCAACTTCTCTCCTCCGGACTGTAACCTTCCCAGTCCACCAAGTACTGAAATCCACGTCCCCTCCGTCTCGAGTCCAGAATGCGATTTACCGAATAAGTAGGTTCCCCATCTACGAGTCGTGGCGGGCGGGGGACCGGGACAGGAGGATTAATAGGTGAATGAAACACGGGTTTTAATTTGGAAACATGAAAGACGGAATGGATTCTCCTGTACGCTGGAGGAAGTTTGAGGTGGACTGCCACCGGATTAATGATCTTGGTGAATGTTCTTGGTTTAAAGTCACACCTTTTGACCAACGACGTAAACGGGAGGCTTCGACCGGTGGCGATCGGCCTTAGCCTTGGTGCGCGCTCCCACCTGGAGGAGAGTCTCACGGGCTCTGCTCCATGTGCGACGGCACCTCTGGACGAAGGCGTGAGCAGAGGGGACCGTGACTTCGGATTCCAGACTAGGAAAAATAGGTGGCTGGTACCCTAAACTACATTCAAACGGAGTGAGGCCCGTGGATGACACTGGTAACGAATTATGTGCGTACTCAACCATTGAGAGTTGTTGGCTCCAGGAGGAAAGATTCTTGGCAACCAAACATCGCAGCACTCTCTCCAAATCTTGGTTGGCTCGCTCCGTTTGACCATTGCTCTGGGGATGGAAACCCGAAGACAGACTGACCGTCGCCCCCAGTAATTTACAAAACTCTCGCCAGAATTTGGACACAAATTGGGGCCCCCTGTCGGAGACCACGTCCATCGGGAGGCCATGTAAGCGAAAGACGTGGTCTACAACAGCCACCGCTGTCTCCTTGGCAGAAGGTAATTTAGGCAAGGGAATAAAATGAGTCGCCTTCGAGAACCAGTCCACGACGGTAAAAACGACCGTCTTGCCCTGGGAGGGCGGGAGGGCAGTAATAAAATCTAGCGCTATGTGGGACCAGGGTCTCGAAGGGACGGACAGTGGTTGGAGTAACCCATCTGGAGGTTGATTGGAAGTCTTACCAGTGGCACAAACCGAGCAAGCCAAAACAAAACTCTGAATGTCACGAGCCATAGCTGGCCACCAGAATCGTTGTTTGACTAAAAAACTAGTACGGTTGACTCCTGGATGACATGCAACATTGGAGCAATGACCCCATCGGATGACGTCGGACAAACAACTGCCTCGGTGGGCCCCCGGGCGGAGGCGTTACCCCTTCTAAGGCCGGTTTGACCTTCGATTCGACCTCCCATGTGAGTGTGGAGACAATGATGCTCTCCCGTAAAATGCACTCGGGAGTAGACTGGTGTTCGGAGCGGTCAGAAACACGAGACAACGCGTCGGGTTTGATGTTCTTGGAACCCAGGCGGTAAGAGAGCGAAAAATCGAAGCGACTGAAAAACAGAGCCCACCGAGCCTGCCTGGAGTTAAGTCTTTTAGCGGATCTAATATATTCCAGGTTCTTATGATAGGTCCAGACGATAAAAGGTACCCCTGACCCCTCTAACCAATGACGCCACTCCTCCAACGCTAACTTGACCGCCAACAACTCTCTGTTACCAGTGTCATAGTTACGTTCGGCAGGCTATAGACGATGTGAAAAAAACACGCAAGGATGCATCTTGTCATCCGAGGAAGAGCACTGGGATAGAACCGCTCCTACCCCCACCTCTGACGCATCGACCTCCACCATTAACTGACGTGAAGGATCAGGGGTTATCAGAATGGGAGCCGAAACAAAGCGGCTTTTGAGTTTAGAGAATGTAGCCTCGGCTACACCAGACCACCTGAACGCAGTCTTGGGGGAGGTCAAGGCTGTCAGCGGCTAGATGGCTGAAATTGCGAATAAAACGCCGGTAGAAATTGGCAAACCCCAGAAACCTCTGTAGGGCCTTACGGGAATCTGGACTTGGCCAATCTACCACAGCCTTAACCTTCTCAGGATCCATGAGATGATGTAACCTAAGAAAGGAACAGACTGTGCATTAAAAGCGCATTTCTCCGCCTTGACAAAAAGCCCATTCTCTAGCAACCTCTGGAGCACTCAAGAAAATATCAGTATGTCATCCAGGTAGACATAAATGAACTTATCTACCATGTCTCTCAGCACGTCATTGACGAGTACTTGGAATACCGCAGGGGAGTTGGACAGCCCGAAGGTCATGACCAAATATTCAAAATGGCCCCTAGGGGTATTAAATGCCGTCTTCCACTCATCCCCTTCTCTTATGCGAACCAAATGATAAGCATTACGTAAGTCCAATTTAGTGAAGAAAGATGCTCCCTGCAACCTCTCGAAGGCGGAAGACATTAACGGCAAAGGATAGGTATTCTTTACTGTGATGTTGTTCAGCCCTCAGTAATTAATACAAGGTCGCAGAGAACCATCCTTCTTACCCACAAAAAAGAACCCCGCCCCCACTGGAGAAGAAGAGGGGCGGATGATCCCGGCTGCTAGAGAATCAGAAATGTATTTCTCCATGGCCTCCCTCTCTGGAACAGAAAGTGAGTATAACTTGCCCTTAGGCGGATGCATACCTGGCTGTAATTCTATAGCACAGTCATAGGGACGATGCGGAGGCAGAGAAGCAGCACGGGACTTACTGAACACTTCCTTCAGGTCGAGGTACTCAGCAGGCACGTTAGACAAATTCACCGACTCCTCCTGCAAGACAGAACTAGACACAGACGAACAAGCAGAAACAAGACATGACGCATAACACTCATTGCTCCAGGCCAGGCAGCACTGTATCCCCAATCCACCCTGGGGCAATGCTTGACCAACCAGGGATGGTCCAACACCACTGGAACCTGAGGAGAGTCCATGATCAGAAATGAAATGAGTTCAGTGTGATTACCGGAGGTGGTGAGTGACACAAGTTCCGTGCGGAGAGAGATACTGGGCAGCCTCTGACCATTGAGTGCGTTGACGGATATCTGGTTTGTGAGTGACGTGAGTGGTATGCCAAGCTGGTGAGCAAGCTTAGTGTCCATGAAATTACCTTCCGCCTCGGAGTCCAGAAGTGCCTGACAGGTGTGAGATTGGGTTGCCCATTGGAGTCTTACTGGAAGGAGAGTCGAAGATGAGGACTTCTTCATGGAGAGCCCGCCCGATAGTAGACTGTGTCGCTGCCGGTGACGAGCTGACTCTTGTGTCTGACTGGAACCGTGGACTGATGAGTGCGTTGCTCCACACGGTGAAGACGAGCATCAACTCGTAAAGCCAGGTCAATGAGTGCAGGCCGCACGTCCAGTCAACAGAGTCAATACAAATGCCACCTTCGAAGTCTCAGACGCGAAGGTAATCGGCTGAAGCAAGAAGAACAGCGAACACTTGTTCCGAAATGGTCGACAAAAATTAGGCTCACCGGAATAGGACTCTGGCGTCGGCAGACGTGGCTCGCGGTGATGTTCTGATGATGATGGAGTGGGAGGAACAGGCGGTGTTTGCGGTGCAGTGGGACCCCGAAGTAGTTGGAGCTGTTGGGTGAGCTCGGACACCTGCGCTACCAAAGCTTGGACCGCCTGGCCCGTAACGGCCATCTGCTCATCCTGCCGATCCATACGGGAAGCACATCTGGACAGATATTCAGATAGCTCTGGGGCACTCGTTGAATCCATAGTGTTCAGATCGTTCTGTGACGGGAGAAATACAAAGGATTCAAGTTCAAGTGCAAAAATAAGTAGACCCAAGTAACAAGTGGCAGCTGGAGCTGTAATCAGCTAAATGGTAATCAGCGGCCACACCCACAACCACACAGACACCTACACTCAAGCACAAACACAGAACAAAATGAGTCAGTGAATTCATGAACCGTGACAGGCGGGTGTTAATGTCAAGCCCTGTATATATATATATATATATATATATACAGTGGGGAGAACAAGTATTTGATACACTGCCGATTTTCCTACTTACAAAGCATGTAGAGGTCTGTAATTTTTATCATAGGTACTCTTCAACTGTGAGAGACGGAATCTAAAACAAAAATCCAGAAAATCACATTGTATGATTTTTAAATAATTAATTTGCATTTTATTGCATGACATAAGTATTTGATCACCTACCAACCAGTGAGAATTCCGGCTCTCACAGACCTGTTAGTTTTTCTTTAAGAAGCCCTCCTGTTCTCCACTCACTACTTGTATTAACTGCACCTGTTTGAACTCGTTACCTGTATAAAAGACACCTGTCCACACACTCAATCAAACAGACTCCAACCTCTCCACAATGGCCAAGACCAGAGAGCTGTGTAAGGACATCAGGGATAAAATTGTAGACCTGCACAAGGCTGGGATGGGCTACAGGACAATAGGCAAGCAGCTTGGTGAGAAGGCAACAACTGTTGGTGCAATTATTAGAAAATGGAAGAAGTTCAAGATGACGGTCAATCTCCCTCGGTCTGGGGCACCACGCAAGATCTCACCTCGTGGGGCATCAATGATCATGAGGAAGGTGAGGGATCAGCCCAGAACTACACGGCAGGACCTGGTCAATGACCTGAAGAGAGCTGGGACCACAGTCTCAAAGAAAACCATTAGTAACACACTCTGCCGTCATGGATTAAAATCCTGCAGCACATGCAAGGTCCCCCTGCTCAAGCCAGCGCATGTCCAGGCCCGTCTGAAGTTTGCCAATGACCATCTGGATGATCCAGAGGAGGAATGGGAGAAGGTCATGTGGTCTGATGAGACAAAAACAGAGCTTTTTGGTCTAAACTCCACTCGCCGTGTTTGGAGGAAGAAGAAGGATGAGTACAACCCCAAGAACACCATCCCAACCGTGAAGCATGGAGGTGGAAACATCATTCTTTGGGGATGCTTTTCTGCAAAGGGGACAGGACGACTGCACCATATTGAGGGGAGGATGGATGGGGCCATGTATCGCGAGATCTTGGCCAACAACCTCCTTCCCTCAGTAAGAGCATTGAAGATAGGTCGTGGCTGGGTCTTCCAGCATGAGAACGACCCGAAACACACAGCCAGGGCAACTAAGGAGTGGCTCCGTAAGAAGCATCTCAAGGTCCTGGAGTGGCCTAGCCAGTCTCCAGACCTGAACCCAATAGAAAATCTTTGGAGGGAGCTGAAACTCCGTATTGCCCAGCAACAGCCCCGAAACCTGAAGGATCTGGAGAAGGTCTGTATGGAGGAGTGGGCCAAAATCCCTGCTGCAGTGTGTGCAAACCTGGACAAGAACTACAGGAAACGTATGATCTCTGTAATTGCAAACAAAGGTTTCTGTACCAAATATTAAGTCCTGCTTTTCTGATGTATCAAATACTTATGTTGTGCAATAAAATGCAAATTAATTACTTAAAAATCATACAATGTGATTTTCTGGATTTTTGTTTTAGATTCCGTCACTCACAGTTGAAGAGTACCTATGATAAAAATTACAGACTTCTACATGCTTTGTAAGTGGGCAAACCTGCAAAATCGGCAGTGTATCAAATACTTGTTCTCCCCACTGTGTATATATATATATATATATATATATATATAGGGCCAAATCCATATTAAACCCTACATGCTTTGTAAGTGGGCAAACCTGCAAAATCGGCAGTGTATCAAATACTTGTTCTCCCCACTGTGTATATATATATATATATATATATATATAGGGCCAAATCCATATTAAACCCTACGGATTAAGAATGATGAACTTTAATGACATCCCATTTTTAATCCGTAGGGCCCACCCTTTGCAGCTATAACAGCTTCAACTCTTCTGGGAAGGCATTCCACAAGGTTTAGGAGTGTGTTTATGGGACTTTTTGACCATTCTTCTTGAAGTGCATTTGTGAGGTCAGGCACTGATGTTGGACAAGAAGGCCTGGCTCGCAGTCTCCACTCTAATTTATCCCAAAGGTGTTGTATCGGGTTGAGGTCAAGACTCTGTGCAGGCCAGTCAAGTTCCTCCACACCAAACTCGCTCATCCATGTCTTTATGGACCTTGCTTTGTGCACTGGTGCGCAGTCATGTTGGAACAGGAAGGGGCCATCCCCAAACTGTTCCCACAAAGTTGGGAGCATGAAATTGTCTAAAATGTCTTGGTATGCTGAAGCATTAAGAGTTCATTTCACTGGAACTAAGGGGACAAGCCCAACCCCTGAAAAACAACCCAACACCATAATCCACCCTCCACCAAACTTTACACTTGGCACAATGCAGTCAGGCAAATAACGTTCTCCTGGCAACCGCCAAACCCAGACTCGTCCATCGGATTGCCAGACAGAGAAGCGTGATTTGTCACTCCAGAGAACATGTCTCTAGAGTCCAGTGGTGGTGTGCTTTACACCACTGTATCCGATGCTTTGCATTGCACTTGGTGATGTAAGGCTTGGATGCAGCTGCTCGGCCATGAAAACACATTCCATGAAGCTCTCTATGAACTGTTCTTAAGATAATCTGAAGGCCACTTGAAGTTTGGAGGTCTGTAGCTATTGACTCTGCAGAAAGTTGACGACTTCTGCGCACTGTGCGCCTCAGCATGCGCTGACCCCGCTCTGTGATTTTACGTGGCCTACCACTTCGTGGCTGAGTTGCTGTTGTTCCCAATTGCTTCCACTTTGTTATAATACCACTAACAGTTGACCGTGGAATATTTAGTAGTGAGGAAATTTCACAAATGGACTTATTGCACAGGTGGCAACCTATGATGGTACCATGCTTGAATTCACTGAGCTCCTGAGAGCGACCCATTCTTTCACAAATGTTTGTAGAATCCGTCTGTATGCCTAGGTGCTTGATTTTATACACCTGTGGCCATGGAAGTGATTGGAACACCTGAATTCAATGATTTGGAGGGGTGTCCCAATACTTGTACAATATAGTGTATATTATTGAAAAACGTTTTCAGCAAATTAGGATTTAATTAATATCTCTCTCTCTCTCGCTCTCTCTCTCTCTCTCTCTCTCTCTCTCTATATATATATATATATATATATATATATTAAATGAGATATTAAATGTGGAAAAAGTGAAGCGATGTGAATACTTTCCGGATGCACTGTAATGTAGTTATTTTAATGCATTTTAATCTGTTATTTTGTAAATAAATTAATAAGTCAAATCAAACTTCCTAATGCCTCCCCCAATCTTATTTGCTTAAAGGGTTAGTTCAACCAAAAATGAAAATTCTGTCATTAATTACTGACCCTCATGTCTGTCACAGTCATCTGTCACCTTCAGCACTACATCACCCAGAATCCTTCTCGGTCCACCACCTGTACGCATTCGTTGAACGCCGGCTCTGTCATATTCTCGCGCATGCATCGTGGTGCTTCATGAGTTCACGTCAGAGGCCAAGACGGAAGACAAGAACTTGTTGAATAAAGTCGTTATTTTGATTTTATTTTTTTTGCGCACAAAAACTATTCTCGTCGCTTCATAAAATTATTGTAGAACCACTGTAGTGAGATGGACTTTTTAACGACGTCTTTAGTACCTTTTATAGGTCTTGAGGGAGGAAATGTCATTGCTGCCAATGGAGGTCTTTCTGAGCAAGCGGATTTCAACAAAAATATCTTAATTTGTGTTCCGATGAACAAAGGTCCTACGGATGTCAAACGACATGAGGGTAAGTAATTAATGACAGAATTTTCATTTTTGGGTGAACTAACCCTTTAAGAAGTTGTCGCTTGACGAATCTGCATACTGTTTGCCTGTAGTGTGGCATGAATGGATATTCAGCGAAATAGCTTTAAAAAATTGTGTATATATATATATATATATATATATGCATTGTAGCCGGAATAAGCTACAATGTGGCCCAGACTTGATGCCGTTCAGCCAATGGCTGCCTATGTAGGACTTATCAATTTATTGACCGATAATATCATAAAATCTGTTGTGGACACTGTTCCAGAAGTGTCTGCCTGTTTGAGTTCTGCTATTAAATGTGCCACACACTATTAAATTTGACTATTGAAATGGCACTATTGATTTGCTTCAAAACATATCAGTCATAATACGAATCATAAAACTTTACCACAGAGAAAAGATAAGGGACTAGAAAATCAGACAAGAAATAAAACTACACAAAGCAACAATGAACCATGCAGTGTTTCCCTTTTTTAAAAATGCTTTTGTAAATGGTATTTGCATTCCCAGAAAAAAAGGTGGATAACAATCCTACTCTTTCATGATCAACACATCAGGCTATATGGTCCCAGTGGAGCATCAGATGATGGGTTTAAGACCCTCTCTCCCTCTCTCCCTCTCTCTCTCTCTCTCTCTCTCTCTATTCCAGGGCTATATCGCAGCATTTCTCTTGTGTGCATCAGAAAAGAATAATTCAATGACATTTACTGCTCCTCTATCAGTGACTCTGCTTCCACTGGGAGAAAACATGCAATCTGACGCAAAGTGAATATTTACCCTGCTGTTCTGACTCTCTGGCTAGAAAGAGTGGGCAGGTCTGGCATTTACAATGTCGGCATAATGCACTCGTCAAAAAAATTACTTTCACACATTTGGACGCTTTAATTATAGACTACCATTCACTAAAAACAAGCTACCAGTGTCTCTTGACCAGTGCGGTAACACTGCACACTTTCCATTTTCATAATGTTTGTAATTTCATTTAGAGCTTGAGGGTTTCTGCAAATCATATGGCACTGTCAACACATCAGGGTGGCGTCGCGTGTGTCATTGGAGATGGCATTTAGAATGCAGGTGGTGGCTTTACCCAGAGGTCAGATGATGGACACATGCAGGCATATCCATCTGTGTAATGTGTTTGGACAGACAGAGTGAGACACCGATGTCCTTTGCGGCAAAATGAGCTGATCATGCATTAACGCATCCCATCCAGAAACCACATGACTTCTACTGGGCTGCACAAAACGGTGGATGTTCACTAATCATTCCAGACATGGGGAAAGTGTTCATGATGGGATTCTGGCGCAGGAGGGAAACTGGATGTGTTTCAAATTGCTGTGAACTGTCAATAAAAAGCGTACTAACCAATATTGAACATCAAAAGCGACAGATTTGAGACGCTTCTTATCAGCAGTAATGTTGACGGTCACTCAAATATGCCACACAAGAGAAAGGAAGGAGGAAAGGAAGGAGGGAGGAAAGGAAGGAGGGAGGAAAGGAAGGAGGGAGGGGGGGAGGAAAGGAAGGAGGGAGGGGGGGAGGGAAGGAAGGAGGGAGGAAGGAGGGAGGGAGGGGGGGGAAGGAAGGAAGGAAGGAGGGAGGGAGGGAGGGAAGGAAGGAGGGAGGGAGGGAGGGAAGGAAGGAGGGAGGGAGGGGAGGGAGGGAAGGAAGGAAGGAGGGAGGGAGGGAGGGAAGGAAGGAGGGAGGGAGGGAGGGAAGGAAGGAGGGAGGGAGGGAGGGAGGGAGGGAAGGAAGGAAGGAAGGAGGAAGGAAGGAAGGAGGGAGGGAGGGAAGGAGGGAAGGAGGGAGGGAGGGAGGGAAGGAGGGAGGGAGGGAGGGAAGGAGGGAAGGAGGGAAGGAGGGAAGGAGGGAAGGAGGGAGGGAGGGAGGGAGGGAGGGAGGGAAGGAGGGAGGGAGGGAAGGAGGGAGGGAAGGAGGGAGGGAGGGAAGGAGGGAGGGAGGGAGGGAGGGAGGGAAGGAAGGAAGGAGGGAGGGAAGGAAGGAGGGAGGGAGGGAAGGAAGGAGGGAGGGAGGGAAGGAAGGAGGGAGGGAGGGAAGGAAGGAGGGAGGGAAGGAAGGAGGGAGGGAGGAAAGGAAGGAAGGAGGAGGGAGGGAGGAAAGGAAGGAAGGAAGGAAGGAGGGAGGGAGGGAGGAAAGGAAGGAAGGAAGGAGGGAGGGAGGGAGGAAAGGAAGGAGGGAGGGAGGAAAGGAAGGAGGGAGGGAGGAAAGGAAGGAGGGAGGGAGGAAAGGAAGGAGGGAGGGAGGAAAGGAAGGAGGGAGGGAGGAAAGGAAGGAGGGAGGAAAGGAAGGAGGGAGGGAGGGAGGAAAGGAAGGAGGGAGGGAGGGAGGAAAGGAAGGAGGGAGGGAGGGAGGGAGGAAAGGAAGGAGGGAGGGAGGAAAGGAAGGAGGGAGGGAGGAAAGGAAGGAGGGAGGGAGGAAGGGAAGAAAGGAAGAAAGGAAGAAAGGAAGGAAGGGAGGAAAGAAAGGAAGGAAGGAAGGAGGGAGGAAGGAAGGAAGGAGGGAGGGAGGGAGGAAAGGAAGGAAGGAAGGAGGGAGGGAGGGAGGAAGGAAGGAAGGAGGGAGGGAGGGAGGAAAGAAAGGAAGGAGGGAGGGAGGAAAGGAAGGAGGGAGGGAGGAAAGGAAGGAGGGAGGGAGGAAAGGAAGGAGGGAGGGAGGGAGGGAGGGAGGGAGGGAGGAAAGGAAGGAGGGAGGGAGGGAGGAAAGGAAGGAGGGAGGGAGGGAGGGAGGAAAGGAAGGAGGGAGGGAGGAAAGGAAGGAGGGAGGGAGGGAGGAAAGGAAGGAGGGAGGGAGGGAGGAAAGGAAGGAGGGAGGGAGGAAAGGAAGGAGGGAGGGAGGAAAGGAAGGAGGGAGGGAGGAAAGGAAGGAGGGAGGGAGGAAAGGAAGGAGGGAGGGAGGAAAGGAAGGAGGGAGGGAGGAAGGAAGGGAGGAAAGAAAGGAAGGAAGGAAGGAAGGGAGGGAGGAAGGAAGGAAGGAAGGAAGGAAGGAAGGAAGGAAGGAAGGAAGGAAGGAAGAATATATTGTATATTTGTAACTCACACTCACACTAATTTGAACTAAGTTTACCAAACTTGGTCAAAACATTGTTTAGTCAGTCTGCATCGATGAGTCCGTGGTCAATTAATGTGGCGTACTCGCTCATCAATTTTACACAAGCCTACAACAAACCATCCAATTACTGTTGAAATGAAAGCTGCCTAATGTGAGTCCAGCGAAATGTTTGAAAACATCAATTCCGACGACACTGGCCACTTCCAGCAAAAAAAAAAAAAAAAAGTTTGCCAGTGGCTAACTTCTAAAATAAAATACTAACCTACCCCACAAAAGCTCTCAAGAGATGACTTTCCATTTTTGAGATTTCACAACAAAAAGGTCAAATTTTCACAAAGTCCTTTAGAAAAAGAGCTTAGCAGTCCTCCAGTACAATGGAGAAGAAAAAAGTAAAACATTTCAAATGTCCATTTATCATTGGTGGAAAAAACACCTGGAGTGTGAGCAAGCTCTTTTTTAATGTCTAGAATATTAATGGACTAATGAATGGTGAATTTCACACCATGGGGCTGATTTCATGCCATACGTCCTCCAGCAATGCCAACCTGCACACTAAAACTCTCTTTTATATCAACACCAGAAACGCTGTGTCCTCCTGACTGTTTGACTGCCTTCAATATTTTATAAAGAGGGATATTTGGAGTAAATGGAGATGGTTGATAACATTGATGTTTTTCCCTGCACAGTGCGCACAGTGATATGGAATCTGACATTGGCTGCTGCATAGCTCAAACTCTTTGGACCGTTTTTCCTATATTTTAATAAAACATGTGCATGGCTACTTCCTGCATTGAAAGCCTGATTCAGGCCATTACTGTTTGCTCGACTGCCACAGAAGTGCAATCGCATGACAGGTTTCTCAACAGGAAAAAACTGTTGCCCTACTCCAAAAGGTCACCTTTTATCAAGATGAAATCATTCAAGCTCAGAAACAGGGAATTAAAAAGAGCATACTGCATATTATTCTCCTCATAAAACATAATAGCTTGAAAATACAGAAGCTGGAAGCATAGGATTGAAGGTATTATATTTCAGTCAGGTCCACTTAAGTCAGAAACACCATAGACAAACTTTTAGTCAGCTTTTTTATTGGAATATTTTCAAAATTTACATTTGGCGATATGGCTCTGTTCTAAATTCCCCATCCTTTTCATGAGCTCCATGAAAAGCCAAGACAGGGAACAGCAGCAGCTTCTGGGGACAACCTCCCATTTTTTAAACTAAGGGCAGCGTAAATCCCCCAACAGACCATACCAGGCAATCCTCCCTGGCTCTTCCTGCTAAATCAAAGAGCCAACAGAGGATCCAAAAGAGCGTTTCAGGAAGCTAATCCAACTGAATTTAATTGTAAAGAGCCAATCGATCTACGTGAAGCTAGCATGAGGAATGAAACTAGAGCTAATGATAGAAGTAATTTATATTTAGTAAATGGGCTCAACAGCTACTGAAGCTATAATATTCAATTTTCAAGCCACAGATCAGGGAGCAGCACTCATAGCTTTTCTTATGGATGGCTCGAGCATCGGGCCAGAGGTAACGTTCATAAGCGGCTAAAGACTATCACCTCATGGCCTTCAATGTAGAGACAGGAGTGGAGGAAGCAGTTGCAGTTGTAGCAGCCCCTATGCGCAGAGAATGAGCCGTATAACGCTCTGAGGGAAGCTTGCAGTATTGGCAGAGCAGGCGCAGACAGGAGGCAAGCCAGGCTCTGGACATGGGCTTTCCCTCCTCCATGGCAAATAATGGGTCCTGCTGACCAGCTTGTGGACGGCTCCTCAGGTAGGCCAACATAGATGACATAAAAAGCAGAGTTAGATTCAGAGATAAAAACAACTGTTCATCCCCTTTTCCTATCAGTTTAGTGTGCTTAGAATTATGGTGAAGTGGTAAGAATAAATTGATACATCAGAAATGTGAGGTCATGTGACGGATTAAAAGAACCTGTGGAAAACTCACCACCTGAGAAAGCGTAGAAAGCCATGAGCAAAACGTATCTTAGCAATAGATAAGGATAAGGCCCAAAGAACACCTCTATCATCTTTAAACTATCGCTTTAAGAATACCATATTTCCAATAGCAACTATAGCTTAAAGTCCTCATGAAATCAAAATTGACCCTATTTACTTTGTTAGCACACATTACAGGTCTTAGGGTGAACAATTAATCCGTGCAAGTTGAGACACAGAGAAAAAAAAAAATATATATATATATATATATATTATTGTTCGTCGTGGTAATCTTTAATCAAAATCTGAAAAGTTACTTCCGGTCTGGAATGGCATTCCTTTCCGATGACGTCATTTTGACGGCTTGGGTTTGAATATCCTTAACCACTCCCCTCCAACCGTTAGTCTGCTATGAGCGAGAGATGGAGAGGAGGTGCGCTGAAGTAACCCCGCCCACTATTCAATATTCCGTTTTACTTGGAAATACATCACAGTACTGAAGAAAACTCAGTTGCTACTTACGGTTCACAGGGACTTTAAAGAACCAATATCAACTATAGCTTTAAGGCAAGCACGTTTCCAAATAGCACCTACAGCTTTAAGAACAAGCGTGTTTCCAATATCAAATACAGCTTTAAGAACAAGCGTGTTTCCAATATTAACTACAGCTTTAAAGGAACATTCCACTTTTTTTGAAAATAGGCTCATTTTCCAACTCCCCTAGAGTTAAACAGTTGAGTTTTACCGTTTTCGAATCCATTCAGCCGATCTCCGGATCTGGTGGTAGAACTTTTAGCATAGCTTAGCATAGATCATTGAATCTCATTAGACCGTTAGCATCTCGCTCAAAAATGACCAAAGACTTTCGATATTTTTCCTATTTAAAACTTGACTCTTCTGTAGTTTCATCCTGTAGTAAGACCGACGGAAAATTAAAAGTTGCGATTTTCTAGACCGATATGGCTAGGAACAATAATCTCATTCCTGCGTAATAATCAAGGAACTTTGCTGCCGTACCATGGGTGTAGCAGGCGCAATGATATTTTCCAGAGCCCAAGACACAAAAACCCAGTGAAACGTTTGCCAAATGATATAATTACAGCATCAACTGGTGTGCTCTGCTTTCGTTGAGAAATAGCCTGTAATGTTAGACCTTGAACCGCCACACTCCGGGTAAGTTTAAATAATGCCCTGATATAATTCTGATGAAAATGCAGCTGCTTGGTTCGTACTTCGTATGTAAATAGTGAATACATTGTTTGCAAAATCATGATAATGCTCACATTGTGCATTAGCCAACACATGACTCATCTCACTCAAAAGCAAACATAGAAATTGCTGTAGCTCCGTTTGATATGCGAATACAAAAGCGAACGGCAATTTCACTTTAAAGAGCCTTGTGTATAGTCACTTCATGATGAACTGATAAAGCAGACCGCTCAAAAATGCATAGTGATATAGCACAGGAAAACCAATAAGATCACTTGTCCTGATTGCAAAGCAGCGTGCAGTGGAAGCAGCCAAGCAGGCAGACTGAACTGAAGCCACGCTTAAGTAAGGCGCCCTGATTGAGAGTTGCCAATTAAGTGCATAGGAATCAGATCAGCTGATATGGGCGGAGTTGGAATTTTTCCAATCAGCTGATAGCGGAGCTTGACTACGCGGCCTGCCTGAACTAACACAGAATGCTTGATTAATATACAGAATAGAGTAACAAACTTGACAACTTGACAACATTTTTCAGTGTATGTTTTTGTGTTGTTGTGTGGTTTCTAGGATGTCCTGGATGATTGCAAGGGTGTTGCTAGGTGGTTGTTTACTGACCCAAGTCAAAATAAATCTGGTCTCTAGATATGGCTTATGTCCCTCCTTCAATGAAAGAAATGCAATTTTTAGCTGTTCTAAACTCTGTTAGGTGAAAACTATGGGAATAAAACGAACTTTGACCTGCTTAAATTAAATGATGCAGTGGTCCATTGACATTTAATGACTTTTAAATGGCCAGGAATCAGGTTTCCTGACATTTATATTTGCCTGATTTCAATGCTGGGGAAATACATAAAGCAAAGCCTGAAAGCATACACAAGCCCTAAATACAATATAGCTAGATCTAAATCTGGAAGATATCCCCCAGCTCTAAAAAGAAGTTAAAGGGATAGTTCACCCAAAAATGAATATTACCCCATATATTAAATAATGTCCAGGCTAATCCAAGCTTTATAATGGCAGTGAATGGGAGCCCAAAATCTGAAGCCCAAAAAAGTGCATCCATCCATTATAAAAGTAATCCACTTTGTCAAAGTCATTAACTTCAAGGGTTAATAAAGGCCTTCTGAAGCGAAGCGATGCGTTTTTGTAAGAAAAATATCCATATTTAAAACTTTATAAAGTAAAATATCTAGTTTCCGATATTTAACTTACAAAGAAAGTGTAACACCTCTCGCAGTTCAAACGCTTACGCTACGTCCGACGTCAGTAACGCTTTATTCGTAAGTTGAATACGGAAGCCGGTCTTGCAGAAGCTAGATATTTTACTTTATAACGTGTTAAATATGGATATTTTTCTTACACAAACGCATCGCTTCGCTTCAGAAGGCCTTTATTAACCTTGCTGTGCTAGCAATAAACATGTTGAAAATAATACACTTTAAACATGTTTGTCACCAGAATCTTAAAGAAGGCTTTTATTAATCAAATCAAGGGGTGAATTACTCACCTACTGCTTTAAAACAGATATCTGTTGGGCATGATTCAAGTTAAACGCACAATAGCAGGCACACAAATACTTCATATTTAGTATATATTACTAAAAATGGCCGATTAAGCAGTTTATATTTTAAAATCTAAGTTTAAGTTTTGTTCTGTGTAAATTAAATAACATTTGGATGTAAACAGAGCGTCCTGCAGATCACCTTTATGAGATTGTCCGGGTCTGGAGTCATCAAGCACAGCATCAGCATCGGCATCCTTATCTGACTTTATTTTGGTTTGGTCCAGATTTCTCTGCAGTTGTTGTACGTTGTAAAAAAAATAAATATTCGCTGAATATCCATTCACGCCAGACTACAGGCAAACAGTATGCAGATTCGTCAAGCAAATTTATTAAAAATAAAAAATGGAAAAAAATCAAAAGTTTTCACAGCCTTTGCCATGACACTCAAAATTAAGCTCAGGTGCATCCTGTTTCCACTGATCATCCTCAAGATGTTTCTACAACTTGATTGGAGTCCACCTGTGGTAATTTCAGTTGATTGGACATGATTTGGAAAGGCACACACCTGTCTATATAAGGTCTCACAGTTAACAGTGCATGTCAGAGGACAAACCAAGCCATAAAGTCCAAGGAATTGTCTGTAGACCTCCGAGACAGGATTGTATCAAGGCACAGATCTGGGGAAGGGTACAGAAAATATTCTGCTGCATTGAAGGGCCCAATGAGCATAGTGGCCTCCATCATCCGTAAATGGGAGTTTGGAACCACCAGGACTCTTCCTAGAGCTGGCCGCCCAGCCAAACTGAGCAATCGGGGGAGAAGGGCCTTAGTCAGGGAGGTGACCAAGAACCCGATGGTCACTCTGACAGAGCTCCGGCGTTTCTCTAGGGAGAGAGGAAAACCTTCCAGAAGAACAACCATCTCTGCAGCACTCCACCAATCAAGCCTGTATGGTAAAGTGGCCAGACGGAAGCCACTCCTCAGTAAAAGGCACATGACTCAGTAAAAGCTCGCCTGGAGTTTGCCAAAAGGCACCTGAAGGACTTTCAGACCATGAGAAACAAAATTCTCTGGTCTGATGAAACAAAGATTGAACTCTTTGGCCTGAATGGCAAGCTTCATGTCTGGATGAAACCAGGCACCGCTCATCACCTGGCCAATACCATCCCTACAGTGAAGCATGGTGGTGGCAGCATCATGCTGTAGGGATGTTTTTCAGCGGCAGGAACTGGGAGACTAGTCAGGATCGAGGGAAAGATGAATGCAGCAATGTACAGAGACATCCTTGATGAAAACCTGCTCTGGACCTCAGACTAGGGCGAAGGTTCGTCTTCCAACAGGACAACTACCCTAAGCACACAGCCAAGATAACAAAGGAGTGGCTACAGGACAACTCTGTGAATGTCCTTGAGTGGCTCAGCCAGAGCCCAGACTTGAACCCAATTGAACATCTCTGGAGAGATCTGAAAATGGCTGTGCACCGATGCTTCCCATCCAACCTGATGGAGCTTGAGAGGTCCTGCAAAGAAGAATGGGAGAAACTGCTCAAAAATAGGTGTGAAAAGCTTGTAGCATCATACTCAAAAAGACTTGAGCCTGTAATTGGTGCAAAAGGTGCTTCAACAAAGTATTGAGCAAAGGCTGTGAATACTTATGTACATGTGATTTTTTTTTTTTTTGTTTCCTTTTTTTTTTTTTTTTTTAATAAATTTGCAAAGATTTCAAACAAACTTCTTTCACATTGTCATTATGGGGTATTGTTTGTACAATTGAGGAAAATGAATTAAATCCATTTTGGAATAAGGCTGTAACATAACAAAATGTGGAAAAAGTAAAGCGCTGTGACTATTTTCCGGATGCACTGTGTATGCATATTTATTTGAATATTTAGTAAACTAGCTTTTTTTTACCAAGAATTTACAATATTCACGTGAGTCGTACTTCAGTTCAGAAAATACAGAAACCAGTATAAATTTAGTCAAATCAATCAACAATCATTAACCCTACGTATGAGCACTAGTAACTAGTAACCTAAATTCAGGAGAAAATAATGACAATGGTTAATTTATACAGTCACCTGAAACCAAATATTGTCCCTTTCCTCCTCCAGTCTGGTGGCAGCATTACTGCAGAAACATCATGAAATACTGCTAGTCTATTTAACAGGAAGATGGTAGAGCACAATTAATTGTACTATCACTTTAATCTTGTCATTTAATTAAGCAATTTGTCAATACACTTGGTGTAGCATTGCCCCTATGTTTGCAAACATGATCAATTTATCTCAGTAATAACCCTGGGACAGTTTATATTGAGGGATAAATGCCGGTGGTCCTGTGTGATATCTTTGGGGGCTTTGAATGCTTATGCTTCGGAGTAATTGTTGATCTTGATTAACCACTTAGCTATTTGTCAACTGCCTATATTTTTGTTCCTGAAAACCAGTGTTTATGATTTCAATCAGTCCTTCAACATCATCTGTTGTCTTATGTTTTGTTGTGAAAATCCCACAGCACTGATAAAAGGCATTTTCTGATGTTAGTGGTGGGCTGACATCTCATTTTTCATTTCACTTCCCCCCCTCCACACACACACACACAAACACACACACAGTACTACCATTGAAAAGTTTTGAGTCAGTTGAGTCAGTAAGATTAAAAAAAGTAACAGTAAAGAAATGTATAATGTTACAAAAGATTTCTATTTTAAATAAATAATTTTGAACTTTCTACTCAAAGAATTTATTCCTGTTATAACATATCTGAATTTTTCCTGATAGCAATGGTCTTCAGCCAAAATGCTTTTGAAATAAATGTAGTCAAACTTTAAATCTGGGTCACTGAGAATGAAATGTATGCTTAAAGGGGGGTCTAATGCTATTTCATGCATTCTGACTTATTTACACTGTTAAACAGTTGGATTCTCATGCTAAACATGGCCAAAATTTCAACAACAAAAAAACAATGTATTTCTGTGCCAAATACACTCCTTCAGGATTCGAATAAGTTTCGGAAAGTTTTTTTCAAGTATGTCCCTGTATGACGTCATAAAGGGTGGAATTGCTTGTATGGGCACATCTCCTGTATGAGAACCAGAGTGAGAGCAAGAGCGCGCCCATCAACGAGCTTCATTCGGTTTACGGGAGCCGTCGGCAGCGCTGTCATTTTGTTTTTAGAACACGAAATCAACAATGTCACTAAAGAAGTGTGTTTTTGGTTGTGAGGGAAAGATAAACTTGTTCAGCTTCCCAAATAACCCAGCGTTAAGGAAACAGTGGATGCAGTTTGTTTTTCTGGAGCAGCAACAGAGTTCTGCAAGTGTGTTTGTTTGTTCCTGGTCACGAGTCGAAACTGCAGGCGGTGAGTGAAACTGCATCAAATCTCTGTGTTTTGTTGGAAATGGTAAGTGCATATAATGTAAACAACACGAACGTATAGTGAATCGAAAGTTGTCATGCCATGATGTATTTTATGTGTGTGTGTGTGTGCTTGTGACTCTTTAGCTCCGCCCACTGCACGCCTGCACGAGCTCGGCTGTTTTCGGAATGAATCTGTACAGCGTATCTGTCTTTTATAAATATGATAAAACTAAAGACTATTCGGAGATATGAAGCATGCAATAATACTCTATAGGTACTCAAGATTAACATGAGATTGGCAGAAACTGTGTGTTATGTACCCTTTAAAATTGTTGATTGGCTACGACCCTTGACTTGGGAATGGTGAAGGATAAGTGATTAATACTGGGAAGGGATCTCAATTTAAACCAGAAATGACTCAAATATATCTTTGATTGGATTTATGAATAAATCTATGACTGGGTTTGGACAGTACTTGCTTTTTAGGCAAAACAATGAATGATGCAACCTGAAGCGGGTATTGCGTCATACATGATATGAATTGCATAATGTTATTCCTAGAAGTCATATATGATGCAATCATAGCGAAGCTTACAGTACATCACTCTACTGAACAAATTGCCCAGATAGCAGACCAACACTGAATCAACATTGAATCAATGTTAATGCATCAACCAAATTATCATTGAATCAATGTTGAAATTTAACATTGATTCTTCATCAGGTTTGCACCCTGAAATGTTATTTCAACGATGAAAAATAGATCAAGATGGACATAAAATCAATATTTTTCAACCTTAATTAAATCACTTATTTAACATTGAATCAACATAAAAACAATATCAAATCAATCTTGCTTTATGTACAGCAGGATTCTATGGCAGTTAATTGTCTGTTTTTTTCAATCAAAGACCACATAGGGCTGCAGTTAATATGGTTCTGAATCAAAGAGTCACTCAAAGTAAACAACTTCCTTCAGTTTAAGTGCAAATGTGTTTATGCCCCCACAGTTTGAACAGGAATTAACATCACATTCAGGAAAAACAAGTGGCTCTAAAATGGCATTTCATGGTGACTCAACATTTAGGCCTGGTTTCACAGACAGGGTTTAGATTAAGTCAGAATTATGCCTTAGGACATTTAAGTAGCTTTTATAAACCTGCCTTAAAAAACATTACTGATGTGCATCTTGAGACAAAACAACGGCACTGATATATTTTAAGATACAGTGTGTCAGTGCAAGTTTATTTCAGTTAAAACAGCTCAAACATGCATTTTAGTCTGGAACTAGCTTAAGCCTTGTTTGTGAAACCAGGGGAAAGATCTTAAAATACAACTTAAGTACAGAATATAATAAAATGAATGACAAAGTGACTTAAAACAATTACATGGAATTGTTGATTCTGACTTTATAAAGCAATGCCAGGAGAAAAGCCTGGAAAACCATGACAACATAAATGCAACCTGAATCTGTAAAATGGAAGTAAATGCAAATGGAAACTCACCAACAAAGACAAAAACACAGTACCACAGACTGAAACACTACCACAGTTCACTGTTCAGGACTTGAAGCTTTTCAAGGATCGAAGCTACTCTTCTGATGCCAAAAGGATGTCCTTAACTCATTAAATTGATACTCTGATGAACTCAGGGGTTTCCACCACAAGCAATGCCTCAAAGCAGCTCAGGGGCATAACGGGGCCATTTTTGCAGTAACAGCAAATACAAACTTTGAGGCCTCCTTTTTCTCAGCCATCACTTCTTGTTGTAAGGCATCTAAAGAATACAAAAACAAACAGGAAGTTAGAACTGCACAATGTTTTAAAACATTTTATCGGTAGTAGTTTATGACTGACAGAAGGTGGGTCATAAATATTTGGAAATGTGACTGTTACAAATGTACTACAAAATTAAGTCCCACTTGAAATTATTAAAATATTGTTTAAGTTAAAACATACTGAATTCAAATTTATGACTATTTAATTAATTTTAATATAAACCTTTTAGGTTGATATTGAAGCAGGGCACAAGCTGATGTAACAGTTGATTCAAAACTTTAACTCCCTCGGTCACAAAGCCGATGTCAGCAGGTGTTTCATGAAGTTCTGCCCCTCCTTCCGAATGATGAACACTGCCACGGTGAGCTGCTCAAGGTCACCCTCACAATCATCTGTCTGGTTATCCTAAAGTAGAGTACATAAAACAAACAAGTTTCAGTGCCTTTTGCTATCATAACTACAAAATACACAAATTTAGACGTTCTGAAAAACAAATCAAAATAGAATATGCTGACATACAACTCACAAGGTACTCTTTAATGAGGTCTTCAGGATTTTCTCTCAGGAAAAAGATAAGGGCCTTCAGGACACACTCTTCTCAGGTGAATGTTCTCAGTCTGTGATAAAGCAATTGTAATTATTTTTCTTATTTTAAAAAAATCTGAATAATCTGTAATAGGGAATCAGATTTTGCAGATATGTGAAAGCAAAGGACAGAAAAATATAAAAATGTACAAAACTAAAATAATTTGTATTAATGACTGACCAGATTTGCAATTAAGAAACGCATCTGAACCAGTCATTGGTTGCATTTTTAATTTAGTCTTAAAATTAAACATGCATCAACAAATCATAAGTTATCTTTACACCCATATTTAATTATTCTAGATCAAAGGGATAGTTCACCCAAAAATTAAAATTTGATGTTAATTTACTCACCTTGAGGCCTTCCAAGATGCAGGTTTCTTTTTTCCTTCAGCAGAAATGTAAAGAAGATTTTAGCTGATAGTCTATCCAAGTCTAAAGTTTGTTAATGAGGATAACATGCAAGTCAATAGACAACATGGATTTTACTCAAACATATCCAACAGTAGTCATCAATATTATCTATTAACAGTTATAGCAGGTTTTATAGAAATTACTTACCATGAATTGCAAAATATCCTCAGTCGTCAAACAACATAGAAAAGCTTTAAATCCTAAGGAGAGAAGAAATTATGCAGTATTTATAAGTGGTCTAAAATTGTTTGCTACTGGTCAATTAATTAGTTGTGTAAATACTCTTTCTACTATTAAAAAAAATATATATATCAGGATTTCGTCATTCATCATTATTTTGGGCTAACAAATAGATGAATAAATCAGATTTATCATTTCAAGACAAATAAAAGATCAGACAAACATTACTTTAAAGACTAAATTTCTCACGCTGCATACACGGTAAAGGAGGCATTTATTTTAAAAATATGTTATACATATACTTCCAAGATCCAAACTGAATGCATTTCTATAAAACAAACGAGTAAAGGCAACATCTTGTATAAACAGAACATTGGCGCTAACCTGTATAGCCAATCGCAAACGGTCGTGCAAATTCAAAAATTCGGTTAATTACGATTCCGTTAGTATCCATGTTCACAAACTACGTTAATTAACTCTAAAACATACGTTCAAACGTTGCATTATCAAGTATATTAATTAAAGCAAATTTCCAAGATAAACCTACCTTTCATCCAAATCCGGGGAGAATATCGTCCAGCAGAAAGTTCAAGACGCTCGTGCGTGACGTCACGTCAGAGAAACTACTGACGCGCGGTGCTTAAAGGGAAATTGTACGTTGGCTGCAAGTGAGTATTTGTGAATTTCTATGTGTTTAGAAAGAGTGTACAATACTAAGTTACAATTCGGAAAGCAGAAAGACAAATTAAATAGACTCAAATAGTTATAGTAATATATAGTATAGTATAATTATAGTAATAATATATACTAGAGTTATAGTAATATTCACTTTTTACAGTGTAGCTAGCCAACTTTAGAGGGTTGGAGACGTTTTCCATGATGGGGGAGTTTTGAAAACATTAATACTACTACTACTACTATGTGAATGTGAATAAAGTTTTGAATGAGGGGACAGATGGATTGACAGTAAGCCTCACCAGTGGAGAATTAAGCTGACCAAAAATCTACATTGATTCAATGTTTGTCTTTTCAACACTGAAAAGCATGGAATTATCAACATTGATCCAATATTATTTAGCATTGAATTTTCAACATTGGTCCAATATTTTTTAGCATCGAATTTTCAACATTGATCCAATATTATTTAGCATTGAAATTTCAACCTCAACCAAAATGATGATTCTGATGGAATTTCAACATCATAAAGCAGGAGTGCAAAACTCAATTCCTGGAGGGTCAACCCTGCTCCAACACACATGCCTGTAGTTTTCAAATAAGCCTGAAGGATTTGATGAGCTGGATCAGGTGTGTTTAATTAGGGTTGAAGGCTGTGGCCCTCCAGGAACTGAGTTTTGCATTTCTGTCATACAATGTCGTGCTTTCTTATTTTTCAGTGTTTGATTTTTGCAAAGGGACACATTTTTGTTTAGCCAAAGTGAGCAGAGATGCCTCATGCTCGTTTGAGCTGTGCAGATAACTTTAAATGGAGCAAATGGAGTCCATCAATGCTTGCAGACTATTGCTGGACAGTGACAAGAGATGCTCCATTTAATGAATACAAGAGACGAGCCAAGAATCGCCAAGTAGACACTGAATAGGACTAAGCTATGTATATAATATTTTTTCCCGTTTTGTTTCATAATAAATTTGATTTATATAACCCTTTTGCTGATTTTTTAAGGTGTTATAAACAGGACAGGTGACTATCTACACAATATACCGGTGAAATGTAAAAACTTAAATATCTTAGAAACAGTAACCAATTAGTTGTTTTAATTGTCATATTTAAATTCAGCACATCAAAATACATAATAAATAGCACATTTTATCTCTGAAGCAGACGGCTTCTAACTAATTGTAGACCGGTGTAGCAAGTCTTTTTTATTATAGTTCTCCACTGAATCTGTGTGAAAACCAGATATTATTCAGGCAGCATTGAGCCATAACATAGATGAGTCCCTTTACACCCAACCAAGAAGAGGCAAAGAAATAAGCAATCATCCGACACTGGCTGATGTCACAGTATAGTAATGATTGCTGACTGCTTGAATTGCTTTCAATTACAGACACAGCCTGAAAACAAAGAAGGATCAAGGGTAATTACACCTCGGGGGAAATACATCAACGTCACATTACTCAGCACTTCCATCTTGATTTGTGATTACTAGTGTGCAACTTGTTCCTTATACGTGATGCACAGTCATGCAAAAAAGCAACAGTTGCTAACCATTTTGATAGACACAAAAAGGGGACTATTGTTAACAAGCCATATTTTAAACTTCTTAGAGATTGCATGATAGTATAGTGATCAAGCATCAGTTCTAAATGATTAAGTCAAATTATGTCCATGAATGAAAAAGTAATGAGTTGAAGGTCAGCTAAAGGTGAATTACATGCCATTCTGTGTTCGGTTTCTGATTTCATACCGAGCCAAATCAGGTCCTAATGATGTCTTTGATTGTAATTGCTTGAAGCGTGAAGCTGATGATCGAGTCACCGGCTACTCATGGTCAATCATAGCTTTACTTCTTGTACAACTACTGATGGCAACTGGAATATCAATTATTTCACATCCGTCTAATCCAAAAGTCACTTTGTTTCCAAGACTTGAGTAACTTATTCAAAAACTGTTCAGCTCACGTATATTCTTCCACCGGTGATACCAGACTAAAATACTCTAACAGAGTTCCCTGCAATACTATTCAACATCGCCGCAACACCGCACATGAATACAGTGTAATTCCTGTGAAGAGTCTGATTCCTGACTGATGTATTCATTTGAGCCGGTTATTTTAGTGAATCAAACACATACTGTACAATACAGCTTTCAAACTGATTTTTGTTAGTTACCTCGTGAGACTTTAATTGTAATTACTAACCGTTTCAACTTGTAGGTAAAGACGTAGGCTACATTATAGTTTTGTGTAGAGTATTTACAAAAAAATAAATGATGTTACCTCATTATTTTAAGGCCAATTATCAGACTGCATTTACGCTGCCTCAAAAAAGACTATGAAAAATCATTAAAAAGACTGTGCAAACATATTTTTTTGGAAGACATTTTTTCTTCATTATCAAAGTTATCATCATTTGGCAATGGAACTGCATTTCTTTTTCCTAAATATTTCTTCCTCAGAAGCACTAATGAAATTATTAAAGACTCTGAAAGCAAAGCACTTCCCACTGTATGATGAAGTTTCATTATATAACATCCAATATTGGCAAATATAAGTTTGACATAGGGATTCAATGGATAGGTTTACTGGCCTGCCTAATGAAGACAGCAGCACACATCTATAAAAAGGCCATCAAACATTTAACTGTACAAAGTACTAGTTTTCTTCCATGAGCCCACAATGATCCTATCGAGCAGAGCAGATATGACAGGCGCAACGATGAACTATACTTAAACCACACTGAGTAATTGCCTGGATCGCTAGTGTTTAGGAACCAGCATTTTGTCAATGGAGGAAAGGGACCAAAAGAACAAACAATCAAGGCTTATTTGCCACAAGGAGACATTGATTACCTTTCTGTCTCAATGAGGAGTTCCAGCAAGGTTCTGATGAGCCATCATCAGGCTTTCTGCAGTTAACAATCCAAATCAATATTTCTTTCACATTTCATGCTATTTCTGTAGTCTCAACTGAATAAGGCATGTAATTTTAACTTTCTATCATCATTTCAGTGGCCATGTTTAAAAACTTCCAGGCTTAAACTGTTGATATAAAATGTCAATAGAGCACAACAGTCTGGCTTAGTCTGGCTCAGAAGTAAAAATCCCATTAATTTTCTCTATAGAGAAATTGATTTAACAATAACCGTTATAAACCCTGGATGATCTACCATAAGCTCAAAGTTGTTAAGAGGCAGTATATAAAAATATGTTCAACACACAAAGCTCACTCATAAATTACAATTTGTCATTATTTCAAATGTTTTTATTCATACAGTGTAAGCCAATGCGGTCCAGAGGAAACAGAGACTTTATCTTTTAAAATAATATCTTTGACAGAATTTTCACTAAATTTACACCTTATTCTAAAATGTTTCTAAGCATTGCACATTCATCTAAAAATAAATAAATAAATAAATAAATAAAACAAAAGATCTCAAGTATCAAAAGTACTTGTTGTATGATAAAATGGGAACACCACAAGTTGAGAAATGTGTCTTAAAAGTATCTGGCCAGAGGGAACGGGACCTTCATCAAGCTTGTTTCAGTGTGGACTAAAGAACGTGAGAAACGCTAGAGCAAAACTGGAGCTTTTCTAAATGGCATTCTTGAAGGTCATGAAAGCGTTTCAGAGACAGCTCAATACTGCCGCACTTTTAATGTCTTTCGCTCTGAGTCTCATGGGGCCGACACATTGTTTTCCCAATCTTGGATTCTATTCAAAATGTGTGTTTTGTCAATCTACTGAGAATTCAGAGATGGCCTGAATTTTGAAGAAGACATCTGCCTGCGCAAACGGACAGACTCATCTTTACAAGAATCAAATCCCCGAAGGGCTGACCTTGAGAAACTCTATTTGATGTTTGCAATACACTCGTAACGTGTGCCAGGGGACTGAAAAAAAACTGGGCCTGAACATAAAGCATTAACTGGGACGAGCTAACTGAGTAGGCGAGAAAAGAGGCCATTAGAAAATAATAAGGCCATTGGAAACACATTAAATGAATCCGAGTAGTGAAATCATACGCAAATTAAATTCTGTAAACTTTGCTTCTAATCTAGATGACTGTGCAATGAGTTCTGTTTGGGAGAGAATCTCACAAAAGGTCAGAGAGATTAACAACAAAAATCAGGAATAAATTTTATTGTCCAGCCTTCAAGAGTGTTTTCAGGTGAAATTAGAAAAACGTCTCGGTTACGTATGTAACCCTCGTTCCCTGAAGGAGGGAATGGAGACGTACGTCGGAACTGACCGACGAATTGGGATCTGTTTTCAGAGACCAATCTACTTCGAGTGATTAAAAACGAGCCAATGGACATTGGCATGCGGTTCACGCATTCCACGCACCGCCCCGCAGCGCGGGTATAAATACGGAAGTGGAATACCGCATTATTGCTTTTCAACTGAGTAGCCGAGACGAGTGACTCGGCCTTCAGCTGAAGCACAGCACCTGGCGACGGGACGTATGTCTCCGTTCCCTCCTTCAGGGAACGAGGGTTACATACGTAACCGAGACGTTCCCTTTCAGTCGGTCACGTTCGACGTACGTCGGAACTGACCGACGAATTGGGATCCCTACCAACACGCCAGGGATGCTGGCCCTTCCAGCGCCCTGCCTGAGCTCACTGGACCACACCTATGTTGGAGTGGGAGTCAGGGCTCCCGGCAGGGAAGGTCAGTCACTGCTGTTCCTGCAAGACACACTCAGTATGACTATTGGATAAAAAAATTTAAAAAAAAGCGTGGAAAGCGTGACAGTCTCGTGGAGATGGTACGCTGCGGAGCCACGTCCTTCAATGGAAGGAGAGGTGGCGGAATACACATAAGGACTAACCTATCAGGGTAGTACTACATATGGCAGTCTCTGGGGTGGATCCAACCTGATCCCAGGGGGGGAAGAACACCACCAGAGACGACAGAGCGGGCTCTGTCAAGGGAAAGACACGGGGCTAGCCAAGTAGGCTAGCTGGTACCATGGAGAATACACATATGGGGTTGCCGTTAGGGAACCGCTACATTTGGACCCCAGCCTACACACAATTTCCACAAGCATACGGGTGCAAGCCTGGCGTCAGACGGCCGTAACGTCTGACACCGAACGGGTGACGGAGGAGCTCGACAGGGTTAGCCGTTTCCGGGGAACACAACTGGAGATAATAGACGCACGTATCTGGCCCAGGGGGCGGGAGTGGCGTTGCAAGCCGACACTAGAACAGGCACTTAGCGCTACTGGCCACTGGGGCCGAGGATGCGGGAAGATACCGGCTCTACACGGAGGCTACAGAATCTAGCGAACGTGTTAGGTGTCGCCCAGCCCGCAGCTCAACATATATCTGTCAGCGAGGCGCCTTGAGCCAGCGCCCAGGAGGAAGCTACACTCCTTGTGGAGTGCGCTCGCACCCAGAACGGGCAAGGCACGTCTTGGGACTGGTAAACCAAGACGATAGCATCCACTATCCAGTGGGCTAACCTCTGCTTGGAGACAGCCTTTCCCTTCTGCTGGCCTCCGTAACAGACGAAGAGCTGCTCTGAGGTTCTAAAGCTTTGAGTTCGGTCCACGTATGCGCGGAGGGCGCGGACGGGACAGAGCAAAGCTAGGGCTGGGTCTGCCTCCTCCGAAGTCAGCGCTTGCAGGTTCACCACCTGATCCCGGAAGAGAGTGGTAGGAACCTTGGGCACATATCCAGGCCGGGGTCTCAGGACAACGTGAGAGTTGGCCGGCCCGAATTCTAGGCACGATTTGTTGACCGAAAGTGCATGCAGGTCCCCTACCCTCTTGATTGAGGCCGATGCAGTCAGGAGCACTGTCTTCATGGACAGGATGTTTAACTCTGCAGACTGCAAAGGCTCAAAGGGAGGACCCTGAAGTGCTCTGAGCACCAGGGCTAGGTCCCAAGAGGGTACTGAGGTTGGACGAGGAGGATTCAGTCTCCTCGCACCTCTGAGGAACCTGTTGATTAAGTCGTGCTTCCCTAAGGACTTACCTTCCACTGCATCGTGATACGCCGCTATTGCGGCGACGTACACTTTGAGGGTGGAGGGAGACAGCCTTCGCTCCAGCCCATCCTGCAGGAAAGAAAGCACGACATTAAATAGAACAATTTCGGGGGTCTTCCCGGCGGGAAGAACACCACTCAACGAACAGGTTCCACTTCAACGTGTAGAGGCGCCTAGAGGGGGCTCTAGCAGAAGTGATGGTGTCTACCACTGCTTGTGGCAGGCCACCTAGAACCTCCCCGTCCCGTCCAGGGACCAGACATGGAGTTTCCAGAGGTCTGGACGCGGGTGCCATAGAGTGCCCCGCCCCTGAGAAAGCAGGTCTTTCCTCAGGGGGATCGGCCAGGGAGGGGCTGTCGCGAGGAGTGTGAGTTCGGAGAACTAGGTCCGGTTGGGCCAGTAGGGCGCAACTAACAAGACCTGCTCCTCGTCCTCCCTGACCTTGCACAGTGTCTGTGCGAGAAGGCTCACTGGGGGAAACGCATATTTGCGTAGGTCCCGGGGCCAGCTGTGCGCCAGTGCATCCGTGCTGAGGGTGCCCCCGGTCAGGGAATAGTACAACTGGCAATGGGTTGAGTCCGGAGAGGTGAACAGGTCTACCTGCGCGGCTCCGAAGAGGTCCCATATCAGCTGGACCCTCCGGGGGTGGAGTCGCCACTCTCCCGGAGGTGTCGACTGACGAAAGAGCTTGTCGGCTGTCTGGTTCAGGAACAAGTGTATGTTGCAGCGGCCACTCGCTGACTCGTGCCGTCACACCAGCACCCAGGTAAGAGAGCGATCCTCCTCGAGACTCGTCTAAACACTCTTCGTAGAAACAGCTTGATACAGCAAACCGTTCGGCTCCAAAGTTAAAAAGCAATGGTGCGGTATTCCACTTCCGTATTTATACCCGCGCTGCGGGGCGGTGCGTGGAATGCGTGAACTGCATGCCAATGTCCATTGGCTCGTTTTTAATCACTCGAAGTAGATTGGTCTCTGAAAACAGATCCCAATTCGTCGGTCAGTTCCAACGTACGTCGAATGTGACCGACTGAAAGGGAACTGTAGATAGATTTGTGCAACAAATGTGATTGCTTCAACGTGAATTGTGCACTCACAAACAAATTGTCTCGGTTACAAGTGTAACCCTGGTTTCCTGAGAAGGGTAACAAGACACTACGTCTGGAAAGACGCTACGGGGAATGCCCCAGCATGAAGCACATGTCCAAACGGGACAATGACATTGGCCGGCGACAGCATTTATGTAGGTTAACGTTAGAGTAGTCATGTAAAGTTGCTACTACTTACATGTTTCAAATGATAAGCCATATTTGAGGTCGATGGCTGATAGGCGAACGTTTGGATTTCCTGCCTGACATACTGTAATTACCACAAGGTCGCTCTAACGTTAACCTACATAAATGTGCGCTATTATTACTTGCATTTATTCAACTTAAAATATTTCGTAATTTTTGGTCATACTGATAAGAGTAATACTTAATTCCAAATTGTAAAGGGTTTTTTTGTAAAGGCTTTTTTTTATTTTATTTATTTTATTTCTGTACACTCACAATAACAACAAAAGTTGTGCTTTTGTAAAATAAAGAAAACAAACAGGATGTGCTCTGCAACATAAATGAACCGAAATTCAGTGTATAGGCTACTTGCCTCACAGAAATGAGAAATATATCTATAGAAAACTTCAAATGTCTACTTTTAAACAAACCAATTTGAATCGAAAACAAATACTCTCTGATTATGTAAGTTTCATTTCTCTCTAAAGGCACGTTCACTATACTGAAGAGATGACGAGTTAGCATCATCAACTTCATCTTTGCAACACACACTGACACAGAAAACACTAGTTTATTAATAAACAATTAAAATGTCTCCTTGCTACACATTCATAATCGTTACTTATGCCAGTGCTTTGCGGAAAGCTTTATGCCTGTGCTTGAGCGTGGAATAGGCTTCCGCCCCCAGTATATATTTAAGTAATTAAATTAAATTAATATAAACGTGCGATCAGTCGACTAATGGCTTAAATGAATGATTACTAGTCGACTAGAAAAATCTTTAGTCGGGGGCAGCCCTAGAAGAAAGATAATTCTTCTTTCTCGAATTCCTCAGCAAGCTCCATCTGTGATTCCCACAACCTCAGATTACTCCTTGCCTCAGCGTTAGCAGGCCCTTAGCCACAAGGCACAGACGCTTGTAGTCATGATCAATATTAATTATATATATATATATGTAGGGCTGGGCGACAAACGTATCACATCGAGATTGTGATCAAATTTACATTGATAACGATGATAAGCTCTGGACATTTTTACTCGATATGGACTAATCTAATAACCTATCACACAGCAGAAATAAACGCGACAACAGTGTGTTTCTGTGTGAATGAATGGCAGACGCTGAAAACACCGTGAGCGTCACGTGTGTCAGTTCAGCTGATAATATATGACATGAAACTTCATTTCTAGAACTTCTCTGAGAGTCACTTCATAAGTTTTTCACCGTTTCATTTGAGGAAAAACTACCATCAAATACACACTGAAACTGAAACTAAAACTGAATGATCTTCACAACTGTCAAAATAAATGTTTGGTTTAACTTCAAGAAATTATGACTACTGTAGCCTTTACTAAAATGTACTTCTCAAAGTAATAATAATAATATTATTATTTCTAAGGAATATCATAAAACCAAGATATTTTTTTTCATGCTACATTTATAAAGTTCTGTTGTGCAGAAAAATACAGTCATATTTTCATTTGATTACATTTTAAAAGCTTTACTGAATTGCAAAATGTATATGAATTTGTATCATAAATCATAAAACACAGTATCCCCCCAAAAATAAAATGAAAAACACAAATTTTTTGCTATATTTTTAATATATTAATATAATTTTAATATATTTTTAAATGTCATTTTTATTTCAGAAATCATTCTAATATGCTGATTTGGTGCTCAAGAAACATTTCTTATAATTATCAATGTTGAAAACTGCTTAATATTTTTGTGAAAATCCATGTTATTTTTTTTCTTCAGGATTCTTTAATGAATAGAAAGTTCAAAAGATCAGCATTTATTTGAAATAAAAATCTTACAAACCCGATTCCAAAAAAGTTGGGACACTGTACAAATTGTGAATAAAAACAGAATGCAATGATGTGGAAGTTTCAAATTTCAATATTTTATTCAGAATACAACATAGATGACATATCAAATGTTTAAACTGAGAAAATGTATCATTTTAAGGGAAAAATAAGTTGATTTTAAATTTCATGGCATCAACACATCTCAAAAAAGTTGGGACAAGGCCATGTTTACCACTGTGTGGCATCCCCTCTTCTTTTTATAACACTCTGCAAACGTCTGGGGACTGAGGAGACAAGTTGCTCAAGTTTAGGAATAGGAATGTTGTCCCATTCTTGTCTAATACAGGCTTCTAGTTGCTCAACTGTCTTAGGTCTTCATTGTCGCATCTTCCTCTTTATGATGCGCCAAATGTTTTCTATGGGTGAAAGATCTGGACTGCAGGCTGGCCATTTCAGTACCCGGATCCTTCTTCTACGCAGCCATGATGTTGTAATTGATGCAGTATGTGGTCTGGCATTGTCATGCTGGAAAATGCAAGGTCTTCCCTGAAAGAGACAACGTCTGGATGGGAGCATATGTTGTTCTAGAACTTGGATATACCTTTCAGCATTGATGCTGTCTTTCCAGATGTGTAAGCTGCCCATGCCACACGCACTCATGCAACCCCATACCATCAGAGATGCAGGCTTCTGAACTGAGCGCTGATAACAACTTGGGTTGTCCTTGTCCTCTTTAGTCCAGATGACATGGCGTCCCAGTTTTCCAAAAAGAACTTCAAATTTTAATTCGTCTGACCACAGAACAGTTTTCCACTTTGCCACAGTCCATTTTAAATGAGCCTTGGCCCAGAGAAAACGCCTGCGCTTCTGGATCATGTTTAGATATGGCTTCTTTTTTGACCTATAGAGTTTTAGCCGGCAACGGCGGATGGCACGGTGGATTGTGTTCACCGACAATGTTTTCTGGAAGTATTCCTGAGCCCATGATGTGATTTCCATTACAGTAGCATTCCTGTATGTGATGCAGTGCCGTCTAAGGGCCCGAAGATCACGGGCATCCAGTATGGTTTTCCGGCCTTGACCCTTACGCACAGAGATTGTTCCAGATTCTCTGAATCTTTGGATGATATTATGCACTGTAGATGATGATAACTTCAAACTCTTTGCAATTTTTCTCTGAGAAACTCCTTTCTGATATTGCTCCACTATTTTTCGCCGCAGCATTGGGGGAATTGGTGATCCTCTGCCCATCTTGACTTCTGAGAGACACTGCCACTCTGAGAGGCTCTTTTTATACCCAATCATGTTGCCAATTGACCTAATAAGTTGCAAATTGGTCCTCCAGCTGTTCCTTATATGTACATTTAACTTTTCCGGCCTCTTATTGCTACCTGTCCCAACTTTTTTGGAATGTGTAGCTCTCATGAAATCCAAAATGAGCCAATATTTGGCATGACATTTCAAAATGTCTCACTTTCAACATTTGATATGTTATCTATATTCTATTGTGAATAAAATATAAGTTTATGAGATTTGTAAATTATTGCATTCCTTTTTTATTCACAATTTGTACAGAGTCCCAACTTTTTTGGAATTGGGTTTGTATATAATTATATAACATTATAAATGTCTTTACTGTCACTTTTGATCAATGCATCCATGCTGAATAAAAAAGCATAAATTTAAAATTCTTACTGATCCCAAAATTTGCACTGTATAAAAAATATTTAGGCCATGCAACAATAATAACAGCAACGTATACATATAGTAAACACTGTAGTTACCAATCCTGGAGTATACATTTTATAAAGCTATTTTAGCATTTTGACCTGCTTAGTTTTGCTTCTAATTTAGCATTAAATAAGCTATACATCAAAAACGTATGAAATAAACTTCTATTTTATACCTTTTACAACATCTGAGCAATCTCATAGAGCTGCTTCTCAAAATCTACAGCCAACCACACAGATGCTCCTGAATAATAGTCACGATCTTCAAGGAAATCTGAATGATCTCCTAATCCCATTAGGGCTGTTTCCTTGCCAACGCTATAATCTTCTGTCAACCTGTGCTGTGATTTTTACTATATTACGGACATGTCCAATACAGAAACAACATCCTTCTCTATACAGGCATGACCTATAGATTAGTCTAGTTGGATTACATGACCTCTGTTTGACCGAATGACTGTAGGCATCAATAAAGGAAAAATGAAGCTTACGCTGAAGTTGTCCTTGTGCGGCATTCACTGTCAGGCTCTAATGGTGTTCTCATGAGTGTGCGTTTCAGCTAAGTGCTTACAAGTAGGTCTGGCCTTCAACAAATCAACTGATGCTATAAAGAGCAAAGATGGACTGGAGCATCTCAACAAACAACGTGGTTCCTAAGAAAAGCATTCAAAACTAATGTATAACCCACTCTGTTTTGTTTGGACATTCCCATCTCAGGGATATTTACTTAGACATACTAACTGTATTTTTACCTTGTATTCATATTTTACTGCTCTTGAGACAGACCTGGATGTCTTCAGGGAAAACTGCTTTGCAAAAAAAAAGTTCTATGAAACTTTTCATGTTTTAGAGAGTTAGCATTTAGCATGGGCCACAATGAGAATAGGTAACAGAACAGTTACATTTTAATACATAAAAGCCATGTAACACTGGTCTGTATGGAAATTACCCTTTGAAATTATATTATATTATATTATTATCCACTGTAAATGCTGTTTAAAGTAGATTTAGAATTAATATAGCAAGTCAGTTAGCTTAATATGTCCCAATTGCCACCTATTATTCTGTAGTAAAATGTACTATAGGGAAACTTTCAAAGGACCTTATTTTCTAGACGGTTGAAAAGAGTTGTATAACCACATTTGCATTCTCCATATAGATAACACGTTCCCTATGTGACGTCTAAACGAAAGTCTTGCTTCATTGAATCACAAAATTCATAGCACATGATATCCCCACCAATGATGTTTGCATTTTCTCAAATATTCCCATGCTGAGTCCTGAGTAATGGAAATGGAAAGTTCTTATATCCAATTCCATCTATTTCCACTCATAACCTCATCTGGTGCTAATGCAAAACATAAAGGATCATAAAAGAGGAATTATTACTATTATCATTGTCATCAAACATCACCAACAATCAAATGCAGGGATTTGTATAAATGATAAAGATCTCAAACTTGCACAAAAACATTCTAACCCTGTCGGACAGTTACTTTATTAAAACTTGTGCTTTATATATTATTCGATCTCATGTTTAGTAATATTTTTTTTGTTGATTATTACTAAGTATGCACTGCCACTCATGCCTCTTTCAGAGAAATCGTCCCTGCTCTATATCCTCTCCATAACGAAGCATCTCTGCATGCAGGTCTTTCTGTCATATTACTCACAATCATGAATTTTTATTGGCTGCAGGGTCTCTTTCCGCCTGCCCTATCTCTGTGCTTTTCGTTCGCTTCCGCCAGCCGCATTCACAATGAGCCTCTCAAAAGTGTTACCATTCCCATCATCTTTCACATGGCAACCCTGAGAAATCTGTGTATAACAAGCTCAATGTAGCTTGGAGAGAGAGTCCGACCGCTCATCCTCACCCTATATCTGCTAAATATTGGGTCCAGAATCCTTCTTTTGCATATTTTTCACAGCTCAACTGAGAGTGCCACAAAACAGGAAGGGTGCTGCTGATAAAGATGGATTGTAGTGCTACTCGCAAAATGATCTTCTTCTGAATGGTCTGCATAATAACTCAGTGAGCTGCACACTGGCGCTACTCCACACGCTGCTGCGGGTTACTGAACGTTTATAACAAAACAGCCTAAATCTGAGGAAAAAAAATAAACATGTATATTGCTGACCAGTGGTGGATGAAATACACAAATACATTACCCTCAGTCCGTATAGATACCTCAATTGAATCTGGCACTAAAATACATGCCCTTAAATTACTGAAAATTTAAAGGTTATATTTTATGTCCTGGGCTACTGAATAGCTGGAGGTTCAAACCTTGTAATGAATGATCTATATAAGCTCCACTGTGCCCCTGAGAAGGCACTTAACGTATTGCTCATTCATTCAATAAGAAATTAGTTAAAAGCACCTGCAAAAGTTTTGGGATGCCTGCCTTTACATGCACATTAACTTTAATGACATCCCATTCTTAATCCGTAGGGTTTAATATGGAGTTGGCCCACCCTTTGCAGCTATAACAGCTTCAACTCTTCTGGGAAGGCTTTCCACAAGGTTTAGGAGTGTGTTTATGGGAATTTTTGACCATTCTTCTAGAAGTGCATTTGTGAGGTCAGGCACTGATGTTGGACAAGAAGGCCTGGCTCGCAGTCTCCGCTCTAACTGATCCCAAAGGTGTTCTATCGGGTTGAGGTCAGGACTTTGTGCAGGTCATTCAAGTTCCTCCACACCAAACTCGCTCATCCATGTCTTTATAGACCTTGCTTTGTGCACTAGTGCGCAGTCATGTTGGAACAGTAAGGGGCCATCCTGAAACAGCTCCCACAAAATTGGGAGCATGAAATTGTCCAAAATGTCTTGGTATGCTGAAGCATTAAGAGTTCCTTTCACTGGAGCTAAGGAGCCAAGCCCAACCCCTGCAAAACAACCATAATCCCCCCTCCACCAAACTTTACACTTGGCATAATGCAGTCAGGCAAGTACCGTTCTCCTGGCAACCGTCCATCGGATTGCCAGACAGAGAAGCGTGATTCGTCACTCCAGAGAACACGTCTCCACTGCTCTAGAGTCCAGTGGCGGCGTGCTTTACACCACTGCATCTGACGCTTTGCATTGCACTTGGTGATGTAAGGCTTGGATGCAGCTGCTCAGCCATGGAAACTCATTCCATGAAGCTCTCTACACACTGTTCTTGAGCTAATCTGAAGGCCACACGAAGTTTGGAGGTCTGTAGCTATTGACTCTGCAGAAAGTTGCCGACTTCTGCGCACTGTGCTCCTCAGCATGCGCTGACCCCGCTCTGTGATTTTATGTGGCCTACCACTTCGTGACTGAGTTGCTGTTGTTCCCAATTGCTTCCACTTTGTTATAATACCACTAACAGTTGACTGTGGAATATTTAGTAGTGAGGAAATTTCACGAATGGACTTATTCCACAGGTGGCAACCTATCACGGTACCACACTTGAATTCACTGAGCTCCTGAGAGCCAGCCATTCTTTCACAAATGTTTGTAGAAGCAGTCTGCATGTCTAGATGCTTGATTTTATACACCTGTGGCCATGGAAGTGATTGGAACACCTGAATTCAATGATTTGGAGGGGTGTCCCAATACTTTTGGCAATATAGTGCATGTTTCCAGGGGTCTTCAACAAGGTGGTACTGCAGGGGGTCTTCTAATTATTGTTCACTCTCAAACAAATTTTTAGTGGAAAAAGTAAAATGAAAAAAAAAAAATAATATATATATATATATATATATATATATATATATATATGCCTAAACAAAAAATAAAAAAGTTACCTTTACCTAAAGCAAATAATAATAACAATAATAATAATAATAATAATAATAATAATAATAATAATAATAATAATAATGTCAGCTAAACAAAAATGTCTGCTAAATGAAAATGTCTGTTAATGAAAATCTCTAGATATTTTTAATCAAACTATAAATAAATGTAACTTTAACCAAAAGTTTTTTGTAGTTTTGTTTGTTTTATAAGTAATAAATAAATAAATAAATCCAACCTTTAAAAAAAGAAAATATGTGCTAAAACAATTATGATTTAACTTCAACCAAAAGTTTTTTGTAGTTTTGTTTGTTTTTAAGTAATAAATAAATAAAACAATGCTAAACAAAACTACAACATTAAGTTATCTTTAATCAATGCAAAAAAGCTAAAAAAAAAAAAAAAATCATAAACTGAAATTAAATAAAACTGTTTAACTACAACCAAGCTAAAAAAAAAGGATGAAAATGTCTGCTAAACAAAAATACAAAAATCTCAATAAAAAAATAATGAAAATATATGTGCTTAAATACAATAAAAATCCAAGTCATACGTCAGGTCAGAGGTCACCGTATACGCCAATGATTATAGTTATAAATATGGATTTTTTCTTACAAAAACGCATCGCTTCACTTTATTTTTGGCCTTTATTAACCCCCTGCGTGCTGTATGGATTACTTTTATGATGGATGGATGGATGGATGGATGGATGGATGGATGGATGGATGGATGGATGGATGGATGGATGGATGGATGCGCTTTTTTGAGGCTCTATTCACTCCCATTATAAAGCTAGGAAGAGCCAGTACATTTTTAATATAACTCTGACTGTGTTTGGCTGGAAGAAGAAAGTCATATACACCTAGGATGTCTTGAGGGTGAGTAAATCATGGGGTAATTTTAACTTTTGGATGAACTAACCCTTTAACCTTGACAAAAGCTGAATGAATGAATGAATCAATGAATGAATGAATGAATCAATCAATCAATCAATCAATCAATGTGTGCTGTACAAATACACAACATGAAATTACCTTTAACTAATGCTAAAAATAAAATAAAAGCTTAAAATGAAAATGTGTTCAACTAAAATTAAATAAAGATAAACAAATGAAAAATGAAAATGTCTTCTATAAACAAAAATACATGTTAACTTTAACTAAAGGAGGGAAAAAAATGAAAATGTCTGTCAAACAAAAATACAACAAGTCAACTTTAATCAAACCTTAAAAAAAGATTTTTATAAAGCTAACCAAAATATGTGTTAAAAAAATGCTAAAAAAACAGGTGCTCCCTGTCCTCTCTCTTTCCAGGGCTCATTGGACTGAAAAATAATTATTGGACTGATGATAATTAAATATTAATTAGGTGACGTAACATTAGCCCAGTACTTTACTGATCTGCAAAAAGCAGGTAAGTGGACACTAGCAATAGTAGGACAACCACCTGCATGTTTGTTTAGTCTTACAGGTGGTTAGCTGGTCTTTCAGTGAGACACTTGCCTGTCGAACGCCAGCTTGGCCACCAGCTTCAGATTAAAAGCATCTGCCAAATGCATAAATGCCTCACTGTGAAACATGCTAGACCATCTTATGCCATCTAAGCATACCACCTTAGCCTGGTTCAAGCTGTTCACACATGTAATATTTCACCTTATCACAGGATGTCTAATAACAGCAGATGTTTAAAAGGACAGACCTACAGGGAGAGCACTCATTCATTTCTCTCTCATGATATTTCCTTCAATTAGAATGTAATCTTGTGACACGCACATTGATTGGGAGGCTTATCAAAGACTTCCTCCTGAGTCATGCTTGTAAAGTGTCAGTAATCTGCAAAACGTCGGTGAGGAGTTTCTTATTCCTTTCAGTAGAATCTATTTATTGCAACAAGGTCAAATGATGAATTTTAAAAGTCAAGTCATCTTCTCAACGTCTGTATTTACTTGGTCTATTTGGCATTAGTTTAAATGCGCTAGTATGGCTGGTCATCAGTGATACAGAGATTTAAGTGGTCAGTCGTCTGACAAACCTTCCCCTCTGTCATTCCTCCTCTGACCCTCAAACCCTTCTGACTGACAGCAGGACCCATTACATACAACAAGGCAATTCAAGTCTCAGGAACCAGGGCTTTCCCTCTGTGACACGCTATTGGCAAGTCGTTGATTGGGCAGCTTATCAACAACTTTCTCATGAGAACAGATGAGTCATGCTCTGAAAGGTGTCAGTAAGCCATAAAATGTCCATGAGGATTTTAACCCCTGTCATTCTTTATCTCATTCTATTTAATGTTTTGTCTTTTTAATAGAATCTATTTACTTATATAAACATGATCATACTATGATTGAAAGATAAAGTATGGAACTTCTGTGCCACCTAAATGAAACTGCCAAAATAATGACGTTCAAAAATCGGCGTCAGAAAAATGGATAGTCCCGCCCCAAACATGCGCCATTGAATGAATGCAAACAATACAATGCTTTTATTTAATAGTGATGCACTGAAATATGTTTTTCTACTCCAATTCATTGTTGAAATACGGTATAAGCATTTAAAAAGTGGAAGTAATAAAAACTTGTTTTCAAGAGCAGTGTTAATTTAGTTTTTTTTCGTGTTTATTTTGTGCTAACTAGTATTAAAGAGGAAAAGATGATTGATTCGCGTGCGCTATGTGGTGCATTATTAGTTTTTAACGTTCTCAAGTGTAACGTTTCTGCAAAATCAACCAACTAATGTCTTATTAGTTGTCTATTTAAAGGTGCAGTCTGTAGTATTTATGAGGATCTATTGACAGAAATGCAATATTATATACATAACTATGTTGTCAGTGGTGTATAAATAGCTTACATAATGAACCGTTATGTTTTATTACCTTAGAATGAGCCATTTCTATCTACATACACCGCGGGTCCACTTACAGTGAAGTCACCATTTTGTGGCGTCATGTTTCTACAGTAGCCCTAAACGGACAAACTTCTCTACAGAGTGCTAGTCACTCTCTGCTGTCTCAGACGACGACATCTTTGTCCTGTGTCGGCCACCGTAGCTTCTCTATGTGCTTCAAAAGGGAGGGGTGAGCGGTGGGTGGTTGCAATTCACAACCTTACCACTAGATGCCGCTACAATTTACATAGTGCACCTTTAAGCTGGAATAAGACAATAATGTACATTACATTATTTGGCTGACAACACTAGACAAATGTGAAAATAATTATGAGATACAGTGACAAAGATCAAAGTATGAACTTCAATCTCAAATCAGACAGGCGGAACAATTTGGAGGAATTATGACTATGTTGGAATATTTGACAATCAGTTGTCTGTTTTGTTTTTTAATATAATTACTTGTGACTCAGTTCTACTGACACTTTCTCTAGAGACTAATGCATCACCACAACATCACAGAAAACAGCGAGTCTTATTGAAAACAACTCATTCGCAATATTCTGACAAAACATTAATCACGTTAAACATAAGACTTCATGTTATGCAGATCAGCAGCCTAGTTTTCTTCAAAATCTCAAGCGCACTAAAAACAACTTTGTCGTTTAAATTCCTTAAATGTAATTTTTAATCCATGAACAATGACTTGGTCACATGTCTGTACTGTGATAACCGCCCAATATTAAGTCTTTTCTCCCTATAGTTGTACAAAGAAAAATACTGCACTCAGAGGACTGTCACAGAGGCTCATGCTCTTGCTTTTCACATACTACACAACTGATACTAGCTAACAGAATGTTTCAAAAACATGTTAAAATATTTTTAATTACAAATACCAGAGAGTTCAATCCAAAGAATAACAATCAAGGATAAAATTCTTAATTAAAAACTTTTGAGACTATAAATAGTATGGGAAAAATGCAGAAAGCTAAACTGAATGGAACGCTCTGTTCCACATTGTATAAATACTAATAAATATTCAAATATACAGTTTTACCACAAGACTTTAAATAAACATTAAATGCTTACAAGACATTGTCTTTGCAAAGTAATATCTGATTTTAACTCCTGCCATGACCATGTAGTCAAATGAAACATGCAAGAGTGCCAGAAATTAACTGTTATGCATAAAGAAAATGCAGCACACAATAATTACATAATGTTATGAAGTTCATCTGAAGTTCATCACACTTTCAATCCCTCTGCAACATCTTACCCCATAAACTTCTAACGTAAATGCATTACTGTAAATTATTTGTCAAAATTAGTATAGTAGAATACATAGCTTAACTTGATCTAAAGTCAAAATAACTCAATATATTTGATTATACTTTAATTAAATCAGAACAAAAAAAACTCTAACTTTGAATTCATGTGTGTAAATGGTTTTAACCCTCTCAAATATAAAATAAAATAAATATGAAAACATAAATAAAATCACATAAAAAATAAAAATGTAAAATACAATGTTTCAGCAAGTAAATGAAATATGCTAATAAATGAATAAATAAATAAAATTACATTAATATAGAAATAAAATAAATGTTTCAGCATGTGACTGGAAAATGCTTGTGTTCATAGCCAGGCACTTGAGATAAAGTTCCTTTTAAAATGTGTGTGTGTGTGTGTGTGTGTGTGTGTGTGTGTGTGTGTGTGTGTGTGTGTGTGTGTGTGTGTGTGTGTGTGTGTGTGTGTGTGTGTGTGTGTGTGTGTGTGTCTGTGTGTGTGTCTGTGTGTGTGTGTGTGTGTGTTTCCCTATGTGGAATACTACATCTTCTCATCATTAAACATTTTATCCTGTAATATGATATAATGCTTCTGTGCAAACATTCCATTATGTGGTGAATCTTGCATGCCAGCTGCATGCAACATTTAAATCGTGGATGCTTATATTTTTAACTTCCCTCTTATACTGTACCTCTGCAGGAAGCAAAAATCATTTCCATCCCATCCAGCCTCTCATGAACCATCAGGAGAGCATGAATTAGCAATGCTATGATATGAAGGGAAGATCTGTCCCGACAATACTGAACACAGATCTGCTCTGGATTCAAATAGCAATTACATTATGTGCAGACTGCTCGCTCGACATTTTAACCAGCAAACACAACAACAGCAACCTACCAAAATCTTTACATTGGATGATGCATACTGTAGCAAACAAGTAGCCACATTAAAGCAGTCATTACTAATCAGCTGCTGTTGTTGTTGTTGTTTTTTATAGTGACCTCTATTAAACTAAAACAATTTGCAACCAGGTGAAGGGTCGCTGTCCGGGACGGGGTGCTCATGGGGGGTAGGCATTTATGTTAGGAGCAAAGAGTTTAATTGCATTATTAAAGATACACTTGGGAAAAGAGCTAACCCACTTTTTGCTTAGTGCTGAGCACGTGTAATTAAAAAAACGTCATACCATAACTTTATTCATAGCAAGAAATTCTTTTTTCTTATGCCACATGACCTCCAGTTAAAATGACTAATGTTAATACATTTCTGTGCTTATAGGCAAGGGTCACGGTGGTCTTTTGGTAAATTAGTAAGGTGGATTGTTATATCTACATACACCGATCAGGCATAACATTATGACCGGTTAAGTGAATAACACTGATTATCTCTTCATCACGGCACCTGTTAGTGGGTGGGATATTTTAGGCAGCAAGTAAATATTTTGTCCTCAAAGTTGATGTGTTAGAAGCAGGAAAAATGGCCAAGCGTAAGGATTTGAGCAAGACTGACAAGGGCCAAATTGTGATGGCTAGATGACTGGGTCAGAGCATCTCCAAAACTGCAGCTCTTGTGGGGTGTTCCCGGTCTGCAGTGGTCAGTATCTATCAAAAGTGCTCCAAGGAAGGAACAGTGGTGAACCGGCGACAGGGTCATGGGCGGCCAAGGCTCATTGATGCACATGGGGAGCAAAGGCAGGCCCATGTGGTCCGATCAAACAGATGAGCTACTGTAGATCAAATTGCTCAAGAAGTTAATGCTGGTTCTGATAGAAAGGTGTCAGAATACACAGTGCATCGCAGTTTGTTGCATATGGGTCTGCATAGCCGCAAACCAGTCAGGGTGCCCATGCTGACCCCTGTCCACCACCGAAAGCGCCAACAGTGGGCACGTGAGCATCAGAATTGGACCACAGAGCAATGGAAGAAAGTGGACTGGTCTGATGAATCACGTTTTCTTTTACATCACGTGGATGACCGGGTGCGTGTGCGTCGCTGAACCTGGGGAACACATGGCACCAGGATGCACTATGGGAAGAAGGCAAGGCGGTGGAGGCAGTGTGATGGTTTGGGCAATGTTCTGCTGGGAAACCTTGGGTCCTGCCATCCATGTGGATGTTACTTTGACATGTACCACCTACCTAAGCATTGTTGCAGACCATGTACACCCTTTCATGGAAACTGTATTCCCTGGTTGTGGTGGCCTCTTTCAGCAGGATAATGCGCCCTGCCACAAAGCAAAAATGGTTCAGGGATTGAGGAGCACAACAACGAGTTTGAGGTGTTGACTTGGCCTCCAAATTCCCCAGATCTCAATCCAATCGAACATCTGTGGGATGTGCTGCACAAACAAGTCCGATCCATGGAGGCCCCACCTCGCAGCTTTACAGGACTTAAAGGATCTGCTGCTAACATCTTGGTGCCAGATACCACAGCACACCTTCAGGGGTCTAGTGGAGTCCATGCCTCGACGGGTCAGGGTTGTTTTGGCAGCAAAAGGGGGACCAACACAATATTAGGAAGGTGGTCATAGTGTTATGCCTGATCGGTGTATATGTTAGTATATACATTTATGGTTATAGGTTTGCATGCTATAATTAGCATGCTGACATCAATCTGTGGTTTAGCTGTTAGTTTGCACAGTAAAACATTATCGGAAAGGTTGCGACTTTAAATTCACTCCTTTAAAGCATTGCCACTATAGCCGTACACATTCACACAATCACCCCATAAAAAAACATGTCCGGTGAACTTCAAACCAACCTCATTTTACAGGTTATAATTTAACTAAACAGCCTTTAGACCAGTTAGCTAACAAATGTAAGAGAAGTATTATTTTCCTGTGTATTACAGTAAATCAATGCCACTGTTTCACATGCTCTTTTTTTGTCTTAAATGAGTTACAGAGATTTACATAACTTTTAATCATGAAAGATACATTTTGTTTTTACTGTATTATTAAGCAGCACAACTGTTTTCAACATTTTCAACACAAATCAGCATATTAAAATGATTTCTTAAGAATAATGGAAGATGAACATTCAGCTTTTCCATCAAAGGAATTACATTTAAAAAAGGTATTTAAATAAAAAACTAAACTGTAATAATATTTTACAATATTACTGTTGTTTATTGTATTTTTGATTAAATAAAAGACAGCCTTGTCATGGTGAGCATAAAAGACATAAAATTTCAAACCTCAGACCTAGTAGTTTTACAGTTTACTATACAAGATATACTAATTTCTAGTATCACTAAGATACGTTTACATGTCGAGATATAGTCTGACAGCGTAATTAAATATTGAAAGGATTAATCACCCATTTTGCGAATTAAATACTATTTCAGAGAAAGTTTACAAACTTTCTAATTGTTGACCAATTAGCGTGTAAGGTAATCTGTTAGGTCTGTTAGTCCAACTTAACAAACGATTTTATCGGACTAAAGCTTTGACATAACAGTTAAAAAAGACAAATTATTGCTTTACTTGGACTGAAATTGAGATGCATGTAAGATAGCACAAGTAACACAGTGGGAAAGCTTGCATATATATTATTTTCACCTCTCAGTAAATGCAGAAGGGACCAGGCCGTATGTGTGTATCACACTATGTACAGGGGCCTTCCCAAGGGCGGCCCTGAGACAGAAACCAGTTTGTCATCTGGTGTCCTTGTCCTACTTTAGAAACCACCCTGTTTCTGCCCACAGCCTCAAAGGAGCCCAGAGAACGCCGCTCTTCTCACCAAGGGTAAAAAGCCGATGATGACCTGAAAGTGAGCAGCACTCACCGTGGAACATGTTCCCATTTTCACCCTGACACGTTGGCAAACACACATCATCGCCTCGCTAGCGTCTACTGAGTGCAAGCCCCACTGCCATCCCTCCATTTCCCACCTCTGCGGCGCACTTTCAAACACTTAACATTTGTCCTATTTGAGTTAAAGTGCAATCGTAGGTTTAAACTACAGTAAGAAATGTTTCTGATTTAAAAACACTCCTCAGAGGTACGTTTTATTGCCTAGAGGTTCGTCTATCAGACCCCAGGAGACATAATGGAGCTCTCAGTTATGTGTCATTTAAGTACCAACTCTATTTCAGATGTTTCTCTTAGAGCACTAGGGAGGATACTTTAAAAACTAGACAAGCTATAATATACTTGAAGTAGTTAAATTAGTCCAATTATCAACAAGTAGTTAGCTAGACTACAAGACACTAACAACAAGAAGTACCTCAACTACTTTGACGCCATTTAAGAAGACAATATCTTTCTAAAAATACCAAATGAATGATAAAATTCTATTTGAATTAGAACAGTATTTACCTGGGATAAAACAATGAAGATCTAAATTACAAGAAAACACCACTTTAATAATATTTAAACTATGAAATTGTTTTTTCAAATAAATGCTCCACAATTCACAGTTTCCACAAAAATATTAAGCAACTGTTTTCAACATTGATAATAAAAAATGTTTCCAAAGCATCAAATCAGCATATTAGAATGATTTCTGAAGAATCATGTGACTGAAGACTGGAGTAATAATGCTGAAAATGTAACTAGATTGGGTCTTTTTTCTTACAGACCTATAATAATAATAATAATAATAATAATAATAATTATTATTATTATTATTATTATTATTTATAGAATTTTCTCATGGCCCATTATTCCAAAGAAAAAAAAGAATATCTTTGAAATCTTTCATTAAAACTTATTTTTCATCACCTTCAACCATTATGTTATAGAAAGTAATGCACAAAATGAAGTACTTTTTTCTAGTATCCCATTTCACTCTGAAACACGTTACTGAAATAAAATACTCCTTTTGTTCTTCATTTAATCTCATTGATGTCTAAGAGAAACAATTAACCTTAAAGGGATTTATTGCTTATTTGTGATTTTTCTTTCCCTTGGTGTTTACCTGTTTTCTAAATTAGACAGACAGTGCCATGACAGGTCAAGGTAATCATTTAACACACCACAATCCTTTCATATAGTAATAGCCAAATGGCATCTTGTAGGTGTAATTTACTGTTATTATGGTTTATATTAAAAATATTATTTTTTGCAGCTCACAAGGCAGAATTAGATAAACGGTTTAAGCTTGCTCTGCTGGGCTACATCCATTCCAGTTTAATCAGGTGTCCTGAATGAGGCGAAGGCTCCACATGAGGCAGGCTAGTACTGTACAGCTACAAATCAATGAGCTCCACTCTGCTGTAATTGCTTCTCAGGTTCTTCCCACAATGCAACTGTGAGGAGGCACAGAGAAAGCCGTACCGATATGTTGCTATATAGCTAATTCAGAGTAATAGATAATGCTAAATTAAATAAAATAATTAAAACTTCATGAAGACAAAAGATCTGAGTGAGCCATCATTCTGAAAGTAATGGTTTTGCTATCTGGCTGAATTTCCATGTAATTCAGAGTGTGTTATGGTAGGTGATATGTAAATATCCACCACTATGGGTGTTCTGTTTGCTAGGTGGTTATTTACTGGCCCAAGTGAAAAAAAGTCCACCCCCAAGTCTCTATAGCCTCGTTCAGAGTGTCAGTCCAAATCTTTTTAAAAATTAAAAAAAAAAAAAAACTATGTTTACAAATACGTTTTGAGCTACATTCATATGTGATTTGAAATCCTATTCAAATCGCATTAGTGGGAAATTCGTTTCAGTCTGACTGCTCTGATCGGATTCCGCGTGGCTAATGTGACTTTCTCGCGCCACATAAAATGTAAACAGACGTTGTTAGGAAACCTGCTGAAAGACGCTGCAGAAACAAGGTTATGTTGTTGCAAAGTGCTGGACGAGCAGAAAATATACAATATAACGGAGACATGTTTTGAGACCAGCAGAGACGACAGCACGGCCTCCTACATTTCTGCCACTGACGCAGTAGTCCAGCGCGGCGGCTACACATTGTCACGTTGTAAATAAGACAACATCTGTATTGCAAACTCTTCCATGTTATGAATGTGGTTGTTTTTGCCAAGTGGCATGGGACACACAAATCAGATCTAAACAGTTGCGATACACAATATGGACAGTTAATAATTTTAGATCAGATTTAGATCGGATACAAATGATCAGATTTGGACTGACATTGTGAACGTAGCCTATGATGTTATGGGGCCAGTTGCACCAGCTTAGCCTAGTTGTAGCGTAAATGTGAATTAAACGGGTCCTATTATGCTCGTTTTGCGTTCTCAAGCCACCAAACACTGTTGCCATGCAAATGAACGGCCAGAACACATTAAAAGTTTTCTATTTTAGTTGAAAATGGTGTTGTGTAAGTGTCCCCAAAGTAAATAACTTATGATTTTTTACATCAGAAATGAATCAATCAAAAACTTACTTTAGCTGGACAATAACTTTTTTTCTAGAGCTGCTGTACTGCCAAAACAATCTCTGTTCCATTAATTTCCTATTATCACTGTAAAGCTGCTTTGAAACAATCTGTATATAAATAAAGGTGACTTGACTCATTTACAGGTTCATAATTTCATTTATTGGGTCTAATAGTGTACATTTACATCATTTAATGTTTAAAAAACACATTGTTTTCTATAATTTACATTGCTGCAGCACCTGTTTTCACCCTCTGTCTGAATGTTTCATTTTAGTTTCCTTAAAAACCGCCTTCCGAAAAGCACATTCTGCTCTGATTGGTCAGCCGACCCCAGTCTGTTGTGATTGGTCTACCGCTTAGCGCGTGCACTGGAAATGTAACTCCCCTTACCATAACCGAGTATCAGTGCCAGAAGCAGTCCGATAATGACAATCAAGAAAAACAAGCTGATCCACCTGAATGCAAGCACGACTAGTGCAGGGGTTGAAAAATAAAAAAGGGTCTCTTGGACATGGTAACAACACACTACTAACGCAATAAAGGCCGCTTAGAAAAGCAGAGATTAAAGTCCAACACCTGACTTGAATAAACCGAACTAATCAGCTGCGCTTAAATCGGTTCCATAACGGTAAGTTGGAGATCATGTGATCTTACTAATTTAAACTAGGTTCAGATGGTCTAGATAATTGCGCGTGCACGCTATTCTGATGGTGGAAGCCCTGATGGTGGAGCATGGATTCATCAATTTACCATGGCAACTGGGGAAAGAAAGAGCAGCGATGTTCACGGCGACTGAGCAGCGTTTGCTTCTCGAGACTTATGAAGAATTTAAACATATGATTACCAAAAAGGGAATACCGCAGCTATTAATAAAACAAGAGAGAAAGGCTGGCAGGAAATTGCTGATCGTCTCAATGAGTAAGTAGCAACTAATTTGAAATGTACATTACCTATATTTTATTTAAGTTAAATTAAATATATTTGTCACAATACATTGAAAAGTGTGTGTGTGTGTGTGTGTGTGTGTGTGTGTCCTCAATAAAGACAATACACCTCACCAGCTACAGATTAAACATGCAAGAGCCTCAATTCTTAATCTTAGACAGACCCAAAGCGGACAGCACTGGATGGGCCTTAGATTACAAGGAAAACTTGCATTACTTCAATTTGCCCACCATTCAGTGTCTCATTCTGTCCTAACAAACCCTTCAATTTCAGATGACATCCTAACATTCATGATTAAAGCAAGATTACAGTGTCTCCCAACTAAATACAATCTGGCAACATGGTATCCATCAAAGCATGAACCCTACTGTATATTACACCCAACTCAGCAGGAAAATGAAACAGTTGCTCACATATTAAACGGATGCTACAATTATAAAGGACTTTATGTGGACAGACAAGACTGTTTGGTTGATCTGGTTGCCAAGGACTTGCAAAAGATAATCTATGGACATGATAGTAAGATTTACAAGCATAGCACTGTACAGTTTAACTGGTTTCATCAGAATATATCTGACAGTGACTACTTTAAAAACATTCTGAATACTCCTGACATTGTAACTGTAAAAGAGGTTATGAAATCTGTATGTATCTTTGAGGTGGTTTTGACCTGTACAGTGGGGAGAACAAGTATTTGATACACTGCCAATTTTGCAGGTTTGCCCACTTACAAAGCATGTAGAAGTCTGTAATTTTTATCATAGGTACTCTTCAACTGTGTGACATAATCTAAAACAAAAATCCAGAAAATCACATTGTATGATTTTTAAGTAATTAATTTGCATTTTATTGCATGACATAAGTATTTGATACATCAGAAAAGCAGAACTTAATATTTGGTACAGAAACCTTTGTTTGCAATTACAGAGATCATACGTTTCCTGTAGTTCTTGACCAGGTCTGCACACACTGCAGCAGGGATTTTGGCCCACTCTCCATACAGACCTTCTCCAGATCCTTCAGGTTTCAGGGCTGTCGCTGGGCAATACGGACTTTCAGCTCGCTCCCAAAGATTTTCTATTGGGTTCAGGTCTGGAGACTGGCTAGGCCACTCCAGGACCTTGAGATGCTTCTTACGGAGCCACTCCTTAGTTGCCCTTGCTGTGTCTTACGGGTCGTTGTCATGCTGGAAGACCCAGCCACGACCCATCTTCAATGCTCTTACTGAGGGAAGGAGGTTGTTGGCCAAGATCTCGCGATACATGGCCCCATCCATCCTCCCCTCAATACGGTGCAGCCGTCCTGTCCCCTTTGCAGAAAAGCATCCCCAAAGAATGATGTTTCCACCTCCATGCTTCACGGTTGGGATGGTGTTCTTGGGGTTGTACTCATCCTTCTTCTTCCTCCAAACACGGCGAGTGGAGTTTAGACCAAAAAGCTCTCATCTTGCTCTCATTTTGTCTCATCAGACCACATAACCTTCTCCCATTCCTCCTCTGGATCATCCAGATGGTCATTGGCAAACTTCAGACGGGCCTGGACATGCGCTGGCTTGAGCAGGGGGACCTTGCGTGCGCTGCAGGATTTTAATCAATGACGGCGTAGTGTGTTACTAATGGTTTTCTTTGAGACTGTGGTCCCAGCTCTCTTCAGGTCATTGACCAGGTCCTGCCGTGTAGTTCTGGGCTGATCCCTCACCTTCCTCATGATCATTGATGCCCCACGAGGTGAGATCTTGCATGGTGCCCCAGACCAAGGGAGATTGACCGTCATCTTGAACTTCTTCCATTTTCTAATAATTGCGCCAACAGTTGTTGCCTTCTCACCAATCTGCTTGCCTATTGTCCTGTAGCCCATCCCAGCCTTGTGCAGTCTACAATTTTATCCCTGATGTCCTTACACAGCTCTCTGGTCTTGGCCATTGTGAAGAGGTTGGAGTCTGTTTGATTGAGTGTGTGGACAGGTGTCTTTTATACAGGTAACGAGTTCAAACAGGTGCAGTTAATACAGGTAATGAGTGGAGAACAGGAGGGCTTCTTAAAGAAAAACTAACAGGTCTGTAAGAGCCGGAATTCTTACTGGTTGGTAGGTGATCAAATACTTATGTCATGCAATAAAATGCAAATAAATTATTTAAAAATCATACAATGTGATTTTCTGGATTTTTGTTTTAGATTCCGTCACTCACAGTTGAAGAGTACCTATGATAAAAATTACAGACCTCTACATGCTTTGTAAGTAGCAAAACCTGCAAAATCGACAGTGTATCAAATACTTGTTCTCCCCACTGCATATGAATACTTGTTACTATTCCAAACTATTGAAATATCAACCACTGGTAGATCTCATTCACCGACTTGGATACAACTGTAAATTAATAACTCTGGTGTTTGGAAGTTTAGGCCATGTCCATAAGAATGTGGTCAGGGGGATGCAGTTAGGGGGGCTGCAAAAAAAGGAGGCAAAAAGGCTTGCAAAATTTTGCTCCGTTTCAGCCACCATAGGGAGCATGCAAATATGGAGACGGAGATGTTTTGTTTATCCTTAATGTGTTAAGTATTATAAATGGAAGGACCTGTAAAAGTATGTGAGCCATGAATTGTAGACCTGTAACCTTGTTAATGACTCTTCCCAGAGTATTTGGATCTTGTTTTCTTTGCAATGTCTTTCAGATCCAAATAAAAGCATTTGTGTGTGTGTGTGTGTGTGTGTGTGTGTGTATAATGACTAACTTTTACAGCAGCAACGTAAGTGAAGAAAAAAGAACATGGCAGCAGGTGAAAATAAAATATAAAAATATTGTTCAGAATGGTAAGTATAGTCTATGTAAGTATTAAGCATAGCCAGCTTGATGTTACAACTATCCAGTCTCATGATGTTTATTAATTGCAGCTGCCAAAAAGAAGAGTGAGGTTGCTGGCACTGGGGGAGGGCCACCAACAGCCAACTTTACTCCTGCAGAGGAGCTGGCATTAGAAATTAACAAAGGAAGGCCTGTCATTGAGGGAATAGAGGGGGGAACAGCATCTGAATCCATTCCACCTAGTATAAGAAATGACTACATAAAAGGTGTGTTTTTTTGGTTTGTTTTTTATTCTTGCATTCCTAACCAAATCTTTTCGTTTCATAGTGACGCCAAATTCTGTGTGCTTGCTGGATCCACCAGACATCATGCTGAACCCTGTGAGTATGAGAGTTTAAAGCACTGATTTATTGTCAAGTGGTGATTTATTAAACTGAGTTTAATTAATGGTTTCAGGTTGAAGGCCCATCCACAGTTGAGTAGGATGAGGAGACTATGTCAGTATGTTCAAGGAGGCCTGAGGTAGGCACAGATTTGCACATTATATATTTAAAAGCCTACCTGTGAGGTGCTAATATTGTGTGTTTCCCCTATTATTATTATTATTATTATTATTGGCTGCAGGATGCTGACACCCTTCTAGAGCCCTCTCAGTCTGGGACCACATGTGACCAAGTGAGTATTAAGAAATTACAAAAATGTGCCAAGAGCACTCAATCAAATAACTTAAATTTCTGTTCCTACAGAACCCAGAGAACATAAAGGGAGTCTACAAATGCTATCTCCTGAAACAAATGGAAGCCATAGATACTGACATACAATATAAAAAACTCAAGATAAGACAAATAGAGCTGGAAATCCTGGAAAAATGCAAGTAGAACTGCCATATTTAAAACAATGACACATGACCTTTTTGTTTTTTGACAACATTTAATTGTATGTTTTCACCCCCAACAGGCAGCTTCAATCTGAATAAAAAAAAAAAACTAATTGTGACTTGTGTGTCTGGTAAATTAAGGCGAAAGTTGAGAAGAAAGTGAAAACTTAACATGGTTTGGACCATATTAACCAAAATAATTATTGGCATAACTGTCTCTTATAACCCTGCCTGTTTCATTGTCCTCAAAAACGGCTTAAATTGCCCCAGCCCTATTCGGATGTTAATTTTTTCTCACGTGGAAGTCAAATAGTAAAGTAAAAATAAATTTGCATGCCACCTCAGTGATCAAACTCGTGCATTCGGACTGCAGTTTATTCACGGTGGAGGAGCGAGTTTTGTGATCCTGCGCACCTGGGAATGCGCTGCTCACGTGGTCAATAACATGATTGTATGCTGTAAATAAAATGGTCTTATGCTTGGTATAATAAGAATAAATGCATATTTAATTTAATAATAGGAAAATAATATCCTAATTATTATTTAATTATTTAAGTCTGTTTAAAAATAGGAAGATGTAGATGCACATTATAGTTAAAATGGTTTTATGTCTTGTATTTTATCTCAAAATAAAGGATGTCATTTTATTCCACATGGAAATGAGTGGAAATAAGTTAATACAGCCTCTTATTTACATGAGGTAAACATGCTGCTTGGTTATTTTAACATGTATAATTGCCGTAATAACAGCCCATTTCAAATGTTTACATGCTTTTCTTCTTTTTATTTTTTGAGCGGTGATGAAATATATTGCTCTTGTAAATACTTGCCAGCATTTCAGTAATAAAAGTCTAGATCTTTAAAATGCATCCAAATTACAGCGAAGCGCAACCGTACGGTGCTCTGCAGTGGTCAAAAAGGATATAAACAGTGAATTTTGAAGTGATATATTCTTGAAAACTCAGAGATGTGGATTCGGACGGCAATGAAATTACCACACAACCTTGGTGTTTGTCAAAAAACAGTAGGTAATTCGGCCGGGGATTTTTACGCGGGTGGTGGGAGAAAAACACTGACATTCTGGATTCGGACGGCAATAAAATCACAGACTAGCCACTGTCAATGATGAAAATACCTTATGACCCCACAAGAAACAATTACCGTCCGAATAGGGCTTTCCTCTACCACCATCCTTTGTTTGCCTCTCTCTCCTCAGACAGGCAATGTTATGTAGCACAACACATGCAACTGCAATGTCACATGCCCTTTGTGGAGTCACTCTGAGGTAATTCAGGCACTGGAACCTTGACTTGATGAGCCCAAATGCCACCTCTATACGAGCTCTTGTGCATGCATGGGCAATACTGTAGTGTTGTGCCTCAGTCTGGGTCTCCTGATAGGGAGTCAAGAGATAAGGCAGGCAGGCATGCATATCCCTTGTCTCCCAGCAAAACTCCTGAGAATTCACCTGAATAGAGTTTTTTTTTTTTAACATTGAATTAGGTGAAGGTATTTTAAAGCTGTAGTTTTTGCCATATGTTAAGTGACTAACATACCTTGTGCCAGTTGATGGGAAAGAGAAGAGGCTCGAAAGATTCTGGAATCATGCACTGAGCCAGGCCATTTTGCCTCTACATTTGTGATGATGCAATCTGCATCACAGATCATCTAAATAATTAAAAATGTAGGTCACTACACTGGACTTACATAGATATAAAATGAGGATTGTTACTGCATTTGTAATGAACAGAACACTGGTGCCCAGCTTATTGTACAGAACAATCGGTTCTACAGTAGTAGCCTACAATGTCATCTAATTGGGACTGTACCTGTACATTGATGCTGTGTAATGATTTCCTATTAACGAAGTCTGCTTCATGCGGACCAGACGGACGCTTTATGCGCACGTGGGTGCAGTCCAGAGCACCGATAACATTTGGGAAAGCTACAAAGGAGGCACATGACTATTAACTAATTCAAAATTATTTCAAAAGCCATAACCACAATGACATATTACTTAACAATTAGTTAATAGTCATGTGCCTCAACAAGTCATAACATAATGATACCTTTGCAAATCGTTAGCTAATGATTCATTAAAACAGACAACTGGAAGTTGAAATGCATGGCTTTGACACATTGTGGTAATTAACGCATTAATTTACATTATTAGTTAATATAATATGTTATTAGGGAATTAATACATGATGTCATATTTAATTAATAGCAATTCATATATTACTTAATCTATTAATCATATAGAATGTTCATTAGTTGCTGATGCAGTAATCATTAATAAATGGTTTAGTTCTTCATGAGTCATACATTAACTCATGATTATCTGTGCATTAGTTAAGCATGAATTAATGCATATTAGTGCACCCATATTGTAAAGTGTTACCGCTACAAAAGTTAAGTGATTGTCTTTCAATTGCCATGTCTAACATTAACAGACAATAAATATTTCCATTTTCTATATTGTTATTATTTGAACTTACCAGCGATTCCATAAAAGGCTTGTTTAATAGTACGAATCGCTCTGTGGCCAGGGAAGGTGATGAACACATTGAGTATTTTTTTTTAAAGACAGGTACACAATTCGTACAGAGTGGCAAACCGATGCTTTGCTGATATTCTCTGCATCTCCAACTGCGTACAAAAATGTTCCGCTGGCAAAAAAGCGAAGTGCAATGCACACAGTCTGTGGGACTGTGAGCGCTTTATTGAGCTGTGTGCTATTTGCGATGTGTGGGCTCAGTAATCTACAAATATATGCTATCCCTTCCCTCGAGATTCTATACCGCTCATGCAGCTAGTTGTCAGAAGAAGCCAATGGGTCTGCCCTGTCCCTGAACGTTCTCTTTGAAATACCCTGCGTATGATTATCCGCCCTCATCCACCACCTCATCAATGAAAGAACACGCCATGATTATGCGTCCGACACATATGGGTTGAGCTCCCTATTTATAGACATTTAATTGATTCATTACAAAAATCACAAACTAAACAAATGTAACTTTACTTCTTTACATTTGTTACACTTTTTGTATGTTCGAATTTATTACATTTATTATCAAAGTGCATTTGCTTTCATTTTTGGACTGATAGTGTTTACATGAAATAAAATGGCAGCATGCCAGAGAGTCCGATGTAATATCATCACATTCCAAGCGGGTCAGTGTTAACGGTATTCTGGTTTAGCATCAACTCAGGCTTAGCCTGACAGTTAGCCTGCCCTGGACCAGGTTAGTTTCCCAGCATAAGTTGCCAGAGTAACTGAGTTTGAACTATTTTAAGTTTGCTTTATGAAACGGAATCCACCGACAATAAGTCTGACTAACCAAAATAAGCCTGGCTTGTATTCTAATCTTGTTTTATGGAACAACCCTCTGGCCTTGCCCTTTTATTTTGCATATGGGATATTGTGACGTGTAGATTCCAGGAAGAAAACTCAGGACTACAATCAAGGCGTGAGCTCATGTTTTACTTAAAGGGATGGTTCACCCAAAAATTAAAATTTGCTGTTAATTCACTCAAGATGTGGGTGACTTTTTTTCTTCAGTAGAACAGTAAAGAAGATTTTTAGCTGAAATCATGGTCCTTGGTGATTCATATAATGGAAGTCAATAGGTGCAGTCACTTTGAGATTAAAAAAACATATGCAGACAAAACAAAATTAATAACCGTGGCTCCTGAGGATACATTGAGGTCTTACAAAGCGAAACTTGCAAAGCAAATTTGCATGTGAGCTGACGCTGTTTCTTTACTAGGGTGAGTAATTTAACTGCAGTTTTGGTTGAACTATCACTTTAAAGAGTTTGTTCAAACAAAAATTGAAAATTTGGTCATCACCCTGATGTCACTCCAAATAATTCTCTCTCTTTTATTCATCTTTGGAGCACAAATAAAAATATTTTTAACATTCTCTCATCATGTTTGTCCATCCAAGTAACCAAAACTTCACGCATCAAAAAGTAATTTGCAAAAGTAATCCATATGAATTGAGCAGTTAATCCATGACTAATTATGTTATATGATGAATGGATTTAATTCAGGCCTTTATACACTATATTGCCAAAAGTATTGGGACACCCCTCCAAATCATTGAATTCAGGTGTTCTCGTCCATGGCCACAGGTGTATAAAATCAAGCAGCTAGACATGCAGACTGCTTCTACAAACATCTTTCACAAACATGAAAGAATGGGTCGCTCTCAGGAGCTCAGTGAATTCAAGCGTGGTACCGTGATATAGGTTGCTACCTGTGCAATAAGTCGAATCATGAAATTTCCTCACTACTAAATATTCTACGGTAAACTGTTTAGTGGTATTATAACAAAGTGGAAGCAATTGGGAACAACAGCAACTCAGCCACGAAGTGGTAGGCCACGTAAAATCACAGAGCGGGGTCAGTGCATGCTGAGGCGCACAGTGCGCAGAAGTCGCCAACTTTCTGCAGAGTCAATAGTTACAGACCTCCAAACTTTGTGTGGCCTTCAGATTAGCTCAAGAACAGTGCGTAGAGAGCTTCATGGAATGGGTTTCCATGGCCGAGCAGCTGCATCCAAGCCTTACATCACCAAGTGCAATGCAAAGCGTCGGATGCAGTGGTGTAAAGCACGCCGCCATTGGACTCTAGAGCAGTGGAGACGTGTTCTCTGGAGTGACGAATCACGCTTCTCTGTCTGGCAATCCGATGGACGAGTCTGGGTTTGGCGGTTGCCAGAACGGTACTTGCCTGACTGCATTGTGCCAAGTGTAAAGTTTGGTGGAGGGGGATTATGGTGTGGGGTTGTTTTTCAGGGGTTGGGCTTGGCCCCTTAGTTCCAGTGAAAGGAAGACTTAATGCTTCAGCATACCAAGACATTTTGGACAATTTCATGCTCCCAACTTTGTGCGAACAGTTTGGGGATGGCCCCTTCCTGTTCCAACATGACTGCGCACCAGTGCACAAAGCAAGGTCCATAAAGACATGGATGAGCGAGTTTGGTGTGGAGGAACTTGACTGGCCTGCACAGAGTCCTGACCTCAACCCTCAACACTTTTGGGATGAATTAGAGCGGAGACTGCGAGCCAGGCCAACATCAGTGCCTGACTTCATAAATGCACTTCTAGAAGAATGGTCAAAAATTCCCATAAACACACTCCTAAACCTTAGGGAAAGTCTTCCCAGAAGAGTAGAAGCAGTTATAGCTGCAAAGGGTGGGCCAACTTCATATTAAACCCTACGGATTAAGAATGGGATGTCATTAAAGTTCATGTGCATGTAAAGGCAGGCGTCCCAAAACTTTTGACAATATAGGGCCAGATTTACTAACAGCTTGCTTGTTAAAAAACTACTGTCAGGATTTACTAAAGACAGGCAGTGGTAAATTAGCGCTGTAAAGGCGTGGACAGGGTTATTTTTGCGGCTGAATTTATTGCATATGCATTTGTAGGAGTTTCCCTTCCAGGCGCAAAATTCATGGGAGGAGAGTATTTAAATGAATCAAGCGAGGTGATTTACTGGTGTTTGCGCCATTATTTACCACCTCAAAAAAAGTGCATCTTAAACCAGACGCTAAAGGGTAGATTGCGCTGGTCATTATGGAAATTATCTGGCTGAGTCTGTGTTCTTTATTTTGCACGTCGTCCGTAGATCACACGCAGAACTGTCCACTCCCATCGGCGCTTTTATGGAATTGCGCTCTCACTCTAATTTGCCCTGTTTAGTAAATCTGTATATATATATGGTAACACTTTACAATAAGGTTTCATTAGTTAACATTAGTTAATGTATTAACTAACATGAACTAATCATGAGCAATACATTTGTTACTGTATTTGTTAATCTTTGTTAACGTTAGTTAATAAAAATACAGCAGTTCATGGATTGTTCATGTTAGTTCACAGTGTATTAACTAATGTTAACAAGATTTTAATAAAGTATTAGTATATGTTGAAATTAACAATAACAAAGATAAATAAATGCTTTATAAGTGCAGTTCATTATTAGTTCATGTTAACTAATGTTAAGTAATGAACCTTATTGTAAAGTGTTACCATATATATATACACTCACCTAAAGGATTATTAGGAACACCATACTAATACTGTGTTTGACCCCCTTTCGCCTTCAGAACTGCCTTAATTCTACGTGGCATTGATTCAACAAGGTGCTGAAAGCATTCTTTAGAAATGTTGGCCCATATTGATAGGATAGCATCTTGCAGTTGATGGAGATTTGTGGGATGCACATCCAGGGCACGAAGCTCCCGTTCCACCACATCCCAAAGATGCTCTATTGGGTTGAGATCTGGTGACTGTGGGGGCCATTTTAGTACAGTGAACTCATTGTCATGTTCAAGAAACCAATTTGAAATGATTCGAGCTTTGTGACATGGTGCATTATCCTGCTGGAAGTAGCCATCAGAGGATGGGTACATGGTGGTCATAAAGGGATGGACATGGTCAGAAACAATGCTCAGGTAGGCCGTGGCATTTAAACGATGCCCAATTGGCACTAAGGGGCCTAAAGTGTGCCAAGAAAACATCCCCCACACCATTACACCACCACCACCAGCCTGCACAGTGGTAACAAGGCATGATGGATCCATGTTCTCATTCTGTTTACTCCAAATTCTGACTCTACCATCTGAATGTCTCAACAGAAATCGAGACTCATCAGACCAGGCAACATTTTTCCAGTCTTCAACTGTCCAATTTTGGTGAGCTCGTGCAAATTGTAGCCTCTTTTTCCTATTTGTAGTGGAGATGAGTGGTACCCGGTGGGGTCTTCTGCTGTTGTAGCCCATCCGCCTCAAGGTTGTGCGTGTTGTGGCTTCACAAATGCTTTGCTGCATACCTCGGTTGTAACGAGTGGTTATTTCAGTCAAAGTTGCTCTTCTATCAGCTTGAATCAGTCGGCCCATTCTCCTCTGACCTCTAGCATCAACAAGGCATTTTCGCCCACAGGACTGCCGCATACTGGATGTTTTTCCCTTTTCACACCATTCTTTGTAAACTCTAGAAATGGTTGTGCGTGAAAATCCCAGTAACTGAGCAGATTGTGAAATACTCAGACCGGCCCGTCTGGCACCAACAACCATGCCACGCTCAAAATTGCTTAAAATCACCTTTCTTTCCCATTCTGACATTCAGTTTGGAGTTCAGGAGATTGTCTTGACCAGGACCACACCCCTAAATGCATTGAAGCAACTGCCATGTGATTGGTTGATTAGATAATTGCATTAATGAGAAATTGAACAGGTGTTCCTAATAATCCTTTAGGTGAGTGTGTATATATATATATATATATATATATATATATATATATGAAAAGTTCAGATGCAAAAGCCGCTAAATGCCACCTCCGTCAAAAATGAGATAATGATATTGAGTGAATGCTCTCCGCACATAGTATACATTCATCAAATACTTTCACTTCAAATCCGCTAAATCCCAGCGTTAGCCCATTCAGAAATACCGGTTCGTTGGCAGAAACCGCTAAACGCCACTTGCCTTTTTCAGCAAAATCCTCTAAGTCCACAGAAACCAATCAGAAGACACGAATCGAATCATATGATTTCAAGATGAATGACGGTGTGCTTATGAGCCAGCTTTCAATTGCCGAGCTGCGAGATTTTATCATGTTTTGTCCATCGTTACAGTGGATTTCGCGAGTGTTACTTGTTGTGCTGCTGTAAAACTCAGAAACGGACGCGTCACTTGCATCACAGCTCCCCCTCTACTGTGTGGATTAGTTTCTTCATTGTTACATTTTGAATTCTGCTTTTATCATTTGCAATGTTTCAGTTGCATCTTTAGTGATTTTGCAACTGTTTAACCATGTCTTGTTGTCCAAAGAAATGGAGGTTTTTGCAAAAAAAGCATGCATGGACTTAGCTGGATTTGCAGCAAAAGATAGTAAAATTTGTTAAATACTAATGTATTGACTAAAGTGACATTTCTGAAAATAAGACATTTCAATAACTGACTAATAACCTTTTCATTGCCATTAAAGTGAAATTACTGAACTTAAACATAGGAGGCTGATAAAAAAATGCTCATTTAAAAGAAAACACGTTAGACGGAAATAGAGGTTATTGCATCTGAACTCTTCATATATATATATATATATATATATATATAAACATTGATCAAATATATCATAGATCATAGAGCTCATCAAAGATGATAAACACAAAAGTTCAAACATGCTTTCTTGATGTGTGAGAAAAAAACCTCAGTGGCATATCAGGCAAGCAGGTTGAGACAAAAATCCTATTAAAGAGAATATTAAAAATGTCGTAAAATGGTAGTCTTACTGGTTTGGAACAACAGGTGAGTAAATGATGAAAGATTTTTCATTTTTGGGTGAATTATCTTTTTAAATTATTAAGGGAGAAATCATCATGAAAATAATTTGTTATTGCCATTTCAGAAAAAAATTATAGTATTTATTGCCCCTTCCTTATTGCAGATACAGTTCCTAAATATTATATACTTTGTACATAGTTACTAAACATTTTATTCCATGATTATTTATAAATTGTATTTCATTTAAAATTGTATTGTATTATTAAATTTCTACAGATTTTAAAAGAAGTTTAAAATAGCATAAACAACTATATAGCAAGAACTGAAACTATAGATTTACAGGGAGCTTCCGTTTACACATTTCAAGGCAGCTTATTGGATAAATAAAGACAGACGTCAATTTATAAGTACAGAGTTTGTTACACAAACTTTATGTCCAAATTTAAGCAAGACCTAACAAATGGTTGCGTTCTTCTTCCTATGTAATGTAATTCAGGGATTTTATTGTGTGCCAGAAAAATTGCAAATTCAATCAAGAAGAAAAGTAATAGCATGCCTCTCCTTAATAAAACACACAATTTGAGGTATCATTCATGTCTGTAGCACAAACGGTGCGGAACAAGTTATGAGGCAAAGTTTAATACTTAGTTTTAGAGGTCTGTTCAAATCACTAACCCTAAGTATGAGCAATAATAACAGAAATACATCCCTTAGCAAGCTCCACTAACCATGTTAATGATACCCGCCTGGGACTGGAATAGCAAAATGAAGATGGGATGAACTCTGTGTGTATGCGTGAGTGATGGAAGCGGCCCTCCACCTCCTCAGCAATAACGGCCTCTTATCAGCCCTGTCGCGGAGGAGAAATGTGGATTTCATTATTTGTTGCAGTTAATGTTTGGTTCTGGTTGTTGACAGGCACAGCTGGCTGAGAGGAGATACTCAGCCAATGTCATCCCCATTAATATCACTTATTCAAGCACACGGCTGAAAGAGAGAGAGGTGAGGAATTGGAGAATAGTGACGGAGGAGCAGAGAAGAGAGGAAAAGGGAGCAGGAGAGAGGGCTGCCCACGCTGAAACCTTGACTGATGATTTTTTACATGGACTGGGAAAATGCCTCAGAGAGGTAACAGCAACGCCAGCATGTGACATTAAGGCTCGACAGCATTTCATGTTTTCTGAGAACAGAAGCGCAGTAACAAAGCACTGCAGGCCACGAACTAACACAGGCAGCTATGAAGTCACATCAGTGAGAAATAGACACAATGGTGAGATTTGAAGCACACAAGTTGTTTAGACTACTTTGTCCATTCAGTTTAAACACATTTTCATCAATTTCATCAATAGGAAATGAAATAAAATAAAATAGGCTGCAAATTAATTTTAGTTTTAGATACATTTAACACTTGAAACTTTACAACATACCTGCAATGAACAAAAAATACAATGTGCTGAAAAAGAATGCAGTTAAAGTTATAGAAGGTCATAATTGTAAGAAATAGACACATCCGAGAAATAACGACACAAATGTGAGATAAAAGTGCAATTATGAGAAAATGACCTGTGAGATATAAAAGCACAACAATGAGAAATAAAGTCATAAATATGAAATGCAATTATAAGAAATAAAGTTGCAATTGTGAGATAAAAAGAGTTATGAGAAAGCCACAAGTGTGAGATATAAAACTAAATGTGAGGTATAAAGGAAATACAAGAAATAAAATCTGCATGGCTCAAAAGTTTTAAATACAGCACACTGAAACTCCAGTTAAGAAGTGAATTATTCTGGTTACAATTCCTTTAACTGGTTCCTTAATGATTTCATTAATGATTCTTTTAGTACTTTTGAGGAATGAATATTTGGAAATGAGAAGTTCTGCCCTGTTCATAATTGTTTCGATTTAGATTTCATATTTCAACCAGTCAAATATAACACACTAAGCAGTTTTCAAGGCTCAAGGGTAATTTGTTCATGATGTATGTACAGTACAGTTTGAAAATGTGGGCTCAGTAAGGATTTTTAAGGATTAAGGGTGAAGGGATAGTTCACTCAAAAATGAGTGTCATCAACCCTGTATGACTTTCTTACAGTCGAACAGTTTCATGGAAGTCAATGGGCCCATAAACTGTTTAGTTACACATATTCTTCAAAATATCTTCTTTTGTGTTCAGCAGAAGAAACATTTTTGGAAAAAGGTTTGGAACAACTTGAGGGTGAGTAAATGATGACAGAATTTTCATTTTTTGGATGAACTATCCTTTTAAGGATTTGGAATTTTTAAAAATAAATTAATATTTTTATTCATTAAAGATGCATTCAATTGATCAGATGTGACAGTGAATGCATTTATATTTATATAAGATTTCTATTTCAAATAAATGCTGTTGTTTTTTTGTTTTTTTAAAACTGCAACGATTTCAAATAAGATCCATTGCTACCACTGAGGTCACGGCACAAACACACACCAATCGATCATGTTAAATGCAAAAATCAGCTTGGCTGACTCATTTGCTCAAAGGAGGTTAATAGAGGAAGGGTGCTGGAGGGGAAAATGAGAGGCTGATTGTCTTGTCACAGGTGACGGTAGCAGTACAGTCTTGCTGACAAAGCCGTGCAGCTCCCAGAGAGTAAGAGCTCTGAAGAGGGGTGACCTCTCACACTACAGTACTCATGGGAAAATACACATTGTCAGCTGGCCAGCTCTTTTTTCTCACATCTGTCTCACAACCACAAAGTGTTCACACACTAACACACAGACACCTGAGACATTGTTCAATTACCTACTCCTTAGACCTGCACCGGATTCTGAAACCAAACCTGTATAATTTTCTTCTTTATCTTCTGTGAAACATAAAAAGAGATATTATGCAATAGAGAGGGGGAGCACACAAGTCATTTGAACTACTTTTTTATCCATTCACTTTCTCTACAAAAATGGAAATAAAATAATTAATGAAATTACATTAATGAAATGTATTAACATTATTGAATTTAAATGACTATTTCTTCATAATATAAAAATATGTGCTTTATAAGTACTAATAAACAGCCAATGTCCTAGTAATATACATGCTAATAAGCAACTAGTGAGATTTGGACCCTAAACTAGATGGGAAATATCATATATTAAGTTGGGTGTCCACCTTAGAGATAATCACCATATTTAAAATGAAACCATCATATTTAAAATATGATATTAATCATATCATATAATAAAATATCATAATTATTGTTACTACTGTAAATATATATTAAATTATTATGGGATCTCATTCAATGCTTTCAGAATCTTTACTTTTTTAAATAAGTTTGTTTCTGTATTTTTAAAATTAGCATATTTTAATGACAGAACAAATTAGATGTTGTCAGTAGTTCATAAGATCAAAGTGTAAGTAAAGGATTAATAAACTATCTTATTATTTAGACATATAGAAATAGTTACTCAGTGTGTTAATACATGCTTTATTAACATGTATTCCTACTGTAATTCATGATTAACTCAGGTAGTTATAAAATATTTAGTAGTTGTCAGTTAACTATTTTTTGTGAGCTCATCTAAAGTGAGGACTATTTATGCCTCGTAAAGCTTTCACAAAGGAGATTTAAAGGCTCAGTTTTCTTAAAAAACAGAAAAAGGAAACAAACACAACACAGAGTGATACACAACATAGAAACATTTATTTCAAAATGCAAAAAACTCTACAACTGGTAACTTGATATAAAAAAAATAAGCCTCTTCAATGTCATAAAAAAATAAAATTCCTGTACACCTCCAGAAAACATGAAACTCAGCCTCTGCCTCTAAAAATACATTTATGTAAAGTGTAAACATTGCTGAATAAAGATTCAGTGGATTACACTGGATTACAGGAGTGCCAAAATACAACAAATATAATTTGTATAAAACAATTGATCAATTCCCCGAATTTAGTGATTCAGGACTTTTATTTCTTATGCATATTTTGTGATTATTTTATCATTATTTTAATACCTTTTCTATGTAAAGCACTTTGAATTACAAATTAGTATGACATGTGCTATATAAATAAACTTGCCTTGCCTAATAATATAATAAAATATTTTGCAGTGTCAAAACTACCTCAGTACTAACTTTGAAATATTAGAGAACAGACGTGCAGAAGAAAACTGAGCCTTTAAATCTCCTTTGTGAAAGCTTTACGAGGCATAAATAGTACTCACAAAAATAGTTAACTGACAACTACTAAATGTTTTATAACTACCTGAGTTAATCATGAATTACAGTAGGAATACATGTTAATAAAGCGTTTTTAATAAAGCAACACACTGAGTAACTTTTTCTATATGTCTAAATAATATGTATAAATGTACATTTAAATAGTTATTATATTAATCCTTTACTTACACTTTCTAAATGATCTTATGAACCACTGACAACTTCTAATTAACTGATTTGTAAATAATGTAATACATGATTTAGAAATGATAAATTGATCATTAATAAAGTATGAAAATACAATTATTAAACACATTATAAATATGCTTATAAATCAAGAATAAAGCATTTATAGCTGTATTTATAAACTGCTTACTATTAATGCTTTATAAATGTTGAATCAACTATTTACTAATGCTTAACTAATGATTCATAGTGTGCAGTTATTATAAAGTGTTACCTAAATAGGTTATAATAAATTAAAATATCATAATAAGATTTTAATATGATGGGGTAGCTGAGAGTAAATGATGTCAAAAATTGCATTCTTTTTTTAGAGACACCAGCATCCAAAACACAAAAAACAGCAGGGTGCACACACACAGTCCTGAGGACTTCAAGAAGTGAAAATGATCTCTGAAGGTTCTCCTGAAAGTACTGCAGTGGCCTCACAGCAAGTCTGTGAGCAGAAACACAATCATTTATAATGCAATTTAAGTAATTTATGCAGCCAAAAACAACTGAATTTGTTTGCGCAACAGACGAGCATCTTAACTATCTGTGTCAGCTAAAACACACACATGTGTTCACACAAGTCCATGACAGCTGGTATAAAGTAGTTTACCTGGGCCTAGAAGGCAACAGACTAATCACAACCTCTCTCTGAAGATTATTTGTGCAGGTAATACCTCCCGGAATATTCTGTGGCACAGCCCGCTCTTGTAAGAACATTGTTTCGATGAGATATTACGGCGAGTGATATGCCGCTCAAGGTCGCTGAGGCACGGCTTCCCGCAGGGGCATTTCATGGAACTGTGGGTAATATGTTTAGCGACAAGAGAATGTGATAAGACTACAGGTTCCTTGCCTTGTTAGAGGGTAAACTAGCACCAAAGCTGTTTTGCATAGTTTTATTTATTTATTTATTTATTGTGATTTATTCAGAGGGAGACCAGCTGATATTTTGAGCTAGAACTAAAAATACCGTACCTGCTTTCCTGCAAACACTCATTACTTTCGTTGCTATAAACTTGTTTTTAATGAAAAAAGTTTTCACTTCGTCAGAGGTGACATTTAATACTTGAATTCGAGAATATTTTTGAACCATTGCAATTAATTGAGCTGGTCGGGCATTTCATCCCTATTTTTTTTTTTCTTTGACCCAATTAAAATGAGGAAACTATTTTTCAGATGTCCAGAAATCTATACCCTCCTCTGCTTTGATCCCTGGATCTTTCCTCTCTTTCCACAGTTTCATTTTCCATGTTAATTGTTTACATTTTTTTGTTATCTATCACAGAAATGTCAGCACTTTCCCATAGGATGCACAATGGGATGCAGTACTAGGGTTCGTAAAAATAAAACGGTCTCTGTATTTACGACAAATGTGAGAAGTGCATTACAGGGCCTTTAAAAGTGTAGACAAAATAGTAAGGAATCAAATCTATTGATATTTATCTGGTCTGTAGTCAGAGCTTCAGGGGAGCTCAGAGGGAACCTACCGAATGCTCCTGATATAGTCAACAAGACAACAATTTCTGGCATCTCGGATATGCAGTAAGAGGGGTCTGTGCAGTGCCAAACTGTGTATCGATTCCAACACTGAGGTGAAGCCAACTAACTGCCGTCCACCTGAATACACCTCCACAATAAAAATAAAAAAAACAGAGGCTGTCCAATCATGCAAACTCGCTCCAAAACCTAGTGAGCTGCCTCGCTGCCTAAGGGCCAGATATACTAACAGCTTGTGCCAGCGCAAAACCCTCTTTTGGCGTTAAAAAACTACTGTCAGGATTTACTAAAGACACGCAGTGAAATATTAGAGCTGAAAAGGCGTGGACACAGCTATTTTAATAGTTAAACTTATTACATATGCATTTGTAGGAGTTTCCCTTTCAGACGCAAAATTCATGGGAGGTGAAGGTTTGCGCTCATCAATTTACCGCCCCTAAAAAGCACGTCTTAAAACAGACGCTAACTGGTAGATTGCGTTGGTCATTATGGAAATGATCCAGCTGCGTCTGTGTTCTTTAATTTGCGCGTCGTCAGTAGATCACGCACAGAGCTGTCCACTCCCATCGGCGCTTTTTTGGAATTGCGCTCTCACTCTAATTTGCCGTTTAATAAATCTGGCCCTAAATAGGCAGCTGCCTTTTAAGGCATCCTATAGGTCATGGCATCTTATAAGTGATGATTAAAAAAAATTTAAAAAATCAATTTGCAATTGATTTCTAACTTAATGTTAATTAATGTTAGTAGATTTTTTTTTTTACATTGACCCTAATAAGCATAAAAATACATAGCACACACACAAATATTAATTTTAAAATATACCTAAAACTATATACACTGATCAGGCATAACATTATGACCACTGACAGGTGAAGTGAATAACACTGATTATCTCTTCATCATGGCACCTGTTAGTGGGTGGGATATATTAGGCAGCAAGTGAACATTTTGTCCTCAAAGTTAATGTGTTAGAAGCAGGAAAAATGGGCAAGTGTAAGGATTTGAGCGAGTTTGGCAAGGTCCAAATTGTGATGGCTAGACGACTGGGTCAGAGCATCTCCAAAACTGCAGCTCTTGTGGGGTGTTCCCGGTCTGCAGTGGTCAGTATCTATCAAAAGTGCTCCAAGGAAGGAACAGTGGTGAACCGGCGACAGGGTCATGGGCGAATAAGGCTCATTGATGCACGTGGGGAGCGAAGGCTGGCCCGTGTGGTCCAATCAAACAGACGAGCTACTGTAGCTCAAATTGCTCAAGAAGTAAATGCTGGTTCTGATAGAAAGGTGTAAGAATACACAGTGCATCACAGTTTGTTGCGTATGGGGCTGCATAGCCGCAGACCAGTCAGGGTGCCCATGCTGACCCTTGTCCACCGCCAAAAGCGCCAACAGTGGGCACGTGAGCATCAGAACTGGACCACGGAGAAGGTGGCCTGGACTGATGAATCACATTTTCTTTTACATCACGTGGATGGCCGGGTGCGTGTGCGTCGCTTACTTGGGGAACACATGACACCAGGATGCACTATGGGAAAAAGGCAAGCCGGCGGAGGCAGTGTGATGCTTTGGGCAATGTTCTGCTGGGAAACCTTGGGTCCTGCCATCCATGTGGATGTTACTTTGACACGTACCACCTACCTAAGCATTGTTGCAGACCATGTACACCCTTTCATGGAAACGGTATTCCCTGGTGGTTGTGGCCTCTTTCAGCAGGATAATGCGCCCTGCAACAAAGCAAAAATGGTTCAGGAATGGTTTGAGGAGCACAACAACAAGTTTGAGGTGTTGACTTGGCCTCCAAATTCCCCAGATCTCAATCCAATCAAGCATCTGTGGGATGTGCTAAACAAACAAGTCTGATCCATGGAGGCCCCACCTCACAACTTACAGGACTTAAAGGATCTGCTGCTAACATCTTGGTTCCAGATACCACAGAACACCTTCAGGGGTCTAGTGGAGTCCATGCCTTGATGGGTCAGGGCTGTTTTGGCAGCAAAAGGGGGACCAACACAATATTAAGATAAGGTCAAAATATTATGCCTGATCAGTGTGTATATATATATATATATACACTGAACAAAATTATAAATGCAACAGCATTTCATGAGCTGAACTCAGAGATCTAAGACTTTTTCTATGTACACAAAAGGCCTATGTCTGTCAAATATTGTTCACAAATCTGTCTAAATCTGTGTTAGTGAGCACTTCTCCTTTGCCGAGATAATCCATCCACCTCACAGGTGTGGCATATCAAGATGCTGATTAGACAGCATGATTATTGCACAGGTGTGCCTTAGGCTGGCCACAATAAAAGGCCACTCTAAAATGTGCAGTTTTACTGTATTGGTCCCGGGGGGTCCAAAAAAGAGTCAATATCTGGTGCGACCACCATTTGCCTGACACAGTGCAACACATCTCCTTCGCATAGAGTTGATCAGGTTGTTGACTGTGGCCTGTGGAATGTTGGTCCACTCCTCTTCAATGTCTGTGCGAAGTTGCTGGATATTGGCAGGAACTGGAACACGCTGTTGTATACGCCGATCCAGAGCATCCCAAACATGCTCAATGGGTGACATGTCCGTGTTCAGCTTCCAGGAATTGTGTACAGATTCTTGCAACATGGGGCTGTGCATTATCATGCTGCAACAATCGGTTTGCATAACCAAAGAATTTCTGCACAAACTGTCAGAAACCGTCTCAGGGAAGCTCATCTGCATGTTCGTCATCCTCATCGGGGTCTCGACCTGACTGCAGTTCGTCATTGTAACCGACTTAAGTGGACAAATGCTCACATTCGATGGCGTCTGGCACTTTGGAAAGGTGTTCTCTTCACGGATGAATCCCGGTTTTCACTGTACAAGGCAGATGGCAGACAGTGTGTATGGCGTCGTGTGAGTGAGCGGTTTGCTGATGTCAACGTTGTGGATCGAGTGGCCCATGGTGGCGGTGGGGTTATGGTATGGACAGGCGTATGTTATGGACAGCGAACACAGGTGCATTTTATTGATAGCATTTTGAATGCACAGAGATACCGTGACGAGATCCTGAGGCCCATTGTTGTGCCATTCATCCACGACCATCACCTCATGTTGCAGCATGATAATGCACGGCCCCATGTTGCAAGGATCTGTACAAAATTCCTGGAAGCTGAAAACATCCCAGTTCTTGCATGAGCATTGAGCATGTTTGGGATGCTCTGGATCGCCATATACAACACGCTGTGTGTTCAATGGCTGTGTGAAGAGGAGTGGACCAACATTCCACAGGCCACAATCAACAACCTGATCAACTCTATGCAAAGGAGATGTGTTGCACTGCGTGAGGCAAATGGTGATCACACCAGGTATTGATTCTTTTTTGGACCCCCCGGCCCGGACCACCCCGGACCCCCCCCAATACAGTAAAACTGCACATTTTAGAGTGGCCTTTTATTGTGGCCAGCCTAAGGCACACCTGTGCAATAATCATGCTGTCTAATCAGCATCTTGATATGCCACACCTGTGAGGCGGATGGATTATCTCTGCAAAGGATTTTTTTTCACTAACACAGATTTTGACAGATTTGTGAACAATATTTGAGAGAAATAGGCCTTTTGTGTACATAGAAAAAGTTCAGCTCATGAAAAATGGGGGCAAAAACAAAAGTGTTGCTTTTATAATTTTGTTCAGTGTGTGTGTATATATATATAATTTTTTTTTTTCATTGATTTAAGTTTATTTATAATCACTCAATTTCTCAAACTCCAACTGTGTCACAATTAATTCTGGAATTGCTTTCTCTGCAAAGGTTTTGGCTAAAATGAGTTTTTTAGGCTCGTACAAACGAATAGTTAACCAAAAAAAATAAAAAATGCAAATTGTGTTATTTACTCGCCATTTTGTCATTCCAAACCTGATCCAAAAGACTTTTTTTCTTCTGTGACCCACAAAAGTACAAATTTGGAAGAAGCTGAATACTTCAGAATAAAGCTTTTAGGCTATACATCTTTTGTGCTATTCAAAGTCTTCTAAATCCAAATGCAGCTCTGTGCAAGTTATTTACAGAAGATCTTTACATCCACCCTAGCGCTTCTTTGGTGTGTTATGTTCACAAGAGAAGTAGCAATGTCTGATTAGTAAATTAATCAATTGTTTTTCAATTATTAGGTTTTTCCATTTCACAAAACTGATTTGAATGGCTTATTCAAACAGACCTGGTTCTCGAGTTTGAATTCAAATTCATTGACAATGATTCGGTTGCAACAATAACCAATTTGTAATCACAGATAGTCTTCACTAGAGCTGAAAAATGATTTAAAAACCTACTCTATGGCTTCAGAATACCATAGTGAATGACTAGTTCTGTAGTTTTGAAAGCTTCACTCTTTTTTTTCATTGTAGTTGTATAGAAAAAAATCCCTTTGCGTTCCACAGAAGAAAGTTGCACAGGTTTTCAGTGACATGAATAACAGAATAACCATTTTTGTATGATGCATTCCTCTAAAATACCTGCCTTGTGGAACAGCTTTTGTGTTGGGAGCACGCCTATGACGCTTTTTCTGTGGGCAGCTCACTAGGTTTACAACAGAGCATTTTTGATATTATGCATCTGAACTCTCCTCATAAAGATAAGATAAATTAAGCACTATAATATGGATGAGAATGATTACTACAGTAGTAATGCCAAGGTCAGCCAGTCTAATAACACATTCACTTGTGTAGGTGTAGTAATTGTATAGACTGTGTGAATCATGACTGTCTCACTAGTGCAGGTCAAGATGGCTGTTAGGGTAATCCTGGATCTGGACAACTGTCAGAAATAAGCATTCATACATTAGAATCCTCCAAATGATTGCACTGAACATGAAATGAAATGTGATTAGCAAAGACAATTTAATTTTGAATCATGAAACATCCTTATACAAGTAATTATTTAGACCCCAAAACAAGCTACCTCAAGTGGTCCCTCCACATTTACACACAAAAATATGTTTTTTTAAAGCATTCAGCTCAAAATTGGCACATGGTAGAGTATATTTAAATCACTCACACATTGCAAAAATGCAATCAACAACTTTCTACATTTAGATATTTGAAAATGGATGAGCCATATAATTAAGCTAATTGCATTAAGATTATTATTTATTTTTTCTGTTTATCTATAGTTCAGTCTGTCCATATTTATAATTAGCATTAAAAAAAAAAGAATTGAGTTCACTGACAGTTTCATGAAAAAGAAACTGGCTTTTGCTACTCTGGAAATGTTATTTTTTCATTGGTCTCATTTATTATGCCCATTGGGTGAAGGCCCAGAAATTAAATGAAATTTTAAATCAGAACAACGTAATAAACCTAATAAAACAAAAAAAAGTTGTTGTTGTGACAATTGTAGGCCTGTTTAATTTATACTTTTCGTTTTCATTTTCAAATGCAATTACAACAAGATAACCTTCCTGGTTTTTATTCTGTAAAATGTCTAATCAAATCTGCTTCTCATACTTTGCTCATGGGCCCTTGTGCATTCTAGCAAAAAAACACAATCTAAGGTCCAAATTTAACCGAAGGCATATGCACATTATTTGCGTTAATTTTAGTTTCCAGTGGGTTATGCACTGACAACAGATCAAATAAAGATTAGCAAATTCGCAGAAACGATTAGGACAAAATAAAGCAATCACACAAATGATGCTGTAGGGAATTAGGACAAATGTGCACTGGCGTTCAAGTATTCTGCAGTGCAGCTTATCCTACAACCAAGCTTGTTAATGCACATTACAGACACTGTTTGTGACAAGATAAATGTTTAATAACCATTGTAACTTTATATTGTGGAAAACACACGTTTTAATATACATGCCAAGAGACATTTCCAAAATTAGACTGTCCCTGGTTGAACTGGAGAATCAGAGGAGTGTCAAAACAAATGAGATATCCTCTCAGAGCTGCAGTTGGCCAGTTCTCAAGACCTTTAACTGCACCTTTCCATCAGAGCTGACAACGCTGATTCAGTCTAGCAGACGGGCTTCTTATAGATCACATTCCTCAAGTGCTGTCACTTTTATCTCTGACTACAGACCACAGGAGAGAAGGTAGAATTTGTATAAAGGGTTTGTCCTGTTTGTCAAACACGATGTGACATCATACTCCACATTAAACCTCTTAGACAAGAAACTAGTTGTGAAGATCCAGCCATGGGGTTGTACTGTGATTTTAAAATTACTATGGCAGAATTACAATGTCATGTTGAGTGGCTGTAATGAGCGCACAAAGATGAGGAGTACAGACTAAACAGTCTTGAACCTACTAGTAATGACTCAAGTATTACCAAATCCTTCAGAAGCAATTACTAATCAGTATTCTAAAGTGAAAAGCATGAAAACTCCCTAATTTTGACTGAAGTCATTGTAAGCTTTTGAGGTTTTTGTAAGGTTTTGGATGACTCTCAAGTGTTTCTATATCCTTCTAAAGGAATTTCTAATTATTTGGATCAGTATTCAAAAGTAAAGATCATGGTAACCCACTAGTAATGACTCTAAGTGTTACCAAATCCATTGGAAGGAATTATAACCCAATACCTTACAAAAACATACAAAAAATGTAAATAAAAATCTTGGTTACACTTTATTTTACAGTGTCCTTGTTACACGTTACATGCACTTACCATAGTAATAACAGTAAACCCTAACTCTATAGTAAGTACATGTTGTCAAGTAATATTACTCAGTACTTAATTACACTGTAACAATGACACCTTAAGATAAAGTGTAACCCTTTATTTTAAGGTGTCCGTGTTACAGTGTAATTATACATTTAAGTACTGAGTAATAATAATTAACTACATGCACTTAGGAATAGGGGTTGGTTTAGGGTTAGTTGCATGTAATTATGCATAATTTAGAGTTATTACTACAGTAACTACATGTAATGTGTAACAAGCACTTATAAAGTGTTACCAATATATTTTCTAACATTATAAATGTCTTTACTGTCACTTTCGATCAATTTAATGCATCCTTGCTGAATAAAAGTATACATTTTTTTATTCTTTATAATATACAGTGGTGGCCAAAATTATTAGAACACCTGACAGATCTGAAAATATTGACCTTTTTTTGCCTTCAAAACATGATTTCATTTCATAATGTTCATGAAACATGCAGGTTGCTCTGACCATCAAATATCAGATGAAGTGAGTCGTACTGTTTTTATCCACTTTTAACTTTAATATTTGGTATGTCCACCTTTTGCAGCAATTACAGCAGCACATCTCTCTGGCATAGTGTCAATATATTTCCTCTGAGAACTTCAACACTGATGTTATCTCATGCCTTCTGCAACTGAAGCCAAAGGCTTTCCTTTAAATGTACAATAGATCTGTCCAGTTTATTTTCCGACTCGCCCCAAATGTGCTAGATGGGGTTGAGGTCCAGACTTTGAGGGTGCCAGTCTATCATTTTCAATGTTCCAGCAGATTCCTTCCGTCACAGGTAGTTCCGGCAATAGTTAGAAGAATGTTTCGGGTCATTGTCCTCTTGGAAAATAAATCCAGGCCCAATAAGACGACTCCCAGATGCCAAGGGTTCTAATAATTTTGGCCACCACTGTAATTCTGTCATGTCAACTCTCAGAGAAATTGGCATGGTAATGGATGTGGCAATGTTAATGTATTTGGTCTTGGTCGAATAGATCTGCTACACTGCTGCTGCTGCAGAGCAAGTACAGAGACTTGCTACTGCCAATACATTCATAGACATGCTGCTGTGAGCATATAAGACATGCTGCTGCTGCATATATAACATACATGAAATAACCCCGTAGCAGATCTATACAGGTGGAGCTGGGGAAGGTGGAGGGTTTCTGAAAGCACGCTGCAGACTGCTAACAGCAAACAATGCAGAGTATTTGAATGTTTGAGCAGCAAGCTCACTGATGCCACAACAACCAATCAGCTGCACTATGTAGATAATGATGTGATCGCTATAAATTGAGTTAAGGACCTATCAGCCTGCGCCATCTAGAGTTTCATGGCAGAATTTGTATTTGTGCTGAAAAACAGCACTTTTGCTTTTTGATATTGCTTAAGTGTCGACATATCCAATTGCCTGTGGTGTGTTTTGAAATGCATGCTGCTAATAAGAGACATGGGAAATCACCACTGGAAATATAATCATAATGCTGTTCTAGGTATTATAATATTTGTCACTGAAGATGTGAAATGGCTGTTAATGTATGAGTATCTAAAGAAGCTCCCTGCAGAGGCAGCCGACACCAGCTGTGCAGCGCTGAACACCGACTCTAGTTATGGCATTTTAATGCTTAAATGCACTGCTTTGAATCCATCCAGCCATGCATGGCAAAAAAGCAGCAAAATACAATTACCTCTAGTTTAGGATGGTTTTCTCTATGCTGCTCCTTCAAGAATATCTGATTGTATCACTCAAAGGTCAAGTGGATCTTTGTTTGAATATAAAACATTCTGCACTTTTGTAATATTCAGTAGTTTTATTTCCCATTGATTCCATGACTAGAGGACAAGGAAACCAAAGGGAAAAATCCAAAGCCATCTTAAGCATAAACCCAATCACCCTCTGACCCTGGGGGTCCCAATCTTCTTCGAATTGTTAGCTTACTTCACCTTATTCAGACATTTTGAAAAGACAGTCTAAAAAGACGATGGCTAAATCTGCTGGAATTTTAACAATTTCTGCACTGATTTGGAGGACAAAATAAAGAAATTTATGGACATATTTAGCTAAATAAGCTATTTTGAATCAAACAAACAGTGACAAGGGACATTAAAGCACTTAGTTTACCCCAATCTAGAAGACTGAGACTGGGGGTGCCTCAAGTGGCACAAACAAAATCAATAGGGAACACAGCAAAATAGGTTTCTGAAAGCAGGTCTATGTCTTGTATCATTCTCATTGAAATCAATGAATTTGATGCAGAGTAAAGTCTAATTTAGAAGTTTATGTTCCCAGTATGATCGTATTAGTATTTGTACGTAATGATATACTTGGATATATACGCTGAAATGCACAATATTGTGCGTTTCATACTGACATAATATACATATTGACAGTATCTAAAACTTCAAATATAAAGCATTTGTATTATTATTTGTATTTTGAGCAAAATAATCATGATCATGAGTTTAAGCATTATTGTACATCCCTAATGTTTGACTTTTTAATTTTGTTTTTTAGGTTTAGCTTGTGTACCTAACAATGTAAATACCGTTTCCATGAAAGGGTGTACATGGTCTGCAACAATGCTTAGGTAGGTGGTACGTGTCAAAGTAACATCCACATGGATGGCAGGATCCAAGGTTTCCCAGCAGAACATTGCCCAAAGCATCACACTGCCTCCACCGGCATGCCTTCTTCCCATAGTGCATCCTGGTGCCATGTGTTCCCTTAGGTAAGCGATGCACACGCACCCGGCCATCCACGTGATGTAAAAGAAAACGTGATTCATCAGACCAAGCGACCTTCTTCCATTGCTCTGTGGTCCAGTTCTGATGCTCACATGCCCACTGTTGGCGCTTTCGGCGGTGGACAGGAGTCAGCATGGGCTGTGATGAAGAGATAATCAGTGTTACCAGTAATCAGTAATCACTTCACCTGTCACCGGTCATAATGTTATGCCTGATCGGTGTGTGTATATATGCACTTTTTTTTTTTTTTCATTTTGGGGTGGTGGGGAGGGCAAGCTAAATATCAAATAAATTATCATAAAAGTGATGAAAATCCTCAAAATGAGGTGAATATAGCACAAGAAATCAAACAGAAAAAAACAAAACTGCTAAAATATCAAATTGAGTAAATGTTAAATATATATGTCATTGAACATTTTAAATTAATAAGATTGATCACTATACAAATTAACTATCATCAACTAATTCCATGAATTTAATGTTCTATTAACCTAAACAGATTTTAAAAAGGAAATATATTTCTGTCTCTTATGGAAGCCCGTTTCCGCCACTAAATAAAAAAATAAAAAGAGTTATTGCGACTTTTTATCTCAGAATTCAGATTTTTTTTTCTCACAATTGCGTCAGAATTATTAAGTCAGAATTCTAAGATATAAACTCGTAATTGCGTGATATAAAGTCACAATTCTGAGATATAAACTCGCAATTGCGTGATATAAAGTCACAATTCTGACTGAGAAAAAGTCAGAATTGTGACTTTATATCACCCAATTGCAAGTTTATATCTCAGAATTGTGACTTTATTTCACGCAATTGCGAGTTTATATCTCAGAATTGTGACTTTATATCACGCAATTGCGAGTTTATATCTCAGAATTGTGACTTTATATCACCCAATTGCGAGTTTATATCTCAGAATTCTGACTTTATATCACGCAATTGCGAGTTTATATCTCAGAATTCTGACTTTATAAAAATCTTATATTTTAGAGGTTGTCAATAAGTTAATAATGTATGCTAGAATCACATTTTGCATAATACCCATGATTGCTAATGAGATCACATTCGTTTTCTTCACTTCAGGGTTTTGGTGCAGAGCGTGTGAAACAGGATTTAGGGTTTAATGGTATGATTTTCTACAATGAGCTTTTGGTCCTTCCTTGAACCCAACAGATTTCTCTTCTAAATAATTTCTAAATATCTAAATGTCAAAAGAAGCTCCCCAGGACACCTCCTGCCTGTCCTTGCTCAGATCTATCCTTCTCAGTAGCAAAGCAAAGCCAAAAAGAGAAACTTTTTACTGAAAGACTGCCTCACACTGTTCCACTTAAGTCCTGCTTAGTTGGTGTTATAGATGCACAAATGCATTAGTCTGATGTGTGCTGTTTCCCCAGAAATGCACCCAAACCTACAGAACACTCTCAGCATGAGGAAAACAGTCATGCTGAGCAATGTGCTATTTGGGTACAAAAAAAGTTCCCCAGTCACTACGAGTATACTTCCCTTGAATGCACGTACTATAAATTGTCCAATTAATGGTGAATATATTTATTTTTTTACATTTTTTTACTTTTTTAAGAGCATTTTTCGAGAAACAAACATCAATAAATAAAAACTCTTCTAGGTGTAAAATAAAATGTGTTGATATTCTTTTTTTAGACAATACAGTGGGGAGAACAAGTATTTGATACACTGCCGATTTTGCAGGTTTGCCCACTTACAAAGCATGTAGAAGTCTGTAATTTTTATCATAGGTACTCTTCAACTGTGAGTGATGGAATCTAAAACAAAAATCCAGAAAATCACATTGTATGATTTTTAAGTAATTAATTTGCATTTTATTGCATGACATAAGTATTTGATACATCAGAAAAGCAGAACTTAATATTTGGTACAGAAACCTTTGTTTGCAATTACAGAGATCATACGTTTCCTGTAGTTCTTGACCAGGTTTGCACACACTGCAGCAGGGATTTTGGCCCACTCCTCCATACAGACCTTCTCCAGATCCTTCAGGTTTCGGGGCTGTTGCTGGGCAATACGGACTTTCAGCTCCCTCCAAAGATCTGGCTAGGCCACTCCAGGACCTTGAAATGCTTCTTACGGAGCCACTCCTTAGTTGCCCTGGCTGTGTGTTTCGGGTCGTTGTCATGCTGGAAGACCCAGCCAAGACCCATCTTCAATGCTCTTACTGAAGGAAGGAGGTTGTTGGCCAAGATCTCGTGATACATGGCCCCATCCATCCTCCCCTCAATACGGTGCAGTCGTCCTGTCCCCTTTGCAGAAAAGCATCCCCAAAGAATGATGTTTCCACCTCCATGCTTCACGGTTGGGATGGTGTTCTTGGGGTTGTACTCATCCTTCTTCTTCCTCCAAACACGGCGAGTGGAGTTTAGACCAAAAAGCTCTATTTTTGTCTCATCAGACCACATGACCTTCTCCCATTCCTCCTCTGGATCATCCAGATGGTCATTGGCAAACTTCAGAGGCGCCTGGACATGCGCTGGCTTGAGCAGGGGGACCTTGCGTGCGCTGCAGGATTTTAATCCATCACGGCGTAGTGTGTTACTAATGGTTTTCTTTGAGACTGTGGTCCCAGCTCTCTTCAGGTCATTGACCAGGTCCTGCCGTGTAGTTCTGGGCTGATCCCTCACCTTCCTCATGATCATTGATGCCCCACGAGGTGAGATCTTGCGTGGTGCCCCAGACCGAGGGAGACTGACCGTCATCTTGAACTTCAGTTGTTGCCTTCTCACCAAGCTGCTTGCCTATTGTCCTGTAGGCCATCCCAGCCTTGTGCAGGTCTACAATTTTATCCCTGATGTCCTTACACAGCTCTCTGGTCTTGGCCATTGTGGAGAGGTTGGAGTCTGTTTGATTGAGTGTGTGGACAGGTGTCTTTTATACAGGTAACGAGTTCAAACAGGTGCAGTTAATACAGGTAATGAGTGGAGAACAGGAGGGCTTCTTAAAGAAAAACTAACAGGTCTGTGAGAGCCGGAATTCTTACTGGTTGGTAGGTGATCAAATACTTATGTCATGCAATAAAATGCAAATTAATTATTTAAAAATCATACAATGTGATTTTCTGGATTTTTGTTTTAGATTCCGTCTCTCACAGTTGAAGAGTACCTATGATAAAAATTACAGACTTCTACATGCTTTGTAAGTGGGCAAACCTGCAAAATCTCTCCCCACTGTACATTCTTTGTGTGTGTCACCAAGTTAAGAAGGATTCAGACACTCAAAACACAGCTGTACATTTGAGCCAGAAAACACAGTAAGTTTAACAACCTTGCACAGCGCTTACAGTACACTTCAAACTTTCTCCCACAGATGTGAGGCTTGTCAGACTGTCTCAGTACTGCTCTGGGCAGGTTGCACTTCTGAGGCTAAACGTCACATGGGATATTCTTCAGACACCATTATGCCACAGCTAGGGGAATCGTTCCATTCAAAAGTCTGTGTTACTATCTGCATGTTATCAAAAATTTAACGTGTGCGTGATGTGAGCCTCTGTCTCCTGCACGCCAGCACCCAGGGCCGTCTTTGATCAATTATTCGAGATTTGCTAGGTCCCCTTTGAGTGCGGATCAGTGTGTTTGCCGGAAGCGTGATGTTAAAGTTGTTTAATTACTGAATTGTTTGTGTGAGAGGCGCGCTCGCTGGTGCATTTGTGTACTGAAACGATGTTTACACAGCTTCACCTCAGCAAAACAATTTACTAGCGAGTCATTTATCACAGATTATTTGAATGAAGTTTCTTAATGGCTTCTAATAAGGATTAGCTGCAGAATCTGCACTAAATACATTAGATGTTTTTCCTAGCTGTTAAAAGACAATGTGAAAGGACATGGACATTTTCTGGAAGAATGACAAAAAGTAGCAATCCCAAAATGGATTTTCATAATATGGATAGTTATGGTCCTGGATCCTGATTGGTAGATACAATGTTCCAGTCATGGTAAAATAAACATTATAGCAATTGCAATGATGAAAAAACACCTATCTACCATTTGAGGCAAGTGCATTTGAAAGCAAAAAATACATGTATGTACATTTAATGTAGGTAATATTTTCTGTGCTGCAAACTCATCGCCTTTTCAAAATGTTTTTGAATGTAAATAAAATTGTATACACCGATCAGGCATAACATTATGACCATTGACAGGTGAAGTGAATAACACTGGTTATCTCTTCATCGGTGCACCTGTTAGTGGGTGGGATTTATTAGGCAGCAAGTGAACATTTTATCCTAAAAAATTATGTGTTAGAAGCAGGAAAAATGGGCAAGCGTAAATATTTGAGCGAGTTTGATATGGGCCAAATTGTGATGCTAGACGACTGGGTCAGAGCATCTCCAAAACTGCAGCTCTTGTGGGGTGTTCCCGGTCTGCAGTGGTCAGTATCTATCAAAAGTGGTCCAAGGAAGGAACAGCGGTGAACATGGCGACAGGGTCATGGGTGGCCAAGGCTCATTGATGCACGAGGGGGGCAAAAGCTGGCCCGTGTGGTCTGATCAAACAGACGAGCTACTGTAGCTTAAATTGCTCAAGAAGTTAATGCTGGTTCTGATAGAGAGGTGTCAGAATACACAGTGCATCGCAGTTTGTTGCGTATGGGGCTGCATAGCCGCAGACCAGTCAGGGTGCCCATGCTGACCCCTGTCCACTGCCGAAAGTGCCAACAGTGGGCATGTGAGCATCAGAACTGGACCACGGAGCAATGGCAGAAGGTGGCCTGGTCTGATGAATCACGTTTTCTTTTACATCACGTGGATGGTCGGGTGCGTGTGCGTCGTTTACCTGGGGAACAGATGGCACCAGGATGCACTATGGGAAGAAGGCATGCTGGTGGAGGCAGTGTGATGCTTTGGGCAATGTTCTGCTGGTAAACCTTGGGTCCTGCCATCCATGTGGATGTTAATTTGACATGTACCACCTACCTAAGCATTGTTGCAGACCATGTACACCCTTTAATGGAAACGGTATTCCCTGGTGGCTGTGGCCTCTTTCAGCAGGATAATGTGTCCTGCTACAGAGCAAAAATGGTTCAGGAATGGTTTGAGGAGCACAACAACGAATTTGAGGTGTTGACTTGGTCTCCAAATGCCCCAGATCTCAATCCAATCGAGCATCTGTGGGATGTGCTGAACAAAGTCCGATCCATGGAGGCCCCACCTCGCAACTTACAGGACTTAAAGGATCTGCTGCTAACATTTTGGTGCCAGAAACCACAGCACACCTTCAGGGGTCTAGTGGAGTCCATGCCTCGACGGGTCAGGGCTGTTTTGGCAGCAAAAGGGGGACCAACACAATAATGTCATAATGTTATGCCTGATTGGTGTATATATATATATATATATATATATTAACTTGTGAACTGTTGCACAAGTTATATATATATATATATATATATATATATATATATATATATATATATATATATATATATATATATATATATATATATATATATATGAGAGAGAGAGAGAGAGATTCATTCAAGAAAATAAATGTGCATTTCCTGCAGGAAGTTATCCTGCATAATTCTGGCTCATTTGTGCCATAAAAGTCCTCACATATTGTTTGTAAATGCAGATCAACAGTAAAAAAAAAAAACTGTCATATTTATTCCTCACATGAGTCTTAGAATTGTTGTATCAATACCTATTGAAGGATGATCTGTGATGTGGTACTGTTGGCTGACATCATCTTTTTTAGCTCCTAATAAAATGCTATTTTCTGACATGGTGTCTAGCCAGCGTCCACACTGGCAGTATTGATCCAACAGGTGGAGTTGGTTCATAGACAGATAAAATCTATCACATCTATCACTGGGGTCACTTATTACCATTGGCAGGGACCTTCACTTATTACCTTTAAAATTACTTTGCAGCATCTATTTTAGCACTACACCTGTCAAGTAGTGAACAAATTTCAGTGAATCAATGATCCAGTTGCAACAGTTCCCAAGTTAATAGTCCCAAGAGGGAAAGATTATCATAATGACTTACCAGTAAATGATTGTTTGTTCCTCGCGCACTTTCGTAAGACTAGTGCACAAGTCATATGGACTACGTTTATGGTATCAAGCAATTCAAATGATATTGTATGTAATTTCAAGTGTGGTTAATATGTGTTTATTTTTCATTTAATATTTTTCCAGAGTCAAATTCAGCTCTCTGTTGACCTTCTCTATTTGTCTATTTCTATCTGACACTGTCATCCCCCTGAATAATTAGTTTTTGCTTGAACAAACTGTCACATCATTTTTAAATCATAATTTGACCAAAGCTGCAGGTGAACAGAAAGACTTCTGGTGCTAAAACACAACTGGTGTAATCAACACTGTTAAACCTTTTGGTAAAAAGAAATTATATATTACCAAATATATTTTGATATAATATAAAGGACAGATAGATAGATAGATAGATAGATAGATAGATAGATAGATAGATAGATAGATAGATAGATAGATAGATAGATAGATAGATAGATAGATAGATAGATAGATAGATAGATAGATAGATAGATAGATAGATAACATTAGATAAGACAGACATACAGATAGATAGATAGATAGATAGATAGATAGATAGATAGATAGATAGATAGATAGATAGATAGATAACATTAGATAAGACAGACAAACAGATAGATAGATAGATAGATAGATAGATAGATAGATAGATAGATAGATAGATAGATAGATAGATAGATAGATAGATAGATCTAGTCCTCCATACAGACCTTCTCCAGATCTTTCAGGTTTTGGGGCTGTTGCTGGGCAATACGGACTTTCAGCTCCCTCCAAAGATTTTCTATTGGGTTCAGGTCTGGAGACTGGCTAGGCCACTCCAGGACCTTGAGATACTTCTTACGGAGCCACTCCTTAGTTGCCCTGGCTGTGTGTTTCAGGTCGTTGTCATGCTGGAAGACCCAGCCATGACCCATCTTCAATGCTCTTACTGAGGGAAGGAGGTTGTTGGCCAAGATCTCGCGATACATGGCCCCATCCATCCTCCCCTCAATACGCTGCAGTCGTCCTGTCCCCTTTGCAGAAAAGCATCCCCAAAGAATGATGTTTCCACCTCCATGCTTCACGGTTGGGATGGTGTTCGTGGGGTTGTACTCATCCTTCTTCTTCCTCCAAACACGGCAAGTGGAGTTTAGACCAAAAAGCTCTATTTTTGTCTCATCAGACCACATGACCTTCTCCCATTCCTCCTCTGGATCATCCAGATGGTCACTGGCAAACTTCAGACAGGCCTGGACATGCGTTGGCTTGAGCAGGGGGACCTTGCGTGCGCTGCAGGATTTTAATCCATGACGGCGTAGTGTGTTACTAATGGTTTTCTTTGAGACTGTGGTCCCAGCTCTCTTCAGGTTATTGACCAGGTCCTGCCGTGTAGTTCTGGGCTGATCCCTCACCTTCCTCATGATCATTGATGCCCCACGAGGTGAGATCTTGCATGGTGCCCCAGACCGAGGGAGATTGACCGTTATCTTGAACTTCTTCCATTTTCTAATAATTGCGCCAACAGTTGTTGCCTTCTCACCAAGCTGCTTACCTATTGTCCTGTAGCCCATCCCAGCCTTGTGCAGGTCTACAATTTTATCCCTGATGTCCTTACACAGCTCTCTGGTCTTGGCCATTGTGGAGAGGTTGGAATCTGTTTGATTGAGTGTGTGGACAGGTGTCTTTTATACAGGTAACGAGTTCAAACAGGTGCAGTTAATACAGGTAATGAGTGGAGAACAGGAGGGCTTCTTAAAGAAAAACGAACAGGTCTGTGAGAGCCGGAATTCTTACTGGTTGGTAGGTGATCAAATACTTATGTCATGCAATAAAATGCAAATTAATTATTTAAAAATCATACAATGTGATTTTCTGGATTTTTGTTTTAGATTCCGTCTCTCACAGTTGAAGTGTACCTATGATAAAAATTACAGACCTCTACATGCTTTGTAAGTAGGAAAACCTGCTAAATCGGCAGTGTATCAAATACTTGTTCTCCCCACTGTAGATAGATAGATAAAGATTAGATCAGACAGACAGACAGACAGACAGATAGATCAGACAGACAGACAGACAGATAGATAGATAGATAGATAGATAGATAGATAGATAGATAGATAGATAGATAGATAGATAGATAGATAGATAGATAGATAGATAGATAGATAGATAGATAGATAGATAGATGCTGTGTTAATTGCGTTAAATATTTTTAACGTGTTAAACTGGAAAATAATCACATGCATTAAGATTTTTCAAAAATCTATATATATTATACTTAGTATTCTATGCAATATATGTTTTCTAACTGTAACCCTAATCTGAAAATTAGACACAATATGATATAATTCTCACCTAATTAAACCCCTAGTGCTTAAACGTTATATAAACACAGTGTCCACTGGGTAATGTGATATTCACTGTGTTAACAAAAGCCCTCTGTTCTCATTTTCTCAAACAACAGATCAGGCCTATGCAGCAAATTACTGAATCACGCCCCTATAGCCTCTCCTCCCCCCCAGGAGCCCAGGTGAGGTTCATTCAGCCCCCCGGGAAGTTTCAAATGGTGTATCAAGGTTGTTTTCTCCTTAATTTGAGAAGAAACACAGTAACTTGGCAAGATAACGGACAAAGCGAAGGCTCTAAAGTAATTTCTGCTGCATTAGCGCATCAGCGTGGCGCTTCACAAATTGTTGCATTTAACCCTGAAGTGCTGTTCTACACAACCTGAATCTGTCCATTCATATTTAAACTCCTGCAGTGCATCACTCAATGATTGAGTTGTAGCGCTCTCAGAGGAGGCAGAATGGGAGGAGCTGAATAGATTGCAATAGACCTCGCTCCTCCGAGAGTGTGCTCATTTCAAAGAACGTCTCATTTAAAATTTGTCAGATTGTCATCTGCGGTGGCATGAGAGAGACAGAGGAGACGAGGACGGTACCTGCTGGGGCCCAGATTAAAAGCATGACAGATAACCATGTGCTTAAACAGAGCTCTCGCTGAGAGATGTGTCGCATCCCAGTTCAGCAGGTCAGTGCAAGTACGGGGCAATCTCTCTAACAAGAGAAAAACACTTCTTTGCCAGATGAATTATTGATGTGTCTCCCTCACTGAGGCCACAGTCCAGTCACTAACTACTCGCAACAGTCATTTGGGGGGAAATCGAGTGGCTCCTTTTCCAAATGATGGTCTCTAGCCTGTGAGAATTTAATTAGGGATGAGCATGAGTATGAATTGATAGCAATGATCGATCATAAAAACTTCCAAATATTTCAGACCAATCAAAATATAGTACAACCTTACACAAAGGGCACTATTTTTATTCTGCGAAAAGTTGCATTTTCAACAGTACACTGATCTCATTCATCAACACTGTAGTTTTTTGGTCTCCGGTTCCAGGAACTTTCAGGAATTCTTGCGACCCCACTCATGTAACTGAATTGAGCTACACAATTTAGGATCTAACAGGTGGCAAAAAAGGTCCACTATGCAACTTTTTTGTTCAAAATGAACAAAATGTAAATAATAATAAATGTAAATAATAAAGAAATATATACTTCAGTCTGTAATAAATAATAAAGTATTTCATATAAAAAAGAAGCCCTAGACTTCTTTTAAATGAACATTATATAGGTTCCTTTGGAACCTTTTAGTGGTTCAAAAATTTGAAGTGAGTGACAGAAGCTTTTCTGAGTGCAGCTTTGAATAATGTCTTTAGACCCCTGTGTTTTGCTCCATTCTGTTGCACTCAGTCTAGCTAGCTTGCATCTTATCTCCACTGTTATATCTTAATGCAAATGGCCTCTTACACTAAGTTCACTTTTGTGTCCATTGTAGACATTTCACATAATATTTTAAATATACCAGTGTACTTAAAGGGTACATAACACACACAGTTTCTGCCAGTCTCATGTTAATCTTGAGTACCTATAGAGTAGTATTGCATCCTTCATATCTCAGAAGAGTCTTTAGTTTTATCATATTTATAAAAGACAGATACGCCGAAAACAGCCGAACTCGTGCAGGCGTGCAGTGGGCGGAGCTAAAGAGTCACGAGCACACACACACAGACACACACACACACACAAAATATATCATGGCATTATCCCTGGATAACTTTCGATTCACTATACGTTCGTGTTGTTTACATTATATGCACTTACATGCCGATTGCCATCAAAACACAGACATTTCATGCAGTTTCACTCACCGCGTGCGGTTTCGACTCATGACTGGGAACAAACACACTTGCAGAACTCCGTTGCTGCTCCGGAAAAATAAACTGCATCCACTGTTTCCTTAACGCTGGGTTATTTGGGAATACATATTTCTTTCCCTCACAACCAAAAACACACTTCTTTAGTGACATTGTTGATTTCGTGGTCTAAAAACAAAATGACAGCGCTGACGACGGCTCCCGTAAACCGAATGAAGCACATTGATGGGCACGCTCTTGCTCTCGCTCTGGTTCTCATACAGGAGATGTGCCCATACAAGCAATTCCGCCCTTGACGTCATACAGGGACATACTGGAAAAAAACTTTCCGAAACTTATTTGAATCCTGAAGGAGTGTATTTGGCACAGAAATACTCCGTCATTACCACCACCCCCCTTTAATTAGTAGTCACTCTAGAGCAAGATGTGTGTGAGTGACAGGATAGTAAAGGTTTGCTTGAGTCCTAAAACAAAAGCACCTCCTCACTTCCCGTTCCATGCATTTACAAAGATCCCTGTACACTAAAGTGGAGGCACTAGCCTTTTAGCTTAGTTGTTCGGATACACAATATGACAGAACCGTGCTTTCTTCTCAAGAAGGATGCTTGACGAGTACGTCTGTGGAAGAAAGAGAAGAAACAGGGCTAGAGATGCACTTATTGTCAAAACAATTCTTAAGGATGTCAGATCTGATAAGACTCATGAAAGCAATTCGTGCCTGTTGGGAGGCTGATTCTTCGGCTCAGCATCTGTGCATGACAAAAAAAAAAAAAAATGAAATGCCAAGTGCAGGGCGTTTTTTCAGGCAGCGATGAGAAAATAATCAACAGTACAAAAATAAAACTAATATTCCAAAATATAAGAATGAATAAATGTGGTGCAACAATGACACCGACAGCAGATGAAATTGTCCATTTTTACATTATACGTGAAGGCAAATGAGCATATCATAAGTAGCAGTTTATCTTGACTTCAAGTTCACTGCACAATTAATTTGTTTTAATTAATTTAATATTCAGCTTCCCCATAAGAGTAATGCCTTCTGTGCTGCTTAGCAAGAGGCAATCCATCATTTTAAAGTTTAAAAAAAACAAACAAAGTTGGACCGTCAGCTTCATTCGACATGCAGTCACAACCCATTCTTTATTCTGTGGAGCAGAATGCCTCTTCCTGTATTTTATTTTTACTAGCCGTTTTAGAGTTGTATTAGTGCTTAATGCTTCTGTGTGATTAATTACCCAGCAGCCCAGCTCTATTAGAACATACAGCCTTTTGAAGTGCCGTGTGCTGCGCTCTTAACTGCTCGTGTTAAATGCAAATGCTGCTCATCAGCGGACTGGGAGATAATCAATTAGAATCTCTAGGGAAGGACTAAAATTACCTGCCTCCTTTGCCATGTGGAGATATAGGTGCGCGAGAGGGGAATTTGTGAGCAAAAGAAAAGAAAAAAAGAGAAAAGAATGGAAGAGCATTTGTATAATCGGTCAAAACTGGACAATTCAGAAGCACAGAGATCGCCGCTAAAGTCGTGATTGCAAAATCTGCGTAATTGGCAAAGCAAGAACATGATTTGTGAAGCAGAGATGCTACAGATAGTACAGTAGTCACCAACATCTTGCATTTTTCACCAGCCACCTGCAAAATAACAAACATAACCCCATATGTAAATTATAAAATGTTGGAGGCTTCTGGAAATATTTACTATACAAAATGTGACAATACTGTATAGAAAATCAACAATCTACTGTATAGAGCGGCTGTATGACAGCAAGATTAAATAAAAAAAATACATTTCTAAGTCAATTGTTTAATTAATTTAGCACAAAATCAGTATATTAGAATGATTTCTGAAGGATCATGTGACACTGAAGTCTGAAATAATGATGCTGAAAACGTCTCGGTTACGTATGTAACCCTCGTTCCCTGAAGGAGGGAACGGAGACGTACGTCGGACGTCACCGACGAATTGGGATCACTTCTGGGAGCCCCTATCAGCTTCGAGTGTATACAGAACGGGCCAATGGCCATTGGCGTGCGAGATTTGCATCTCGCGTTCCGCCCTGCACCGCGGGTATAAAGCGGAAGGAGATGCAGCGCACCTTTGTTTTTCACTGAGGAGCCGAACTAGTGAGTCGGCCATGCAGTGATGGTACAGCAACTGTGGCGACGGGACGTACGTCTCCGTTCCCTCCTTCAGGGAACGAGGGTTACATACGTAACCGAGACGTTCCCTTTCAGTCGGTCACGTTCGACGTACGTCGGACGTCACCGACGAATTGGGATCCCTATGGAAAACGCCACAGTTACTACCACTTCCAGCGCCCAGCGAAAGCCCCTCAGACCCCCGTCTGTTCGGGGCGGGGAACTTACGCAGGGAGAGTCACTGCTGCTGTTCCGCAAGACCCACTCAGCAGAGTATTGGATAACGCTGGGAAAGCGTGCCCAGGGGGGCCGCTGCGGAAGCCACATCCTACCCGTAGGGAGGTATCATGTGGAATATACATGTATGGACTGGCCGTGGGCAGTACAACATACGGAAGTCCCAGGGGTGGCCCCGGCCAATGCAGGCGGGAGACTACACCGCACAGAGACGGCAGAGCGAGCTCTGCCAAGGGAAAGACACGGGCTCGCCGTAGGGAGCCGTACCGTGGAAGAATACACATATGGGACCGCCGTAGGGGTCACAACATATGGATACCCAGCCTAACACAAGTTCCACCAATGCATACGAGTGTTAGACCTGGCGTCGGACGCTCCGCCACGTCTGACTGCCGCGGGTTGCGGAGGACTCAACGGTGTTCGCCGTTCTGGGGAACTCGACTGGAGCTTATTAGCGCACGTATCCGGTCCATGAGGAGGGGAATGGCGCAGCAAGCCGACACTAGAACGGGCCCTTCGGTGTTACTGGCTATTTGAAGCGAGCACACGGGAGAAAACCGGCTCTACACGGAGGCTATAGAATCTAGCAAACGTGTTAGGTGTCGCCCAGCCCGCAGCTCTACATATATCTGTCAGCGAGGCGCCGTGCGCCAGCGCCCAGGAAGAGGCCACACTCCTGGTGGAGTGGGCCCTTAACCCAAGCGGGCAGGGCACGCCTTGGGTTTCATACGCCAAGGCGATGGCATCCACTATCCAGTGAGCCATCCTCTGCTTGGAGACAGCCTTTCCCTTCTGCTGGCCTCCGTAACAGATGAAGAGCTGTTCTGAGGTCCTGAAGCTTTGCGTTCTGTCCACGTAAGTCCGCAGAGCGCGAACGGGACAGAGAAAAGCCAGGGCTGGGTCTGCCTCCTCCGAAGGCAGCGCTTGCAGGTTCACCACCTGGTCCCGAAAGGGAGTGGTGGGAACCTTGGGCACATATCCGGGCCGGGGTCTCAGGATTACATGAGAGTTACCCGCCCCGAATTCCAGGCACGATTCGTCGACCGAAAATGCCTGCAGGTCCCCTACCCTCTTGATGGAAGCCAATGCAGTCAGGAGTACTGTCTTCCAAGACAGGATTTTTAACTCTGCTGACTGCAAAGGTTCAAAGGGAGCCCTCTGCAATGCGGTTAGCACCAGAGATAAGTCCCAAGAGAGTATAGAGTGAGGGCGAGGCGGATTTAATCTCCTCGCCCCCCTCAGGAACCTGACGACCAGATCGTGCTTCCCTAGGGACTTACCATCAACCATGCTGTGATTTGCGGCGATAGCGGCAACATACACTTTGAGGGTGGAGGGAGACAGCCTTCACTCCAACCCTTCTTGCAGGAAGGAAAGCACAGAGCCGATCGAACATCTTCGGGGGTCTTCTCGTCGAGAAGAACACCACTCGACGAACAGGTTCCACTTCAACGCGTAGAGGCGCCTCGTAGAGGGGGCTCTGGCGGAAGTGATGGTGTCTACCACAGTCTGTGGTAGGCCACCTAGAACCTCCGCAAAAGACATGGAGTTTCCAGAGGTCCGGACGCGGGTGCCACAGGGTGCCCCGTCTCTGAGTCAGGAGGTCCTTCCTCAGAGGAATGGGCCAAGGAGGTGCTGTCGCGAGGAGCACTAGTTCCGGGAACCAGGTCCGGTTGGGCCAGTATGGCGCAACTAACAAGACCTGCTCCTCGTCCTCCCTGACCTTGCACAGTGTCTGCGCAAGAAGGCTCACTGGGGAAAACGCATATTTGCGTAGGCCCCGGGGCCAGCTGTGTGCCAGCGCATCCGAGCCGAGGGTCCCCCCGGTCAGGGAATAGAACAACTGGCAGTGAGACGTGTCCGGGGCGGCAAACAGGTCTACCTGTGCGGTCCTGAAGCGACCCCAGATCAGCTGGACCACCTGGGGATGGAGTCTCCACTCTCCTGGGAGCACTTGCTGTCGTGAGAGCTCGTCGGCTGCACGATTGAGCAGGCCCGGAATATGAGTGGCACGAAGCGACCTCAGATGCTTCTGACTCCAGAGGAGGAGATGGCGGGCGAGTTGTGACATGCGGCGGGAGCGTAGACCATCCTGTTTGTTAATGTACGCAACGGCCGCAGTGTTGTCCGTACGGACCAGAACGTGCTTGCCTCGTAGCGGCCCTTTGAGGCGGCCCAGCGCAAGACGAACTGACAACTCGAGGCAATTGATATGCCATTGCAGTTGAGGCCCCGTCCACAGACCCGAAACTGCAAGCCCGTTGTACGTGGCCCCCCAGCCGGTGCATGAGGCATCCGTCTTTTGGAGACAACAGCATGCCTGGACACTTGTTCTAGGGGAACTCCTGCCCGTAGAAACGAAGGGTCCAACCACGGACTGAAGGTTTGGCGACACTTCGGTGTTACTGAGACACGGAACGAGCCGCTCTGCCACGCCCATCTCGGGACTCGGTCGTGTAGCCAGTGTTGAAGCGGCCTCATATGAAGCAATCCGAGCTGCGTCACTGCGGCAGCGGATGCCATATGCCCCAGGAGCCTCTGAAAATGTTTCAGTGGTACCGCTGTCCTGCATTTGAACGAATTCAAGCAGTTCAACACCGACTGGACGCGCTCCTCTGAGAGTCGCGCTGTCAGATTGACCGAGTCCAACTCCATACCGAGAAAAGAGATCCTCTGCACGGGGCAGAGTTTGCTCTTTTCCCAGTTGACCCGAAGTCCCAACAGGCTGAGGTGACTGAGCACCATGTCCCTGTGTTCGCACAACTGCGCCCTCGACTGAGCCAGAATCAGCCAGTCGTTGAGGTAGTTGAGAATGCGAACACCACGCTCTCTCATGGGAGCAATGGCCGCCTCCGCAACCTTCGTGAAGACACGGGGCGACAGGGACAGCCCGAAGGGTAGGACTCTGTACTGATATGCCCGTCCCTCGAACGCAAAGCGTAGGAACGGTCTGTGTCGAGGGAGAATCAAGACATGAAAGTACGCGTCCTTCAGGTCGATCGCTGCAAACCAATCTTGGGGACGGATGCACCTGAAGATGCGTTGCGTTAGCATTCTGAACGGCAGCCTATGAAGGGACCGATTCAAGAACCGCAGGTCCAAGATTGGCCGTAACCCGCCACCTTTCTTGGGTACAATGAAGTACGGGCTGTAGAAGCCTGTCTTCATATCGGCTGGAGGGACCGGCTCTATCGCGTCCTTCGCCAGTAGGACTGCGATCTCCGCCTGTAGCACGGGGGCATCCTCCTTCAACACGGAGGTGAAGTGAATGCCCCTGAACTTGGGGGGCCGCCGGGCGAACTGAATCGCATAGCCGAGTCTGATAGTACGGATGAGCCAGCGGGACGGGCTGGAAGCGCTAGCCAGGCTCCCAGCGACCGAACCAGCGGGACCAACGGCACCACAGACGTACCCACAGCGGGGCAGCGCAGCGGAGTGCAGGGACCCGACTCGGACGGCATAGCGGCCCGAAGTGGGGTCTGAGTGTGCAATGCAACACTTACCTGCTTCCGCTGAGGGGGCGCACGGGTATGAGGAGGCCTCTTGTGTGCGTCCTGGACACAGCCAGCACCCCCTGCTGGCGATAAGAGAGGCACCAGAGGGTGACAAGGCATGGGAGCGTCGTACACCGCCAAGCGCGCTCTCTTGGCACCCAGAGATTTTGGAAACAGCTCTAGTGAAGTTTTGGGTACCACTGGCATGAAGGCCAGTGGCGGAACAGAAATCAAAATTTGAACAAAGGATTCTCTCCTGGCCCTCCTCCGGGAGAAGGAGCTGTCCCCTCCATCTCTGGGTGCCAAGGGTGTTTCTGGACCAGGGTGGACATCGTCTGGCCGAGGGCCAGCGCTGTGACTTTAAATATGATCAGTCACTGTGCGCAGCTCAACCTCGGCTCAGAACTACCCTCTGGCAGAGGTGGCCTGCCAGTGGCACTGCCACCCCACCGATGAGGGTAGTGAGAGAGAGGAAAACTTTATACAGAATTATGGCCCCTTTGGTGTTCCATATTTTGGCACCAAATAGTTCCACACTGCCAAAGCTTTCCAATGCACATCCGGGGAAAAGGCAAGGGGGCGGGCAAGGCGATTTACGCGTTGCACTACGCCTCAGCCACCCGGGAAAGCATGGCTGTCAAGTCTGAATCTGATTCAGCATGAGCACACACTATTATAGTGGGAATCTCAGCCTCATCTCATTTCCAGCACATAACAGCCCTCTCTCCGATGTAGCGATTGACATCTGTCCTCTGCTAGAGCCCCAAATGAAACGCTAAGTCCCTTTTTTAAAGACCAGCAATTGCATCTGAAAGCTACCAGCATGCATGTGAGACAGTGAGCGTGGCCGTTAGACGGCACACAGCGCGCTGGACACTCAAGCCCCTATGAAAGGCAAGGCAAACAACACGCTGACGTGGCCATGCTCTCATGAGAGAACATGACCACCCACGAACACAGTCTCAACATGCTCGCGATGCGATAGAGGAGTGGGGGCCCACGGAGATGTACTCGGCAGGGAAGCCCCACTGTAATCCTCAGGTCACCCAGGCTTATTAGCCGAAGTAGTTCTTTTCTGGTGCACCAGAAGAGAAACTAGATCGGGGAATAGGCGAAGGGACTCAGCCCCGTTTGACGTTGCGAGTCTCGACCGCGCATCTAAAGCGCCGAGTGACGCGCTGGGTTGCCGTGACAACCCGCGCTGTCAACTGGCAGCTAGACGGCACACGGCGCGCTGAACGCTCAAACCTTACGAGGAAGGAGAAACGAACAGCACGCCGACGTGATCACATTCTCCTTTTCTGAGAGAACATGGATCACCCACGAACACAATCTCAACATGCTTATGTGAGAGAGGTCGTGGCCGTCAAGAAGGACAGGAAACAACCGCATCCAGAAACGCACGGGTGGAATGACATCTTGAAAAAGACGCAGTGTCACACCCGTGTACTCTTTTAGGGAAAAAGCTCTTTTAACGTGCTGAAGCACCCAGGGAGATAGCCGCGGCAAAAACACAGGGAATAGTGCAGCCTGTGTTTTGCACTCAGAGTAATATGAACGCCCATCAAACTGAAAGTTGCTGTAATAACAGCAGTTTTTGCGCTCAGTGAGCTCGCGGTCCTCGCTGCTGTGCCTTCACACCAACACTCAGAACTTCTCCTCTCTCGTTCTGATTATCTCTGTATAATACAGGAACACTCTTCAGCAGCACACAATCGGCTCCGAAGTGAATGACAAAGGTGCGCTGCATCTCCTTCCGCTTTATACCCGCGGTGCAGGGCGGAACGCGAGATGCAAATCTCGCACGCCAATGGCCATTGGCCCGTTCTGTATACACTCGAAGCTGATAGGGGCTCCCAGAAGTGATCCCAATTCGTCGGTGACGTCCGACGTACGTCGAACGTGACCGACTGAAAGGGAACTCAGCTTTGCCATCACAGGAATAAATTAGGATCACAGTAAAAACATCATATCGATCAAATTGATCATAAATACAGCTATGTAACGATATGGCCGACATGATGTCGCAAGGTGCATTTCAAGCTTTCTATAGATATATTTCTCATGTCTGTGAGGCAAGTAGCCTATGCACTGAGTTCCGGATCATTTATGAGACGGCAGAAAGCGTATCCTGTTTGTTTTCTTTATTTTACAAAAGCATAGCATTTTGTTGTTGTTGTGAGTTTGCACAAATAAAAGTACATTACAGTTTGGAATGATGTAGGGGTGAGCGGGGCACAACCTAACGCGGGGTTAGTTGTAACACACGTGGTTTAAAACTTTTCACACATGCCAGCATGACGAAACTTAGGTTATTTACTAGTTGCCATATCAACACTATATAGAGAAAAAATTGCGCCAAAATTAAAAAATCTTGGAAGATATCACTGTTAATCACTGATAATCCCAGTCGCGCAGGTGGGGCATGTTGTAACTATGCTATTGTATTCTATACTTTTATGAATTCTATTGAGAAACCTGAGAGACTGAGGGTCAATGTTCAATTATTAATTATTATTATGTTTTGAACTATGATGTATAGCTGTATTTTGCTGTGTTTGTTGTCAAACTCAAAAATTAGTTAATTTTTAATTATTAAAAAAAAAAAAGCCATTATTTGATATGAAAAAGTTAATAATTGTATTTTATTAACAAAGTATTTTAGTTTGTCTTGGATTTTTTTTTTTATTAGATCAGATAACATTTTAAGCTGTCATATGCTCACGTTACAATGCACCCCACCTATGGGGCATGTTGTCACATTTCACTTCCATTCTTTCAGGGTAAATCAAGAAAAAAAGTATACACTGTATTAATGAAACAAAACCACATAATTGTACTAGACATGTGTGAAATTAATGTGGGAAAAATAAATACTCTGAATCCCAAGTGAATTTACAGAAACTGAGAAAGTCAAAAAGTGTTAGGTTGTCCTAATAGGGCTCTCCCCTATTACTCTTATCTGTATGACCAAAAATGACAGAATATTTTAAGCTGTTTCCGCTGTTATCATGATTAGGGTTAGGGTTAAGTGAATGTTTGGATTTCCTACCCGACATACTGTATTTACCACAAGGACCCGCCATTAACTTCGCCACTTCCTGTGAAGTTTTTTTTTTCTGGGACTAACCGACTATTAAAATCTTAGTCGACTATACCTCTTCTCGTCGACTAATGTTTAATGTTTAATGGGCATCCCTATCTAATTCTAAAATATTTAGCCTGCTCACTTTACTTTTTAGGGTCCAATCTCAGTTTAAATCGCCCCGTCCTAAATAATAGCCACAAGTGCCAGGCTCAACCTGATGCCAGCCATCCTCTACTTTTATTCCCCTCTAAAGACAACCTCTTGTACCGCAACACACTCCTTAGATGGGGAGGGAGGGGAGGTGGGGACTGAAGGAAAGGAAGAAGAAGAAGAAAAAGAATGAAAAAGGGGCAAGGGCTTAGGTGACGACCCTGCTCAATCACTCTATACCCTTTTATTTATTTATTTATTTATTTTTTTTTTTTTTTTTTTTCAGAACTCAGCTCTGTGTGTGGCTTCTCTATTTTGGATTCACTTTGCTCCCAGTTCCTCAGAAGGAGAGCTAGCTTTAGCCACACTCGCCTTTGCTCTTCTCCCCAACAACTCGTTCCTGGAAAGGGCATGAAAAAAAGGGGTGAGAGGCTGGGCCTCAGCCCCGTTCAGTCACTCTCCTCTTTTTTTCACTGCAATCACAGTTCTGTTCCCTCTTCACAGTTCCCTGATCTGTGTGTGGCCTTCTCCTATCATAGGGCCTATGCCCCCCACTCCTTGAAGGGGGGAGCTCAGGCAACCACACTCACCTTCTGCTCTTTTCTCCAGGAACCATTCTCTTTTCTCCGTTCCTGGAAAGGGCATAGACGATTTAGGAGGGGCCTGAACCCGGCGAGGGATATACTTCCCAAAGGTGGCCAACTGCATTCTCGCCTCTCTAATCTTGTCCACAACTGTCTCGACGGCAGTGCCAAACACTCCTGAGGGTGAGACAGGGGCAGGATATTGACTCAATGCATCTCATCATGGTCAGGGAACTGCTCAACCCAGGACCGTAAAGCCCTACAGAGAGCGGCGTGCTCAGCAGAGCATATATCCAGAACCACTCTCCCTTCTCTGCACGACATCCACACCAGGCGATGCAGAGCCAGGGCTGTCAAGATTCTCAAGGACTCCACCCACCCTGGAAACTTCCTGTTCAACCTGCTGCAATCAGGCAGAAACTTCCACAGCCTGATGGCTAAAACGGAGAGGTTTAAGAGGACCTTCGTCCCTCAGGACATCAGACTCCTTAACATGGAGCACTCAGTAACACGCTGCACGTTGCACTTTATGTTGAGTTACTTTGTAACTTATCCCTCTGCACACTGTTATTTTAGTTTTAACCATCTCTGCACATTGCCAGTTCTAGTTTTATATATATATATATATATATATCTTGAATATTTGAGGATGTCACTGGGGAAAGGCAATTCACTAAATTCCTTTCCACCCAAGGCATCCGCCCATAACCCTACTCGCGCAGTAGGGTGTCTAAAGAGTCAAGGGTTAAATGAATCACTGTGGCACTGTTGAATCATCTTGTGGCAGCAGTGTATTTCTTTAATGATGTTCATGAGAGCTCTGACCCTGTGGCTCCATGTAGCAGCATGCTGATGATTTTCACAGCTCCTTCACTCTGATCTCTGAGAACAAAGACACCACAGTAACTGAAATATAGAGCCTACACACATTCCCATAAAGTTCCCAATGAATTCTTTCAGTTTCCTATTCTTCCGCTCAATTCAGGTTGGTTGGTGTTATTTTGATAATCAGAAGCATCACTAGGCCCATTTTAGGAGGGCTTCAGCCCCCTTAAATTTCCACCTAGTTCCTCTAAAAAAGAATGATAAATAACTGTGCAATCTGTACACGAATTTGTGATCACCTCAGTCCCCTTTAAAAGTCATATAAAAATGGCAGCAGGCTTTTGCTCCTCCCCGTTGCATCCAGTTCTTCAATCCGCAGCGGCACAGCGGCAACATCAGAAGCAGAGGACAAGGTGTGTGCTTTTATTGATAGATTATCATGACACCTACATATGTGCAGTTCTTTGTTATAAATGCAGTTTACTTAATGTTATGCGGGAGCAAGACATTTTCCCATCCACTGTAATAAATTTTGCTGCGTTCACCCCTCATCACACTACAGTTGTTTTCCTCCAGCGTAAAGGAAGCATTCCACATGCATGAAGGCATAGTTTAGAAAGCAATCATGATAATCAAAGTGTCATATAATGAAACAGGTGACTTTTTTTGATAAGGTGATTTTAAAGTAAATTGTTCTCAGATTTAAACATTCTATCAGACAAATAACTTGTTTAAGTGTTAATATATTCCACGGCACCAAGCGGAATTAATAAATGTTATGCACTGGGATTAATAGTTACTTATTTGACACTTTTTGAAGGAGAATTTAATGCTGATTTAAATGCAGAGTATCCATTTTTCTGATATCACTTGTATGCCCCCATAAAAAAAACTTTTTTGGTAAGGATTTTTGTTAATCAAGTCATCCTTACAACAAAATAAAAATAAAAATAAGTAGTCTATATAAGATACCTTGTGTCAAAATGATTGATTGCTTTGACCTTTTGACCTTTGCCACGCCCTTCCCCTCCCCCACCGGACCACCCACGTCGTTCCCCTCCCCCACTGTTGACCTTGACCACCCACGTCGACATCACCTTTGACCTTGTGTATCCTCCGGGGACCGATATGACCTTTGAGGGCACATATTTGAAATAGCGATGGTGGCCTACGACCTCCGGTTGTTTTCTGTGGTGATCAAATGGAAGAATGATCATTTTGAACTTTGACACGGCTATTTGAGGTTTGTGATTTCGGGGGCACATCTGCAGGACACGTGCGGGCTTCCGCATTCCAACACAGGGACCATTTTACAGTGTAAAAATACGATTTTATTATCGTCATTAGGGCAAATCACAATATGTTCTCTCTCTCTCTCCGACACACACACACGCAATTGGTTTCATAAAAGGAATGCAAATCTATTTAAATGTGATGAATATAAATAAAATATATAATGATAATACACTGTATAATAACAATTATCTTACTAAATTGTACTGAAACACGGCGAATCAAATATTATAGTTTTAGTTAAAATGAATATATAAAACACCTTACATTTTTCAGAGAGCAGGAAAAAAAGAATGAATGAAATGCAATATATAAAATCATTCTCTCTGTCTCTCCAGGAGAGAGCAGCTCACACCCAGTAGGTGTGAAATGTGAGACAGTCGCAGTTACAGCCCAGCTGAGCCTCTGTGCACTGTCACAGTACATGTAAGGCTTTAACTTTTCCAGAGAAAATGTTTGTTGGAGTCAAAATAGTTCAAAGTATAATCTTTAAAATGAAACGATTAAATAAAATCTTTAAAGTTTAAATAAAATTGTATCGTCTTTATCTTATAAGACTGGTGTATCCACATCCAACATCTGATGCAATGCAGGGATGATTTTTGCTTAAATCTAACATAAAGTATCATTTGTACTGAACTTTTCCAGTACTATAGTAGTTTTAGATCTCATTTATACAAAAAGATTCAAACAGCATTTATGGCATTGCGTCATGAAACATGTTCGTCACAAATCTGTATGATTTTTAAAAATGGAATATTGAATTTGTTTTAAAAAGATTCCAAATATGAATGTGTGTTTGACATCAACAATGCTCTATTATTTAGTTTTTCTATCTTTAAGAAATTAGGGATGAACTATTACACTCAATAATAAGCACCTCACTCAATTTACCAAAACACAGGTAATCAAATATTATAGTTTTTAGCTAGATGAAAATATAAAACAACATTCATTACATTTTTCAGAGAGCAGAAAAAGTGGTCCTTATGCAATGAATATGCATATACACTCACCTAAAGGATTATTAGGAACACCTGTTCAATTTCTCATTAATGCAATTATCTAATCAACCAATCACATGGCAGTTGCTTCAATGCATTTAGGGGTGTGGTCCTGGTCAAGACAATCTCCTGAACTCCAAACTGAATGTCAGAATGGGAAAGAAAGGTGATTTAAGCAATTTTGAGCGTGGCATGGTTGTTGGTGCCAAACGGGCCGGTCTGAGTATTTCACAATCTGCTCAGTTACTGGGATTTTCACGCACAACCATTTCTAGAGTTTACAAAGAATGGTGTGAAAAGGGAAAAACATCCAGTATGCGGCAGTCCTGTGGGCGAAAATGCCTTGTTGATGCTAGAGGTCAGAGGAGAATGGGCCGACTGATTCAAGCTGGTAGAAGAGCAACTTTGACTGAAATAACCACTCGTTACAACCGAGGTATGCAGCAAAGCATTTGTGAAGCCACAACACGCACAGCCTTGAGGCGGATGGGCTACAACAGCAGAAGACCCCACCAGGTACCACTCATCTCCACTACAAATAGGAAAAAGAGGCTACAATTTGCACGAGCTCACCAAAATTGGACAGTTGAAGACTGGAAAAATGTTGCCTGGTCTGATGAGTCTCGATTTCTGTTGAGACATTCAGATGGTAGAGTCAGAATTTGGCGTAAACAGAATGAGAACATGGATCCATCATGCCTTGTTACCACTGTGCAGGCTGGTGGTGGTGGTGTAATGGTGTGGGGGATGTTTTCTTGGCACACTTTAGGCCCCTTAGTGCCAATTGGGCATCGTTTAAATGCCACGGCCTACCTGAGCATTGTTTCTGACCATGTCCATCCCTTTATGACCACCATGTACCCATCCTCTGATGACTACTTCCAGCAGGATAATGCACCATGTCACAAAGCTCGAATCATTTCAAATTGGTTTCTTGAACATGACAATGAGTTCACTGTACTAAAATGGCCCCCACAGTCACCAGATCTCAACCCAATAGAGCATCTTTGGGATGTGGTGGAACGGGAGCTTCGTGCCCTGGATGTGCATCCCACAAATCTCCATCAACTGCAAGATGCTATCCTATCAATATGGGCCAACATTTCTAAAGAATGCTTTCAGCACCTTGTTGAATCAATGCCACGTAGAATTAAGGCAGTTCTGAAGGCGAAAGGGGGTCAAACACAGTATTAGTATGGTGTTCCTAATAATCCTTTAGGTGAGTGTATATTGAATGAAATGCAATATATATAAAATCTCTCTCTCTCTGTGTCTTGAAGATTTTCTGTTACATTTACAACTATTGCGCTTAAAACACGTCTATTACAGTTAGTTACAGCATGTTACAGTCGAGCATGATGTGGTAATGCAATATTTTTTGTAACGTGTCTCTAAACACAAACAAAAACAAAAAAAGTAAACTTGATAAGTAGTTATTTTACGTGAGAGGTTAGATGATTCGGGCCGTTTTATTTTGACCGCTCCAATGCTATGTCTTTTAGGCTTGATCCATGAAAAAGGCCCAACTACATTACAATGTGTCATCATGTTTGTGATGAATAGTGTCATGCGGTTCTTGTCCCTCACCAGCATGCTTAACACCTCTTACATTTTTTACAATTTTAAATATATGTTCAGCTTAAATATTAGTTTTCAGTCATTTACAAAGGTGTCAGGCATGATATCTTATATATAATTATGATATTGTTACATGTTCTGGGTTGTTGGGTAGGTAAAAACTTAACAGTAAATGAGAGACGTGATTAGGTTGTTACTCAAACGGTCCTCTGCGATGTCTTTTAATAAAACATTTCAGCGTCATTAAGGCAAACTCAGTAACGGTATACAGTGAAATAAATATAAACAAACAAAACTTTATGGTAATGAATAGGCTAAACTCTTTCACATACCAGACTGACCCCGGGTAAGTAAACCTCAAATACCCAAATCACACAGTAGTTATCTTGACTTTATCCACATGTTTAAGGGCGCTTTACTCGTCCTCATGCGCTTATAATTTCTTTTTTTGCTTAAAAAGTTTCTTTGATTTTGTTCAAGTTTTTTCTGAAACACAGTGTTTTACCACGGTTTCATTTTTTAAAACATCACCATTCTTTTTTTTCTTTTGTGTGTGTGTGTGTGTGTGTGTATGTAATTTTAATTATGAGCATGTTTTCCCTTTACATTTTGTCCGAAAACTATGTTTCCTGCATTTAGCTGTAATGCTAGTGAGTGCTTGGTGTTACTCATTGTTCCAGTACAGCAATTGGTTGGTTTAATCAGATGATGCATTAAACCGTCGCATTCGCTTGAGTCATTTACAGTATAGTACCCTATATTATCCTAGTTCATACTATCGTAAATGTTTTTGGGGGTATAGAATGCGGTTCTTTGAAAACATTTTATCTTGGTTAAGTAATAGCCTACCATTTTTTATGAGCTCATGCACATATCCATAAATAATAATAACAAGGTAAGTGATTCAGTCTTTTATTTCAACAACATATTGTTGAATATACATTGATGAAGGCTAGTGAAGAAAATGTTAAAATGGCATTACATAGGTTACATTAAGTAAAACAATAATAATGACATTACAGGCGGTCTAGCCAGAAAAGAAAATCTCTGCATACTATCATGTTTTGGTCTAGTATGTAGTTAACCATCGTTTCAACAATTTCGCTGATGGTGATATCATCATCAGCATTTTTTGACACCAGTGACACACATAAATCCGATACATATGTACACATACAGAGTACTTTGGAAACTCCTAACTCGTCGCTACAATCACACATCACATTCAGAACTTTTCTGAGGATTACACAGATAGGCTCTTTGCTAATAAACAGGTAAGTCACATCAGGCAATGAATTTGTCAGGTCTCTTATGTTGTCCATTTCATTTTTGAGATTTGTTACACGCTTGGTATCCCCTGAACAGTCATTATCCGATTCGCGTGAGGCATTGATGATCTTATGCATCAAGCCAACCATCTGGCCTCTGTAAAGATCTTTAAACATACCGCCTAACATAGCTTTTACATGACACTCATTGCCCATTGCGCATTCGCACACCGGCGGTTGCTTCTGCACAGAATCGCCACAACTCAACGGGCAGCCGCTCTCCATCAGCTTTTGCGCAGCCATTCCAGAAATCCGCAGCGTTGAAGACGTCTCAACTTTGTCCCCTATTTGATGCTGAAAGACTCTAATAGTTCCTGGAATCTCCTGTGAGTGGGTCCTTGCTGCACAATTGTCCAGACCTTATGCGTTAACGCTCTGAAGTTCGGGTTTTGGGTCTGATCCCCCAAAGTGCGAGTCAAAGAAGCGTGGTATGCGTCAGGCTCAGACAAACAGGAATGTTGACTTTGGAGGTCAATATAACAACCAGACAATCTTCCTTCAACGTTTGATCGATGAGATGTGCCGTTTGCTCCGATGTAGTCGTCAAATCTGGTATTGGTAGTCGCGCTAGATCCCTTCGATTAGGAACCCAGGTTGGTTGCAATAACTGAGCTCTGTGTAGAGTCTATTAGGACATCGGATTGGGTTCCGCCCTCACCCCCTGTTGTGAGGGGTGTATGGGGGTTGTCATCAGGAAGTCATAAATAACTACACTTTTAAAAAAAAATTACACTGTTTTACAACTGCTAACAAGCATTTACCAATACTTAAAGTACTTTTTCTAAACTCTTAACACACCTACATCAACGATGAGCTACCAAGACACCTATGACACTGATTAGCCTGTTATTGCTAATTTTAGATATTATAGACTAATAATTTAAAATTAAACATGTTTCAAATTAGGCTATTATAATTGTGTGTTGTATGGAAACAGCATTGTTAGTGTACAGTTTATTTATTTAGCCTTTACCTCAGATTACATGTATAACCAAATTATCATCTGAAAGTGTATGTTCTGCTCTTTCAATGGGTTGTCTCAGTTCATTTTTAGCACTAACGATCGCGGAGATATTCAAGCAATTTAGCACTATAGATTTCGTGTTCTAGTTTGTGCTCGCCTTTCTTTGAAAAGAAGTCAGTTACCAATTTCCCCTCATTTTGTTTTCTTTCCTTCTCCTGTCTTTCCTTTCTTTTTTTGGTGGCCAGATGCTCAGCTAACTAGCATAAACAAAATGCGTGCAGATGGACTAAACCATTTGGCGCATTAGCAAGGGGTGGGACCGTGAGACCTTAGGTAGTCTTTACTTTTTTGTATACAAAATGTAGTCAGTCAATCAACCAAGTTATTCAGCCAGTACACTAGCTTTACATTTCATCTGACATTCATTATGAAATTTAATGGAAAATTAAAATATCCAGGTAAAATAAAATATATTCCAGACTATATCCCCTTGGGGCCCTGGTAATCAGTACTGGTTTTACCCCCAGTCCGACGCCCCTGAATGTAATCAAAACACAGCAAACCGATTCAAAATTAAATAATTCTGTAGTTTTCTATCCAACATGAACATATAGTCAATCATTGCACAACGACAAATACCAACAATTGATGGCATTATGAAAACTGCATTACTGTCAAGTTTCAGTTCTACCTGCAGACAATATGAAATCCATTATATAATTCAGTTTCTACAATTTTGTTGAATGTGTTCTATAAAGTATTGACTCGTTCACTTTTAGATAGTATGTTGCCAAGAATTCACACATTCTTCTTTCTCTCCTCTACCTCTCCATCTCCCTTGTCCTTGTCCTGATCCAACTACTCCTCTCCTTCACCCTGACATTATTTTTCTCACTCTTCTCCTCTGTACACAGTAAAAAATTATATGATCAATAAGTTATGACAGCATGTTTTTACATTGCTTTAACTCATCAGAATACATTTTCAGCTTTTTTATAAGTTATACTAGATTCAACAATTTTATTTTAAAGTACTTAAATATTTAAAGCAATAGAGTCCTATTTTACTGTAAGTCCAAGTAATGGAAATAACTTCAACAATGATTTCTAACACTATAGATGTTTTACAAGATAAAATATTTCAGAGATCTGCTACTTAAAATGCTTATGAGTTGTTTCAGTCTTTCTTTTATATATTTTTTTTATACTTATTGAGAAAAACAATAAGTAGATTTTTTTCTCAATTTTTTATTTGGCAAATATTTTTTTAAGTAAATTTGGAAATTAAACATATGGAAATTAGGTAAATCTACTTAACTAAGTGGAGTAAAATTAACAAAGTGAGTAAGTAAATATAACTTGGCCTGTTAAATTATATTGAGTAATTTTTACTTACAAATCTGATGTAATTAATATAATTACATAAAATCATTTGCTGTTTTAAATACATTTTACTTGTTTTATGCAGTGCTGGTAATTATTTTAAACTGAATTAAATGTTACTCTTATAATGTGACAAAATAATACTGTGACAATGTGCAGTTAAGACTTAAGAAATAACAAGCACTTACAGAAACCTATAATGCTTATAATCACTTTACTGGTTTAAGCAGCTTGAGCAATGATAAACATCCACGTTCAATGACATATTAAACACATATTAGAACTCTAAAATTAGCGGTTCTATGCATAGATAGCTTAATCTCAGTATCAAAACATTTGGAAAGCCTTTTAAACTAACAAAAACCTAAAATACAAATTCAGAAATTTGTAAATGTAAAAATATTTTTTCAAAACAGTTATCAAATGATGGCAACCCTCATTATCAACTATGTTGTTTTATACAGCATAAGAGATGTGCATGCAACTAATACAGGTTGCACACAATGAACATTTTGGATGTCACAGGGTACAGGATTTCTCAAGGGTACAGTTCTTCAGTCGCAATAAAAGCAAGACAACAAGGCAGATAAATGCCTATGAACATCCACAGTACAAAAAAAAAAAAAAAAAAAGTCAAGCAAGTAGCTTGTTTTTCAAAGAACGTACTTTAGGAGTGAGCTTAAGCCATCAAGGTCCAGAACTAGTTTCTTGAAAAATAAAAGGTTCAATCACTTATTATTTATGGATATGTACGTGAGCTCATTAAAAATGGTAGGCTATTACTTAACCAAGATAAAATGTTTTCAAAGAACCGCATTCTATACCCCCAAAAACATTTACGATAGTATGAACTAGGATAATATAGGCTACTATACTGTAAATGACTCAAGCGAATGCGACGGTTTAATGCATCATCTGATTAAACCAACCAATTGTTGTACTGGAACAATGAGTAACACCAAGCACTCACTAGCATTACAGCTAAATGCAGGAAACAGTTTTCGGACAAAATGTAAAGGGAAAACATGCTCATAATTAAAATTACACACACACACACACACACACACAAAAAAGAAAAAGAAAAAAAAGAATGGTGATGTTTTAAAAAATGAAACCGTGGTAAAACACTGTGTTTCAGAAAAAACTTGAACAAAATCAAAGAAACTTTTTAAGCAAAAAAAAAATTATAAGCGCATGAGGACGAGTAAAGCGCCCTTAAACATGTGGATAAAGTCAAGATAACTACTGTGTGATTTGGGTATTTGAGGTTTACTTACCCGGGGTCAGTCTGGTATGTGAAAGAGTTTAGCCTATTCATTACCATAAAGTTTTGTTTGTTTATATTTATTTCACTGTATACCGTTACTGAGTTTGCCTTAATGACGCTGAAATGTTTTATTAAAAGACATCGCAGAGGACCGTTTGAGTAACAACCTAATCACGTCTCTCATTTACTGTTAAGTTTTTACCTACCCAACAACCCAGAACATAATTATATATAAGATATCATGCCTGACACCTTTGTAAATGACTGAAAACTAATATTTAAGCTGAACATATATTTAAAATTGTAAAAAATGTAAGAGGTGTTAAGCATGCTGGTGAGGGACAAGAACCGCATGACACTATTCATCACAAACATGATGACACATTGTAATGTAGTTGGGTTTTTTCATGGATCAAGCCTAAAAGACATAGCATTGGAGCGGTCAAAATAAAACGGCCCGAATCATCTAACCTCTCACGTAAAATAACTACTTATCAAGTTTACTTTTTTTGTTGAAGTCGCGTTTAGAGACGCGTTACAAAAAATATTGCATTACCACGTCATGCTCGACTGTAACATGCTGTAACTAAGTGTAATAGACGTGTTTTAAGCGCAATAGTTGTAAATGTAACAGAAAAACTTCAAGACTCACTTTACATGTTGATGTATTATGTGTCTTGTGACCGCTTCCTAGATAGACCAGAAAGAACATCGCAGTTGTAGTTTATTCACTGTCATGTAGAAGGAATAACGTTTGTTCATGTTTTCATGAATTCCTGTGAGTAACTGCATGTTTGACCACACTCAGAGAGCAGTCTTCATCTAAAAACTGTACAAAGAAACAAAATATAAAACTGTCATCCACTGTTGGGTAAAAATCATTTACAGACAACAATAAAAACTTTTACAATAGATCAGAAGAGAGGATTTTTGTATTATGTTTTCATTATAGCTAAATGTCTCTTTTCTTATACGCCGTACACATTTGTAGTAAATTGTGCACACATAATTGTTGCATAAAGATTATGCTTGAATTTACCTGTAACCTAAAACAAGGGACAGGTAATGTTGATGTGGTACAACCCCACTAACAAAGCTGACAGAATTTTTTGCGCATCTATTTACACAATGTAAAATGTCTATTACAACTGATGTGTAGTACGCAATGGTGTTGCTTCACTTGAGTCAAAGATGTTGATAATAGTTGAAAACATGTCACAATCTTTAATGTCAAGCAGGATTTGTTAAAAACCTACAGGAAAATAATTTTAAATGTTGGTTTTGTCAAAAGAAAAGTTTAGTCGTACGTTTAAAAAGATACTTAAAATGAAAGGCCCGTATTCATCACACACGTGAGGATTTGCACAAACGTACACTCTTGATAATACGACTAAAACTAGGGAAGGGGAAATGCCTATCACAATAAAGTGGATTTTCTGTATGCAATATGATACTTTCTTTATATAATGTAACTGCTCTTGAATTTACACCAGAGTTTTGTGCACACATAATTCCTACAAAGAACATGTTTGGATTTTAGGCAATGACAATAAGCTTTAATCAACATCTATTTATTTGTGCCAAAATAATAAAGGAAAAAATACAAAGACAATGGTAATAAACAGCTGAAACAACTTAGCTGAAAACTACCTGGATTCTGATGCATAAGGCACTAGTAAAGACTATTAAAAATGTCATGAAAGTGTGATTCTAGTGTACAAATATTGTATAACACATGTTGAAACATACTCACAAGTGAAAATGACATTCTTTTCTTTGTTTGATAAGAAGCTTCATCTGAATTTTTGTACTGCATGATTGTAACATGCCTGATACTTAAAAAAAGACCTATTTCAACACCACAGAGATTTTGTCTAATAGTTTGTCAAAAGAAAAAAAAATTCTGGTTTAGTTGTATTTTAAAACACCGCTTTTCTTAAAAACATTGTGTCAAACATTGGTAGCATGATTCTCTTGTTTCATCATGTATTAACTGCATATTTATCAGGCTGATAAAAGTAGCGTGAACCTTTGTAGGAATAAGAAAAGGACATTTTATAAAACAAAAAGTACCAAATAATGCCATTGTGTCAGAACACAACAGCTAAATCTTTGGTTTCTAGGGGAAATTAAATATTCTCAGGAGACCCACTGACCCCGGAAGTCATCAACTGAAATTAATGACTGCTGAGGACCTGTGTGGTGATTTTCTTAAAGATACGTCTCAAACTAAATATGAGCAATGTTCGAACACCTTCATATTTGGACACTATTTAAAACAAATTCAATATTTCTAGTTTAAAAATCATACAGATTTGTGACAAACTTGTTTCATGTCACATTGCCAAAAATGCTGTTTGAATCTTTGTAGAAATAAGATCTAAGATGACTATGCACAGTTTTAGTCCAAATGATACTTTATGTTGAATTTAAGCAAAATCATTCCTCCATGGGGCATCAGATGTTATCTGGATACAGTCTTCTGGGAAGATACAGAAGATACGACTTTATTAAAAGTTTAAAGATTTTATTTTGAGCTAATTTAAACTTTAAAGATTATACTTTGAAATAAAATTAGTACAATGGCTACAATAAAACAATGGCTCTTAACATGTGCTGTGACGGTGCACAGAGGCTCAGCTGGTCTGTATTTGTGAGGGTCTGAAGCATTCACAATGGTGTTTATCCGTGGGAGGATCTGCAAGTGTTTTGTTTATGATACAACAAACTATTTGTTTTTTATCTTCTTCAACTATCTGAAAATGTAAGGTGTTTTATATTTATATTTATTTCTTTTTATTTATAGATTTATATTTATTGTTATATTTAGCTAAAACTATAACTAAAGGTGTTCAAATAATTTCTAATAACATATTTGTTATTATTCATTGTGTATTATATTTTATTTATAATCATTTATTTTAAAATAGAAATAAGTTCCTTTTATAGAACCATTTACCATGTGTGTGTGTGTGTGTGTTTGTGTGCGTGTGTGTGTGTGTGTGTGTGTGTGTGTGTGTGTGTGTGTGTGTGTGTGTGTGTGTGTGTGTGTGTGTGTGGTTTAGGTATTCCCTAACTTTGTGTGGTCAAAATGTGGCCAAAAGCATAGTGATACCACAAATTTTTGCCCCATATCAAAATTTGTTCCATGAGCAAAACAGCTTATAAATTATATTAAATTATTTATTTATTTATTTATTTATTTATGTATTTTTGAAAATGTAAGAAGTTTTCTGTGAGGGACAGTGTTTAGGTGCGAGAGAGAGAGAGAGACAGAGAGAGAGACAGAGAGAGAGAGATTTTATATATATTGCATTTCATTCAATGTATATGCATATTCATTGCATAAGGACCATTTTATCTCCTCTCTGAAAAATGTAATGAATGTTGTTTTATATTTTCATCTAGCTAAAAACTATAATATTTGATTACCTGTGTTTCAGTAAATTTAGTGAGGTGCTTATTATTGAGTGTAATAGTTCATCCCTAATTTCTTAAAGATAGAAAAACTAAATAATAGAGCATTGTTGATGTCAAACACACATTCATATTTGGAATCTTTTTAAAACAAATTCAATATTCCATTTTAAAAAATCATACAGATTTGTGACGAACATGTTTCATGACGCAATGCCATAAATGCTGTTTGAATCTTTTTGTATAAATGAGATCTAAAACTACTATAGTACTGGAAAAGTTCAGTACAAATGATACTTTATGTTAGATTTAAGCAAAAATCATCCCTGCATTGCATCAGATGTTGGATGTGGATACACCAGTCTTATAAGATAAAGACGATACAATTTTATTTAAACTTTAAAGATTTTATTTAATCGTTTCATTTTAAAGATTATACTTTGAACTATTTTGACTCCAACAAACATTTTCTCTGGGAAAGTTAAAGCCTTACATGTACTGTGACAGTGCACAGAGGCTCAGCTGGGCTGTAACTGCGACTGTCTCACATTTCACACCCACTGGGTGTGAGCTGCTCTCTCTTGGAGAGACAGAGAGAATGATTTTATATATTGCATTTCATTCATTCTTTTTTTCCTGCTCTCTGAAAAATGTAAGGTGTTTTATATATTCATTTTAACTAAAACTATAATATTTGATTCGCCGTGTTTCAGTACAATTTAGTAAGATAATTGTTATTATACAGTGTATTATCATTATATATTTTGTTTATATTCATCACATTTAAATAGATTTGCATTCCTTGTATGAAACCAATTGCGTGTGTGTGTGTGTGTCGGAGAGAGAACATATTGTGATTTGCCCTAATGACGATGATAAAATCGTATTTTTTTCCTCTGTACACTGTAAAATGGTCCCTGTGTTGGAATGCGGAAGCCCGCACGTGTCCTGCAGATGTGCCCCCGAAATCACAAACCTCAAATATCCGTGTCAAAGTTCAAAACGATCATTCTTCCATTTGATCACCACAGAAAACAACCGGAGGTCATAGGCCACCATCGCTATTTCAAATATGTGCCCTCAAAGGTCATATAGGTCTCCGGAGGATACACAAGGTCAAAGGTGACGTCGACGTGGGTGGTCAAGGTCAACGGTGGGGGAGGGGAACGACGTGGGTGGTCTGGTGGGGGAGGGGAAGGGCGTGGCAAAGGTCAAAAGGTCAAAGCAATCAATCATTTTGACACAAGGTATCTTATATAGACTACTAAAATAAAATCAAGTTAATGAATTTTGGCTGTGTTTCGAAAATATCTATATTAAAACAGCTAATATTAGTATCAGCTATTCATTATTACAGGGGTCATAAATTTAGAAATCAAATTTTCCTTGATCTTTTTATGTGTAAGAGGTCATTGTACTATAAAAAAAAGTTTTAGAACTCAAAACTTCCTTGTTAGTCCAAAAACAGCTTTTAATGAATTCAAGCTCAGAAAACGACTCGTTTGGAATTTTGTCAAAATTATGACATCATGGTGCGACAAAAGACCGCCTCTGCAGAATCAAATCAATGCCTTCTGCATCATTGGCCCCACCCACTGGTGCGTTAGTGAGATGATAAGGAGAGAAGAGCGATACAGGATCGCTGGACTAAAAATAACATTACCTTCAAAGGATCCTAATGGTAGGAATGTGGTTATTTATTTTCAACTTTGTGAATGTTTCAGTAGAGCATTATTTGTTTGTTCGGTACATTTTACTGTGGATTCTTTGGTAAATCCGGTGCATTTCGGCACAGGCTTTGCAAACAGACTTTTACTGTAAGATATGGACCCAACGCTAATGCCACAACATGCAAGTAACCGTGTTAATTCTAATGCCTGATCTGTGACCAGTGATTTCTGATATGTAATGATTCATGTACAGTCAGATGTTCTTTGTCTCAAAATTGTTTATTGCTGTTTATGCATCAGTAAATCAAGCCAGTGAGTAAACTATCAACTTCACATTGTTTCTCTTAGTAGCATGAAAATAATCTGTTATTTAAATTGTGATGAAATAATATACAGAAAGCAATCAAAGGACGCTCCCTTTATAATCGCTGGAGCTGTCAATCATATACTCTGTGAGAGAATACTATCAACAACTGTTATTGCCAATAAATCCCACATAGTCCCCTCTAAAAGATTTATATGCAGGTCATAAACACCTATTTAAAATATATTGCTTCTTCATAAACACGTAACAGGCATTTACGAGCTCTGACTTGTCTACAGCCATCACCTCATGCTTGATACCGAAGTGTTTAGTGCTTGTTAAATCGTACTTAGAAACAATTACACAAACATGTGTCTTAGAGTCTTGAGTGGACTCGCGAGTCAAACTTGCCTGACTTAAACTACCGTCCCTTTGGGTCAGGAGAAACAGGAAGTCCTTCGGCTGTTCATTGATTAATGAGGATATCAGCAGAGGTCACACAAAGCATGTGGCAGAATAATTGGTACAATCAAGCCGAGGTCTTGCTTACCTGAAACCGGCAGTTACAGGATTTTTTTGCATAATGTCCCTATACTTGGCAAATGATGTGAATTAATTACTCATGAGGATATGGAGCGATAAAGAGAAGGGAGAAATTACTTGCCTGTGTGAGTCTGTCTACTGAGAGCTTTCACTCAATCAACCCTCTCTATCACTTACAGACACAAAGACGAACCCATTATTCCCTCTAACCTAAAAAAATGCTGAAAGGATAGTGCAACCAAAAACTTAAATAATATCATTATCGCCCTTGTATCATCGCAAACTCATCTGCTGAATTTCACACTGCTATTTTCCAATGCTTTGATCATGGTTGTCAAATGTAAAAAAGATAATAACGGGGAGATCACAAAAAAAATTAAATAATAAACAAAAATAAAAAAAAATGGTTATACTTTATTTTACGGTGTCACTGTTACAGTGTAATTATATATTTAAGTACTGAGTAATATTAATTAACAACATGTACTTACTATAGGGTTAGGATAGGATTAGGGTTTGGTTTATGGTTAGTTGCATGTAATTATGCATAATTTACTGTTATTACTATGGTAAGTACATGTAACATATGTAACAAGGACACTGTAAAATAAAGTGTTACCAAAAATGTAAAGTCCAATGGTAACTCTTTAGTATGGGGAACACATATTTACTATTAACTACGACTTTTGCCTCAATAAAGTCCTAATTTACTGCTTAGTAATAGTTAGTAAGGTAGTTTTTGTAGTGTCAAGTCAAGTCAAGTCAAGTCAAGTCACCTTTATTTATATAGCGCTTTTTACAATGCTGATTGTTTCAAAGCAGTTTCACAGTGTTAACAGGAAAATAATGCAACAGAATTTGATTCGGCTGTACAGCCGTTCTGGAGAAAACGTTGATGTTATCCAGCTCATTTCAATTATCATATAGTGACCATGCGGGCAGATCAGTAATTTAGTTGAAAATTTATTTGAATATTTAGTTTAAAATTTTAGTGTCCCCAACTGAGCAAGCCAAGCCAAAGGCGACAGTGGCAAGGAACCAAAACTCCATCAGGTGGCATAATGGAGAAAAATAAACCTTGGGAGAAACCAGGCTCAGTCGGGGTGTCAGTTCTCCTCTGGCCATCATGCCGTGTCGGTGAGGCAATTATTAGATAGGAATATTCGAAAGATCGGAGTCATCACGCCGGAGACGGGTTTATTGAGGATGCCGTTTCGGTGAGGCAATTATTAGATAGGAATATTCAAAAGATCGGAGTCATTACGCCGGAGACGGTATATTGGGATGTCGTGTTGATAAGGCAATTTATTAGATAGGAATATTCGAAAAGATCAGAGTCATCACGCCAGGGACGGGTTTATTGAGGATGCCGTGTCGATGAGGCAATTTCAGTCTAATTGACACGGTCTCTGCAGACACTTCAGGGATGCGTTGGTCATGTCTGGGCGCAGGTCCACCATCTGATCTGGATACGGCCCGGATCCGGCTGACTGCAGTAAACCTCGGGATAAACAGAGAGACTAACATTAGCGTAGATGCCATTCTTTTTATGATGTAACGAGTACATCGGGTGTTATGGGAAGTGTTCCCAGTTCCGGCTGACCTAGTTAATGCAGCCTAAAAATCATTTAACTGATTTGAATAGTATAAATTAAAAATGTTTTATGTGTATGCCATAGTAAAGAGATGTGTTTTTAGTCTAGATTTAAACTGACAGAGTGTGTCTGCTTCCCGAACAATGCTAGGAAGACTGTTCCAGAGTTTAGGTGCTAAATAGGAAAAGGGTCGACCGCCTGCAGTTGATTTTGATATTCTAGGTATTATCAACTGGCCAGAATTTTGAGACCGCAATAGACGTGATGGAGTATAATGTGTTAAGAGCTCGGTCAAGTACTGGGGATCTAAACCATTTAGTGCTTTGTAAGTAATAAGCAAGATTTTAAAATGTATGCGATGTTTAATAGGGAGCCAATGCAGTGTTGACAGAACCGGGCTAATATGGTCATACTTCCTGGTTCTAGTAAGAACTCGAGCTGCTGCGTTTTGGACCAGCTGCAGTTTATTTATTAAGCGAGCAGGGCAACCACCCAGTAGAGCGTTACAATAATCTAGCCTTGAGGTCATGAACGCATGAACTAACTGTTCAGCATTTTGCATTGAAAGCATGTGCCGTAATTTAGATATATTTTTAAGATGGTAGAATGCAGTTTTACAGATGCTAGAAACGTGGTTTTCAAATGAAAGATTGGTATCAAAGAGCACACCCAGGTTCCTAACTGACAACGAGGACTTGACAGAGCAGCCATCAAGTGTTAGACAGTATTCTAGGTTACTACTTATGGAGTTTTTTTGTCCAATAATTAAAAATTCATTTTTTTCTGAATTAAGTTGCAGGAAATTACTAGTCATCCAATTTTTTATATCAGCTATGCATTCCATTAATCTTGTGAATTGGTAAGTTTCATCAGGGCGTGAAGAAATATAGAGCTGAGTATCGTCAGCATAACAATGAAAACTAATGCCATGCTTCCTAATTATATCTCCCAGTGGTAGCATGTACAGGGTGAAAAGCAACGGTCCTAGCACTGAGCTTTGCGGTACTCCGTACTGAACTTGTGATCGGTGTGACATCTCTTCATTTACTGCTACAAATTGATAACGGTCAGATAAGTATGATTTAAACCATGCCAATGCAATTCCACTAATGCCAACATTATTTTCAAGTCTATTCAAAAGAATGTTGTGGTCGATAGTATTGAATGCAGTGCTAAGATCGAGTAACACTAATAGAGATATACAACCACAATCGGATGATAAGAGTAAATCATTTGTAACTCTGATGAGAGCAGTTTCAGTACTATGATACGGTCTAAATCCTGACTGGAAATCCTCACAGATACCACTTCTTTCTAAAAAGGAGCGCAGTTGTGAAGACACTGCCTTTTCTAGTATTTTTGACAGAAAGGGTAGATTTGAGATTGGCCTGTAATTGACTAATTCTGTAGGATCAAGTTGCGGTTTTTTAATAAGTGGTTTAATAATAGCCAACTTAAAAGTTTTCGGTACATATCCTAATGACAAGGATGAATTAATGATATTAAGAAGAGGATCTATGACCTCTGGAAGCATCTCTTTTAATAGCCTAGTCGGTATAGGGTCGAGCATACATGTTGTTGATTTTGATGATTTAACGAGTTTAGCCAATTCTTCTTCTCCTATAGCAGTGAATAAGTGTAATTTTTCCTCAGTGACACTACAATGCACTGTCTGATGTGATACTGTAGTAGACGGCTGCATGATTATGATTTTTTTCCTAATATTATCAATCTTACACGTAAAGAAGTTCATAAAGTCATTACTGCTGTGCTGTTTACAAACATCAGAAGTTGTTTATTTTTGTTTATTTATTAAGAACTTTATTTTTGGTTAATTTAGCCACTGTATCAAATAAATACCTAAGGTTATGTTTGTTTTCTTCTAAGAGAGTCGAGAAATAAGTAGATCTAGCAGTTTTTGCGGCCTTTCTGTATGCAATCATGCTCTCTTTCCACAAAATGCGAAAAACCTCCAGTTTTGTTTTCTTCCAGCTGTGCTCCATTTTTCTGGCTGCCTTTTTAAGGGCCCGAGTGTGCTCGTTGTATCACGGCGTTGGACTATTTTCTTTAATCTTCTTTAAGCGCAGGGGAGCAACTGTGTCTAAAGTGCTGGAAAAGAGAGAGTCAATAGTTTCTGTTGCAGCATCGAGTTCCTCTAGGCTATCTGGGATGCTGAGGAGATGAAACTGATGAGGAAGATTATTTACAAAGCAATCTTTAGTGGCAGCAGTGATAGTCCTGCCATATTTGAAGCGAGGGGACGGCTTTGCAGCCTTAGCTAAATTAAGTATACATGATACTAGATAATGATCTGAGATGTCATCGCTCTTCTGCAGAATTTCAACGGTATCAACATTTATTCCATGTGACAATATTAGGTCTAAAGTATGATTACGGCGATGAGTGGGTCCTGACACGTGTTGCCTAACTCCAATAGAGTTTAGAATGTCTCTAAACGCCAGTCCCAATGCGTCTTTTTCATTGTCTACATGGATATTAAAATCACCAACAATTAGTACTTTATCTGCAGCCAGTACTAACTCTGATAGAAAATCAGCAAATTCTTTGGTAAAGTCTGTATGTTGCCCTGGTGGCCTGTATACAGTAGCCAGCACAAATGTCAAACGAGATTTATCAATTACACTACATAACGTTACATAAAGCACCAAAAATTCTAAGGAATTATATTTGAAACTAGACTTCTGAGTAATACTGAAGATATTATTATAAATTACAGCAACACCTCCCCCTTTACATTTCAGACGTGGCTCGTGTTTATAACAATAATCTTGGGAGGTGGACTCATTTAAAGTAATGTAGTCGTCAGGTTTTAGCCAGGTTTCTGTCAAACACAGCACATCTAGATTATTATCTGTAAACATATCATTAACAATAAGCGCTTTTGGGGAAAGGGATCGAATATTCAGCAGCCCGAGCTTTATCGTTTGTTCATCTGTATTATATCTGTTATTTATTTTTTGGAGATCAATTAGATTTTTACCGTTGAATGGTTTTGATGTTTTTTTGTATTTACTAAATCGGGTAACAGACACAGTCTCTATGTGATAATATCTAGGTGAAAGAGTCTCTATGTGCAGGGATTTATCTGACTTCTGTGACGTGAGACAGCTAGCGGGCGGTCGGTTAAGCCAGTCCATCTGCTTCCTGACCTGGGCCCCAGTTAGTCAATGTTTAGCTCTAAGACCATGTGCCAAATTACTAGAGAGAAGAGTGGCACCATCCCAGGAAGGATGGATGCCATCTTTTTTCAACAGGTCAGGTCTGCCCCAAAAGCTTTTCCAATTGTCTATGAACCCTATGTTATTTTGCGGACACCACTTAGACAACCAGCCATTGAGTGATGATAGTCTGCTAAGTATCTCATCACTCCGACGAACAGGGAGGGGACCAGAGCAAAAAACGTCATCTGCCATCGTACTTGCGAGTTTACACACCTCTTTAATGTTAATTTTGGTGATCTCCGACTGGCGAAGTCGAACATCATTAGTGCCGACGTGAATAATAATCTTAGAGAATTTACGATTAGCATTAGCCAGCACTTTTAAATTTGCTTTGATGTCAGGCGCTCTGGCTCCCGGTAAACATGTGATTATGGTGGCTGGTGTCTCTATTTTCACGTTCCGTGTAATAGAATCGCCAATAACTAGGGCACTTTCAACAGGATTCTCAGTGGGTGTGTCACTGAGTGGGGAGAACCTGTTTGATGTTCTAATCGGAACGGAAGAGTGGTTTTTTGATCCGCAACTATGCCGTCTCACCGTCACCCAGTTGCCCTGCTGCACGGGCTCTACAGCCGGAACCGAGCAATGTACAGAGTTTACTAAGCTATTCGCATCCAAATCAGTGTCTAAAGCTGTTACATTCTCACTACTCTCAGATAAAGTCTGGATGCGTGTCTCTAATTCTGAAATCTTCTCTGTCAGCCTGACTATTTCCCTGCATTTATCACATGTGAAGCCCTGTTCGCAGAGAGAGAAGGATATGCTAAACATGAAACAGGCAGTAGAAGTGACAATAACAGGAGAAGATGACATGGCTTACCATGTTTGTTGATTAAACCAACTCACCACTGTTGTTTGATGGACTCTATTGACTAATCCAACTCACCACAGTTGTTTAATGAACTCAGAAAACAGGAGACAGGAGACCCGGATGCAGAGATGCAGAGATGGCAAGCTAACAGGCTAGTGAAATGCTAATACGTGATAGTGATTTAGATTAAAAGCTAGCGATGTTAGATTTAAAGTGGTCATGACGTAGTGTTAAAGGTATTGGGTAGGATTAAGGGATGTAGAATAAGGTCATGCAGAATAAGGCATTAATATGTTCTTTATAAGTACTAATAAACAGCCAATATCCAAGTAATATGCATGCTAATAAGCAACTAGTTGATAGCGAGAATTGGACCCTAAAATAAAGTGTTACCAGTCCAACAAATGTAGTCTGTCAAAATCACACAGAGCACCCAGAGGACTAAGGCCTGGGACACACTACACGATTTTCAAAACTTAATCGATTTTAAAACTGTGGGAGACCACAGACATAAGGGCAGTTTCAACCAATTTTTAGCATTATAATCCTCTGAATGCACACACTAGAAGATTCGTCCGGACCGCGAGACCACACACTTGTCAATTTTAGTAACATTTTCACAGTGAGACGAGATCTCACAGAGACTCACAAGATCAAACGTGACTTGAGAAGAAAAACAGATGGAGGACGATCAACGTCGTCAGCTGGTTCTCCTGACGTGAGTTTTGTTTTACGGGAAGAAAAACAAAGGAGAAAAAAAGAATATGAGTGATCTTCTTTCTCAACACTTTCGTTGCATGTTTGTGGCTGCCAAGTTTCAGCTATGGAAGGACACAACATCCGGTTTGTGAAGCTTGCTCTCTCTCATGGGCTATCGCGGGTATCCCGTCAGAGGCAGCCCGATCAAGAGTCATAAATATCAAACATGTTTGATATTTACGATTTTGGATAGTGAGGGCTCTGACATAATCGGGAGCAGTAAAATAATCGTAATGACACCACACAATTGAGGATTTTTTGAGGACAAAAAGTCATTTGCAACAAGCATCGAATCGGACCATGCCCCGCGGTCACTTGGGGGTGCAAATCGGGCTCAAAATCGGGTTTAAAATCTCCATGTGATTGGCCAGCCTTAGAGGCACAAACAAATGACTCTTAAGAATCTGTCATGTTTAGTGAATCAGTCAATAATCAGTCAATCAGTAAATACAACCAATGTACTCTCATTCACAAAAGAAACGACTCGTTTGAACCAGTACTTCAATAAATCATTGAAGCAAATGATTTAGGAGTTCACATTTGAATCAGGCTGACAAATCCTTCATTGAATGAACTTACTGAATCAGTCAGAGTGGTTATTGAATCAACATCAAGTTATCATTATTCCAATCAATTATTTGGATCAAAAATGTGATTTATAATATACATTACATGCTGGACGTATAATATTTTACACAGTACTATATATATAGCTGAGACAGAATACCCAAATTAATCTGAATCAAGAGCTTGTGAATCTTCTGAATCAAACTAGGAAATGGGCATCTTCAACATGTCCTATTTAAGAAGGAATACAATGCAAGTTTTTTTGGCGTTTGAAAGCCATGGTCATGAGATGTTGTATTGAAAAAGGTGTTGTTTATTGAAAAAATGTATTGAGAAGATTCTTAGACAATTCTCTGGGATAATAAAAGCATAAAGGCTTTGGAATGATTGGGGGCGAGTAAATCCAACCAGAAGGCTGCTAGTGTTACATTTTCGCTGATGTTCATGAAAAGAGCAATGTAATAAAGGCTGAACATGGTTAAGTGGTGCCTACATCTCTTCTGGTGATTGACTTTCATAAAGCAGCATTCCTTGTAATGAAAAACATGTCTCTCTCAACGTTTTCATTTCAAGTCCAGGATTATATCGGCTAACATAGGTGCTACAAAGTCCTGCACCTAATTTTTTCCCATGCTGCTGTGGTGGAGAAATGGAGATGCTCTCATCTTTGAATTATGTGGGTGAGAGTTGTTCATGTCTCTCATGAAAAGGTATGCACACTTCAGCTCAGAGTTATCATATTTACGCGCTGAAGTGATTCTCAGGATAGAAAAGCTTGGTAATTATAGCGACTGGCTGAGTGGTGATTGCTTTCTCATTTACAGTGAATGCTGACTGCAATATCACACTTCACAACAGCTTATGGAACTAACAGACAGATATCACTGAAGTGTGACTGTGTGTGCAAAATAAATGCGACATATTATGAATAACAAGCTTCTTTTTTAAAATAAAAAAGCTTGATATGATACTTTAACTTTAAGGGTAACAAAGCTGCAATAACGGTATCATGGTCTCCAAAAAATATTGATGATGATAATAATAAGATGTTTCTTCAGCACCAAATCAGCATATTAGAATGATTTCTGAAGGATCATGTGACACTGAAGACTGGAGTAATGATGCTGAAAATTCAGATTTGCCATCAATTACTTTTTAAAATGTGTTAAAATGGTTCTTTTAAATTGTAATAATATTTCACAATATTACAGTTTTTACTGTATTTCTGACCAAATAAATGCAAATCCAACCCCAAACTTTTGAACGGTAGTGTATATATCAACACAAATTGGCCTGACCTGACATCATGAACTATGCCGATATTCAAAGATCAGGCAAAATCAATCACAGCAGGTGTCATTTGTATAAAGAAGTCAAAAATGTACAGTAGAAAAAACAGCCAGAAATGATGAAAAATGAATGCAGAAATAATTTGTGACTGGATTTAGAGCAAGAAACTCTAAATTTCTTCAGAAAATGTAATTTTTTTTTCAGATAAACTAAAAATGTTTTAGTTACAGACTAATGATATTTATTTGATGTGGTAACAAAAAAAGTACCCAAAAAATATGCCAGAGTTGTTTAATTTAACTAAAACGAAATTAAAGCTCAAAAAAGCGTAAAAATTAGAAAGTGATCTATCTGAATAATACTATCTGAAGTAATAAAATAACTTAAACTGAACAAAAAAATTTAAGTCATATAGAAATGTAAAAAAAAAAAAATGGCAAAGGAATATAACAAAATAAAATCGGAGTTATATTAAAAAAGTCCTGGCTCTTCCAAGCTTTATAATGGCAGTGACTTGTTGGTTCGTTTTTGAAGTCCATAAAAGTGCATCTATCCATCATATAACTGCTCCACATGGGTTAATAAAGGCCTTCTGAAGCGAAGTGGCGCATTTGTGTAAGAAAAATATCCATATTTAAAACTTTATAGACTAAAATAACTAACTTCCGGCAGTCAGCGGTACGCAAGCCGACTTGCGGCGTCGAAAGAGTAACCCTTGACCCTTAAACCCTTGATGCATGCGTAATGACGAATGCAGAAGCGCAGAGGATAGAGCAAAATAAAACACCGGTCATGAATTAAAAGTCTAAAACAAGAATTTTTAAAGAGAAATGGCGGAGAATTTCGATATAAGAGAAGAGGGGCTTGAGTTTGTTGGTCAGACCTATCCGCGAGAGGCGTCAAAGCTTGCGATGCTCCTATATATCGTGTCAGGGGTTACTCTTTCGCCGTAAGTCGACTTGCGTACCGCTGACCGCCGGAAGCTAGTTATTTTAGTCTATAAAGTTTTAAATATGGATATTTTTCTTATACAAACGCGCCACTTCGCTTCAGAAGGCCTTTATTACCCGTGTGGAGCACTTTTATGATGGATAGATGCACTTTTATGGACTTCAAAAACGAACCAACAAGTCACTGCCATTATAAAGCTTGGAAGAGCCAGGACTTTTTTAATATAACTCCGATTGTATTCGTCTGAAAGAAGAATGTCATATACACCTAGGATGACTTGAGGGTGAGTAAATCATGGGCTAATTTTCATTTTTGGGTGAACTATCCCTTTAAAATATTAAAAATATTCAATATATTAAAAATAATACTAACATAACAGATAATAAGGTTTGCCAACGCAATCTCACAGCAATTCGTACGTATTTTACGAGGTGGCTAATTTGTACGAATTCGTACAACCTCACCACACAGTGATCTTGTCCTCTCAAACCCACCCGCCCCTAATTTATGTGTCTGAAACACCCTGCTGTCTCAGATGACTCAGTGAGCGGTTTGTCTTATGCTTGTGTGAGTAGAGGAGCTGTCTGAAATGCTGATCGCTGGCCTGTGAGAGCGGCACAGAGGGACCAGTGGAGGGCACAGTCAGTGGCCCCTAAACACAAGCACACAGGCTCTTGAAAAGTTACCCACAGGCTAGGCTCTTTGTAGGGGCTGCAATTTTCATCCCGCACGCAATTGGTCGGGCAGCAGGGAAAAGACAAGACTGCCGAACCTCCCAGACTACAAGCTGTTCTTTAACTGTCAGTCATCTAGGTGTGGATTTTAGTGGGTGAATGAATAAAGCTGTCCTGTTATATTGATGTTGGTTTACAGCGGGCTGCATTGATTTCTGTTGTGCATTTGTTGCTGGTTTTGTTTCTGCTTGTGATTTGACATGTTGGCAGTTTATTACAGCATGACATCTCCATCATTTCGTAGTTCTGCCTCTGTGACAGTTTGAGCACTCATAATGGAGTAAAACATGGTCGATTTCAAGAAATGATATGATGTGAAATGTGATATTTACTGTCACTGTCATGCACCTCTTTTCCACAGGGATTCTATTCATGCTGGATTCCCTGACGAATCGAGTCATCCTTGACTTCTATTTTGCTGCATTAGAAATCCTACAAAACCTTAACTATACAAATGTTTATTTACATTTTTGTCACGCTTGGCTGTATTGAAATGCGCACAATGAAGGAGTAGAGAAACAAAACAGTCTGACTAAAACAGTTTGTAGGACATCGCAGGAGATAACAGAAACACAACCACAATAACATCGTCGAGAACGGACTTCCACCGGAAACTGAGGGCTTAAATTCATTCAACTGAGTGCTGTTACTTACTAATTTGTTAATCAGAGTTTCTTATTAGTTAATTGGAGTTACTAGAATGTTAATATTCCACTCATTTGTTCCTGTGTAGTTATTCATTAATGACGGAACAGTATTCTAAAGTGTTACCAAAATATTAATTCATATAAACAAACTTTTTAAAGGGGACATATGGAAAACAGAACTTTTCTCAAGTTTTGATATGTAGACATTAATGTTAACAACATAAAATATCCCTCGCTAATCCATCCAAAACATTTATGGAAGCATAGCTGCACATTTATATAATCAACGATTATTCAGTATTCAGCGATCTTACCTTTATTTTAGTGGTTAGCCGAGCATAACAAAATAAAGATGTCTTAACGGTACTGTAGCAAATATTTCCAACAATTTAACTTGAATGGTCATACATTGACTGTTTTTAGTATTAAAGATATCTTAATATCCTTTTAGATTTTGGTTCTTAACAAGCCTTTCTTTTGGTATCTTCATTTTAAAGGCCCTATATGGTTCACTCCCAGAGATATGGGGATCTCAATGTGGCTCCATGAGTAAATTGTTAAATTGTACACATTTTCAGTGGCCAAAAACCAAATGTGGGCTACTTCGCATACTTTTTTTCTTTTAAAGAGGAATGTCTGACATTATTTATTTGTATTCTTTAACATTTGTTTTTCAGACATTCCTTTTTCAATACAATACGTATCAGCTGTATGCAGATTCACCCACATTTGGTTTTTGTCCATTGGAACAAGTTGCACACAGAGCTTTATTGAGATCTTCATATCTCTGGGAATTAACCATATAGGACCTTAAACATTAACATACCAAAAGAAAAGTTTAAGAACCAGAATCTAAAAGGATATTAAAATATCTTTAATACTTCTTGAGTTACAGTCATACCAACATTGGAAAAAGAATGTTTTTGGTACTCAGACAGGTATGTTCTATACAGTTATTTTGATGGAAAACCATTTTGGTTCTTCCCCAAAGAACTATTCAGTGAACAGTTCTTAAAAGAACCTTTTTTTTTTTTCTTAATGTGAATAACAATTTAATAGTTTGAAGAACCTTTTTCCACAATGGTTGTGCAATGAAAAGATTCCATTGGTGTTAAAGGTTCTTGCGAAACTCGTTGCCAACAAGGAACCTTTAGTTTTTTTCTGAATGTTCATTCAAAAGGATAGTTCACCCAAAAATGAAAATTTCTAGCTTCCGCCAGACTGCCTTCCTTCTCGCAGTTCAAAACGCTTACGTTGCGTCAATTACGCTTTTTTTCATAAGTTAAATACGGAAGGTGGTCTGGCGGAAGCTAGATATTTTACTTTATGAAGTTTTATATATGGATATTTTTCTTACACAAACGCATTGCTTCGCTTCAGAAGGCCTTTATTAACCCCCCCGGAGCTGTGTGGATTACTTTTATAATGGATAGATGCCCTTTTTTGGGCTTCAAATTTTGGGCTCCAGGACATTTTTAATATAACTCCGATTGTATTCGTCTGAAAGAAGACTGTCATATACACCTAGAATGTCTTAAGGGTGAGTGAATCATGGGGTAATTTTCATTTTTGGGTCAACTATCCCTTTAAGCAACACAACTGTTTACCTTTAAATAACAACGTCAAATCAGGATTCCGAAGTCCACCTTGATGAGCATCGGTGCGCAGAGGTTAGCTAATCATACCAGGATTCATACTGTAAATATAAAAGTCTTAAAGAGATAGTTCATCCTAAAATGAAAATGAAGTCATAATTTACTCACCTGGTGTTGTTCTAATGCCGTTTGCCCTTCTTTCTTAAATGGGCCACAGATGGAGATTTTTTACTAAATGTCCTGCTTGCGCTCTTTCATAAAATGGCAGTGAATAGCGACCAGCATCAAGCTTTTTAAAAAAGACGCAAAAAGTTTGCTGCTCTACCCTTTAAAGGTACAGCAGCAAACAACTTAAAGTTGCCAGCTTTTTTCAGGGTCAAAGAGAAGGTGGAAAATAGTAGTGCAAAACTAAATTACGGCTGCTTTTGGTGCAAGAAACCTTGCTTATGAGTGGTCTTTGGGAGAAAAAAAAAATTTTCCAAAAGTGTAGAATATAGACCTTTCATTACATTTACGAACCAGAAAGTTTTATTTTCCTCATTTTGCCAATGTGAACTTTTAAACGTTCTGCCTTCCAGTTTAATGGTCTTATTTACAGCATTAATAACTCTACCCAAACCTCATATCTGTCAGGTAAAAGTGATTCAGTGCTAGTCTCTACAAGTTTTCAGGCAGCTTGTAACCTAGCAGATGATTGCTCTCACCTTCTGCCCTGTTCACAGGAGGCCTCTAATCGCTTCCAGGCTGATTACTTGTCCCCTAAGACCACCGGCGACATCAACTTCTGAGAGCCACTGGCATCATCAGTTCTCCCCCAAGAGCTTTTACCAACAAACTAGCATGAAGTACGAGCACCTGATAACCTCTAAGCCTTTGAAAAAAGATGAGATACCTGTAGAAAATTGAGGAGGAACAGCACGGGACCTTAAAGTGCAGTTCAATAACTTGTGAAGTTCATGCCATAAACGAAAATAGCATTCTGAGGCAAATTACATAGAAATGCACACACAAATTAGCTGTAATTTATTAGTAATAATTTGTATTGATATGGCACCTGTCTATATAAATCAAACTACTGACAGATTTAATGTGAGAATAGATCATACAATGCTAATAACACCGTCTTTAGAGAAGCACTGCATACACACGCGCACAGATGGGTGACACAATCGTTGCATGGGAAATTTGTGATGGAAACAGATTTGCATGACTAGTAATGAGGACTTGCGGAAAATGGTGACATTCTACCTAAAGGCATTTAACGGCCTGAATGTCTGTCTTCCACCGGGCTGTAATGAGCCCAACATCCGTAAAGCTCAATTTGTAATGGTGCAAATTCTCTATTAGCCTGTCTGCCATTCTGGCAACCTGGTAACCTTCACAATGTGTTATGAGGAATTTGGAGATATGTGGTGGAAACAGGGTGGAACAAGGTTATTAGCAGGTGATATCTAATGCAGACGTTTCTGGGTGACAACATGTAAATTGCAGAATACAGCTGTATGGAGTAGATAAATTCAGTTTCTGCTTATATTTATGAAGGATATTTTTACCGTATATTGTATATATACACAACTTTAATGGTGTTTTTTGCCTGTGATTTGTTTATGGTGAGGAAAATATAAGCTTTTATTAGGCTACTGATATGACCATGACCATAGCTGGGGTGTATATTTTAGTATGGCCCTGACTGGAGGCTTAATTTAAATGTGAATGTATTTGTGTGATTACAATGTGAGATTTTTCAATAGCGCTATTCATTTTTGTATGTGTAAAACAATTTTAATAAGGTGAGTGCACCTTTAAACTAGCCTTGAGAATTTGCTTTAAAATATGAAATCTGTTACACGTTGTGGGTGCGGCAGGGAAGAGTCAGAACAGGACTTCCAAAATAGACAGGTTTAATTAAACTATACACAACCAACCAAACATAACATCAAGAACGGACCAGGAGTGCAGGGAAGTGAGTCCAACATAAAGGGAGTGCAAACGATGAACGCCATGCGCAGGGAATCCAGGGAGAGTGGGAAAGATGATGCAGGAATGTGTTCAGGTGTGAGGCAGGGAGGATTCTGGGAAATGGAGTCCGGGACAGGCGTGGAATCACGCTTAGCGCCTTAGATGTAACAACCGGGGAAGGGGGGGGTGGGCGCCCTGGAGCGGGCCCCGAGGAGGGCTGAAGCGGATTCTTGCTGGACCGGGGCGGAGCTTCGCTCCAAAAAAAAAAAAAAAAAAAAAAAAAAAACCACCCAATGAGCCATCCTTATGCGAGGCCATCTTGGCCGGAGACGAAGGTTCTGGCGTGGCGGTGGCCATCTTGGCCGGAGGCGAGGGCTTTGTGGCGGCCCTCCTCCTCCTCGGCGGTTTGGGCTTTTGATCAGGCAGGACAACACGGGAAGGCCCACTGGAGGGATATGTGGAGGAAACTGGCTGTGGGTGAACTGACCAGGCCGCGTGTTTTTCTGAGGGGACCGGACGAGGAAGACACGCATTCTTATGAACCTCTTCAATTTCAAAATCAGAACAATTTAAAAAAAGAATCAGATTAATCGACTCCACTAGGGAAAAGGAACAGGCCCTATTTTAACGATCTAAGCGCATGGTCTAAAGCGCAAGTGCACTTCGGGCGTGTCCGAATCCACTTTTGCTAGTTTAACGACGGGAAAAATGGTCTAAAAGGGGTTGTCCCTATTCTCTTAATGAGTAATGGGTGTGTTTTGGGCGTAACGTGCAATAAACCAATCAGAGTCTCATCTCCCATTCCCTTTAAAAGCCAGTTGCGCTTGCACCATGGTGGCTTCACTATTTACATGGCGGAATATAGACACCCTCAGTAATAAGCAGAGTGTGCGCACGTTGTGCACCCGCCTATAGGCGCATATTATATATACGCGCCCTTTAAATATCACAAAAAATACTGTTGCCTAAATTTCAGTTGCCTAAAATTGCAACACACCAACAATGCGCCTGAACACACCTCGTTTTCCTTGTTGTGCCTGGCTTCTATCTAATCAACCAATCACATGGCAGTTGCTTCAATGCATTTAGGGGTGTGGTCCTGGTCAAGACAATCTCCTGAACTCCAAACTGAATGTCAGAATGGGAAAGAAAGGTGATTTAAGCAATTTTGAGCGTGGCATGGTTGTTGGTGCCAGACGGGCCGATCTGAGTATTTCACAATCTGCTCAGTTACTGGGATTTTCACGCACAACCATTTCTAGAGTTTACAAAGAATGGTGTGAAAAGGGAAAAACATCCAGTATGCGGCAGTCCTGTGGGCGAAAATGCCTTGTTGATGCTAGAGGTCAGAGGAGAATGGGCCGACTGATTCAAGCTGATAGAAGAGCAACTTTGACTGAAATAACCACTCGTTACAACCGAGGTATGCAGCAAAGCATTTGTGAAGCCACAACACGCACAACCTTGAGGCGGATGGGCTACAACAGCAGAAGACCCCACCGGGTACCACTCATCTCCACTACAAATAGGAAAAAGAGGCTACAATTTGCACGAGCTCACCAAAATTGGACAGTTGAAGGCTGGAAAAATGTTGCCTGGTCTGATGAGTCTCGATTTCTGTTGAGACATTCAGATGGTAGAGTCAGAATTTGGCGTAAACAGAATGAGAACATGGATCCATCATGCCTTGTTACCACTGTGCAGGCTGGTGGTGGTGGTGTAATGGTGTGGGGGATGTTTTCTTGGCACACTTTAGGCCCCTTAGTGCCAATTGGGCATCGTTTAAATGCCACGGCCTACCTGAGCATTGTTTCTGACCATGTCCATCCCTTTATGACCACCATGTACCCATCCTCTGATGGCTACTTCCAGCAGGATAATGCACCATGTCACAAAGCTCGAATCATTTCAAATTGGTTTCTTGAACATGACAATGAGTCCACTGTACTAAAATGGCCCCCACAGTCACCAGATCTCAACCCAATAGAGCATCTTTGGGATGTGGTGGAACGGGAGCTTCGTGCCCTGGATGTGCATCCCACAAATCTCCATCAACTGCAAGATGCTATCCTATCAATATGGGCTAACATTTCTAAAGAATGCTTTCAGCACCTTGTTGAATCAATGCCATGTAGAATTAAGGCAGTTCTGAAGGCGAAAGGGGGTCAAACACAGTATTAGTATGGTGTTCCTAATAATCCTTTAGGTGAGTGTATATCTCACCTGTGATATGTGACACTCTGTGACATACAGTGGAGTCTACAGCTCCGAGACCACATAGTAAATCTTTTTTTTTTTCATTTAAAGATGGAAATAAACAGGTTTTTACTCATGTCCGCTCCAGTGCTGCTGTCATTAAAGCAAAAAGGAGACAAACCCAATACTAAGATTTTTCAGTTGCATTGTTATTCTGATGACACATTTTGCATTGACATGTTTTGTGAAAAAAAAAAAAAAACAGAGTAGAAGTATTTTACTAGTGGCACTGTTTAATTGTCACAGCTTTAACATTTTTTTTTATGTTGATATACACTTCAAAACTACTTCATTAAAAAAAACAGTTCAACAATTCAGTCGGATTCAACAATTCAATTGAATTAAAGCTCAATAAGATAAAAAATTGCTATGATTGGTAATTGAGTTTTTCTGTGTAGATTGCTGTTGTTTTGTATCTCTGCCTATTTGCGCAGATTGACAGATATCAGCAGATCCTAATGACGATGGCATTTGGATGATGAGGTTGTCTTGAGGACAACATTTTGCATTTATTTCTTTGAGAAGTGTGTGTTAGTTTGTGATTATACTGTATGAAATTGCACGGTTGGATATGCTACCTAATTAGTTAATTTTAATAATATCTCTTCCTTAAGCACAGGGGCCCTGCATTTCTCACAGAGCAGCCACAATGGTTTGATATTTGGTTTTATAATGCAGTGACATTCATACATTTTTAAGTGTGGCTGAAGTATCCAAATACTTTTTTGGGTCACTGTAGATGTGGCTGTCTCAGACAGTCATCTGGGGAGTATATTTAACTTTCCATTCAGCTGCAAATTGACAAAGATGCAGGATGCACCCTATCTATAAATCTGAAGACATCTAATGAAATAAACTTGGATATCACTTGTTCTGATGCCTCCATGTCAAACATGAAAGACCGCTCAAGTGAAGAGCAGTAGAAGATCATAACATATGATTTCCAAAGCTCCTTTTCCTCTGACAGTGTGATAGTTCCAGTATTGATGCCAGGTTTGGAAATGTTTGGGTTTGTGGGGTTGGTATAAGATTCTCACCAAGAAAAGTTCTTGACTCTCAAGTCAGTGGAAATGTTTTGAGAGCGATTCACAGTTCAGGCTCCAGCATATCGGTGGAAATGTAATGGTTTGAGTTTTCTCTTACTGTTTAGAGGTATTTGAGGTATGAGGAAGCCAAGGGATGCTGGAAACGCTAGAGGTGTATCGATGCTTCCTGTTTTTCTTTTTCCTTTGGGTTTCAATCTTGCAGTGTTACATGCACATGCAAAATCTGCTTATTGATCGCCTTACAGTTCAGTAGCTTGAAAAATGTAAGATCACCTCACTGGAGAATGTTAAACCGGTGTGTGGGTGAGCTGAGTGAAAAATACAAAAACAGATCTGTGTAAAGTTGCAACTCAAGAAATACAAACCATTAGATTTTGGTGAACATTTTGATTGCAGATATTGTTGCCTGTTATCCAATTGGCTCTTACTGTAGTTGGATCTATCTATCTATCCATCCATCCATCCATCTATCTGCTTAACATTCTATCATAATGTTTGTCGTTCTTTCTATTGTTCTATCTCTGTATCATTCTCTTTCTATCTATCGTTCTATGTATCATTCTATCGTTCTGTCTGTCATTTTATCTGATATCTGATATCTTCTATATGTATAATGTTATTGTTCTCTCTATTGTTCCATCTCATTGTGTTGTTCTATCATTTTATGTATCATTATTATTGTTCTAACCATTGTGTTATGTAACATTCTATCATTCTAACTATCATGATATTTATGTAACTTTCTATCCTTTAAACTATTGTCCTATGTATCATTCTATGCATTATTATTCTATCATTCTATCTTTTTGTCATTCTATTGTTCTATCATTCTATCTAGTTATTATTGTTCTATCTTTTATTCTACTGTTCATTTGAATTCTACTTCAATACTTTCTAAGTTAAATTCTGAATGACCCTTCAAGTGAACTTCAAAAGAAGTGAGTTGCCAGTTTGTGCAACAATAAGGTGTAAATTTCATAAAAGCTGCTAACAAGTAATAAATAAGGCTGCTGAGTTTCCAAGGGTCCCCCTATGTGTGTTTGAGCGATACAGATTATTTTTTTTAGGGAAGCATTTTGTGCTAGTAGTATTTCTCTGATTAGCCTTATAACCTGATCCTTACAGTAAATGCGAAGCAGGATACTTGGGTTTACATTTTTAAATGAAAATTAAATGCTCAAAATGATCCAATTCTAAAAAGGGTAAAGAGATGAGCAGATGTGCATTTTGGGACTCCTCACACATGGTTCTGTGATGTCTTCCATGGACAGCTCTCTTATTATCATCCCTCACACATCTCATCATTCCTCATGTGGGGATGAATAATAGTTTTCCCGCCCCTGTGGAGACCGGGACCACCCATCTTTACTGCATTAACTATTGAGGAAGGAATAGATTATGGCAACGCTTTGAAAGGCTCCACTGCTTTTCACCTTGAAATGAGACAGTTCATCACTCAAAGGTCACTGCATGATGACTTGTCTTCAATTCAATTAAATACTCATTTAGAACATTCATCCACTGAGTTTAATATTTCCTTGTGGACCTCTTAGAGTTTGTTTACTGTAGGAATATAAAGTAAACATATTGTTTTAATTTAGAACAATGATCAATAATCTTCTGTTTAGTTTATAATTACCATGGAAATAATGGTTTTAGCCGTATGTAGCCTTATTAGCCTTATTTAGCCTAATGAGCCTCATTTATGTTCTCGTACATAAAATTTAAAAAAATTATTTCGTTTTTTTTTTTTTTTTTTTGGAAGAAAGACAAACATAAATAAAGACAAAATTTTAAATACCATGGATAAATATTTACTGAATAATACATTTTTTTAGAGGAGGGTCAAAATGACAATTTTCACCTAAAATATTGTCACAGTTATGATGCATACGAAGGCACGGAGATGAAAGGTTCACACGGTATTTACAGTTTTTTTTTTTTTTTTTCAATCACTTTGGCTCAATTTTTTTTTTTCTCCCAAAACAATAAGTTCAGATTTCTGAACAATTAGTTTCTTGTTCACATCAGATTAGAATTTCTTATTGATTTAAGCAAATTGCATTTCTTTTGGCACATGTGTGCAAAAGAGTTAGTACAATTGTCTACAGTTTGTACAATGACTAAATGCACATGGCTTGTTGATCAAAACTGATGAGTTGATTCTCAGTGAAACTGTCAAACTCTTCACAGCTTTCAACTCTTTTAAACATTGAGTTGAAACATGCAAAATGATCCATTCAGTGATCAAAATCTGACCTTATATTCCATAAATGTTTCTGACATGGAATGTTTGTTAAATTGCAACACGCACACACGCATGCACACACACTATAAAAATGTATATATATATAATGTATATGTGTGTGCAGTACAATCACCACCATTTTTGAATATGGAGGAACATCACAACCCTGAACAGCAGCAGCTACATCAGTACTTATTTATACATACAGTGGGGAGAACAAGTATTTGATACACTGCCGATTTTGCAGGTTTTCCTACTTACAAAGCATGTAGAGGTCTGTAATTTTTATCATAGGTACACTTCAACTGTGAGTGACGGAATCTAAAACAAAAATCCAGAAAATCACATTGTATGATTTTTAAGTAATTAATTTGCATTTTATTGCATGACATAAGTATTTGATCACCTACCAACCAGTAAGAATTCCGGCTCTCACAGACCTGTTAGTTTTTCTTTAAGAAGCCCTCCTGTTCTCCACTCATTACCTGTATTAACTGCACCTGACTGAACTCATTACCTGTATAAAAGACACCTGTCCACACACTCAATCAAACAGACTCCAACCTCTCCACAATAGCCAAGACCAGAGAGCTGTGTAAGGACATCAGGGATAAAATTGTAGACCTGCACAAGGCTGGGATGGGCTACAGGACAATAGGCAAGAAGCTTGGTGAGAAGGCAACAACTGTTGGCGCAATTATTAGAAAATGGAAGTAGTTCGAGATGACGGTCAATCTCCCTCGGTCTGGGGCACCATGCAAGATCTCACCTTTGTAAGTGGGCAAACCTGCAAAATCGGCAGTGTATCAAACACTTGTTCTCCCCACTGTAGCTGTCAATTCTGGGTCAGGCTCAGGCAACACTACCTGCCCAGAAGGCGGTAACGCAGCCGAGCCTTCATCCTCAGATGACTGAAGCGCCCCCTCCGATGCAGCGATCGAGATCTGTTCATCAGACGGTGCTGGGTAAGGGGACTCCACCTTCTCGGAGGTATGTGAGTCTCGATCTTAACACCGAGATAGTCATGTTCCCTCAGTGGGAACATGAACTATCCACAAAAGCTGCCTCAGCCTGCTGAATGCCCAAACACGTGAGACATCGATCGTGACTGTCATCTGGTGACAGGGAACGACTGCATCCAGAAAAACACGGATGGAAAGACATCTTGAAAAAGACGTTTCACACCCGTGCCACTCTTTTAGGGAAATTACTCTCTTATGTTCTCTCAGTGCTGAAGCACCCAGGGCTGGCCGCTGTGCACAGCAGGAAATAGTGCAGCCTGCTGGAACACTCAATGGAGCGCCCCACCTCCAGCTGCAAAGCAGTAACTCTTTGAAGATGCTCCCTTGTGCAGTACACAGTGCTGTGAAAACAGCGGTTATTGGCACAAATGCCATGACCACCGCTGTACGTGCCGTCACTCGAACGCCCAAACACAGAGAGGTAGACTCGTGTTGTAACACACTCTTCAGACAGCTGCAGACACATCAGTCTCGGCTCCGAAGTGAAGAATCTACGCTGCATCTACTTCCGCATTTATACCCGCACTACGAGGCGGGGCGCGAGATGCAAATCCCGCACGCCAATGTGCATTGGCTCGTTTTGTATACACTCGAAGATGATAGGGCTCCCAGAAGTGATCCCAATTCGTCGGTGACGTCCGACGTACATTGAACGTGACCGACTGAAAGGGAACTAATGTTCTCAATTCTGATTTCTGCTTTTAAATCCTCCAAAAATTGGCCCCTTTCACTCTAAGGTCTTTACCGCAACCTTTTTTAAAGAACCTAAAATATTCCTTTAATGACAATCCATGAATGAGCCATTTATTTAGTTACGATCACTATAACTGCAGTCCTGAAACATGATTAAATGGACTTTGAACCCCCATTGCAAAACAGAGCCAGGCAAACGTCTACTATTTAAACTATGTTAAACTTACATTATTCATAAATCCTTAGTGTTCAAAACATTTTAAACAAAGAGACCCTGTTATTAACATGTTGGCTCAGCATTTCCTATCATTTTCCCATTTTCACCAACAATGCAAAAGGCAAAATTTTCCCACAAAAATGTTTATATCAAAACACCCATGAAACTGGAACACTTGATATGAACTGAGAACCTCTAGAAGGGTTTTAACCAAAAGTACCTCCCTCTCATCGACCCCAGAGGCCTGTTTCATAAAACAAGTTTACCAAATAAGCCAGACTTATTTCAGTTAGTCTGACTCATTGTCAAATGATTTAGTTTCATAAAGCTAACTTAACATAGCTCATGCTCAGTCACTCTGGCAACTTATGCTGGGAAATTAACCTGGTCCAGGGCAGGCTAACTGTTACACAATTCCTCTAACACTGACCGTCAGGAACACAATGATATTACCACTCTCACTCTCTCACATACCATTATTTGACTTTATTAACCACTATCAGTCCAAAATTAAATATACAGTATACAGAAAATCAACTTGAATAAGGCTACAATGATAAATGATACAATATAGACCTATAGGATCATTCCGTGTCAACTCAACCAGAATTTTTGATTTTGTTAATATTTTTTTCTGTAGAAAGACAAACATAAATAGTGATGAAAGCCAAAATATTAAATGTCACAAATGTATATGTATTGAGTAATCCACTGTTTTGCAGAAGGGGGTCAAAATCTAAATTTTCACCTGAGATTTGGAGCCAATTTACAGGGGGGTAAAAATGACTTTAGAAAGATGGTAGCATCATTATTTTATTTTTACACAGAGATTGGTAGGTCTATTAATAAAATGTGTTGACTTTAGCAATCTTTGTTGCATTATATGCCAACGGTAACAGTTAAAAAATGTGTTTTTTGTCTCAAGTTTGAATGCCTGTAACTCAAGGAGTATTACAGATATCTTAATATCCTTTTAGATTCTGATTCTTAACAAACTTTTCTTTTGGTATCTCCATTTTAAAGGCCCTTGATGGTTCAGCCCAAATGCATTTGCGCCCATGGGAGTGCTGGTCTGAAAATGAGGTGTGTTCAGGTGCATTGTTGGCGCATTGCTATTCTGAGGCAACTGAAATAGACTGCGTCATTGACCAACTGAAACCTGGTCTAAAGTCAATAGCGCAGTATTTTTTGTGTTATTTAAAGGCCGCGTTAGTAATACGCGCCTATAAGCGGGTGCACAACACACGTACACTCTGCTTATTACACACACAGGGACGAGCAGCAGCACACAAACATTTTTAAATATTAAAAATAAAAGGATTACAATGTAAAAGATTATTATTGTGTACATAAAGATAAAAATGCCTACATGTCATAATGGATAGTCATTGCATGTATCATAATTACCTCTTTGCAGTAATGAGGAATGAAATTGGCTACTTATTTAACCAATCGTGGCAATACACGTGTATTTGTGTATCAGGTTGAGGGTGTCTATATTCCGCCATGTAAATAGCGAATCCGCCATGGTGCAAGCGCAAATGGCTTTTAAAGGGAATAGGAGATGAGACTCTGACTGGTTTACTGCACGTTGTCACGGCCGCTGCTTATTGTTTCTCTGTTGCCGTGTGTTGTGCTCCCTCTACAGGTTGTAACGGGAACGTCTGTCGGAGCGTCTGCGAGTGTGGCGGAACACCAGAGGTTATTTAAGCCGTTCATCTCTGATGGCCTTGTGTCGCTTGCAGGTAGCGGTAGCAAGTCATTCATTTTGGAGTCCGTGTTACCATTCTCGACGGAGTCGCGTACAGGTAACTCGCTTTTAATTTGCGGAATCGGGCTTAATGCATTATCCGTACCCCTAAATAAGGTTACTTTAATTTGTGACCTTGTGCAGGGGGAGGTGGAGCTTGTCGTGCGGCCTGTTCTGCCTGTTGAGGGCGTCACTTATCCTTGGAAATATATTTTAAGATACAGTGTGTCAGTGCAAGTTTATTTCAGTTAAAACAGCTCAAACATGCATTTTAGTCTGGAACTAGTTTAAGCCTTGTTTGTGAAACCAGGGGAAAGAGCTTAAAATACAACTTAAGTACAGAATATAATAAAATGGATGACAAAGTGACTTAAACCAATTACATGGAATTGTTGATTCTGACTTTATAAAGCAATGCCAGGAGAAAAGCCTGGAAAACCATGACAACATAAATGCAACCTGAATCTGTAAAATGGAAGTAAATGCAAATGGAAACTCACCAACAAAGACAGAAACACAGTACCACAGACTGAAACACTACCACAGTTCACTGTTCAGGACTTGAAGCTTTTCAAGGATCGAAGCTACTCTTCTGATGCCAAAAGGATGTCCTTAACTCATTAAATTGATACTCTGATGAACTCAGGGGTTTCCACCACAAGCAATGCCTCAAAGCAGTTCAGGGGCATAACGGGGCCATTTTTGCAGTAACAGCAAATACAAACTTTGAGGCCTCCTTTTTCTCAGCCATCACTTGTTGTTGTAAGGCATCTAAAGAATACAAAAACAAACAGGAAGTTAGAACTGCACAACGTTTTAAAACATTTTATCGGTAGTAGTTTATGACTGACAGAAGGTGGGTCATAAATATTTGGAAATGTGACTGTTACAAATGTACTACAAAATTAAGTGCCACTTGAAATTATTAAAAAATTGTTTAAGTTAAAACATACTGAATTCAAATTTATGACTATTTAATTAAATTTTAATATAAACCTTTTAGGTTGATATTGAAGCAGGGCACAAGCTGATGTAACAGTTGATTCAAAACTTTAACTCCCTCGGTCACAAAGCCGATGTCAGCAGGTGTTTCATGAAGTTCTGCCCCTCCTTCCGAATGATGAACACTGCCACGGTGAGCTGCTCAAGGTCACCCTCACAATCATCTGTCTGGTTATCCTAAAGCAGAGTACATAAAACAAACAAGTTTCAGTGCATTTTGCTATCATAACTACAAAATACACAAATTTAGACGTTCTGAAAAACAAATCAAAATAGAATATGCTGACATACAACTCACAAGGTACTCTTTAATGAGGTCTTCAGGATTTTCTCTCAGGAAAAAGATAAGGGCCTTCAGGACACACTCTTCTCAGGTGAATGTTCTCAGTCTGTGATAAAGCAATTGTAATTATTTTTCTTATTTTAAAAAAAAATCTGAATAATCTGTAATAGGGAATCAGATTTTGCAGATATGTGAAAGCAAAGGACAGGAAAATATAAAAATTTACAAAACTAAAATAATTTGTATTAATGACTGACCAGATTTGCAATTAAGAAATGCATCTGAACCAGTCATTGGTTGCATTTTTAATTTAGTCTTAAAATTAAACATGCATCAACAAATCATAAGTTATCTTTACACCCATATTTAATTATTCTAGATCAAAGGGATAGTTCACCCAAAAATTTAAATTTGATGTTAATTTACTCACCTTGAGGCCTTCCAAGATGCAGGTTTCTTTTTTCCTTCAGCAGAAATGTAAAGAAGATTTTAGCTGATAGTCTATCCAAGTCTAAAGTTTGTTAATGAGGATAACATGCAAGTCAATAGACAACATGGATTTTACTCAAACATATCCAACAGTAGTCATCAATATTATCTATTAACAGTTATAGCAGGTTTTATAGAAATTACTTACCATGAATTGCAAAATATCCTCAGTCGTTAAACAATATAGAAAAGCTTTAAATCCTAAGGAGAGAAGAAATTATGCAGTATTTATAAGTGGTCTAAAATTGTTTGCTACTGGTCAGTTAGTTGTGTAAATCTCTTTCTACTATTAAAAAAAAAGGCTTTCGTCATTCATCATTATTTTGGGCTAACAAATAGATAAATAAATCAGATTTATCATTTCAAGACAAATAAAAGATCAGACAAACATTACTTTAAAGACTAAAGTCAATGTTTCAAATTTCTCGCGCTGCATACACGGTAAAGGAGGCATTTATTTAAAAAATATGTTATACATATACTTCCAAGATCCAAACTGAATACATTTCTATAAAACAAACGAGTAAAGGCAACATCTTGTATAAATAGAACATTGGCGCTAACCTGTATAGCCAATCGCAAACGGTCGTGCAAATTCAAAAATTCGGTTAATTACGATTCCGTTAGTATCCATGTTCACAAACTACGTTAATTAACTCTAAAACATACGTTCAAACGTTGCATTATCAAGTATATTAATTAAAGCAAATTTCCAAGATAAACCTACCTTTCATCCAAGTCCGGGAAGAATATCGTCCAGCAGAAAGTTCAAGACGCTCGTGCGTGACGTCACTTCAGAGAAACTACTGACGCGCGGTGCTTAAAGGGAAATTGTACGTTGGCTGCAAGTGAGTATTTGTGAATTTCTATGTGTTTAGAAAGAGTGTACAATACTAAGTTACAATTCGGAAAGCAGAAAGACAAATTAAATAGACTCAAATAGTTATAGTAATATATAGTATAGTATAATTATAGTAATAATATATACTAGAGTTATAGTAATATTCACTTTTTACAGTGTAGCTAGCCAGCTTTAGAGGGTTGGAGACGTTTTCCATGATGGGGGAGTTTTGAAAACATTAATACTACTACTACTATGTGAATGTGAATAAAGTTTTGAATGAGGGGACAGATGGATTGACAGTAAGCCTCACCAGTGGAGAATTAAGCTGACCAAAAATCTACATTGATTCAATGTTTGTCTTTTCAACACTGAAAATCATGGAATTATCAACATTGATCCAATATTATTTAGCATTGAATTTTCAACATTGATCCAATATTATTTAGCATTGAAATTTCAACCTCAACCAAAATGATGATTCTGATGGAATTTCAACATTGAATCAATGTCACATTGCTATCTGGGAGGTCACTCGCTATCCAGCTGCTTACCCCGCTTAACACAAAACACAAAATCTGTCGTGAAAGCCCTGACTCAATTCGTTTTTAGGATTTTAGGATTACCTAAAATCATCCAAACCGACCAAGGAAGTAAATTTACTTCGAATTTGTTTGCCGAAGTGATTCGTCATCTGGGAATTAAACACAATCTGGCAACCGCGTATCACGCGCAGAGCCAAGGGGATCTTTTTTTCGAATTTTCGAATTATGTACTTGGTTTCCGCCGTCGGCCTTTCGTTGGCCTGGGATTTGGCTAAAAAGCGGCTGGGGAAAACTCAGGAAAAAATGAAGAGATTGTTTGACCGTTACGCTGAACGTCGAAAGTTTAGTGTGGGTGATAAGTCGTTGCGCTTCTTCCAGTAGTATCACCTTTCCAGGTTAAATACGCCGGGCCTTATGAGGTGATACATTGTGGCGCTAATGATAATTATACAATTTTGACACCAGACCGGAGAAATAACTCACAGGTCTGTCATATGAATCTCCTTAAGCCCTACTACTGTAGAAACAGACAGGTCTCAGCACCAGTTTCCCCCGTGGTGCTGGCGGACAGCTCCCCTCAGTCCTGTGCTACGCAGTTCGTGACGGTCACGCCTGTGGATGAATTAAAGTCGCCTGACGACTGCGTATTGCAGGGGCGACTAAAGAATTCAGAAACAATAGAAAGGTTGCCGTCTGATCTCAAACATTTGGACACAGCTCGACGGCAAGAGCTAATCAGCTTGCTGTCTGAGTTTCCACAATTGTTCTCCGATGTGCCGACACAGACAAAGGCATTGGAGCATGACATAGATGTGGGCGAAGCCTCGCCTATCCGCCAACGCTTTTACAGAGTTCCGTCAAATAAACGTGAGTTTTTGGAAAAAGAAGTCCAGTATTTACTGGATAACAAATTAGCCGAACCCTCCTCGTCTAGCTGGTCCTCGCCGTGTCTGCTGGTTAAGAAATCCGACGGCACTTTCCGTTTTTGCACAAACTATAGGAAACTAAATTCAGTCACAAAACCGGACTCCTTTCCTCTGCATGGAGGATTGTGTTGACCAGGTTGGTGCCGCGAAGTTTGTGACTAAATTGGATTTATTAAAGGGCTACTGGCAGATCCCGCTGACCGAGCGTGCGCGCGAGGTATCATCTTTTATAACACCAGATCGGTTATTTTCCTACCGGGTTATGAGCTTCGTTTCAAAGATTAATGAACAAAATAGTCGCTGGATTAGAGAGCGTAACTGTTTACTTGGATGATACAATCGTAGAAATTGAAACGTGGCCAGAGCATCTCCAACGTTTACGTCTCCTCCTCGTTCGCCTCGCTCAAGCAAATCTTACGTTAAATCTGGCTAAATACGAGTTTGCGGGGGCGACCGTTACGTACCTGGGTGGGGCAAGGACAGGTGCGTCCGGTGCGAGAAAAGGTTAGGGCAATAGATGAGTATCCCGCTCCTGCCACTAAGAAAGATTTAATGCGTTTTCTGGGTCTGGTGGGTTTTTACCGCTGCTTTTGCAGGAACTTCTCCACAGTCGTTGCCTCTTTAACTGACCTGCTTAAAGCTAAAGCACCGTTTGTTTGGTCTGAATCCTGCCAAAATTAATTTAATACAGTTAAAGCGCTGCTGACTTCGGCACCCGTCCTGATGGCACCTCAGCTAGAAAGAACATTTTAAATCAAGGTAGATGCCAGTAAAAAGGGGGCAGGTGCAGTACTAGTCCAAGAGGACGATGCGGGAATCGAGCGCCCTGTTTGTTTCTTTTCACGGAAATTTAACAGTTTAACGGAATAATTCCACAATCGAGAAGGAGGCGCTTGCTTTAATCTGGGCTCTTCAACACTTCGAAGTGTACGTAGGTGGGAATAGTTCACCTGTAATAGTTTACAGTGACCACAACCCGCTTACCTTTTTGCATTCCCTTAAAAACCTGAACCAACGGCTCATGCGTTGGTGCCTATTCCTTCAGCCTGATCATTTAGATATCCTGCAACTAAGGGCTCTGAAAACTTAGTGGCCGATGTGTTGTCGAGGGCGCCGATATAGAAAGCATTGTGTAAAGTTTGGTATGGGACTGTGAACCCGTAGGTTTGTATTTTTTTCTTTTACCTATGTACCATGCTACCCTAATGAGGGAGTTTTTCCGATATGATATTGTATGCATACGAATTTTCTTTAAATATTAAGACCTTTGTTGTTATGGTTTTGGTTATTGGGGGCCGTAAACGGAAACTTTTATTTCCCTGTTCTTAAGGGGGAGGGTGTCACGGCCGCTGCTCTTTGTTCCTCGTTGCCGTGTGTTGTACTCCCTCTACAGGTGCGCTGCAGTGCTACTGGGAGTAATCAGGTGGATTGGACACACCGGTGCACAGGTGTGCCCTGTCTAGAAAAGCATGCTGGCTTGCTTTCGGGGGCGAGCGATTTTCTCCTTACATCGATCCCTGGCCAGGGCCGAGGCGTAGACTGGCGCTGCCGCATGCTTTGGAAGGCTTCGTAGCCGTACTTTTGTGATTGACCGTCTAAAAATATATATATATTTTGTAAACGCCGCTCTCGCTCCCTTCTCCTTTATTGTTCCACCCTACCCAGGGCGTAACACACATTATGCCCAAAACACACCCATTACTCATTAAGAGAATAGGGACAACCCTTTTAGACCCGTCGTTAAACTAGCAAAAGTGGATTCGGACATGCCCTAAGTGCACTTGCGCCGTGCGCTTTAGACCATGCACTTAGATCGTTAAAATAGGTCCCAATGTGTTTAAAGAATAATGTCTGAAGAACAAATAATTCTGAAACTAGAAATGTATCTTGTTTCACGCTATCAAAACAATTGCATACAACATAACCTCTCTGAAAGCCAAAGAGATTTTTACATTTTTTCTGAAATGTACATACTGTATCATTAACTCAAGATGTGTTTAAGATATCTTAATGTAATTTTAGGTTCTTGTTCCTGAAACTTTTCTTTTGTAATCTTTATTTTATTAAGGCCCTATATGGTTCAATCCCATAGATATAGGGATGTCAATGCGGTAACGTGTAGTTAGGATACTGCATATTTGAACTGTTGGTAGCTTCAGTCAATAGTCAATTATAATAGTCCATTTACAGTTACAGCTATCACAAAAATACTTAATTTAAAATTTTACATAAGGCACATTTAATGTCCAACAACAAAATATTTTAACAAAACGTATATTTTAGTCAGAATTATTGCGCTCCTATTCTATTGCAAATATTTGCATGACTTTCTAACATTTACAGATGGAGAATATACCTGTGAAATGTAAGTTATGCACTGAGGAAAACACCATGGGCCCTATTTTAACGATCTAAGCGCATGGTCTAAAGCGCACAGCGCAAGTGCACTTAGGGCGTGTCCGAATCCACTTTTGCTAGTTTAACGACGGAAAAAATTGTTGGTGCGCCCGGTGCATGGTCTAAAAGGGTTGTCCCTTTTCTCTTAATGAGTAATGGGTGTGTTTTGGGCTTAACGTGCAATAAACCAATCAGAGTCTCATCTCCCATTCCCTTTAAAAGCCAGTTGCGTTCGCGCCATGGCGGATTTGCTATTTACATTGTGGAATTTGCAAGCGGAAAAACTGAATGCTTCTCTAGCGAGGAAACGGATCTGCTCGTGTGCAAGGTTAAAGTGCGCGCGAGCAGACCATCTACGGGACAAGCCGGATTTCACCACAGCTCCCTGAGCATATGGCATTTTTATATATATGTACACAATAACAATCTTTTTAATTTTAATCCTTTAATTTTTCATATTTAAAAATGTTTGTGTGCTGTTGACCTCTTGACTAGGTAAACCTGGATCAAATTAGTGGGATTGCGTGAACTTCAATGACCTTTTATGAAACCGCTTTAGCCCCAATTTATTTGTTAGGTTCATTCACGTCAGGTGTCTTTTCTTAGCATCTTTTATGAAACAGGCCTCAGGTCTCCATCCAACATGTTCTTAATGATGCCTCCTCTTCCCATTAATTATTTTTTTTTTACTGTGTGGACTTTGCCTTCTCTGTCCCAGCAATTGTGCTCGGGGTTGGAGTTAATCTCCAGAAAATTACCATCCAGGGACGGACAAGGTGGGAAAAGTCATTATTTCATCTCATATTATCATTATCCCCAAGACTGGCACGGCCCTGGTTGTCGATGGCCTTCCTCTCTGTGAGTGGCGGCACATCGCCATTATGGGCAGCATTTCCTTTAATCATGACTGCACATTACCAGCACTGGGATTAGAATATGATTTATGGCTGCCACCAGGAGAAAGGTTACAAAATAGACTGGCAAAAGTTACCTTTCGTAATGAGGTAGAGCTGATTCGCAAAATCAGCATTTTCGCATTGTGAGCTAGAGGTCTAGATATGTTTGCAAACAGCTGTATAGTACAATTGTAAATGGAGCAATGCTAGTAAACTGAACTCAACATAAAACCTTCACCAGAGGCAAGTCATAGGGTGACAAACATTTCAGTATTTGTTAGTGTCTAAAAGCATGATTTAACTAAGATGATTTAATTATTGGGATAAAATTGTAGCTATAGAGCAATCAATTAAAAATGATGATCTAAATTGATAATCTGCAATAAATTCATTGAATTCAAACCACATACTGTCTGTAAATCAGTATCAGTATTTTATGAAGATAATTCAAAAGCATTACATTATTGCTCCAAAACCAGGTACATTATCACGGTTAATTTTATTAATAAGTATTAAATGTCACCACACTAAATGCAACAATTTATTTGATAAATAATTGTTTTCATGCACTGTACTGAGAGGATGTGTTACAGTGCATTTATTACATTTTCCAGAGACTTCCCAAAAAAAAAAAAAAATTAAATGTTTCTAACTTTTTCCCCCATCCGAAATGGGCACACTAAGAGAGCATTTGTATCTAAACTTAGTTCAATCAGGTCCACTTAAGTCAAAAACACCATAGACAATTTTTTCAACTTTATTGGCATATTTTGCAACATTTACATTTGGCGATATGGCGCTGTTCTAAATTCCCCATCCTTTTCATGAGCTCCATGAAAAGCCAAGACAGGGAACAGCAGCAGCTTCTGGGGACAACCTCCCATTTTTTTTAAACTGGGAGGGCAGCGTAAATCCCCCATTGAGAACAGAGCATGCATCAATGACAACAGAATGACACTGATTAAGTTAAACACAAGTTTAAGGAGGAGCTGGGGTGGAGGTGGGTTGCAAAGCAGCGTGCAGTGGAAGCAGCCAAGCAGGCAGACTGAACTTAATCTGCGCTTAAGTAAGGCGCCCTGTTTGAGAGTTGCCAATTGAGTGCATAGGAATCAGATCAGCTGATATGGGCGGGGTTGGAATTTTGCCAATCAGCTGATAGTGGAGCTTGACTACATGGCCTGCCTGAACTAACGCAGAATGCTTGATTTCAATCAGGTCCACTTAAGGCAAAAACACCATAGACAACTTTTAGTCAACTTTTTTATTGGCATATTTTGCAAAATTTACATTTGGCGATATGGCTCTGTTCTAAATTCCCCATCCTTTTCATGAGCTCCATGAAAAGCCAAGACTGCAGCAGCTTCTGGGGACAACATCCCATTTTTTTAAACTGGGAGGGCAGCGTAAATCCCCCAACAGACCATACCAGGCAATCCTCCCTGGCTCTTCCTGCTAAATCAAAGAGCCAACAGAGGATCCAAAAGAGCGTTTCAGGAAGCTAATCTAACTGAATTTAATTGTAAAAAGCCAATCGATCTATGTGAAGCTAGCATGAGGAATGAAACTAGAGCTAATGATAGAAGTAATTTATATTTAGTAAATGGGCTCAACAGCTACTGAAGCTATAATATTCAATTTTCAAGCTACAGATCAGGGAGCAGCACTCATAGCTTTTCTTAAGGATAGCTCGAGCATCGGACCAGAGGTAACGTTCATAAGCGGCTAAAGACTATCACCTCATGGCTTTCAATGTAGAGACAGGAGTGGAGGAAGCAGTTGCAGTATTGGCAGAGCAGGCGCAGACAGGAGGCAAGCCAGGCTCTGGACATGTGCTTTCTCTCCTCCACCGCAAATAATGGGTCCTGCTGACCAGCTTGTGGACGGCTCCTCGGGTAGGCCAACATAGATGAAATAAAAAGCAGAGTTAGATTCAGAGATAAAAAAAGATGGATCCTCCCCTTTTCCTATCAGTTTAGTGTGCTTAGAAATATGGTGAAGAGGTAAGAATAAATTGAATCATTTTTGCAGACACGTTAATTTACTGAAGGCTACCAGGAAAGCTAGGTAACTAAGTTTATTAAATTAATTCACAATATGCACGCATTCATTATTAATCTTATGCCTAATCTGATGAAAACGGCTTTGTTAATATTTCTTGTTCGGTAATTACATTATGAATCACATAGGCCTATTTTCAATTCAAAATGGCTAACTTAGACAAAAGTTTATTAAATTTGCCTGAATATTTGTCATTTGTTTAACATTTCTGACTTAGAGAAGCAGCTGTCAAATATGAAATGTTTAGTTTAGCTACTTGCATATCTCGCACTTGACTGTGAGTAAATAAACACCTCTGACGGCCACCTCTCAGGATCAAACATGTCCGTGATGATCGGCCACACCATCGCTGCAAAACACGCCGCAAACGGAACACCCGACGTTTTCCAGAGCCCAAGACACAGAAACCCAGTGAAACGTTTGCCAAATTATATAATTACAGCATCAACTGGTCTGCTCTTGCTTTTGAGAAATAGCCTACCTTGAACCGTCTTAGCACACTCCGGGTAAATTGAAATATATCATTCTTACGTGACAGCAGTGAAGTCTACTAATAAGCTGACGATAAAGTATCCAACATTATCATAATTGCTGTTCCTCCCATAGTTATGAAATAGTATATGCCCTGATATAATTCTGCTGAAAATGCAGCTGCTCGCAAACTTCGTTCGTATGTAAATAGTGAATACATTGTTTGCATTTTTTTTAAATGATAATGCTCACATTGCGTGATCGAATCATTAGCCAACATGACACTCAAATGAGCAAACCTAGAAACTGCTGTAGCTCCGTTTGATATGCGAATACAAAAGCGAACGCCAATTTCACTTTAAAGAGCCTCGTGTATAGTTACTTCATGATGAATTGATAAAGCAGACCGCACAACAACGCATAGTATAGCATAGGAAAACCAATAAGATCACTTGTCCTGATTGCAAAGCAGCGTGCAGTGGAAGCAGTCAAGCAAGCAGACTGAATTTAATCTGGGTTTAAAGGTGCACTATGTAACATTTTTTCAGTAAATTATCTAAAAAACACTAGGCCAGTGTTATATATTTTGTTCAGTTGAGTACTTACAATATCCCAAACGTTTCCAACTATTTGTAAATTGTGAGAAAATTGCTAATTTAACGAGGGAACCGGGACGTGTGAGGGAGTCGCCTGTCAATTGCGTCATATCTGCATTACCCTCAGTTTCCGGTTTTATTTTGCAGAAACGCTTTAATCTTACTGCAGTGTGCAACAAGTGTCATAACAGCCGCCGAGCGAACGCACAGAGTAATGTCATAACATCATTTTCAACACACTCAAATGTATCTAATAGGATAAACAGAGCTGCGTTACCTCATACTCATGACCGGAAAAGCGGAAATGGCGCCAGCGACTGTGGCATAATAAAAGTCCGCTGCTCACGAGGCGTGTGTTGCGTTCATCTTATTAACAAACGCTCCAGCGGCCTTGCTCAGCTCCCACAACACTCTGTCCTGCTCTGCTTCATACTACAGTAACGTTAATAAATCGCATCATCGCATCCATGAACATGATTTTTGCCCGAGTCCTATCCCGATTCTTTTCAACCGGCTGTGAGGTGAAGACCACATGTCCCAAGATTCTGCGCTCAAACTTGGCGTCATCAAGCTACGCCTTTGTTTTGAATAGGCGACCTCTAGCGGATGGAAAAGTTACATAGTGCACCTTTAAGTAAGGCGCCCTGTTTGAGAGTTGCCAATTGAGTGCATAGGAATCGGATCAGCTGATATGGGAGGGGTTGGAATTTTGCCAATTAGCTGATAGTGGAGCTTGACTACGTGGCCTGCCTGAACTAACGCAGAATGCTTGATTAAGATTTTTTTTAAATGTAATTTTTAAATTTTCTAATTAAAATTTTCACACCTAAAGAAATAAATTTTATTTTTGACAGCACTACAATAGCACTAGTGATCTAAACCAAGTTATTTTATTCTACATAAGGACAGCAACCATGACCAGTCAAATACTGCTCCCTAAATCTTGGTAAATACGCTATTATCCTATTTTTTTTATTCCACAGGGTAAATAAAAAGTTACCTGACCGGGACTGTCACTGGAGAGAGTGCTAAAGCTACTCAGGTTGTATTTTTGTTGGAAAATTTGTAGAAACGATCGTTCTTTCTAAATGTGATGAAGGCTAATAGGCTACTGTCCCGTGACTACAAATAAACAGAAACAGACGCTAATGAATAAGTACGTGTGTCATCTTTCTTTAGTGAAATAACGGTAAATAGGCTACCACTTTATTTCTGTGGGACTAATATGCAATCTCGACACAAATTAATTCATTATGAAAAATGTATCACTTATTATTGTAAAACATCGATGCTTGGGTTTTAAATCTTTAAGTAAACAAAAATGCCAAAAAAAAGGCCGCTTTTATCATGTTCGTTTTGCGTTCTCGCTAGTTTCCAGTGATTTCTTTCTGATTCGTTTTCTGATAAAACTTCCATTTGTTGGTGAAATGATGTGTTTGTGTGACGTTGTTCCAGAGGCGTGTTTGGTGAAGTGCTGCGGAGCTTCTGGCCTGACGGTGGAAACGCAGCGTGTTTTTGGGCTCGGTGCTACAGGTCCGAGGCTGTTAGCCCAGCCCGTCCCGTTAAAAGCCCTGGCTCGGACTGGCCCGACAGTGGAAACGTGGCTAATTACAACTTGTACAATTTCTCCCCAACAACCGTGAGTCTTGGGAACTCACCAGTTTATGGAAACTTGCACATGCTCAGTTTGAGATTAACTGTCTTTCATATTGTGTTTGTGAGAAGGCTTTATTTTGCCTGACATGCTAATTTTTGCCAAAACTACAGCAGCAAGAAATCTTAAGTACAACCGGTTAATCTTCCATACTAAAACTAAAGAAAAAAACTAAACAAAACTAAACTAAAGAGCTCAAAACATTTTCGCAACTGAAATAATTATTGTAAGAAATATAAAAAAAATAAAAGCAATGGTTAGAAAACATCACAGGTTACGACTGTAACCCTGGTTCCCTGAAGAGGGAACGAGGCGTTGCGTCAAGACGCTGTGGGAACGCCTCTGTGTGATTACGTCGTGAAGCACGTATGAAATCAGTCCAGTGGCGTGACGGAACGTCATAGGCGTGTGACGTCATCAACCAGGAAACTATAACCAGAAACCAACAGCACTAGCTTCTGATAGGCTGAAGCAAGTCAATCACAGACATGCAGGGAGTATGGCAGGGCGACGTAGCATCTCGTTCCCTCTTCAGGGAACCAGGGTTACAGTTGTAACCTAAGATGTTCCCTTTCAAGGGAACTTGAGCTGCGTCGAGACACTGTGGGAGCCCCATACCCACGCCACCGTACAAGCAAGTGCCTGTGTGAAGTCGAAAACACTCTAGAACCTGGAGTGGTGCCCAAGTCCAGGTTATTAAACCTGACAAAGGTGTGCAGTGAGGACCAGCCTGCCGCATCACAGATGTCATGAAAGGAAACTCCCAAAAGCAAAGCTTTAGAAGTGGCCATACTCCTGGTGGAGTGAGCCTGAACAGCCATAGGTGAAGGCTGACCGGCCGACTCATACGCAAGTGAGATAGCCTCGACTACCTACTTGCTCATCCTCTGCTTAGATGCTGGGCACTCCTTCCTGGGTGACCCAAAACAGACAAACAAATAAACACTAAACTACACTAAAACTAAAATAGGGATACCCTGAAATTTCAGTCGCAAAACTTTATTCAATTTCACATTGCAAATTAAGTTTACCTTACATTTTTATTTTCCATTGTATTTGAATTTCAGTTTATTTAAAGTGAATATTTCATTGTCTATTAGAAATCTACACTCACCAGCCACTTTATTAGGTACACCTTGCTAGTACCTAAACATAAAAATAAAGGAAAGGCAACACATCCTTAAATCTCAGTGGTAAACTATTCCAATATGAGCAGGAAGCTGTCCATTTCTGCAGGTGCCCACATGAATCAATCAATAACTGTGGTATTTAAATAATTATCATGTCCTTGAGAATCTCAGCATCTACATTGAGAGCAGTAATATCGATTATGCAGAACATTATATTGAGAGACTGTGTTGTGAAGCGTGTTCAGGGCCATGTACAAGTCAGTCCTCTGGGGAGGTACATGAGCCGGACGTGGGATTTTGTTTGCTCTCTCCTGCTCAGCATTTCTAATGAATGTAACTTGAGGATTCTCAAGAAGTTCTTGGGCCAGGGGAATTATCTCTATCACTGCTGACAGACTAAAACTGCACTGGCTTTTAACGGTGACTTGAGCATTATCTACAATTATAAAACAATCATATGTAAAGTCTTTACTGCTGGTCAGTACAAGCTTACATAAGCAGCCTTTAAATACATTTGCTGGCTTACTCCATTTAAATCAGGAACAACAGGTTGTTAGAAAGAATGTGCACTTCATGAAATTCTTATGTTACTGTTCTCTTCACTTCACAATCTCTGAGCTTTAAACTCAAAATTGTAGCCTGTTGTGCCATATTTAAATATCAGAAATAGGATCTCGCACCTCAATGCATTACATCTAATGGTTCTCTTTCCTGTCTGAAAAAGTTTACTGTACTGAACCTAAACTTGCATTACCTGATGTATTTGTCTGTATATCCTTACAGTACTGTATCCTTACTGTATAGCCTGTCATTTCAGTTTCTTCCATGTAAAAAAAAAAAGAACTTGGTCTGTACAGGGAAGACTGGCCTTGCAGATATGTCCTAAAAAGACAGTCTCCCAAACTGAATCTGTCACTCTCAATTTATATTTGCAGCTTCCTGGTAGGTGGCAGTGCTAGTACATGTTGGCAGGATGTGGGCTGAGAACAGATAGATCAAAATAGAATCAAAATTTTGATATGACTATGTGTGATTATTAAACTGCAAAAGGCTGAGATTAAATATAGGCGTATAGCAAGTGCTGTAAACTTTATAAAAGGTGAGACACCCCATTCTGTCTATTACTACACATACTCTAAGTAGGGGAAAATTTGGGAAAATACCCTCTTTAAAAAGTTTGCATTTATTTTTGAACTATAACATAGGTCTATGTAGAATTAAGTTTAGCATAGCACAAAATGCCTCCTCCCATAGGGATACACCAAAATTTTGGCTGCTGAAAATTGTCGGCTGAAAACGGTTCAGCCAAAAAAAAAAAGAGCCGAAAATATATGCTGCCCCTCAAGCCTTGTTTATACTTTTGCCTGGCTCCGCAGAGCAAGCCTCCACTGACTGTGCGCGCTCCTCCCCAAATGGACAAGGCATTTATACTTGGCGCACTCGCCGTTGTACTATTCTTTGAAATGACAGGGTGCGACTCGGAGTAATTGTTCTATAAACCATCAGGAAGCAGCGGTGAGAAGTAGTAAGGTACACACGTTACAATGTTTATTTATTTTAGTACACTTCACCAAAACCACACTACAAAAGAATCGTGTAAAACCCAATAAACCTTGAGATTATTACTTGTGACATTAGAACAAAATAAATGGATATGAGAACATGTATACAACTAAATTAACAATCTTAAATATTTTCTAATTTCAGTAAACGTTTTCATTTAGTTTCGTGAACATTCTTATTAAACATGGACCTTTATTTTCATTAAAAGGGCTTATTTCTGCTATTGTAGGCTCATTTTGTAAATGTAAGCAACTTATTTAGACACATGCAAACTAGGTGCTGGTGTGGTGAGACATACCTGCTCGGCCAGATTTGCCTCGAAGTCATGCATCTTCAGAAGCAGAGCCACGCGGAAAGTTACAAAAAATGCAGTGCACACTGCCACGCGAAATGGGCCCTGCGTCCCAATGTCCATACTATCCATCCTAAATAGTATGTGAGATTAAAATAAGTGTATCCCAAAGCATAGTATGTTAAAAAGAATGTTAAAAGTCCCCGGATGGTCTACTATTTCTGGTAGATTTTCGAAGTATACATGCACACTATAAAGGCTAATATTTCCCACAACCCATTGCACTTTAGAGGAGGATTCAGTTCAGAACTACAAACACAAGTAAAAAGTGTTAAAAAAAAAATAATAATAAAAAATAATTCAAAACATGGCGGATATGCACAACCGACGGTGACAGATAAATCAAGCATTCTGCGTAAGTTCAAGCAGGCCACATAGTCAAGCTCCGCTATCAGCTGATTGGCAAAAATTCCAACCCCGCCCATATCAACTGATCCGATTCCTATATGCACTCAATTGGCAACTCTCAAACAGGGCGCCTTACTTAAGCACAGCTTAAGTTCAGTCTGCCTGCTTGCATGCTGCTTTGCAACCCACCTCCTCCCCAGCTCCTCCTTAAACTTGTGTTTAACTTAATCAATGTCAGTCTTTTGTTATTGATGCATGCTCTGTTCTCAATGGGGGATTTACGCTGCTCTCCCAGTTTAAAAAAAAAAAAATGGGAGGTTGTCCCCAGAAGCTGCTGCTTTTCCATGTCTTGGCTTTTCATGGAGCTCATGAAAAGGATGGGGAATTTAGAACAGAGCCATATAGCCAAATGTAACTTTTGCTAAATATTTTATTTGCAATAAAAAGTTGACTAAAAGTTTGTCAACATTAAATATTTATTTAATGATATCTGTGTTATATTTCATCTGCACTAACAATGTTGACTTTTATCTGTTTGGCCATTTTTTGGGCCAGAATTTTTGTTTACGGCCCAGATTTTTCATTTTGGTGCATCCCTATCAATTATAGTGGCAAAATGTTCAACATTGTGTTGATATAACTTATTTTAATTAAGTAAATTGAAAAAGAAGCAAAAACCATCGTTTTTACCATGATAGTTTGTTATGTATCTGTGTTACGTTTATTGGTGTATTGAGGGAGGATGCATTACTGTGTTTAGTGTGCCCTTGTGTGTTCCTCCTCTTTCTTGTCTCTGCTCTCCTGCTGTAATTACTCACAGGTGGCGTTCCTAACGAGTGCCCTGATTGGCGATTGGAGTGGATGCCGCTGTATTTAAACCACCTGAACCATGGATGTATGGCTCCCTGCTCTCATGGCTTCCTTGATGGACAAACGTGTTCATTTTGATGTGTTTAGTGATTGTTAAAGAACTCGTACACAAGATGTTTGATGTGAACCACTTTTCTTTTGAGTGTGACTTATCTTTACTAATTTGAGCTCTATCTTCTTGCCTAAACCATTGTTGACTTGGAGCATGGTAGGGAGGTGGGTGCCTGTTTATTTGATTACTCTTTTCTCCTGTTTATGTTAGGTAGGGAGGGAAGCTTTTGTACTTTTGTTTATCTGATTTCTAGGTTAGTAGTGTAAAATTAGTTTGTTTTGTTTTGTTATTTGTTTTGGCTTTGTCACCTCCTGAAGTTTATGTTGCTCCTTACTTATTATTGTTTAATAAATTCACTTTTGCACTTTCACAAGTGTTTGGTGTTTTTGGAAGCCTTGGGAGTGAGAGCGGGGACTCCAGGGATCTTGTTGATTGAATCCCTGTTAATTGTTATGGGTATTTTCTTTCTTTTTGATTTAGAAGTTTTATTTATTCGTAACAGAGTGCAAAATAAAGAAAACATGAATTTAAATATCAGGACAAAACGTCTTGGTTACTGATGTAACCATTGTTCCTATTAGAAAGGTTTTATTATAAAATATTATAATAAAAATCTGTGTCTTTAACTCTTTCCCTGCCAACGTTTAAAAAAAAAAAAAAAAAAGTTGCCAGCCACTGCCTGGGTTTTTGATAATTTTCACAAAATTGTAATGGCCCATAGAATATTTTGTTGTATGAATATCTGAACATGCAATATTTCAAAAGAAAGAGCAGACCCTCTGCTTTTAAACAAAAAAAAAACAATGTTTTATTCTAGCTTCATGCATTCCTTTATCAACATTTAAATATGAATAGGAATTGAGGGCGCACCAGACAAAAATGAATCTTCCAGATGATTCGTTCAAACATAATTCCACACAAAAATAAAAATTCAACACTCCAGACCTCAAAATCAACCATCTATCATCGAAAAGACGTAGGCGCGTTCTGTCTGCAGCCAAGCTGACCAAAACCCTTTATTGCCTTGCAAACTTCAAAGATAATGATGAGGTTGTTTGACCCACAAGACAAAGAAACAAACCAGATCCCCATTGTCTCAACGACCTTTAGATGAACTCTGAGTGACAAGGAAAATCCACAGAAAAACCCACAGAAACTGTTGTCCTGTATAAACTGCATCAAATCATTCAAGGATAGCCGGACTTACATTCAAACAGCCTTCTACTGCATAATTCTATATCATGTCTATAACCAATACACGTGACCATTATGCATATATATCACTCACAATTCATATAATTGTATAAATATTGAATGATTGATTGAAAGTGTATCTTGCTTATATCTTTATTTTTGTATCCTTATAATTCAAAAGATGGCTTGATTGAATTTTGTGTAGAATGTATCGTATTCTTATAATAAGAAATGTCTAACTGTACTCTGCTTAAGAGCGGGAAGTTAGGAGACCAGAGATAACAGAATTTATGGTGAGGGGTGGGGACACAGTCACCTCTGAACCAAGATGATACCTAATTGGTCAGAACCCATCCAGAAGGATGGGCAAATATTTGAGTTTAAAATCCCAGAACACGAACAAAAACTTCTTAGTTCATAGTTCAAGTCAAGATGCCAGAGACATAAGATGACGATATGACGAGATAGACGATCGTGGCAGACCAAAATCTGAGAAAATGGGTTAACAATTTAATTCAGGCCATCAAAATACTCTCGTCTCACTTTCCTTTTCACTTTCTTTTACTTAGTTTTTTTTTCTTTCCGTTAAGTTTCGTGTTCTAAGTTAAGTTCGCCGCAAAGTTTCGGTCAACGATTCTACAGCAAGGCGCGCTTCAACTTCAAACAACATCCACGAGACTTGCCATCCATCCGCCAACACGCCACGTGATTGGCTTCCCAAGACCTCGAACAAAGACACTACAAGACCGTCAGCGAATCAAAGAACCTGGGAAACCCCTCCAGCCAGGACCGAAAAGGGAATCCCCATTCAAAGACAATACGAGCTACAAACGCAAGTAATACCTCCAGATTCTAACTGAACTGGTGCATTGATATCAAATTTAATAACCCCGCTTAAGAAACGATAGGAAGGTTAAATTAATGATTGATGGTTCGTTCAGGTCATGTGTTATAAATGCATACATTGCTAGAAACTTGGGATTTCATCATTTCACTCTCTTAAAACTCATTCTTTCCTCACTTTCTTCCTTTCTGCAACTCGTGTGAATGTGTGTGTGCGTGTGTTTGTGTCAGATATTAGTTTTATGTGTTAGAGTAATCAAAGTTTCGTTTGTATTTAAAAATAAGTGTTCTTGTGTTATGTGCTTACAGATTTAATATCTTAAACTGCTGATCTATGTTACCTGGCTATTAAATAGTGTTTCACTATTGTGTGGATATTAATATCCGCTGCAGAGTTGATAGTCACGGCCCGTTCAATTGAACGCTGGATGAGTCATTTGCTCAGCCTTAAATTCAGACTCTTTCAAAATTCCCTATGAATTAATTCATTCATTCATTTGAGCTAAATAGACCTGTTTCCCTTATACAGAGTCACTACAGGTAAGTTTCATAAAGCAACATTTTAAACAAAAAGCTGAGAAAAATCACGTTTTTGTCAAAGACTACATCCAGATCGGATTCAGAGTGATGATCAAACACAGATGGAGTACATCGAGTCCATCAACACCACTAATGCTTGCACAGTCCTATATGCGTGACCGACGGTGACAGATAAATCAAGCATTCTGCGTAAGTTCAAGCAGGCCACATAGTCAAGCTCCGCTATCAGCTGACATCAGCTGATTGGCAAAAATTCCAACCCCGCCCATATCAACTGATCCGATTCCTATATGCACTCAATTGGCAACTCTCAAACAGGGCGCCTTACTTAAGCACAGCTTAAGTTCAGTCTGCCTGCTTGCATGCTGCTTTGCAACCCACCTCCTCCCCAGCTCCTCCTTAAACTTGTGTTTAACTTAATCAATGTCAGTCTTTTGTCATTGATGCATGCTCTGTTCTCAATGGGGGATTTACGCTGCTCTCCCAGTTTAAAAAAAAAAAAATGGGAGGTTGTCCCCAGAAGCTGCTGCTGTTCCCTGTCTTGGCTTTTCATGGAGCTCCTGAAAAGGATGGGGAATTTAGAACAGAGCCATATAGCCAAATGTAACTTTTGCTAAATATTTTATTTGCAATAAAAAGTTGACTAAAAGTTTGTCAACATTAAATATTTATTTAATGATATCCGTGTTATATTTCATCTGCAGTAACAATGTGGACTTTTATCTGTTTGGCCATTTTTTGGGCCAGAATTTTTGTTTACGGCCCAGATTTTTCATTTTGGTGCATCCCTATCAATTATAGTGGCAAAATGTTCAACATTGTGTTGATATAACTTATTTTAATTAAGTAAATTGAAAAAGAAGCAAAAAAAAGTCGTTTTTACCATGATAGTTTGTTATGTATCTGTGTTACGTTTATTGGTGTATTGAGGGAGGATGCATTACTGTGTTTAGTGTGCCCTTGTGTGTTCCTCCTCTTTCTTGTCTCTGCTCTCCTGCTGTAATTACTCACAGGTGGCGTTCCTAACGAATGCCCTGATTGGCGATTGGAGTGGATGCCGCTGTATTTAAACCACCTGAACCATGGATGTATGGCTCCCTGCTCTCATGGCTTCCTTGATGGACAAACGTGTTCATTTTGATGTGTTTAGTGATTGTTAAAAGAACTCGTACACAAGATGTTTGATGTGAACCACTTTTCTTTTGAGTGTGACTTATCTTTACTAATCTTCTTGCCTAAACCATTGTTGACTTGGAGCATGGTAGGGAGGTGGGTGCCTGTTTATTTGATTACTCTTTTCTCCTGTTTATGTTAGGTAGGGAGGGAAGCTTTTGTACTTTTGTTTGTTATCTGATTTCTAGGTTAGTAGTGTAAAATTAGTTTATGTTATTTGTTTCGGCTTTGTCCCCTCCTGAAGTTTATGTTGCTCCTTACTTATTCTTGTTTAATAAATTCACTTTTGCACTTTAACAAGTGTTTGGTGTTTTTGGAAGCCTTGGGAGTGAAAGCGGGGACTCCAGGGATCTTGTTGATTGAATCCCTGTTAATTGTTACGGGTATTTTCTTTCTTTTTGATTAGAGGTTTTATTTATTCGTAACAGAGTGCAAAATAAAGAAAACATGAATTTAAATATCAGGACAAAACGTCTTGGTTACTGATATAACCATTGTTCCTATTAGAAAGGTTTTATTATAAAATATATTATAATAAAAATCTGTGTCTTTAACTCTTTCCCCACCAGCGTTTTTAAAAAAAAAAAAATAAAAAAATAAAAACAGTTGCCAGCCACCACCTGGGTTTTTGATAATTTTCACAAAAATGTAATGGCCCATAGAATATTTTGTTGTATGAATATCTGAGCATAGAAAGAGCAGACCCTCTGCTTTTAAACAAACAAAAAAAAAAAACGTTTTATTCTAGCTTCATGCATTCCTTTTTTATCAACATTTAAATATGGGTAAGTTTCATAAAAAAAGCAACATTTTGAACAAAAAGCTGAGAAAAATCACGTTTTTGTCAGACTACATCCAGATCGGATTCAGAGTGATGATCAAACACAGATGGAGTAGATCGAGTCCATCAACACCCCTAATGCTTGCACAGTCTTATAGCTCGTTCTGGGTCGACATTTCATTCAGTAACATTAGGCAGTTTTGATTTATATGATTTTTAATGTTGATGATCACGTTATTTTACATATGCATCTGCTTACATACAATCGCTGTTTTTTTTTTGCGTCGTCTTCGCCTGTGCTTTGATCAGGAGATTCTGTACTCATTCAGAAGATGCGTAATAGCGCCCCCTAGAATATAACAGTGAAAACACGGAAAAACGTGGGGAAGCATTGTCTCACAAATTCCGTGTTTGGCAGGGAAAGAGTTAATATGTAATATGAGCCTCTTATACATCCAATGTGAGGGAAAAAAACAGAATAAAAATAAGATTGAAACGCTTTGACTGAACAGGAAGACAATAAATATTTGACTGCCTCAATATATGGTGTATTTGAGTTCTTAAAGTCTTCTCGCGTATTTTCATAATAATAAAGTATATTTATAATGCAATGCTAATTGACATGGCCTTCATCACTGTATAGAATATTATAAAAATAATATTGTCTGCCTCTTTCTATGACAAGAAGCCACAACAGCTCACAAAAGGAAGTTATTTAAAAACGTGTTATTAAATGTTGTCTTTTTTTTGGGCAACAGGTTTAACGTTTCTCATTACAAGTGTATGAAACGTGTTGCTTTTTTAAATGCGTGTTATAAGTGACTCAATCTCGCAGTGCTTTTAGAGATGGAGCAGCATTTAAAACTGATCACAGAGCCGCTCTTCACTAACATGCTGTGCATATATTTCTTTAATTAAAAATGTGTGTGTGTGTGTGTGTGTGTGGAAAAAAAACAATAATAATAATATTTTCGCAGCTTTTGCTTTGTCATAATCTTACTAAGCCAAATCGTGATTTCGGTTTAATTTCGATTCATCGTGCAGCCCTATGTTTCAGCGTTAACATCTTGAACGGGAAGACTCGCTGATCCAAGATCAGCCTTAACCCACTGCCTTTCTTGGGTACGATGAAGTAAGGGCTGTAAAACCCTGATTTCATCTCGGCTGGAAGGACAGGCTCTATTGGCTCGTGGCAAATGGGGAAAGGGGAAAGGGGAAAAGTGAAAGGTGCCTTCCACAACTTCTGCACTTCCGGGGGAAAAAAAAGGCGCCGCACCCAGGAACCAATCTTCCAACTGCGAGCGCTCGGGACAAGATGGAGGGTTCTATTTAAGTTCGATGCCTGCGGCGGGCTGGGCAAGCATGGCCATCAACCTGAATACAATTCAGCGTGAGCGACCACCCCAGAAGGTGGAATCTCAGCTTTATCTTCCTCTCCATAGGACAGTAGCCCACCCTCCGATGCAGCTATCGACATCTGATCCTCACCCGGAGCACCAAATAAAAGACTTGGTCCCCTGTGATAAGGACCCGCGCCATGGCACACAGTATGCTGGAGAAGCGGGAGGTCTGTGGGGACTGGTCCTGTGGAAGCGCTCCCACTGTAACCATCAGGTCTCTCAGATTGTTAATGGCTCTGTGCTGTTCTGCAGAGGAACCAGGCTGGGTAACAGCAGAGAGGACTCTAGCCTTCATTATTAAGGAGAGTCGCGACCACAGTGTCGACAAGGACATGAACCATCCACAAACACCGTCTCAGCATGCCCAGACATGTCAGACAGCGATCGTGGCCATCAGATGAGGACAGGTAACGACTGCCTCCAGAAAGACACGGATGGGCATCTTTAAAAAGGCATCTTTAAAAAGACGCTCGCCGTCCGTTTTGCACTTTTAGGGAAACTGCTCTTTTATGCTAAAGCGCTCAGGGGGGAAACACTGCACTTAACTGTGCAAAACACAGACGAGACACCGCTAAATGTGCCATAACACTAGCAAGAGGGCTTCCACTGCATGTAGAGGTGACTGGAAGAGTGATCACTCAGGAAACAACCACTCAGCTCTGAAGCAAAAATCTGAATATCTAATATCAATTAGTAGTTTTCTCCTTGGCAGAGTACATACTGTACAAGTTGTCAGGATCTTGTCAAACTGATCAAGTAGGATTCAACACGTAAAAGCAAATAATGTGTTTAAAGCAAAAATTGTAACTAGGACCTACATTACAAATATTGGAAATTAGTTGAATTCTTTGTAATAAAATATTTATTGACCAAATGATGGCTCAAAAATACTGTTTCAACATGCTAAAATGATTTGTTTTTATTATAATTATAAAATGGTATTTTATTGATAACCTTTATTCTGCACTCAAACTAATCTAAGAACAACAGCAACCAGACTAATAAGAATAATTCTCTATTGTATTCAAATAATATTTAATCTGACAGTTTAAAAAAGGTAAAGTATGCTGAAAAATGCTAAAAATCCACTTTCAAGTTCAGTTTCATTGTTAATACAACGAGAACTGGATTCTTTTTCAGTTTATTTACTGTTGGCTGAAAGAAGTCTAAATTTGGTTCTTGTATAGAGAGAATAACTGTGAAAACTCCTAAAGAGAGTAACTGTTTCCATCGGCAGTAAAACATTACTTCATTTGGAGGCATAAGCAATCACTTGTTATGCCTTTTGTTCATTTAGTCTTGATATCTTATCAGCAATATTAATTTTTTTCAAATCACAAGATATGTTTAGCCCTACTAGAAACGGTGAGATGGAAAAGTGAGTGGGCTGGTGGAAACATCATTAATCGGCTTTGAACTGCTTTTCACCTTGCTTCAGCGTACGTAGGTCCACTGCACGTCACTATCTCCACTCAACATAAACCAATGTAAACCACCAACTCTCTCACTAAAAACCATTTACAAATCAATTGTTACGCTGTGCAGAAAACCATTGGAGAATCATCTCGTTCTGCTTTTGCTACCAAAGACATTTCAAGGAGCTTCACCGCTTAGCCACTTCAGTGGGCAGAGTAGAGTAGGACAGGGGATGACACTGCAGATATCTTATCTTGAGAAGACTTATCCAGAGCAGTTATTACACACATGAAACGGGCTGTCAGAAAGTAATATAGCACGTTTTTCAAACCTCAGCATTTTTCCTGTGAAATACACTTACACACTGGGATTACATGTCCTATATGTGCATATATAGTTGGCAGTTTACTAGGTACAGCTAGCTGGAAGCAAGCGGGATCTGTTTTACCTCCTGAACAGATTTTTGTGAATTCAACAAGGTGCTGAACATTCCTTTGGGAATTTCATGGGGTTATTGTCAATTTTTAGCCACACATGCCTGCATCCACTTCACCTTATCTCGATGCTTCGCTGTTGGAAAGAGACTGAGGGAGTGTGTGGGCCTTTGAGTCTAAACTAAACAGCATTTCAAAGAAACAGCCTGGGATGATGCTTCAGGAAATTGATATTTCACTTCACAACTCACAAACTACAAAATATACCTACTACAAATCTACCTGCCTTTAGGTATAATAATCATATACACTCATGGGCAAAAAAAAAAGGGGGAAAAAAAGGCCAAGGCCAAAATGTCAAAATATTGAGCTTTTCATGATCTTCACTTAAAATTGTATCATACTATGGTAACAGCTTTCTTACCTGAACAAGACAGCGTTTTGCTTCAGACGGATGTGATAGAATGGCAGTTTATTTCAGTTTTTCCCCTCCATTTGTCCTAAAACACGGTCATCCAGTTTGAAAAGTTGACAACAAACACTGAGGTTTTTCAGATTTTCCGTTGAGAAGTTCTCTCCGTATTGCAGCGTTTAGCCACTTCCTACAATGTTCAGGATCCAAAAGTAGCTCATTCCTTCTAAATGTTTACTCTTTGAATTCTTGCACCTGGGAACAATACAAGTCGACACCATTATGACTAGAAGTTTGCTAAGAAGTCTGTTATGGATACGATTACTCTGGTAAAAATCACCTTTCTACTGTATAGGAGTCACGGGTCTACCAGGATCCACCATCAGCTAATCACAGAGGTCTCAATCACCGAAATACTGATCACCCGCACCTGCAGCTCATTCCCTCACCAATCACCCTCTGCATATAAGCACACACCTCAAACACTCACATTGTTTGGTCTCATTAGAGTTAAGGACTCTCCAAGTTTCTGAAATTTATGATACACCGCTTGTCTTCCAGCTTCTCGTGGTCTCCAGCTTCTCGTGGTCTCCAGCTTCTCGTGGTCTCCAGCTTCTCGTGGTCTCCAGCTTCTCGTGGTCTCCAGCTTCTCGTGGTCTCCAGCTTCTCGTGGTCTCCAGCTTCTCGTGGTCTCCAGCTTCTCGTGGTCTCCAGCTTCTCGTGGTCTCCAGCTTCTCGTGGTCTCCAGCTTCTCGTGGTCTCCAGCTTCTCGTGGTCTCCAGCTTCTCGTGGTCTCCAGCTTCTCGTGGTCTCCAGCTTCTCGTGGTCTCCAGCTTCTCGTGGTCTCCAGCTTCTCGTGGTCTCCAGCTTCTCGTGGTCTCCAGCTTCTCGTGGTCTCCAGCTTCTCGTGGTCTCCAGCTTCTCGTGGTCTCCAGCTTCTCGTGGTCTCCAGCTTCTCGTGGTCTCCAGCTTCTCGTGGTCTCCAGCTTCTCGTGGTCTCCAGCTTCTCGTGGTCTCCAGCTTCTCGTGGTCTCCAGCTTCTCGTGGTCTCCAGCTTCTCGTGGTCTCCAGCTTCTCGTGGTCTCCAGCTTCTCGTGGTCTCCAGCTTCTCGTGGTCTCCAGCTTCTCGTGGTCTCCAGCTTCTCGTGGTCTCCAGCTTCTCGTGGTCTCCAGCTTCTCGTGGTCTCCAGCTTCTCGTGGTCTCCAGCTTCTCGTGGTCTCCAGCTTCTCGTGGTCTCCAGCTTCTCGTGGTCTCCAGCTTCTCGTGGTCTCCAGCTTCTCGTGGTCTGTGTTCCTGCAAAACTGATACTTACCTGTTCCTATGTTGAGGTGTGTGCGCTTCATCATCCTTCCATTCATCTCCAATCCACTTGCCAAACAAAAGACTGTCAGTATCATTCAGTATTCATCTCTGAACTGTTATATTTATGCCCATTTTTGAGAAATAAATATATCTTGACGAGTGTGGATGTGTAGCTAATTGATCTGTATAATATCTTGCCTTGTTTTTATGCAAATTGCTATGTTTTATTTTTAAATGTAGTTATATTTACATATTTATATATTTAGCAAAGGCATAATTGGTCTGGGAATAAGACATCGCATATGTGTATGCACCATGAGTCCAAGTCAATTTTCTCTTTGTGGACAATAGTGTATTTCAGTCATTCACCTGACTCATACATGTGTGCATTTCAAATGCCATTGGCTCATGTAATATAGATCTTAGTAGTATTTTAATCCTCTATGGGACGCATTATGTTCTAACCATGAAATATTTTTTCAAATAAGTTTTATTACATGAAATAGCTTCAATCATACAAACTGAAACATTTTTGGGGGGGTACTTAGGGAAACGTTGCCAATGGAAAATGGTCAAAAAAAATTAGTTTTTCTGTAAAATTATGATTTTCTTTTCTATTTAAATGCACATTTATTTTAGAAATTGATAGATTTATATACTTGGGACTCATGGAAACCAAAAATAAGTAGATCCCTATAATTTAATCCCTATTGTTTCCTATAATTTGGTTAACTCATCCTCACTCTCATCACATGGAATAGAAGAGCTAACTCTGCACTCTTCCTAGTGCCCTTTCCGTAAAATATTGCTGTACTCATTTTCTGAAGAGAAGAAATAATTTTGATACTTATAAACACAACTATACAACAATAAACACTTTAAATAAATAACTGCAATCATATTGTTGATGCTACTATCTACAAAAAATCCCAATGGGAAAATACATTACTGCAATTCCACTGTGGTACAGCGTTGCCATATGGCAACATTGATATTTTCTCAATTTACAGTAAAACTATGTTAGACAAAGTTGATTTGTGAATAAAAATATCTAATTTACTTATAAAAGATGCTGCAAAAAAATCCCCCATGAGAAGAGATGTTTAGAAATTAGGTTATTAGAGCAATTTCTGGAGCACTTTAACAGGTGTCTTCCGTGTGAGGGTGACCGTGAGAAAGAGAGTTTTGGGGGGGACGTTCAAATGTCATTTGACTTAAAAACATCATTGGTTACCTTAAGGCCTGCCCTTTTAATTCCCATAGTGCAATTTATTATTTTTTTTTCCTGAATAAGGAAATTAGTAGAAATGAATTGTTGCCATATGGCAACACTGTACCATAAAGGGTTAAGTAATATAACTGATACTATAAACAACTATTAAAGATAATTTCTCTGGCTCTTTGCACTGGCATCAGGCAAAACCAAAACTGTCTATACACACACTCGCTAGATCGGAAATCCAACATGGCGGCCATATGCAACTAACCCAATGAGATGGGCTTTGATCTTGTTGATCAACTGACTATTCATCAAATAGGCAGTGGGACAGCAACATCCAATGCATAATAAATAAAACATAACATCACAGATGTCATAACCTATTAAAATATTTACTTACATGATTATTACTTGAGATCTTTTTATTTTACATGAGTATTTCTGTAAATGAATATGTATATTTAATGTTATTCTTTGTCAATGTTAAGGTTCTTTATGCCAATTAAAAAGTACTACATGCTTTCTCTTGGTTTTAGAACGTTATCAAAATGATGCCACTCAAAATGAAAAATGTTTACTTTCACAAGCCGTCACATATTTGTGAGCTTTCAGCAGGAATCTTTTGAGTAAGAACAAGAGAAGTTTAAAGCTTACAGGCTTCCATGTCATCCGCCCACAATGACTTGATGCATCCTTGATATCAAGAACACATCCGGGTAATTTCATGCATTCTCTGTACTCATAGATATATATAGATGGATGTCATATTGTCCACCATACTGGAACAGTCAAAGCCAGTCTGTGAACACTCAAGAGCAAGTTGTATGAATGAGCAAGCACATGTATGAATATCTACACTCACCTAAAGGATTATTAGGAACACCATACTAATACTGTGTTTGACCCCCTTTCGCCTTCAGAACTGCCTTAATTCTACGTGGCATTGATTCAACAAGGTGCTGAAAGCATTCTTTAGAAATGTTGGCCCATATTGATAGGATAGCATCTTGCAGTTGATGGAGATTTGTGGGATGCACATCCAGGGCACGAAACTCCCGTTCCACCACATCCCAAAGATGCTCTATTGGGTTGAGATCTGGTGACTGTGGGGGCCATTTTAGTACAGTGAACTCATTGTCATGTTCAAGAAACCAATTTGAAATGATTCGAGCTTTGTGACATGGTGCATTATTCTGCTGGAAGTAGCCATCAGAGGATGGGTACATGGTGGTCATAAAGGGATGGACATGGTCAGAAACAATGCTCAGGTAGGCCGTGGCATTTAAACGATGCCCAATTGGCACTAAGGGGCCTAAAGTGTGCCAAGAAAACATCCCCCACACCATTACACCACCACCACCAGCCTGCACAGTGGTAACAAGGCATGATGGATCCATGTTCTCATTCTGTTTACGCCAAATTCTGACTCTACCATCTGAATGTCTCAACAGAAATCGAGACTCATCAGACCAGGCAACATTTTTCCAGTCTTCAACTGTCCAATTTTGGTGAGCTCGTGCAAATTGTAGCCTCTTTTTCCTATTTGTAGTGGAGATGAGTGGTACCCGGTGGGGTCTTCTGCTGTTGTATCCCATCCGCCTCAAGGTTGTGCGTGTTGTGGCTTCACAAATGCTTTGCTGCATACCTCGTTTGTAACGAGTGGTTATTTCAGTCAAAGTTGCTCTTCTATCAGCTTGAATCAGTCGGCCCATTCTCCTCTGACCTCTAGCATCAACAAGGCATTTTCGCCCACAGGACTGCCGCATACTGGATGTTTTTCCCTTTTCACACCATTCTTTGTAAACTCTAGAAATGGTTGTGCGTGAAAATCTCAGTAACTGAGCAGATTGTGAAATACTCAGACCGGCCCGTCTGGCACCAACAACCATGCCACGCTCAAAATTGCTTAAATCACCTTTCTTTCCCATTCTGACATTCAGTTTGGAGAGGAGATTGTCTTGACCAGGACCACACCCCTAAATGCATTGAAGCAACTGCCATGTGATTGGTTGATTAGATAATTGCATTAATGAGAAATTGAACAGGTGTTCCTAATAATCCTTTAGGTGAGTGTATATCTGCAATAGATTTCAGCAGATGATTTTCATAGGATGTAATACAAGACAAAGGTGTTAGCTAACACGACATTAAAAAGTTATCATAGTTTAAAAACCTGCCATATTGAGTTAATACATATAAAAACACAAATCAACACGTTCTCACCAGTGAAAGGTTATCCCATTTCTTCAGGGAATTTAAATATTAGCAGTTTTCATAACCAGAGGCTGTACAATGTTGTGGTATCTTGGAAAACTCATTGATTTTTACTGTGAGTGACAACAGCATTTGAAGTGTCAAGATGGCGGAAGTGTAAGCGTGTCTGGAGATGTCGAATGTGGCATCTACATATACATATTTATGTCTGTACTCGTGTTCTTGAGTATTGAAACTAGACTTTGATGGTTGATGATGGCGTAGTACGAGGAAACACGGATGCAAGAATGCATATTGAGACATTTTTCTGACATTTTCATCTGACATTTTTTTCCATAACCATGGTCCCTTTAGGGGCTCCGTATATGTTTACATGAAATATTCAATATAGTTCAATTTAAATTTAAAATAGTTTAATTTAATTTTAATATAGTTTAATTTCATTTAATATAGTGCGCCTCCGGTTGTGCCACCTCTATCGTTCATCAAGCTACTTATTTAATTTAATAATAATAATAACAACTTTTAAAGTGTGAAATACACTCCTAAATTAATCTTTAAACCTGTTAAAATATCAATATAGCCCTAGTTGAAATTTTTAAAGTGAAACCATAGTAACTTTTTGCAGGCAGGGAGAAAACTTTACAGAGCATATGCTGAATAAGAGTCTTCCCTGTAGCTTCAATGTGAGTGAAGAAATACAGTTTGCTAAAGTAGCCCTCGGTCTCCCCCACATGCTATAACCTACTAGAATTGTTCATTTCATAACGACCATAAAGGATCCAGTACAATCCACAATGTTATTTCTACTTAGCCCTTCTCCTACAAGGCTACTTGATAGTTAGCACACATTTATTGCCTATCCGTGTCAACTCACAGAACAGTAATTCAACAGCCAACAAGGAGCTGGCTAGCATTCAGTGTCTTGCTAAAGGGCATAACTGTGATTGGAGAAGAGGGTCCTCAGTTACTCTCCAGTCTCTGGGTCATTTCAACTTAGGATCAAACCTAAAGCCACTGACTTGAATTCAAAATAATTGGGCTCCATCAGAGGGATGTAGCTGTAACCTCTCAATTTACCCTTCACCTGGAGTTTGATTGACAGGCGATCTGACCAATCATAATGCAGAATCCGCCATTTTGTCAGACAAACAAACCAGACAGTTAAGTTAGTAAATTAACTTAATTTGAAAGCTGAGACTTTGTTTCATACCAAAAGTAACCTGCTCGGTCTTGTCTGTCAGCACGTTGTCATCAGTCTCCTCTTTTGCTCCATTGAGATACTGCAGCTATGTTATCATAACTCAGCACTACACACCCAAAACACAATTATACCTTTAAGAAGTTCCCTTGATATGTCCAAATCCTTCCAGATTTACAAATCAGGGGCCGTATTCACAAAACATTTTATCTTAGCACTAAGAGTTCTCCTAAATAGCAGTAGAAGTTCTAAGCTAAGAGTTTTCTCTTAAAACCTATTCACAAAGCTGCTGAGACCAACTTTTACTAAGGACTAGAGAGAAGTCTTAAGCTAAGAGTAAGGGCTATAAGAGTAACTATGAACACAGTGATTGGCTGATAGGGGAGGGGTCTCTGTCAATGATTTAATCATAGAAATGTTGTAGAATGAGGTATCATGTTACCATATTCAAATAAAGGTTTTAAAATAAAAATTTTGCCATATTCAAATAAAGATTTTAAAATAAAAATTTTGCCATATTCAAATAAAGATTTAAAAAAAAGTAGCCTAAGTGTCACTAATTAAACAAGCATATGTTCAGCTAATTGTCAGCCTCTTACATGTCTGCATCTCAAAAGATTGCAGAATTCAAGCGACAAATGATGTTTTATAAACAAAGTTCGGGAGGAGCACTATCGAATCAGCACGAGTATATACAGTATACACAGCCGACTCACCTAGTCACCTCTACAGCTTTCTGCATCCCTCCGCCAACCCGACTCCTCACTCTCGGCCCAGCTGGGGATTCGGGGGAGAACTCTGGGTTTGGGCTAAATTCTGAGCTCGATCCCCTCGGACAGCATGTCAAATAGGCTTATTTTACTCATTTACTCTATCCGATCATTTGTAAGTGTGAACTCGTGAAACAACTGCCACAGGTAATCAGCCATTATTTCATTTTTTATTTATTTAATTACTTATTTAATAAATAAATATTATTTTGGGCATTTTTTCCTTTTTATTATGATAGGACAGTGAGTAGACAGGAAGTGAAGTGGAAGAGAGCACTAAAATGCTTTGTGAAATACTCTTAGAGCAAAAATTTAGGAGTCCTAAAATTAGGACTGACAAGCCCATTATTTTTAAGAGTTTCTCCTAAATCCGCAAGTTAAGAGCTACTTTTAGCCTTAAGATGTTTTATGAATACGGCCCCAGTGCAATATTTTCTAACAGAAACCCAAGCATTTAAAAAAAAAAAAGACCTCGCCATTATTGTTTACATGTCCTGTTGGATATCTTTGGGTGCTGTAAACTCCTGCGTGAGATGTATTCCATAATATTGTAATTCCATTTCAAGTGATTTGGTTTATTTTGGAAGTTAAACGGCCTTGGAAGATGTTCACTGTTTTAGTTAGTAGAGATTGTGGCACATTGGATCGCTTTCCCACGTGTTTTATTTTTTGTGTGTTTTGATTCATCTTCTTCTGCTGATTTGAGTGGCAGTTGGCAACCAATTTCGAGGTGCATTACCACCACTGACCAGACTAGAGTAGAGCAGTAGATTGCGTGCAGGAAATGAGAAAAGAAAAAAAAAAAAGGAAAACTAAATTCTCTCCATTAATCCTGAAGTCTTTAGATTTTCATTAGATGTTTATAAATCCTACCAGAATTACCTTCTAAGAGGCTTTTAACAGTAATATTTACATTATCTTTCTTTAATTCTCTTATGTTTCTTCTTTCCTCCTCATAGCCCCTACACTCCAACAGCACAGCATTCCGTTTCATCACAATTTGCACACTTACCTGTTGGGTGTTTAGCTATTTTGAAAAGTGTCTGATTTAGTCCGGTGTGCCCTATCCTTAAATAAGTAATGACTGCCTGTCCTCTCAATTCCTGCCCACCATTTTACAAGATCAACCTGTTTCTGGATATTATATAGATGTCTATACTTGTATCATTTATTTCCCATTATGCTTGCCATTTTTTCCACCATTTGTCTCTTTATAAGAGTTTTCCCCTCAGCTTTACTTAATGGGATATTCATTTTTACTGTTTGCAGTTTGAGTGATAACTTATCCAGCTTATCAACAACCTAATTTCCATCAATTCCTACATGAGCAGGAACCCAAACTCTTTATATAGTCTGAGTATTAGCTGATGAATTTCAATAAGAATGTCTTGTCAGCATGATTTCAAAAATCTTATGCTTGTAAGTGCTGACTAGCTATCAGATGCGATTGTTGCATTATTTACCTTGTTTTCATGTAACCAATTTAATGCTGTTAAAATATAGCTACTGGCTCAACTGTATATGCTGATAATTTATCTGTGGTTCTTTTTTTGTTTGTTTGTTTTTTACAGTTTTTCAAAAATGCTTACACAGGTTTTGAAACTATGGCTCAATTTCTCAAAACTCTACACACAAAACCACAAAACACACAGATGCAAAACATCAGACATCTCTTCCAAAAGCAAACACTTAAATCAAAACTATATTACAGTTTTTTTCAATTGCTTAGACACTAAAAGTGGAACTTGAGGCCCACTTAGCAAAACCATTCACTCATGTAGCTAATCTTTAGACCAGCGGTCGGGAACCTATGGCTCGCGAGCCACACCTGGCTCTTTGACAAAAATGATGTGGCTCGCCAGGTCAACAATTTCCTTGTTGTACAGCCTACCGAACGAAGTTAATGAAAAGTTTATGATAATAATAATATTCAAGTTGTACCGGCCAAAGTGCGTGTTCAGTGCTGTTCGCGAGTGTCACGAGTCGCGACAGCAATCAATAACCACTTACAGTTTTTTACGATTGCTTACACACTAAAATTACGTAAAATTAACACACAGTTAGTGAAACCTGACACTCAAGGAGTAAAACCTCAGCCCAGATCTGCACAACTATAAGCACATTTTCAGCCTCACACTTTTTGCAAAACACTAAACACACTTCTCTATATTAGACACAGAAATCTAACATGTCACTTTGCCATTTCAAGGCACTGCTTTCCAAAATACCACACCTATGAACCAATTGATCAAACACATCCGTCAGGTGTGTAGACACTTAGGTGCTCAACTGTAAACTCAACAATCAGGTGTAAGCACTATAAAAAGGCAACAGGTGAGTTTACCTGTCTTCAACAAAAATGGAAGACAATGTTACAGTAAGAGGAAGAGGAAGAGGAAGAGGGAGAAACATAATTGGCTATAGAGCTGTTTTGAATATTGTGCGCTGCAATCAATGGGGTCCTTAGGAACTTAGGTCATTACAACACGGCCCACATACTCTCATTTTTAGACTGACTACACAACATGGTCATAGCAGAAGACCAAATGGATGCAGTGCAGATGAGATACATTCTCATCTGGGACAATATATCTTTCCACTGTTCTGCTCTGGTCCAAAATTGGTTTCATGGGCATCCACAATTTTCACTCCAATACCTCCTGTCATACTCTCCCTTCCTTAACCCCATTGAGGGAGGTTTGTTTGCGGCATTGCAGTGGAAGGTTTACAATCTCCAGCCCTATGTAAGGATATCCCTCATTCAAACCATGTAGGCTGCCTGTGACCTAACTAATGCAGGGTCTGTGCAAGGATGGAGTCGCCATTCAGGAAGATTCTTCCCTTACTGCCTTGCGAGAGAGGACATTGCCTGTGATCTGGATGAAGTGCTATGGCCAGATGCATATTTTTTTGCTTTCTTTTTGTATCTACAAAGGTTTTTGTTCATATACTATATTGCATTTAGAATATGTTCTGATTTTCAGTACAAAATGCAACTTTTGGAAATGCTTTGATGTATTTTACACTGTGGAGAGAAATAAATATTTTCATCATTGTACAGTACTGGTCTTGTGCTGTGTTTGGTCAATATATGTACTTTACTATAAAAATATCTCTGGAAAAAAAATCAAACCCAGACTATATCATTAGAAAACTAGAAATGTTACAAGTGTTTAAGATTGAGCACAGCAGTGTGTAAATGAATCAAACTTAATCAGATTGTATGAACCATGTGTGTGCCATACGATGTCAAAATTGGGTTTTGTTAAATTATTGTAAAGTTTTGAATGAAGTGTTTCGTTTTGCAAAAGAACTGAGGTGTTCTGCTACTTGTGTGTGTGGATGTGTGAATTGTGTGTAGTGTTTTGTCAAAATGAGCCTTGTTTTTAAAATTGTGCTTAAGCAATCGTAAAAAACTGTAATTACGTTTCTGTGGTAAACCTACAGCTCCTGCACTGGGATTCAAGCAGCTGCGTAGCTTGTTTAAGGTAATGGCGAAAACCATTTTTAGAACTGCAGCAAAAATGTAAAAGTAGGCTATATAAACTTTAATATATCCTTTTATTGAAACTGGTGCTCTGCTGTGCAAAGAGACATTTCAAAACATTTCGCCCGCTGGTAGGCTACTTTCGCTTTGCCAGAGACCTTTTATGTCCTAAATGTGTAGTATTTAAATCTTAGCAGTTTTCATAACCAGAGGCTGTACAATGTTGTGGTATCTTGGAAAACTTTTACTGTGAGTGACAACAGCATTTGAAGTGTCAAGATGGTGGACGTGTAAGCGTGTCTGGAGATTGCGAATGTGGCATCTACGTATACATATTTATGTCTGTACTTGTGTTCTTGAGTATTGAAACTAGACTTTGACGGTTGATGATGGCGTAGTACGAGAACACACGGATGCGAGAATTTTTTTCCATAACCATGGTCCCTTTAGGGGCTCCGTATATGTTTACATGAAATATTCAATATAGTTAAATTTAAATTTAAAATAGTTTAATTTAATTTTAATATAGTTTAATTGCATTTAATATAGTGCGCCTCCGGTTGTGCCACCTCTATCGTTCATCAAGCTACTTATTTAATTTAATAATAACAACTTTTAAAGTGTGAAATACACTCCTAAATTAATCTTTAAACCTGTTAAAATATCAATATAGCCCTAGTTGAAATTTTTTAAGTGAAACCATAGTAATTTTTTGCAGGCAGGGAGAGAACTTTACAGAGCATATGCTGAATAAGAGTCTTCCCTGTAGCTTCAATGTGATTGAAGAAATACAGTTTGCTAAAGTAGCCCTCGGTCTCCCCCACATGCTATAACCTACTAGAATTGTTCATTTTATAACGACCATAAAGGATCCGTGTCAACGTAGTATTTATGATAATCCGCGCAGATTTCAGTTTACGATACTGTTTAAAGTTATTAATAACGAAACAAGGCGGGATGTGCTTTATATTTAAAAGAAATAAGCGCGATAAGTCGCGAAAGAGAACTAAATTCTGACAGGATGCTGTGCGCGTGCCCCGAGCGCAACACGGACAAGCATAGGAGCCATTGTCTTCGGTTGTTGTCTTTGCATGTATCAGAAATATAAATTAAAATGCCAAGTCGAGTATTCACGTAAACACAGTAGATGTAAGCACTGTGTGCGTTCACTCTCTCTCGCACGCGCACACACACACACACACACACACACACGAAGAGGATTTATGCTCTTCAGTTGGTAACTCAATAACCTCACAGTGAAAGCCCTGCACAATTAATTCCATATTGCAACTTATTTATTGTTTGTTGCATAGCTATTTGTTTGTTTTTAGTTGTCTATGGACCCAATAATTACTACTGTTTAAATATTATTTTAAAAAAAGCATGTTTTTTAATAATAATATTATATTATTTTTTACCATGGCTCTTTTGGAAAAATGTATTAACCAAAAATGAAAAAAATGGCTCTTTGGTCAAAAAAGGTTCCCGACCCTTGCTTTAGACTAAGTCTGCAAAACTATAAGCACATTATGCGCTTTAAACTCAGTTTGCTATTGTAAAACAAACATTTTGCAAAACTCTAAACATAGTTATCTACATTAGACACATCACTCAAAACTAACAGCTCTTGTGTTTCATTTAGAAAACACTGCCATTTACAGTTTTTCAAAAATGCTTGCACAGTTTTTGAAACTATTTTTGTGTAGTAACTCTACACACAAACATAAAATGATTAGCCACATACACGTGTTTCATTTAGAAAACACTGCCATTTAAATGCCACACACATTTACTGACTACCTACACCCAACTATCATGTGTGAAAACAAATTAATCACTTAGAAATCAATTGAATCAAAATGTTTTGAGAAAAAAAGAAAATATTTTACCCCCTTATATTTCTGTTTATAGTGTGTATATATATATAATATATGTATGCATGCATGTATATACAGTGCATCTGGAAAGTATTCACAGCGCTTCACTTTTTCCACATTTTGTTATGTTACAGCCTTATTCCAAAATGGATTAAATTCATTATATAAGTTCTACAAACAATACCCATAATGACAATGTGAAAGAAGTTTGTTTGAAATCTTTGCAAATTTATTAAAAATAAAAAACATGTACATAAGTATTCACAGCCTTTGTTCAATACTTTGTTGAAGCACCTTTGGCACCAATTACAGGCTGAAGTCTTTTTGAGTATGATGCTACAAGCTTGACACACCTATTTTTGGGCAGTTTCTCCCATTCTTCTTCGCAGGACCTCTCAAGCGCCATCAGGTTGGATGGGAAGCGTCGGTGCACAGCCATTTTCAGATTTCTCCAGAGATGTTCAATCGGGTTCAAGTCTGGGCTCTGGCTGGGCCACTCAAGGACATTCACAGAGTTGTCCTGTAGCCACTCCTTTGTTATCTTGGCTGTGTGCTTAGGGTCGTTGTCCTGTTGGAAGATGAACCTTCACCCCAGTCTGAGGTCCAGAGCGCTCTGGAGCAGGTTTTCATCAAGGATGTCTCTATACATTGCTGCATTCATCTTTCCCTCGATCCTGACTTATCTCCCAGTTCCTGCCGCTGAAAAACATCCCCACAGCATGATGCTGCCACCGCCATGCTTCACTGTAGGGATAGTATTGGCCAGGTGATGAGGTGATTTCTTAGTTTTTTACCTTTTACTGAGGAGTGGCTTCCGTCTGGCCACTCTACCATACAGGCCTGATTGATGGAGTGCTGCAGAGATGGTTGTTCTTCTGGAAGGTTCTCCTCTCTCCACAGAGGAACGCTGGACTCTGTCAGAGTGACCATCGGGTTCTTGGTCACCTCCCTGACTAAGGCCCTCCCTTTTTGCCCGGGCGGCCAGCTGTAGGAAGAGTCCTGGTGGTTCCAAACTTCTTCCATTTATGGATGATGGAGGCCACTGTGCTCATTGGGACCTTCAATGCTGCAGACATTTTTCTGTACCCTTCCCCAGATCTGTGCCTTGATACAATCCTGTCTCGGAGGTCTACAGACAATTCCTTGGACTTCATGGCTTGGGCTGTAACATGCACTGTTAACTGTGGGACCTTATATAGACAGGTGTGTGCCTTTCCAAATCATGTCCAATCAACTGAATTTACCACAGGTGGACTCCAATCAAGTTGTAGAAACATCTCAAGGATGTTCAGTGAAAACAGGATGCACCTGAGCTCAATTTTGAGTGTCATGGCAAAGGCTGTGAATACATATGTACTTGTGATTTTTTCGTTTTTTATTTTTAATAAATTTGCAAAGATTTCAAACAAACTTTTTTCACATTGTCATTATGGGGTATTGTTTGTAGAATTTTGAGGAAAATTATCAATTTAATCTATTTTGGAATAAGGCTGTAACATAACAAAATGTGGAAAAAGTGAAGCGCTGCGTATACATTGTACATACACAGTGTATTTTTTGCACATACATGTATGTGTGACAAACTCCTGTACACTCCACTGCACTGAACAAGCAAAAGACACAAGAGAGTTGTGTTTTACATTTTTCACATCTGTGTGTAGTTTGGCGTGTATGTGGCTAATCATTTTATGTTTGTGTGTAGAGTTACTACACAAAAATAGTTTAAAAAACTGTGTAAGCATTTTTGAAAAACTGTAAATGGTAGTGTTTTCTAAATGAAACACAAGAGCTGTTAGTTTTGAGTGATGTGTCTAATGTAGATAACTATGTTTAGAGTTTTGCAAAATGTTTGTTTTACAATAGCAAACTGAGTTTGAAGCGCATAATGTGCTTATAGTTTTGCAGACTTAGTCTAAAGCAAGGGTCGGGAACCTTTTTTGACCAAAGAGCCATTTTTTTCATTTTTGGTTAATGCATTTTTCCAAAAGAGCCACGGTAAAAAATAATATAATATTATTATTAAAAAACATGCTTTTTTAAATAAAATTTAAACAGTAATAATTATTGGGTCCATAGACAACTAAAAACAAACAAATAGCTATGCAACAAACAATAAATAAGTTGCAATATGGAATTAATTGTGCAGGGCTTTCACTGTGAGGTTATTGAGTTACCAACTGAAGAGCATAAATCCTCTTCGTGTGTGTGTGTGTGTGAGCGTGCGAGAGAAAGTGAACGCACACAGTGCTTACATCTACTGTGTTTACGTGAATACTCGACTTGGCATTTTAATTTATATTTCTGATACATGCAAAGACAACAACCGAAGACAATGGCTCCTATGCTTGTCCGTGTTGCGCTCGGGGCACGCGCACAGCATCCTGTCAGAATTTAGTTAACTTTCGCGACTTATCGCGCTTATTTCTTTTCAATATAAAGCACATCCCGCCTTGTTTCGTTATTAATAACTTTAAACAGTATCGTAAACTGAAATCTGCATGGATTATCATAAATACTATGTTGACACGGATAGGCAATAAATGTGTGCTAACTATCAAGTAACCTTGTAGGAGAAGGGCTAAGTAGAAATAACTTTGTGGATTGTACTGGATCCTTTATGGTCGTTATGAAATTAACAATTCTAGTAGGTTATAGCATGTGGGGGAGACCGAGGGCTACTTTAGCAAACTGTATTTCTTCACTCACATTGAAGCTACAGGGAAGACTCTTATTCAGCATATGCCCTGTAAAGTTTTCTCCCTGCCTGCAAAAAGTTACTATGGTTTCACTTAAAAAATTTCAACTAGGGCTATATTGATATTTTAACAGGTTTAAAGATTAATTTAGGAGTGTATTTCACACTTTAAAAGTTGTTATTATTATTATTAAATTAAATAGCTTGATGAACGATAGAGGTGGCACAACCGGAGGTGCACTATATTAAATGCAATTAAACTATATTAAAATTAAATTAAACTATTTTAAATTTAAATTGAACTATATTGAATATTTCATGTAAACATATACGGAGCCCCTAAAGGGACCATGGTTATGGAAAAAAATGTCAGATGAAAATGTCAGAAAAATGTCTCAATATGCATTCTTGCATCTGTGTTTCCTCGTACTACGCCATCATCAACCGTCAAAGTCTAGTTTCAATACTCAAGAACACAAATACAGACATAAATATGTATATGTAGATGCCACATTCGACATCTCCAGACACGCTTACACTTCCGCCATCTTGGCACTTCAAATGCTGTTGTCACTCACAGTAAAAATCAATGAGTTTTCCAAGATACCACAACATTGTACAGCCTCTGGTTATGAAAACTGCTAATATTTAAATTCCCTGAAGAAATGGGATAACCTTTCACTGGTGAGAACGTGTTGATTTGTGTTTTTATATGTATTAACTCAATATGACAGGTTTTTAAACTATGATAACTTTAGCTAACGCCTTTTTCTTGTATTAAATCCTATGAAAATCATCTGCTGAAATCTATTGCAGATATAGATATTCATACATGTGCTTGCTCATTCATACAACTTGCTCTTGAGTGTTCACAGACTGGCTTTGACCGTTCCAGTATGGTGGACACTTCCAAATGCTTATTTTGTGCTTAAACACCTAATTTTAATTACACTGATTACCAGGAGTGGGGTTTGAACCCACATGGACATTTGTCCATTGGAGCTTAAGTCCAACGCCTTAACCACTCGGCCATCCTGGTCGGGTACAGACATTCCTTTACTGCAACAGACCCTCAAATTTGGAATTGCTGCTCTACACTGTTGTTTCAAATGCTTAATTTGTGCTTAAACACCTAATTGAAAACCTAATTTTAATAACCAGGAGTGGTGATTGAACCCACAAGGACATTTGTCCATTGGATCTTAAGTCTAATGACTTAAGCACTCTGCCATCCTGGTGGGGTAAAGATATCTCTTTACTGCAACAGAACCTCACATTTGAATTTACCCCTAATGTAATTTCAAATGCTTAATTTGTGTTTAAAAACCTAATTGAAAAGCTATTTTTAATTACCAGGAGTGGGGGTTGAACCCACAAAGACATTTACCCATTGTGTCTTAAATCCAACACCTTAACCACTCAGCCATCCTGGTCTAGTGCAGACTTTCCTTTACAGCAACAGACACTCAAATTTGGAATTACTGCGCTACACTTCCAAATGCTTAAACAACTAATTGAAAACCTATTTTTAATTACCAGGAGTGGGGTTTGAACCCACGAGGACATTTGTCCATTGGATCTTAAGTCCAACACCTTAACCACTCGGCCATCCTGGTCAGGTACAGACATTCTTTTACTGCAACAGACCCTCAAATTTGGAATTACTGCTCTACACTGTTATTTCAAATACTTAATTTGTGCTTAAACACCTAATTGAAAACATAATTTTAATTACCAGGAGTGGGGTTTGAACCCACAAGGACATTTGTCAATTGGATCTTAAAATCCAACGCTTTACCCTGGTTGGGACAAGACTTTTTTTTTACTGCGACAGTAAAAAAAAATATGGAAAGCCTAATTTTAATAACCAGAGCAGTGTTTGAACCCACGAGGACATTTGTCCATTGGATTTTAAGTCCAATGCCTTAAACACTCTGCCATCCTGGTGGGGTAAAGACGTCTCTTTACTGCATTTTACTGCAACAGAACCTCACATTTGAATTTACCCCTAATGTAATTTCAAATGCTTAATTTGTGCTTAAAAATCAAATTGAAAACCTCCTTTTTTTTACCAGGACTGGAATTTGAACCCACAAGAGTATTTGTCCATCGGATCTTAAAGTCCAACTCCTTACCCTGGTTAGGACAAGACTTTTTTATTATCTGCAACAGACCATCAAATTTGGAATTACTGCTCTACACTGTAATTTCTAATGCTTAATTTGTGCTTAAACACCTAATTGAAAAGCTAATTTTTTTTTTATAGTAAAGTACATATATTGACCAAACACAGCACAAGACCAGTACTGTACAATGATGAAAATATTTATTTCTCTCCACAGTGTAAAATACATCAAAGCATTTCCAAAGTTGCATTTTGTACTGAAAATCAGAACATATTCTAAATGCAATATAGTATATGAACAAAAGCCTTTGTAGAGACAAAAAGAAAGCAAAAAAATATGCATCTGGCAATGTCACAGGCAATGTTACATTTTTGTCACAGTTTTGGACCAGAGCAGAACAGTGGAAAGATATATTGTCCCAGATGAGAATGTATCTCATCTGCACTGCATCCATTTGGTCTTCTGCTATGACGATGTTGTGTAGTCAGTCTAAAAATGAGAGTATGTAGGCCGTGTTGTAAGGACCTAAGTTCCTAAGGACCCCATTGATTGCAGCGCACAATATTCAAAACAGCTCTATAGCCAATTATGTTTCTCCCTCTTCCTCTTCCTCTTCCTCTTCCTCTTACTGTAACATTGTCTTCCATTTTTGTTGAAGACAGGTAAACTCACCTGTTGCCTTTTTATAGTGCTTACACCTGATTGTTGAGTTTACAGTTGAGCACACGTGTCTACACACCTGACGGATGTGTTTGATCAATTGGTTCATAGGTGTGGTATTTTGGAAAGCAGTGCCTTGAAATGGCAAAGTGACATGTTAGATTTCTGTGTCTAATGTAGAGAAGTGTGTTTAGTGTTTTGCAAAAAGTGTGAGGCTGAAAATGTGCTTATAGTTGTGCAGATCTGGGCTGAGGTTTTGCTCCTTGAGTGTCAGGTTTCACTAACTGTGTGTTAATTTTACGTAATTTTAGTGTGTAAGCAATCGTAAAAAACTGTAAGTGGTTATTGATTGCTGTCGCGACTCGTGACACTCGCGAACAGCACTGAACACGCACTTTGGCCGGTACAACTTGAATATTATTATTATCATAAACTTTTCATTAACTTCGGTAGGCTGTACAACAAGGAAATTGTTGACCTGGCGAGCCACATCATTTTTGTCAAAGAGCCAGGTGTGGCTCGCGAGCCATAGGTTCCCGACCGCTGGTCTAAAGATTAGCTACATGAGTGAATGGTTTTGCTAAGTGGGCCTCAAGTTCCACTTTTAGTGTCTAAGCAATTGAAAAAAACTGTAATATAGTTTTGATTGAAGTGTTTGCTTTTGGAAGAGATGTCTGATGTTTTGCATCTGTGTGTTTTGTGGTTTTGTGTGTAGAGTTTTGAGAAATTGAGCCATAGTTTCAAAACCTGTGTAAGCATTTTTGAAAAACTGTAAAAAACAAACAAACAAAAAAAGAACCACAGATAAATTATCAGCATATACAGTTGAGCTAGTAGCTATATTTTAACAGCATTAAATTGGTTACATGAAAACAAGGTAAATAATGCAACAATCGCATCTGATAGCTAGTCAGCACTTACAAGCATAAGATTTTTGAAATCATGCTGACAAGACATTCTTATTGAAATTCATTAGCTAATACTCAGACTATATAAAGAGTTTGGGTTCCTGCTCATGTAGGAATTGATGGAAATTAGGTTGTTGATAAGCTGGATAAGTTATCACTCAAACTGCAAACAGTAAAAATGAATATCCCATTAAGTAAAGCTGAGGGGAAAACTCTTATAAAGAGACAAATGGTGGAAAAAATGGCAAGCATAATGGGAAATAAATGATACAAGTATAGACATCTATATAATATCCAGAAACAGGTTGATCTTGTAAAATGGTGGGCAGGAATTGAGAGGAAGAGGCAGTCATTACTTATTTAAGGATAGGGCACACCGGACTAAATCAGACACTTTTCAAAATAGCTAAACACCCAACAGGTAAGTGTGCAAATTGTGATGAAACGGAATGCTGTGCTGTTGGAGTGTAGGGGCTATGAGGAGGAAAGAAGAAACATAAGAGAATTAAAGAAAGATAATGTAAATATTACTGTTAAAAGCCTCTTAGAAGGTAATTCTGGTAGGATTTATAAACATCTAATGAAAATCTAAAGACTTCAGGATTAATGGAGAGAATTTAGTTTTCCTTTTTTTTTTTCTTTTCTCATCTCCTGCTGGCAATCTACTGCTCTACTCTAGTCTGGTCAGTGGTGGTAATGCACCTCGAAATTGGTTGCCAACTGCCAATCAAATCAGCAGAAGAAGATGAATCAAAACACACAAAAAATAAAACATGTGGGAAAGCGATCCAATGTGCCACAATCTCTACTAACTAAAACAGTGAACATCTTCCAAGGCCGTTTAACTTCCAAAATAAACCAAATCACTTGAAATGGAATTACAATATTATGGAATACATCTCACGCAGGAGTTTACAGCACCCAAAGATATCCAACAGGACATGTAAACAATAATGGCGAGGTCTTTTTTTTTTAAAATGCTTGGGTTTCTGTTAGAAAATATTGCACTGGGGCCGTATTCATAAAACATCTTAAGGCTAAAAGTAGCTCCTAACTTGCGGATTTAGGAGAAACTCTTAAAAATAATGGGCGTGTCAGTCCTAATTTTAGGACTCCTAAATTTTTGCTCTAAGAGTATTTCACAAAGCATTTTAGTGCTCTCTTCCACTTCACTTCCTGTCTACTCACTGTCCTATCATAATAAAAAGGAAAAAATGCCCAAAATAATATTTATTTATTAAATAAGTAATTAAATAAATAAAAAATGAAATAATGGCTGATTACCTGTGGCAGTTGTTTCACGAGTTCACACTTACAAATGATCGGATAGAGTAAAAGAGTAAAATAAGCCTATTTGACATGCTGTCCGAGGGGATCGAGCTCAGAATTTAGCCCAAACCCAGAGTTCTCCCCCGAATCCCCAGCTGGGCCGAGAGTGAGGAGTCGGGTTGGCGGAGGGATGCAGAAAGCTGTCGAGGTGATTAGGTGAGTCGGCTGTGTATACTGTATATACTCGTGCTGATTCGATAGTGCTCCTCCCGAACTTTGTTTATAAAACATCATTTGTCGCTTGAATTCTGCAATCTTTTGAGATGCAGACATGTAAGAGGCTGACAATTAGCTGAACATATGCTTGTTTAATTAGTGACACTTAGGCTACTTTTTTAAAATCTTTATTTGAATATGGCAAAAAATTTATTTTAAAACCTTTATTTGAATATGGTAACATGATACCTCATTCTACAACATTTCTATGATTAAATCATTGACAGAGACCCCTCCCCTATCAGCCAATCACTGTGTTCATAGTTACTCTTATAGCCCTTACTCTTAGCTTAAGACTTCTCTCTAGTCCTTAGTAAAAGTTGGTCTCAGCAGCTTTGTGAATAGGTTTTAAGAGAAAACTCTTAGCTTAGAACTTCTACTGCTATTTAGGAGAACTATTAGTGCTAAGATAAAATGTTTTGTGAATACGGCCCCTGATTTGTAAATCTGGAAGGATTTGGACATATCAAAGTGAACTTCTTAAAGGTATAATTGTGTTTTGGGTGTGTAGTGCTGAGTTATGATAACATTGCTGCAGTATCTCAATGGAGCAAAAGAGGAGACTGATGACAACGTGCTGACAGACAAGACCGAGCAGGTTACTTTTGGTATGAAACAAAGTCTCAGCTTTCAAATTAAGTTAATTTACTAACTTAACTGTCTGGTTTGTTTGTCTGACAAAATGGCGGATTCTGCATTATGATTGGTCAGATCGCCTGTCAATCAAACTCCAGGTGAAGGGTAAATTGAGAGGTTACAGCTGCATCCCTCTGATGGAGCCCAATTGTTTTGAATTCAAGTCAGTGGCTTTAGGTTTGATCCTAAGTTGAAATGACCCAGAGATTGGAGAGTAACTGAGGACCCTCTTCTCCAATCACAGTTACGCCCTTTAGCAAGACACTGAATGCTAGCCAGCTCCTTGTTGGCTGTTGAATTAGTGTTCTGTGAGTTGACACGGATAGGCAATAAATGTGTGCTAACTATCAAGTAACCTTGTAGGAGAAGGGCTAAGTAGAAATAACTTTGTGGATTGTACTGGATCCTTTATGGTCGTTATGAAATGAACAATTCTAGTAGGTTATAGCATGTGGGGGAGACCGAGGGCTACTTTAGCAAACTGTATTTCTTCACTCACATTGAAGCTACAGGGAAGACTCTTATTCAGCATATGCTCTGTAAAGTTTTCTCCCTGCCTGCAAAAAGTTACTATGGTTTCACTTTAAAAATTTCAACTAGGGCTATACTGATATTTTAACAGGTTTAAAGATTAATTTAGGAGTGTATTTCACACTTTAAAAGTTGTTATTATTATTATTAAATTAAATAAGTAGCTTGATGAACGATAGAGGTGGCACAACCGGAGGAGCACTATATTAAATGAAATTAAACTATATTAAAATTAAATTAAACTATTTTAAATTTAAATTGAACTATATGGAATATTTCATGTAAACATATACGGAGCCCCTAAAGGGACCATGGTTATGGAAAAAAATGTCAGATGAAAATGTCAGAAAAATGTCTCAATATGCATTCTTGCATCTGTGTTTTCTCGTACTACGCCATCATCAACCGTCAAAGTCTAGTTTCAATACTCAAGAACACAAGTACAGACATAAATATGTATATGTAGATGCCACATTCGACATCTCCAGACACGCTCACACTTCCGCCATCTTGACACTTCAAATGCTGTTGTCACTCACAGTAAAAATCAATGAGTTTTCCAAGATACCACAACATTGTACAGCCTCTGGTTATGAAAACTGCTAATATTTAAATTCCCTGAAGAAATGGGATAACCTTTCACTGGTGAGAACGTGTTGATTTGTGTTTTTATATGTATTAAATCAATATGACAGGTTTTTAAACTATGATAACTTTTTAATGTTGTGTTAGCTAACGCCTTTGTCTTGTATTAAATCCTATGAAAATCATCTGCTGAAATCTATTGCATATCTAGATATTCATGCATGTGCTTGCTCATTCATACAACTTGCTCTTGAGTGTTCACAGACTGGCTTTGACCGTTCCAGTATGGTGGACAATATGACATCTATGTATATATATCTATTACTACTCTACACTTCCAAATACTTAATTTGTGCTTAAACACCTAATTTTAATTACACTTTAAGTATACTGATTACCAGGAGTGGGGCTTGAACCCACGTGGACATTTGTCCATTGGATCTTAAGTCTAACGCCTTAACCACTCGGCCAGTGCAGACTTTCCTTTATAGCAACAGACCCTCAAATTTGGAATTACTGCTCTACACTTCCAAATGCTTAAACACCTAATTGAAAACCTAATTTTAATTACCAGGAGTGGGGTTTGAACCCACAAGGACATTTGTCAATTGGATCTTAAAGTCCAACGCTTTACCCTGGTTGGGACAAGACTTTTTTTTTACTGCGACAGTAAAAAAATATGGAAAGCCTAATTTTAATAACCAGGAGTGGTGTTTGAACCCACGAGGACATTTGTCCATTGGATCTTAAGTCCAATGCCTTAAACACTCTGCCATCCTGGTAGGGTAAAGATATCTCTTTACTGCATTTTACTGCAACAGAACCTCACATTTGAATTTACCCTTAATGTAATTTCAAATGCTTAATTTGTGCTTAAACACCTAACTGAAACCCATGTTCTAATTACCAGGAGTGGGGTTTGAACCCACAAATACATTCATAACCACTTGGCCACCCTGATCCAGTGCATATGTTCCTTTCAACAGACCCACGAGGACATTTGTCCATTGGATCTTAACCACTCAGCCATCCTGGTCCGGTGTAAAACTTCCTTTATAGCAACAGACCCTCAAATTTGGAATTACTGCTCTACACTTCCAAATGCTTAATTTGTGCTTAAACACCTAATTGAAACCCAAGATTTAATTACCAGGAGTGGGGTTTGAACCCACTAGGACATTTATCCATTGGATCTCACGTCCAGCGGCTTAAACACTCGGCCATCCTGGTTAGGTACATTTTCTCTTTACTGCATTTTACTGTAACAGAACCTTACATTTGAACTTACCCCTAATGTAATTACAAATGCTTAATTTGTGCTGAAACATCAAATTGAAAACCTCCTTTTTTACCAGGACTAGACTTTAAACCCACAAGAGTATTTGTCCATTTGATCTTAAAGTCCAACTCCTTACCCTGGTTGGGACAAGACATTTTTATTATCTGCAACAATCCCTCAAATTTGGAATTACTGCTCTACATTGTAATTTCAAATGCTTAATTTGTGCTCAAACATCAAACTGAAAACCTCTTTTTTCTACCAGGAGTGGAGTTTGAACTCACAAGAACATTTGTCCACTGGATCTTATAGTCCAGCTACTTACCCTGGTTGGGACAAGACTTTTTTTTTACTGCGACAGTAAAAAAAATTGGAAAGCCTAATTTTAATTACCAGGAGTGGTGTTTGAACCCACAAGGACATTTGTCCATTGGATCTTAAAGTCCAACTCCTTACCCTGGTTGGGACAAGACTTTTTTGTTATCTGCAACAGACCATCAAGTTTGGAATTACTGTTCTATACTGTAATTTCTAATGCTTAATTACCTAATTGAAAACCTTATTTTAATTACCAGGAGTGGGTTTTGAACGCACAAGTACGTTTGTCCATTGGATCTTAAGTCCAATGCTTTACCCTGGTTGGGACAAGACTTTTTGTTTACTGTAACAGTAAAAAAAATATGGAAAACCTAATTTTAATTACCAGGAGTAGGGCTTAAACCCACAAAGACATTTGTCCGTTGGATCTTAAGTCCAACACCTTAAACACTCGGCCATCCTGGTCCGGTGGAAACTTTCCTTTACTGCATTTTACTGCAACAGAACCTCACATTTGAACTTACCCCTAATGTAATTTCAAATGCTTTATTTGTGCTTAAAAATCAGATAGAAAACCTCCTTTTTTTTACCAGTATTTGTCCATCGGATCTTAAAGTCCAACTCCTTACCCTGGTTGGGACAAGACTTTCTTTTTTTTATCTGCAACAGAGCATCAAATTTGGAATTACTGTTCTACACTGTAATTTCTAATGCTTAATTTGTGCTTAAACACCTAATTTGAATTACCAGGAGTGGGGTTTGAACCCACGAGGACATTTGTCCATTGGATCTTAAGTCCAACGCCTTAACCACTCTGCCATCCAGGTCGGGTGCAACCTTTCCTTTACTGCAACAGACCCTCAAATTTGGAATTACTGCTCTACACTGTTATTTCAAATGCTTAATTTGTGCTTAAACACCTAATTGAAAACCTAATTTTAATTACCAGGAGTGGGGTTTGAACCCACAAGGACATTTGTCCATTGGATCTTAAACTCCAACTCCTTAACCTGGTTGGGAAAAGACTTTTTTTTTTTTCTGCAACAGACCTTCACATTTGAACTTACCGCTCAATACTATAATTTCAAATGCTCAATTTGTGCTTAAAAATCTAGGGTAAGGAGTTGGACTTTAAGATCAAATGGACAAATACTCTTGTGGGTTTAAAGTCTAGTCCTGGTAAAAAAGGAGGTTTTCAATTTGATGTTTCAGCACAAATTAAGCATTTGTAATTGCATTAGGGGTAAGTTCAAATGTGAGGTTCTGTTACAGTAAAATGCAGTAAGGAGAAAATGTACCCAACCAGGATGGCGGAGTGTTTAAGACGTTGGACATAAGATCCAATTGATAAATGTCCTAGTGAGTTCAAACCCCACTCCTGGTAATTAAAACTTGGGTTTCAGTTAGGTGTTTAAGCACAAATTAACCATTTGTAAGTGTAGAGCAGTAATTCCAAATTTGAGGGTCTGTTGCTGTAAAGGAAACTTTCCACCAGACCAGGATGGCTGAGTAGTTAAGGCTTGGGCTTAAGATCCAATGGCCAAATGTCCTTGTGGGTTCAAGCCCCACTCCTGGAAATTCAAATTAGGTTTTCAATTAGGTGTTTAAGCACAAATTAAGCATTTGGAAGTGTAGAGCAGTAATTCCAAATTTGAAGGTCTGTTGCTGTAAAGGAGTTTTTCCACTGGACCAGGATGGCTGAGTGGTTAAGGTGTTGGACTTAAAATCCAATGGACAAATGTACTTGTGTGTTCAAAACCCACTTCTGGTAATAAAAATGAGTTTTTCAGTTAGTTTTTTAATCACAAATTGAGCATTTGAAATTACAGTATTGAGCGGTAAGTTCAAATGTGAAGGTCTGTTGCAGAAAAAAAAGTCTTGTCCCAACCAGGGTAAGGAGTTGGACTTTAGGATCCGATGGACAAATACTGGTAAAAAAATTAGGTTTTCTATCTGATTTTTAAGCACAAATAAAGCATTTGAAATTACATTAGGGGTAAGTTCAAATGTGAGGTTCTGTTGCAGTAAAATGTTATTTCAAGTCTTAAGTCCAACACCTTAACCACTCAGCCATCCTGGTCGGGTGCACTCTTTCCTTTACTGCAACAGACCCTCAAATTTGGAATTACTGTTCTACATTGTTATTTCAAATGCTTAATTTGTGCTTAAACACCTAATTGAAAACCTAGTTTTAATTACCAGGAGTGGGGCTTGAACCCACAAGGACATTTGTCCATTGGACCTAAAGACCAGCACCTTAACTACTTAGCCATCCTGGTCCAGTGGAAACTTTCCTTTACAGCAACAGACCCTCAAATTTGGAATTACTGATCTACACTGCTATTTCAAATGGTTAACTTGTGCTTAAACACCTAATTCAAAACCTAATTTTAATTACCAGGATTGGGGCTTGAACCCATAGGAACATTTGTCCATCGGATCTTAGTCCAACTCCTTACCCTGGTTGGGACAAGACTTTTTTTTATCTGCAACAGACCATCAAATTTGGAATTACTGTTCCACACTGCTATTTCAAATGGTTAATTTGTGCTTAAACACCTAATTCAAATTACCATGAGTGGGGTTTGAATCCACGAGGACATTTGTCCATTAGATCTTAAGTCCAACACCTTAACCACTCAGCCATCCTGGTCAGGTGCAGTCTTTCTTTTACTGCAACAGACCCTCAAATTTGGAATTACTGCTCTACACTGTTATTTCAAATGCTTAATTTGTGCTTAAACACCTAATTGAAAACCTAGTTTTAATTACCAGGAATAGGGTTTGAACCCACGAAGACATTTGTCCATTGGATCTTAAGTCTAACGCCTTAACCACTCGGCCATCCTGGTCGGGTGCAGCCTTTCCTTTACAGCAACAGACCCTCAAATTTGGAATTACTGCTCTACACTTCCAAATGCTTAATTCGTGCTTGGAATTACTGCTTCAAAATTGGAATTACTGCTCTACACTTCCAAATGCTTAATTTGTGCTTAAACAACTAATTGAAAACCTAATTTTAATTACCAGGAGTGGGGTTTGAATCCACTAGGACATTTATCCATTGGATCTCATGTCCAGTGTCTTAAACAATCAGCCATCCTGGTTGGGTACATTTTCTCTTTACTGCATTTTACTGTAACAGAACCTCACATTTGAACTTACCCCTAATGTAATTACAAATGCTTAATTTGTGCTGAAACATCAAATTGGAAACCTCCTTTTTTTACCAGGACTAGACTTTAAACCCACAAGAGCATTTGTCCATTTGATCTTAAAGTCCAACTCCTTACCCTGGTTGGGACAAGACATTTTTATTATCTGCAACAATCCCTCAAATTTGGAATTACTGCTCTACATTGTAATTTCAAATGCTTAATTTGTGCTTAAACATCAAACTGAAAACCTCATTTTTCTACCAGGAGTGGAGTTTGAAATCACAAGAACATCTGTCCACTGGATCTTATAGTCCAGCTACTTACCCTGGTTGGGACAAGACTTTTTTGTTATCTGCAACAGACCATCAAATTTGGAATTACCATTCTATACTGTAATTTCTAATGCTTAATTACCTAATTGAAAACCTTGTTTTAATTACCAGGAGTGGGGTTTGAACCCACGAGGACATTTGTCCATTGGATATTAAGTCCAACGCCTTAACCACTCAGCCATCCTGGTCGGGTGCAACCTTTCCTTTACTGCAACAGACCCTCAAATTTGGAATTACTGCTCTACACTGTTATTTCAAATGCTTAATTTGTGCTTAAACACCTAATTGAAAAGGTAATTTTAATTACCAGGAGTGGGGTTTGAATCCACGAGGACATTTGTCCATTGTATCTTAAGTCCTACACTTTTTTCCTGGTTTGGAGAGGACTTTTTTTTACAGCCACAGACCCAAATATTTGATATTAACACTCTAAGCTGTCATTTCAAATGCTTGATTTGTGCTTAAAAATCTAATTGAAAACCTAATTTTAATTACCAGGAGTGGCTTGAACGCACAAGAACATTTGTCCATTGGATCTTAAGTCCAATGCTTTACCCTGGTTGGGACAAGACTTTTTGTTTACTGCAACAGTAAAAAAATATTGAAAGCCTAATTTTAATTACCAGGAGTGGTGTTTAAACCCACAAGGACATTTGTCCATTGGATCTTAACTCCAAGGCCATCCTGGTCCAGTGGAAACTTTCCTTTACAGCAACAGACCCTCAAATTTGGAATTACTGCTCTACACTTCCAAATGCTTAAACACCTAATAGAAAAACTAATTTTAATTACCGGGAGTGGGGTTTGAACCCTCAAGGACATTTGGTCAGATGCAGACATTCCTATACTGCAAATTTGGAATTACTGCTATACACTGTAATTTCTAATGCTTAATTTGTGCTTAAACACCTAATTGAAAACCTTATTTTAATTACCAGGAGTGGGGTTGGAGCCCACAAGGACATTTGTTCATTGTATCTTAAGACCTACACCTTTTTCCTGGTTTGGAGAGGACTTTTTTTTAAAGCAATTGGATCTTAAGTCCAACGCTTTACCCTGGTTGGGACAATTTTTTTTTTTTTTACTGTGACAGTAAAAAAAATATGGAAAACCTAATTTTAATTACCAGGAGTAGGGCTTAAACCCACAAAGACATTTGTCCATTGGATCTTAAGACCAACGCCTTAACCACTCAGCCATCCTGGTCACGCGCAACCTTTCCTTTACTGCAACAGACCCTAAAATTTGGAATTACTGCTCTAAACTTCCAAATGCTTAAACACCTAATTTTAATTACCAGGAGTGGGGTTTGAACCCACGAGGACATTTATCCATTGGATCTTAAGTCCAACGCCTTAACCACTCGGCCATCCTGGTCGGGTGCAACCTTTACTTTACTGCAACAGACCCTCAAATTTGGAATTACGGCTCTACATTGTTATTTCAAATGCTTAATTTGTGCTTAAACACCTAATTGAAAAGGTCATTTTGAACCCACAAGGACATTTGTCCATTGGATCTTAATTCCAATGCCTTTACTACTCAGCCATCCTGGTCCAGCGGAAACTTCCCTTTACTGCAACAGACCCTCAAATTTGGAATTACTGCTCTACACTGTTATTTCAAATGCTTAATTTGTGCTTAAACACCTAATTGAAAAGGTAATTTTAATTACCAGGAGTGGGGTTTGAATCCACGAGGACATTTGTCCATTGTATCTTAAGCCCTACACTTTTTTCCTGGTTTGGAGAGGACTTTTTTTTACAGCCACAGACCCAAATATTTGATATTAACACTCTAAGCTGTCATTTCAAATGCTTGATTTGTGCTTAAAAATCTAATTGAAAAGGTAATTTTAATTACCAGGAGTGGGGTTTGAATCCACGAGGACATTTGTCCATTGTATCTTAAGCCCTACACTTTTTTCCTGGTTTGGAGAGGACTTTTTTTTACAGCCACAGACCCAAATATTTGATATTTGAACTCACAAGAACATTTGTCCACTGGATCTTATAGTCCAGCTACTTACCCTGGTTGGGACAAGACTTTTTTTTTACTGCGACAGTAAAAAAAAATTGGAAAGCCTAATTTTAATTACCAGGAGTGGTGTTTGAACCCACAAGGACATTTGTCCATTGGATCTTAAAGTCCAACTCCTTACCCTGGTTGGGACAAGACTTTTTTGTTATCTGCAAAACACCATCAAATTTGGAATTACCATTCTATACTGTAATTTCTAATGCTTAATTACCTAATTGAAAACCTTATTTTAATTACCAGGAGTGGGGTTTGAAGTGGGGCATTTGTCCATTGGATCTTAAGTCCAACGCCTTAACCACTCGGTCATCCTGGTCCAGTGAAAGCTTTCCTTTACTGCAACAGACCCTCAAATTTGAAATTACTGCTCTACACTTCCAAATGCTTAAACACCTAAATTTAATTACCAGGAGTGGGGTTTGAACCCACGAGGACATTTGTCCATTGGATCTTAAAGTCCAACTCCTTAACCTGGTTGGGAAAAGACTTTTTGTTTACTGCAACAGTAAAAAAATATTGAAAGCCTAATTTTAATTACCAGGAGCGGTGTTTAAACCCACAAGGACATTTGTCCATTGGATCTTAACTCCAAGGCCATCCTGGTCCAGTGGAAACTTTCCTTTACAGCAACAGACCCTCAAATTTGGAATTACTGCTCTACACTTCCAAATGCTTAATTTGTGCTTAAACACCTAATTGAAAAACTAATTTTAATTACCAGGAGTGGGGTTTGAACCCACAAGGACATTTGTCCATTGGATCTTAAGTCCAATGCCTTAAACACTCCGCCATAGGACAAGATTTTTTTTATTATCTGCAACAGACCATCAAATTTGGAACTACCGTTCTACACTGTAATTTCTAATGCTTAATTACCTTATTGAAAACCTTTTTTTAATTACCAGGAGTGGGGTTTGAACCCACGAGGACATTTGTCCATTGGATCTTAAGTCCAACGCCTTAACCACTCGGCCACCCTGGTCCAGTAAAAACTTTCCTTGTGCTTAAACACCTAATTGAAAACCTTATTTTAATTACCAGGAGTAGGGTTGGAGCCCACAAGGACATTTGTTCATTGTACCTTAAGCCCAACACCTTTTTCCTGGTTTGGAGAGGACTTTTTTTTAAAGCAACAGACCCAAATATTTGATATTAACACTCTAAGCTGTCATTTTCAAATGCTTGATTTGTGCTTAAAAATCTAATTGAAAACCTAATTTTAATTACAAGGAATGGGGCTTGAACTCACAAGAACATTTGTCCATTGGATCTTAAGTCCAACGCTTTACCCTGGTTGGGACAATATTTTTTTTTTTACTATGACAGCAAAAAAAATATGGAAAACCTAATTTTAATTACCATGAGTGGTGCTTGAACCCACAAGGACATTTGTCCATTGGATCTTAAGCCCAAGCCTTAACAACTTGGCCGTTCTGGTGGAAACTTTCCTTTACAGCAACAGACCCTCCTTAGGACAAGACTTTTTTATTATCTGCAACAGACCATCACATTTGGAATTACTGTTCTACACTGTAATTTCTAACGCTTAATCACCTAATTGAAAACCTTATTTTAATTACCAGGAGTGGGGTTTGAACCGAGGACATTTGTCCATTGGATCTTAAGTCCAACGGCTTAACCACTCGGCCATCCTGGTTGGGTGCAACCTTTCTTTTCTTGCAACAGACCCTCAAATTTGGAATTACTGCTCTACAATGTTATTTCAAATGCTTAATTTGTGTTTAAACACCTAATTGAAAAACTAATTTTAATTACCAGGAATGGGGTTTGAACCCACAAGGACATTTGTCCATTGGATATTAAGTCCAATGCCTTAAACACTCTGCCATAATGGTGGGGTAAAGACATCTCTTTACTGCATTTTACTGCAACAGAACCTCACATTTGAATTTACCCCTAATGTAATTTCAAATGCTTAATTTGTCCTTAAAAATCAAATTGAAAACCTCCTTTTTTTACCAGGACTGGAATTTGAACCCACAAGAGTATTTGTCCATCGGATCTTAAAGTCCAACTCCTTACCCTGGTTAGGACAAGACTTTTTTATTATCTGCAACAGACCATCAAATTTGGAATTACTGTTCTACACTGTAATTTCTAATGCTTAATTACCTAATTGAAAACATTATTTTAATTACCAGGAGTGGGGTTTGAACCCACAAGGACATTTGTCCATTGGATCTTAAAGTCCAACTCCTTACCCTGTTTGGGACAAGACTTTTTTTTTCTGCAACAGACCTTCACATTTGAACTTACCGCTCAATACTGTAATTTCAAACGCTCAATTTGTGATTAAAAATCTAACTGAAAAAAACATTTTTATTACAAGAAGTGGGTTTTGAACGCACAAGTACATTTGTCCATTGGATCTTAAGTCCAATGCTTTACCCTGGTTGGGACAAGACTTTTTGTTTACTGCAACAGTAAAAAAAATATGGAAAACCTAATTTTAATTACCAGGAGTGGGGTTTGGACCCACAAGGACATTTGTCCATTGAATCTTAAGTCTAACGCCTTAACCACTCGGCAATCCTGGTCCGGTGGAAACTTTCCTTTACAGCAACAAACCTTCAAAATTGGAATTACTGCTCTACACTTCCAAATGCTTAAACACCTAATAGAAAACCTAATTTTAATTACCGGGAGTGGGGTTTGAACCCACAAGAACATTTGGTCAGATGCAGACATTCCTATACTGCAAATTTAGAATTACTGCTATACACTGTAATTTCTAATGCTTAATTTGTGCTTAAACACCTAATTGAAAACCTTATTTTATTTACTAGGAGTGGGGTTGGAGCCCACAAGGACATTTGTTCATTGTATCTTAAGCCCTACACCTTTTTCCTGGTTTGGAGAGGACTTTTTTTAAAGCAACAGACCCAAATATTTGATATTAGCACTCTAAGCTGTCATTTTCAAATGCTTGATTTGTGCTTAAAAATCTAATTGAAAACCTAATTTTAATTACAAGGAATGGGGCATGAACGCACAAGAACATTTGTCCATTGGATCTTAAGTCCAACGCCTTAACCACTCAGCCATCCTGGTCAGGTGCAACCTTTCCTTTACTGCAACAGACCCTCAAATTTGGAATTATTGTTCTACACTGTAATTTCTAATGCTTAATTACCTAATTGAAAACCTTATTTTAATTACCAGGAGTGGGGCTTGAACCCACAAGGATATTTGTCCATTGGATCTTAAAGTCCAACTCCTTACCCTGGTTGGGACAAGACTTTTTTTCTGCAGCAGACCTTCACATTTGAACTTACCGCTCAATACTGTAATTTCAAATGCTCAATTTGTGATTAAAAATCTATCTGAAAAACTCATTTTTATTACCAGAAGTGGGTTTTGAACGCACAAGTACATTTGTCCATTGGATCTTAAGTCCAATGATTTACCCTGGTTGGGACAAGAATTTTTGTTTACTGCAACAGTAAAAAAAATATGGAAAACATAATTTTAATTACCAGGAGTGGGGCTTGAACCCACGAGAACATTTGTTCATTGGATTTTAATTCCAATGCCTTAAACACTCTGTCATACTGGTGGGGCAAAAACATCTCTTTACTGCATTTTACTGCAACAGAACCTCACATTTGAATTTACCCCTAATGTAATTTCAAATGCTTAATTTGTGCTTAAAAATCAAATTCAAAACTTCCTTTTTATACCAGGACTGGAATTTGAACCCACAAGAGTATTTGTCTATCGAATCTTAAAGTCCAACTCCTTACCCTTTTTGGGACAAGACTTTTTTATTATCTGCAACAGACCATCAAATTTGGAATTACTGTTCTACACTGTAATTTCTAATGCTTAATTTGTTCTTACTCACCTAATTGAAAACCTTATTTTAATTACCAGGAGTGGGGTTTGAACCCACAAGGACATTTGTCCATTGGATCTTAAAGTCCAACTCCTTACCCTGGTTGGGACAAGACTTTTTTTTTTTCTGCAACAGACCTTCACATTTGAACTTACCGCTCTATACTGTAATTTCAAATGCTCATTTTATGCTTAAAAATCTAATTGAAAAATTAATTTTTATTACCAGAAGTAGGATTTGAACCCATGAGGACATTTGTCCATTGTATCTTAAGGCCTACACCTTTTTCCTGGTTTGGACAGGACTTTTTTTATAGCAACAGACCCACACATTTGATATTAACACACTAAGCTGTCATTTCAAATGCTTAATTTGTGCTTAAACACCTAATTGAAAACCTAATTTTAATTACCAGGAGTGGGGCTTGAACCCATAGGAACATTTGTCCATCGGATCTTAAAGTCCAACTCCTTACCCTGGTTGGGACAAGACTTTTTTATTATCTGCAACAGACCCTCAAATCTGGAATTACTGCTCTACATTGTAATTTCAAATGCTTAATTTGTGCTTAAACATCAAATTGAAAACCTCATTTTTCTACCAGGAGTGGGATTTGATCCCATGAGGACATTTGTCCATTGTATCTTAAGCCCTACACCTTTTTACTGGTTTGGACAGGACTTTTTTTTACAGCAACAGACCCACACATTTGATATTAACACTCTAAGCTGTCATTTCAAATGCTTGATTTGTGCTTAAAAATCTAATTGAAAACCTAATTTTAATTACCAGGAGTGGGGCTTGAATGCACAAGAACATTTGTCCATTGGATCTTAAGTCCAACGCTTTAACCTGGTTGGGACAAGACTTTTTTTTTTACTGCGACAGTAAAAAAAAATTCAGAAAGCCTAATTTTAATTAACTGGAGTGGTGTTTGAACCCACGAGAACATTTGTCTATTGGATCTTAAGTCCAACGCCTTAACCACTCGGCCATTCTGGTCATGTGCAGACTTTCTTTTACTGCAACAGACCCTCAAATTTGGAATTACTGCTCTACAGTACCAAATGCTTAAACGCCTAATTTTAATTACCAGGAGTGTGGTTTGAACCCACGAGGACATTTGTCCATTGGATCTTAAGTCCAACACCTTAACCACTCGGCCATCCTGATCGGGTACAGCCTTTCCTTTACTGCAACAGACTCTACATTTCCAAATGCTTAAACAACTAATTTGAATTACCAGGAGTGGAGTTTGAACCCACGAGGACATTTGTCCATTGGATCTTAAATCCAACGCCTTAACCACTCTGCCATCCTGGTCGGGTGCATCCTTTCCTTTACTGCAACAGACCCTCAAATTTGGAATTACTGTTCTACACTGTAATTTCTAATGCTTAATTACCTAATTGAAAACATTATTTTAATTACCAGGAGTGGGGCTTGAACCCACAAGGATATTTGTCCATTGGATCTTAAAGTCCAACTCCTTACCCTGGTTGGGACAAGACTTTTTTTCTGCAGCAGACCTTCACATTTGAACTTACCGCTCAATACTGTAATTTCAAATGCTCAATTTGTGATTAAAAATCTATCTGAAAAACTCAAATGCTTGATTTGTGCTTAAAAATCTAATTGAAAACCTAATTTTAATTACCAGGAGTGGGGCTTGAATGCACAAGAACATTTGTCCATTGGATCTTAAGTCCAACGCTTTAACCTGGTTGGGACAAGACTTTTTTTTTTACTGCGACAGTAAAAAAAAATTCAGAAAGCCTAATTTTAACTAACTGGAGTGGTGTTTGAATCCACGAGAACATTTGTCCATTGGATCTTAAGTCCAATGCCTTAACCACTCGGCCATTCTGGTCAGGTGCAGATTTTCTTTTACTGCAACAGACCCTCAAATTTGGAATTACTGCTCTACACTGTAATTTCTAATGCTTAATTACCTAATTGAAAACCTTATTTTAATTACCAGGAGTGGGGCTTGAACCCACAAGGATATTTGTCCATTGGATCTTAAAGTCCAACTCCTTACCCTGGTTGGGACAAGACTTTTTTTCTGCAGCAGACCTTCACATTTGAACTTACCGCTCAATACTGTAATTTCAAATGCTCAATTTGTGATTAAAAATCTATCTGAAAAACTCATTTTTATTACCAGAAGTGGGTTTTGAATGCACAAGTACATTTGTCCATTGGATCTTAAGTCCAATGATTTACCCTGGTTGGGACAAGAATTTTTGTTTACTGCAACAGTAAAAAAAATATGGAAAACATAATTTTAATTACCAGGAGTGGGCCTTGAACCCACAAAGACATTTGTCCATTGGATTTTAAGTCCAATGCCTTAAACACTCTGCCATCCTGGTAGGGTAAAGACATCTCTTTACTTCATTTTACCTCACATTTGAATTTACCCCTAATGTAATTTCAAATGCTTAATTTGTGTTTAAAAATCAAATTGAAAACCTCCTTTTTTGTTACCAGGACTGGAATTTGAACCCACAAGAGTATTTGTCCATGGGATCTTAAAGTACAACTCCTTACCCTGGTTAGGACAAGACTTTTTTATTATCTGCAATAGACCATCAAACTAGGAATTACTGTTCTATACTGTAATTTCTAATGCTTAATTACATAATTGAAAACCTTCTTTTAATTACCAGGAGTGGGGTTTGAACCCACGAGGACATTTGGCTATTGGATCTTAAGTCCAACGCCTTAACCACTCGGCCATCCTGGTCCGGTGGAAACTTTTCTTTACAGCAACAGACCTTCAAAATTGGAATTACTGCTCTACACTTCCAAATGCTTAATTTGTGCTTAAACACCTAATTGAAAACCTAATTTTAATTACCAGGAGTGGGGTTTCAACCCACAAGGACATTTGTCCATAGGATCTTAAAGTCCAACGCTTTACCCTGGTTGGGACAAGACTTTTTTTTTACTGCAACAGACCTTCACATTTGAACTTACCGCTCAATACTGTAATTTCAAATGCTCAATTTGTGATTGAAAATCTAATTGAAAAACTTATTTTTATTACCAGGAGTGGGTTTTGAATCCATGAGAACATTTGTCCATTGTATCTTAAGCCCTACACCTTTTCCTGGTTTGGAGAGGACTTTTTTTACAGCCACAGACCCAAGCATTTGATATTAACACTCTAAGCTCTCATTTCAAATGCTTGATTTGTGCTTAAAAATCTAATTGAAAACCTAATTTTAATTACCAGGAGTGGGGCTTGAGCGCACAAGAACATTTGTCCATTGGATCTTAAGTCCAATGCTTTACCCTGGTTGGGACAAGACTTTTTGTTTACTGCAACAGTAAAAAAATATTGAAAGCCTAATTTTAATTACCAGGAGTGGTGTTTGAACCCACAAAGACATTTGTCCGTTGGATCTTAAGTCCAACACCTGAACCACTCGGCCATCCTGGTCAGGTGCAGGGGTTCCTTTACTGCAACAGACCCTCAAATTTGGAATTACTGCTCTACGCTTCCAAATGCTTAATTTGTGCTTAAACACCTAATTGAAAACCTAATTTTAATTACCAGGATTGGGGTTTGAACCCACAAGGACATTTGTCCATTGGATCTTAAAGTCCAACGCTTTACCCTGGTTGGGACAAGACTTTTTTTTCTGCGACAGTACAAAAAAATGGAAAGCCTAATTTTAACAACCAGGAGTGGTGTTTGAACCCACAAGAACATTTGTCCATTGGATTTTAATTCCAATGCCTTAAACACTCTGCCATACTGGTGGGGAAAAAACATCTCTTTACTGCATTTTACTGCAACAGAAACTCACATTTGAATTTACCCCTAATGTAATTTCAAGTGCTTAATTTGTGATTAAAAATCAAATTCAAAACTTCCTTTTTATACCAGGACTGGAATTTAAACCCACAAGAGTATTTGTCTATCGAATCTTAAAGTCCAACTCCTTACCCTTTTTGGGACAAGACTTTTTTATTATCTGCAACAGACCATCAAATTTGGAATTACTGTTCTACACTGTAATTTCTAATGCTTAATTACCTAATTGAAAACCTTATTTTAATTACCAGGAGTGGGGTTTGAACCCACAAGGACATTTGTCCATTGGATCTTAAAGTCCAACTCCTTACCCTGTTTGGGACAAGACTTTTTTTTTCTGCAACAGACCTTCACATTTGAACTTACCGCTCAATACTGTAATTTCAAACGCTCAATTTGTGATTAAAAATCTAACTGAAAAAAACATTTTTATTACAAGAAGTGGGTTTTGAACGCACAAGTACATTTGTCCATTGGATCTTAAGTCCAATGCTTTACCCTGGTTGGGACAAGACTTTTTGTTTACTGCAACAGTAAAAAAAATATGGAAAACCTAATTTTAATTACCAGGAGTGGGGTTTGGACCCACAAGGACATTTGTCCATTGAATCTTAAGTCTAACGCCTTAACCACTCAGCAATCCTGGTCCGGTGGAAACTTTCCTTTACAGCAACAAACCTTCAAAATTGGAATTACTGCTCTACACTTCCAAATGCTTAAACACCTAATAGAAAACCTAATTTTAATTACCGGGAGTGGGGTTTGAACCCACAAGAACATTTGGTCAGATGCAGACATTCCTATACTGCAAATTTAGAATTACTGCTATACACTGTAATTTCTAATGCTTAATTTGTGCTTAAACACCTAATTGAAAAACTTATTTTATTTACTAGGAGTGGGGTTGGAGCCCACAAGGACATTTGTTCATTGTATCTTAAGCCCTACACCTTTTTCCTGGTTTGGAGAGGACTTTTTTTAAAGCAACAGACCCAAATATTTGATATTAGCACTCTAAGCTGTCATTTTCAAATGCTTGATTTGTGCTTAAAAATCTAATTGAAAACCTAATTTTAATTACAAGGAATGGGGCATGAACGCACAAGAACATTTGTCCATTGGATCTTAAGTCCAACGCCTTAACCACTCAGCCATCCTGGTCAGGTGCAACCTTTCCTTTACTGCAACAGACCATCATGTTTGGAATTCCTGCTCTACACTTCCAAGTGCTTAAACACCTAATTTTAATTACCAGGAGTGGGGTTTGAACCCACGAGGACATTTGTCCATTGGATCTTAAGTCCAACGCCTTAACCACTCGGCCATCCTGATCGGGTACAGCCTTTCCTTTACTGCAACAGACACTCAAATTTGGAATTACTGCTCTACACTTCCAAATGCTTAAACAACTAATTTGAATTACCAGGAGTGGAGTTTGAACCCACGAGGACATTTATCCATTGGATCTTAAATCCAACACCTTAACCACTCTGCCATCCTGGTCGGGTGCATCCTTTACTTTTCTGCAACAGACCCTCAAATTTGGAATTATTGTTCTACACTGTAATTTCTAATGCTTAATTACCTAATTGAAAACCTTATTTTAATTACCAGGAGTGGGGCTTGAACCCACAAGGATATTTGTCCATTGGATCTTAAAGTCCAACTCCTTACCCTGGTTGGGACAAGACTTTTTTTCTTCAGCAGACCTTCACATTTGAACTTACCGCTCAATACTGTAATTTCAAATGCTCAATTTGTGATTAAAAATCTATCTGAAAAACTCATTTTTATTACCAGAAGTGGGTTTTGAACGCACAAGTACATTTGTCCATTGGATCTTAAGTCCAATGATTTACCCTGGTTGGGACAAGAATTTTTGTTTACTGCAACAGTAAAAAAAATATGGAAAACATAATTTTAATTACCAGGAGTGGGGCTTGAACCCACGAGAACATTTGTCCATTGGATCTTAAAGTCCAACGCTTTACCCTGGTTGGGACAAGACTTTTTTTTCTGCGACAGTACAAAAAAATGGAAAGCCTAATTTTAACAACCAGGAGTGGTGTTTGAACCCACAAGAACATTTGTCCATTGGATTTTAATTCCAATGCCTTAAACACTCTGCCATACTGGTGGGGCGAAAACATCTCTTTACTGCATTTTACTGCAACAGAACCTCACATTTGAATTTATCCCTAATGTAATTTCAAGTGCTTAATTTGTGCTTAAAAATCAAATTCAAAACTTCCTTTTTATACCAGGACTGGAATTTGAACCCACAAGAGTATTTGTCTATCGAATCTTAAAGTCCAACTCCTTACCCTTTTTGGGACAAGACTTTTTTATTATCTGCAACAGACCATCAAATTTGGAATTACTGTTCTACACTGTAATTTCTAATGCTTAATTTGTGCTTACTCACCTAATAGAAAACCTTATTTTAATTACCAGGAGTGGGGTTTGAACCCACAAGGACATTTGTCCATTGGATCTTAAAGTCCAACAGACCTTCACATTTGAACTTACCGCTCTATACTGTAATTTCAAATGCTCATTTTATGCTTAAAAATCTAATTGAAAAATTAATTTTTATTACCAGAAGTAGGATTTGAACCCATGAGGACATTTGTCCATTGTATCTTAAGGCCTACACCTTTTTCCTGGTTTGGACAGGACTTTTTTTATAGCAACAGACCCACACATTTGATATTAACACACTAAGCTGTCATTTCAAATGCTTAATTTGTGCTTAAACACCTAATTGAAAACCTAATTTTAATTACCAGGAGTGGGGCTTGAACCCATAGGAACATTTGTCCATCGGATCTTAAAGTCCAACTCCTTACCCTGGTTGGGACAAGACTTTTTTATTATCTGCAACAGACCCTCAAATCTGGAATTACTGCTCTACATTGTAATTTCAAATGCTTAATTTGTGCTTAAACATCAAATTGAAAACCTCGTTTTTCTACCAGGAGTGGGATTTGATCCCATGAGGACATTTGTCCATTGTATCTTAAGCCCTACACCTTTTTACTGGTTTGGACAGGACTTTTTTTTACAGCAACAGACCCACACATTTGATATTAACACTCTAAGCTGTCATTTCAAATGCTTGATTTGTGCTTAAAAATCTAATTGAAAACCTAATTTTAATTACCAGGAGTGGGGCTTGAATGCACAAGAACATTTGTCCATTGGATCTTAAGTCCAACGCTTTAACCTGGTTGGGACAAGACTTTTTTTTTTACTGCGACAGTAAAAAAAAATTCAGAAAGCCTAATTTTAATTAACTGGAGTGGTGTTTGAACCCACGAGAACATTTGTCCATTGGATCTTAAGTCCAACGCCTTAACCACTCGGCCATTCTGGTCATGTGCAGACTTTCTTTTACTGCAACAGACCCTCAAATTTGGAATTACTGCTCTACAGTACCAAATGCTTAAACGCCTAATTTTAATTACCAGGAGTGTGGTTTGAACCCACGAGGACATTTGTCCATTGGATCTTAAGTCCAACACCTTAACCACTCGGCCATCCTGATCGGGTACAGCCTTTCCTTTACTGCAACAGACTCTACATTTCCAAATGCTTAAACAACTAATTTGAATTACCAGGAGTGGAGTTTGAACCCACGAGGACATTTGTCCATTGGATCTTAAATCCAACGCCTTAACCACTCTGCCATCCTGGTCGGGTGCATCCTTTCCTTTACTGCAACAGACCCTCAAATTTGGAATTACTGTTCTACACTGTAATTTCTAATGCTTAATTACCTAATTGAAAACATTATTTTAATTACCAGGAGTGGGGCTTGAACCCACAAGGATATTTGTCCATTGGATCTTAAAGTCCAACTCCTTACCCTGGTTGGGACAAGACTTTTTTTCTGCAGCAGACCTTCACATTTGAACTTACCGCTCAATACTGTAATTTCAAATGCTCAATTTGTGATTAAAAATCTATCTGAAAAACTCAAATGCTTGATTTGTGCTTAAAAATCTAATTGAAAACCTAATTTTAATTACCAGGAGTGGGGCTTGAATGCACAAGAACATTTGTCCATTGGATCTTAAGTCCAACGCTTTAACCTGGTTGGGACAAGACTTTTTTTTTTACTGCGACAGTAAAAAAAAATTCAGAAAGCCTAATTTTAACTAACTGGAGTGGTGTTTGAATCCACGAGAACATTTGTCCATTGGATCTTAAGTCCAACGCCTTAACCACTCGGCCATTCTGGTCAGGTGCAGATTTTCTTTTACTGCAACAGACCCTCAAATTTGGAATTACTGCTCTACACTGTAATTTCTAATGCTTAATTACCTAATTGAAAACCTTATTTTAATTACCAGGAGTGGGGCTTGAACCCACAAGGATATTTGTCCATTGGATCTTAAAGTCCAACTCCTTACCCTGGTTGGGACAAGACTTTTTTTCTGCAGCAGACCTTCACATTTGAACTTACCGCTCAATACTGTAATTTCAAATGCTCAATTTGTGATTAAAAATCTATCTGAAAAACTCATTTTTATTACCAGAAGTGGGTTTTGAACGCACAAGTACATTTGTCCATTGGATCTTAAGTCCAATGATTTACCCTGGTTGGGACAAGAATTTTTGTTTACTGCAACAGTAAAAAAAATATGGAAAACATAATTTTAATTACCAGGAGTGGGCCTTGAACCCACAAAGACATTTGTCCATTGGATTTTAAGTCCAATGCCTTAAACACTCTGCCATCCTGGTAGGGTAAAGACATCTCTTTACTTCATTTTACCTCACATTTGAATTTACCCCTAATGTAATTTCAAATGCTTAATTTGTGTTTAAAAATCAAATTGAAAACCTCCTTTTTTGTTACCAGGACTGGAATTTGAACCCACAAGAGTATTTGTCCATGGGATCTTAAAGTACAACTCCTTACCCTGGTTAGGACAAGACTTTTTTATTATCTGCAATAGACCATCAAACTAGGAATTACTGTTCTATACTGTAATTTCTAATGCTTAATTACATAATTGAAAACCTTCTTTTAATTACCAGGAGTGGGGTTTGAACCCACGAGGACATTTGTCCATTGGATCTTAAGTCCAACGCCTTAACCACTCGGCCATCCTGGTCCGGTGGAAACTTTTCTTTACAGCAACAGACCTTCAAAATTGGAATTACTGCTCTACACTTCCAAATGCTTAATTTGTGCTTAAACACCTAATTGAAAACCTAATTTTAATTACCAGGAGTGGGGTTTCAACCCACAAGGACATTTGTCCATAGGATCTTAAAGTCCAACGCTTTACCCTGGTTGGGACAAGACTTTTTTTTTACTGCAACAGACCTTCACATTTGAACTTACCGCTCAATACTGTAATTTCAAATGCTCAATTTGTGATTGAAAATCTAATTGAAAAACTTATTTTTATTACCAGGAGTGGGTTTTGAATCCATGAGAACATTTGTCCATTGTATCTTAAGCCCTACACCTTTTCCTGGTTTGGAGAGGACTTTTTTTACAGCCACAGACCCAAGCATTTGATATTAACACTCTAAGCTCTCATTTCAAATGCTTGATTTGTGCTTAAAAATCTAATTGAAAACCTAATTTTAATTACCAGGAGTGGGGCTTGAGCGCACAAGAACATTTGTCCATTGGATCTTAAGTCCAATGCTTTACCCTGGTTGGGACAAGACTTTTTGTTTACTGCAACAGTAAAAAAATATTGAAAGCCTAATTTTAATTACCAGGAGTGGTGTTTGAACCCACAAGGACATTTGTCCGTTGGATCTTAAGTCCAACACCTGAACCACTCGGCCATCCTGGTCAGGTGCAGGGGTTCCTTTACTGCAACAGACCCTCAAATTTGGAATTACTGCTCTACGCTTCCAAATGCTTAATTTGTGCTTAAACACCTAATTGAAAACCTAATTTTAATTACCAGGATTGGGGTTTGAACCCACAAGGACATTTGTCCATTGGATCTTAAAGTCCAACGCTTTACCCTGGTTGGGACAAGACTTTTTTTTCTGCGACAGTACAAAAAAATGGAAAGCCTAATTTTAACAACCAGGAGTGGTGTTTGAACCCACAAGAACATTTGTCCATTGGATTTTAATTCCAATGCCTTAAACACTCTGCCATACTGGTGGGGAAAAAACATCTCTTTACTGCATTTTACTGCAACAGAAACTCACATTTGAATTTACCCCTAATGTAATTTCAAGTGCTTAATTTGTGATTAAAAATCAAATTCAAAACTTCCTTTTTATACCAGGACTGGAATTTAAACCCACAAGAGTATTTGTCTATCGAATCTTAAAGTCCAACTCCTTACCCTTTTTGGGACAAGACTTTTTTATTATCTGCAACAGACCATCAAATTTGGAATTACTGTTCTACACTGTAATTTCTAATGCTTAATTACCTAATTGAAAACCTTATTTTAATTACCAGGAGTGGGGTTTGAACCCACAAGGACATTTGTCCATTGGATCTTAAAGTCCAACTCCTTACCCTGTTTGGGACAAGACTTTTTTTTTCTGCAACAGACCTTCACATTTGAACTTACCGCTCAATACTGTAATTTCAAACGCTCAATTTGTGATTAAAAATCTAACTGAAAAAAACATTTTTATTACAAGAAGTGGGTTTTGAACGCACAAGTACATTTGTCCATTGGATCTTAAGTCCAATGCTTTACCCTGGTTGGGACAAGACTTTTTGTTTACTGCAACAGTAAAAAAAATATGGAAAACCTAATTTTAATTACCAGGAGTGGGGTTTGGACCCACAAGGACATTTGTCCATTGAATCTTAAGTCTAACGCCTTAACCACTCAGCAATCCTGGTCCGGTGGAAACTTTCCTTTACAGCAACAAACCTTCAAAATTGGAATTACTGCTCTACACTTCCAAATGCTTAAACACCTAATAGAAAACCTAATTTTAATTACCGGGAGTGGGGTTTGAACCCACAAGAACATTTGGTCAGATGCAGACATTCCTATACTGCAAATTTAGAATTACTGCTATACACTGTAATTTCTAATGCTTAATTTGTGCTTAAACACCTAATTGAAAAACTTATTTTATTTACTAGGAGTGGGGTTGGAGCCCACAAGGACATTTGTTCATTGTATCTTAAGCCCTACACCTTTTTCCTGGTTTGGAGAGGACTTTTTTTAAAGCAACAGACCCAAATATTTGATATTAGCACTCTAAGCTGTCATTTTCAAATGCTTGATTTGTGCTTAAAAATCTAACTGAAAACCTAATTTTAATTACAAGGAATGGGGCATGAACGCACAAGAACATTTGTCCATTGGATCTTAAGTCCAACGCCTTAACCACTCAGCCATCCTGGTCAGGTGCAACCTTTCCTTTACTGCAACAGACCATCATGTTTGGAATTCCTGCTCTACACTTCCAAGTGCTTAAACACCTAATTTGAATTACCAGGAGTGGGGTTTGAACCCACGAGGACATTTGTCCATTGGATCTTAAGTCCAACGCCTTAACCACTCGGCCATCCTGATCGGGTACAGCCTTTCCTTTACTGCAACAGACACTCAAATTTGGAATTACTGCTCTACACTTCCAAATGCTTAAACAACTAATTTGAATTACCAGGAGTGGAGTTTGAACCCACGAGGACATTTATCCATTGGATCTTAAATCCAACGCCTTAACCACTCTGCCATCCTGGTCGGGTGCATCCTTTACTTTTCTGCAACAGACCCTCAAATTTGGAATTATTGTTCTACACTGTAATTTCTAATGCTTAATTACCTAATTGAAAACCTTATTTTAATTACCAGGAGTGGGGCTTGAACCCACAAGGATATTTGTCCATTGGATCTTAAAGTCCAACTCCTTACCCTGGTTGGGACAAGACTTTTTTTCTTCAGCAGACCTTCACATTTGAACTTACCGCTCAATACTGTAATTTCAAATGCTCAATTTGTGATTAAAAATCTATCTGAAAAACTCATTTTTATTACCAGAAGTGGGTTTTGAACGCACAAGTACATTTGTCCATTGGATCTTAAGTCCAATGATTTACCCTGGTTGGGACAAGAATTTTTGTTTACTGCAACAGTAAAAAAAATATGGAAAACATAATTTTAATTACCAGGAGTGGGGCTTGAACCCACGAGAACATTTGTCCATTGGATCTTAAAGTCCAACGCTTTACCCTGGTTGGGACAAGACTTTTTTTTCTGCGACAGTACAAAAAAATGGAAAGCCTAATTTTAACAACCAGGAGTGGTGTTTGAACCCACAAGAACATTTGTCCATTGGATTTTAATTCCAATGCCTTAAACACTCTGCCATACTGGTGGGGCAAAAACATCTCTTTACTGCATTTTACTGCAACAGAACCTCACATTTGAATTTATCCCTAATGTAATTTCAAGTGCTTAATTTGTGCTTAAAAATCAAATTCAAAACTTCCTTTTTATACCAGGACTGGAATTTGAACCCACAAGAGTATTTGTCTATCGAATCTTAAAGTCCAACTCCTTACCCTTTTTGGGACAAGACTTTTTTATTATCTGCAACAGACCATCAAATTTGGAATTACTGTTCTACACTGTAATTTCTAATGCTTAATTTGTGCTTACTCACCTAATTGAAAACCTTATTTTAATTACCAGGAGTGGGGTTTGAACGCACAAGGACATTTGTCCATTGGATCTTAAAGTCCAACAGACCTTCACATTTGAACTTACCGCTCTATACTGTAATTTCAAATGCTCATTTTATGCTTAAAAATCTAATTGAAAAATTAATTTTTATTACCAGAAGTAGGATTTGAACCCATGAGGACATTTGTCCATTGTATCTTAAGGCCTACACCTTTTTCCTGGTTTGGACAGGACTTTTTTTATAGCAACAGACCCACACATTTGATATTAACACACTAAGCTGTCATTTCAAATGCTTAATTTGTGCTTAAACACCTAATTGAAAACCTAATTTTAATTACCAGGAGTGGGGCTTGAACCCATAGGAACATTTGTCCATCGGATCTTAAAGTCCAACTCCTTACCCTGGTTGGGACAAGACTTTTTTATTATCTGCAACAGACCCTCAAATCTGGAATTACTGCTCTACATTGTAATTTCAAATGCTTAATTTGTGCTTAAACATCAAATTGAAAACCTCGTTTTTCTACCAGGAGTGGGATTTGATCCCATGAGGACATTTGTCCATTGTATCTTAAGCCCTACACCTTTTTACTGGTTTGGACAGGACTTTTTTTTACAGCAACAGACCCACACATTTGATATTAACACTCTAAGCTGTCATTTCAAATGCTTGATTTGTGCTTAAAAATCTAATTGAAAACCTAATTTTAATTACCAGGAGTGGGGCTTGAATGCACAAGAACATTTGTCCATTGGATCTTAAGTCCAACGCTTTAACCTGGTTGGGACAAGACTTTTTTTTTTACTGCGACAGTAAAAAAAAATTAGAAAGCCTAATTTTAATTAACAGGAGTGGTGTTTGAACCCACGAAACCATTTGTCCATTGGATCTTAAGTCCAACGCCTTAACCACTCGGCAATTCTGGACAGGTGCAGAATTTCTTTTACTGCAACAGACCCTCAAATTTGGAATTACTGCTCTACAGTACCAAATGCTTAAACGCCTAATTTTAATTACCAGGAGTGGGGTTTGAACCCACGAGGACATTTGTCCATTGCAGCTTAAGTCCAACGCCTTAACCACTCGGCCATCCTAGTCGGGTGCAACCTCTCTTTTACTGCAACAGACCCTCAAATTTGGAATTACTGTTCTACACTGTAATTTCTAATGCTTAATTACCTAATTGAAAACCTTATTTTAATTACCAGGAGTGGGGTTTGAACCCACAAGGACATTTGTCCATTGGATCTTAAAGTCCAACGCTTTACCCTGGTTGGGACAAGACTTTTTTTTTACTGCGACAGTAAAAAAAAATGGAAAGCCTAATTTTAATTACCAGGAGTGGTGTTTGAACCCACAAGGACATTTGCCCATTGGATCTTAAAGTCCAACTCCTTACCCTGGTTGGGACAAGCCTTTTTTGTTATCTGCAACAGACCCTCAAATTTGGAATTACTGCTCTACACGAGGACATTTGTCCATTGGATCTTAAGTCCAACGCCTTAACCACTCGGCCACCCTGGTCCAGTAAAAACTTTCCTTTACAGCAACAGACCCTCAAATTTGGAATTACTGCTCTACACTTCCAAATGCTTAAACACCTAAAAACCTAGTTTTAACTACCGGGAGTGGGGTTTGAACCCTCGAGGACATTTGGTCAGATGCAGACATTCCTATACTGCAAATTTGGAATTACTGCTATACACTGTAATTTCTAATTCTTAATTTCTGCTTAAACACCTAATTGAAAACCTTATTTTAATTACCAGGAGTGGGGTTGGAGCCCACAAGAACATTTGTTCATTGTATCTTAAGCCCTACACCTTTTTCCTGGTTTGGAGAGGACTTTTTTTTAAAGCAACAGACCCAAATATTTGATATTAACACTCTAAGCTGTCATTTTCAAATGCTTGATTTGTGCTTAAAAATCTAATTGAAAACCTAATTTTAATTACAAGGAATGGGGCTTGAACTCACAAGAACATTTGTCCATTGGATCTTAAGTCCAACGCTTTACCCTGGTTGGGACAATATTTTTTTTTTTACTGTGACAGTAAAAAAAATATGGAAAACCTAATTTTAATTACCATGAGTGGTGCTTGAACCCACAAGGACATTTGTCCATTGGATCTTAAGCCCAAGCCTTAACTACTTGGCCATTCTGGTCTAGTGGAAACTTTCTTTTACAGCAACAGACCCTCCTTAGGACAAGACTTTTTTATTATCTGCAACAGACCATCACATTTGGAATTACTGTTCTACACTGTAATTTCTAACGTTTAATCACCTAATTGAAAACCTTATTTTAATTACCAGGAGTGGGGTTTGAACCCACGAGGACATTTGTCCATTGGATCTTAAGTCCAACGCCTTAACCACTCGGCCATCCTGGTTGGGTGCAATCTTTCTTTTCTTGCAACAGACCCTCAAATTTGGAATTACTGCTCTACAATGTTATTTCAAATGCTTAATTTGTGTTTAAACACCTAATTGAAAAACTAATTTTAATTACCAGGAAAGGGGTTTGAACCCACAAGTACATTTGTCCATTGGATATTAAGTCTAATGCCTTAAACACTCTGCCATAATGGTGGGGTAAAGACATCTCTTTACTGCATTTTACTGCAACAGAACCTCACATTTGAATTTACCCCTAATGTAATTTCAAATGCTTAATTTGTCCTTAAAAATCAAATTGAAAACCTCCTTTTTTTACCAGGACTGGAATTTGAACCCACAAGAGTATTTGTCCATCGGATCTTAAAGTCCAACTCCTTACCCTGGTTAGGACAAGACTTTTTTATTATCTGCAACAGACCATCAAATTTGGAATTACTGTTCTACACTGTAATTTCTAATGCTTAATTACCTAATTGAAAACCTTATTTTAATTACCAGGAGTGGGGTTTGAACCCACAAGGACATTTGTCCATTGGATCTTAAAGTCCAACTCCTTACCCTGTTTGGGACAAGACTTTTTTTTTCTGCAACAGACCTTCACATTTGAACTTACCGCTCAATACTGTAATTTCAAATGCTCAATTTGTGATTAAAAATCTAACTGAAAAACTCATTTTTATTACAAGAAGTGGGTTTTGAACGCACAAGTACATTTGTCCATTGGATCTTAAGTCCAATGCTTTACCCTGGTTGGGACAAGACTTTTTGTTTACTGCAACAGTAAAAAAAACATGGAAAACCTAATTTTAATTACCAGGAGTGGGGTTTGGACCCACAAGGACATTTGTCCATTGAATCTTAAGTCTAACGCCTTAACCACTCGGCAATCCTGTTTCGGTGGAAACTTTCCTTTACAGCAACAAACCTTCAAAATTGGAATTACTGCTCTACACTTCCAAATGCTTAAACACCTAATAGAAAACCTAATTTTAATTACCGGGAGTGGGGTTTGAACCCACAAGAACATTTGGTCAGATGCAGACATTCCTATACTGCAAATTTGGAATTACTGCTATACACTGTAATTTCTAATGCTTAATTTGTGCTTAAACACCTAATTGAAAACCTTATTTTATTTACTAGGAGTGGGGTTGGAGCCCACAAGGACATTTGTTCATTGTATCTTAAGCCCTACACCTTTTTCCTGGTTTGGAGAGGACTTTTTTTAAAGCAACAGACCCAAATATTTGATATTAGCACTCTAAGCTGTCATTTTCAAGTGCTTGATTTGTGCCTAAAAATCTAATTGAAAACCTAATTTTAATTACAAGGAATGGGGCATGAACGCACAAGAACATTTGTCCATTGGATCTTAAGTCCAACGCCTTAACCACTCAGCCATCCTGGTCAGGTGCAACCTTCCTTTACTGCAACAGACCCTCATATTTGGAATTCCTGCTCTACACTTCCAAGTGCTTAAACACCTAATTTGAATTACCAGGAGTGGGGTTTGAACCCGCAAGGACATTTGTCCATTGGATCTTAAGTCCAACACCTTAACCACTCGGCCATCCTGATCGTGTACTGCCTATCCTGGTCTGGTGGAAACTTTCCTTTACAGCAACAAACCCTCAAAATTGGAATTACTGCTCTACACTTCCAAATGCTTAATTTGTGCTTAAACACCTAATTGAAAACCTAATTTTAATTACCAGGAGAGGGGTTTGAACCCACAAGGACATTTGTCCATAGGATCTTAAAGTCCAACGCTTTACCCTGGTTGGGACACGACTTTTTTTTTACTGCAACAGACCTTCACATTTGAACTTACCGCTCAATACTGTAATTTCAAACGCTCAATTTGTGATTGAAAATCTAATTGAAAAACTTATTTTTATTACCATGAGTGGGTTTTGAACCCATGAGAACATTTGTCCATTGTATCTTAAGTCCTACACCTTTTTCCTGGTTTGGAGAGGGCTTTTTTTTACAGCCACAGACCCAAGCATTTGATATTAACACTCTAAGCTGTCATTTCAAATCCTTGATTTGTGCTTAAAAATCTAATTGAAAACCTAATTTTAATTACCAGGAGTGGGGCTTGAGCGCACAAGAACATTTGTCCATTGGATCTTAAGTCCAATGCTTTACCCTGTTTGGGACAAGACTTTTTGTTTACTGCAACAGTAAAAAATTATTGAAAGCCTAATTTTGATTACCAGGAGTGGTGTTTGAACCCACAAGGACATTTGTCCATTGGATCTTAAGTCGAACACCTGAACCACTCGGCCATCCTGGTCAGGTGCAGATGTTCCTTTACAGCAATAGACCCTCAAATTTGGAATTACTGCTCTACACTTCCAAATGCTTAAACACCTAATTTGAATTACCAGGAGTGGGGTTTGAACCCACGAGGACATTTGTCCATTGGATCTTAAGTCCAACGCCTTAACCACTCGGCCATCCTGATCGGATATAGCCTTTCCTTTACTGCAACAGACACTCAAATTTGGAATTACTGCTCTACACTTCCAAATGCTTGAACAACTAATTTGAATTACCAGGAGTGGAGTTTGAACCCACAAGGACATTTGTCCATTGGATCTTAAATCCAACGCCTTAACCACTCTGCCATCCTGGTCGGGTGCAACCTTTCCTTTACTGCAACAGACCCTCAAATTTGGAATTACTGTTCTACACTGTAATTTCTAATGCTTAATTACCTAATTGAAAACCTTATTTTAATTACCAGGAGTGGGGCTTGAACCCACAAGGATATTTGTCCATTGGATCTTAAAGTCCAACTCCTTACCCTGGTTGGGACAAGACTTTTTTTCTGCAGCAGACCTTCACATTTGAACTTACCGCTCAATACTGTAATTTCAAATGCTCAATTTGTGATTAAAAATCTATCTGAAAAACTCATTTTTATTACCAGAAGTGGGTTTTGAACGCACAAGTACATTTGGCCATTGGATCTTAAGTCCAATGATTTACCCTGGTTGGGACAAGAATTTTTGTTTACTGCAACAGTAAAAAAAATATGGAAAACATAATTTTAATTACCAGGAGTGGGGCTTGAACCCACAAAGACATTTGTCCATTTGATTTTAAGTCCAATGCCTTAAACACTCTGCCATCCTGGTAGGGTAAAGACATCTCTTTACTTCATTTTACCTCACATTTGAATTTACCCCTAATGTAATTTCAAATGCTTAATTTGTGTTTAAAAATCAAATTGAAAACCTCCTTTTTTGTTACCAGGACTGGAATTTGAACCCACAAGAGTATTTGTCCATGGGATCTTAAAGTACAACTCCTTACCCTGGTTAGGACAAGACTTTTTTATTATCTGCAATAGACCATCAAATTAGGAATTACTGTTCTATACTGTAATTTCTAATGCTTAATTACCTAATTGAAAACCTTATTTTAATTACCAGGAACGGGGTTTGAACCCACAAGGACTTTTGTCCATTGGATCTTAAGTCCAATGCCTTAAACACTCTGCCATACTGGTGGGGTAAAGACACCTCTTTACTGCATTTTACTGCAACAGAACCTCACATTTGAATTTACCCCTAATGTAATTTCAAATGCTTAATTTGTCCTTAAAAATCAAATTGAAAACCTCCTTTTTTTACCAGGACTGGAATTTGAACCCACAAGAGTATTTGTCCATCGGATCTTAAAGTCCAACTCGTTACCCTGGTTAGGACAAGACTTTTTTATTATCTGCACCAGACCATCAAATTTGGAGTTACTGTAATTTCTAATGCTTAATTACCTAATTGAAAACCTTATTTTAATTACCAGGAGTGGGGTTTGAACCCACGAGGACATTTGTCCATTGGATCTTAAGTCCAACGCCTTAACCACTCGGCCATCCTGGTCCGGTGGAAACTTTTCTTTACAGCAACAGACCTTCAAAATTGGAATTACTGCTCTACACTTCCAAATGCTTAATTTGTGCTTAAACACCTAATTGAAAACCTAATTTTAATTACCAGGAGTGGGGTTTCAACCCACAAGGACATTTGTCCATAGGATCTTAAAGTCCAACGCTTTACCCTGGTTGGGACAAGACTTTTTTTTTACTGCAACAGACCTTCACATTTGAACTTACCGCTCAATACTGTAATTTCTAATGCTTAATTACCTAATTGAAAACCTTATTTTAATTACCAGGAGTGGGGTTTGAACCCACAAGGACATTTGTCCATTGGATCTTAAAGTCCAACGCTTTACCCTGGTTGGGACAAGACTTTTTTTTTACTGCGACAGTAAAAAAAAAATGGAAAGCCTAATTTTAATTACCAGGAGTGGTGTTTGAACCCACAAGGACATTTGTCCATTGGATCTTAAAGTCCAACTCCTTACCCTGGTTGGGACAAGACTTTTTTGTTATCTGCAACAGACCCTCAAATTTGGAATTACTGCTCTACACGAGGACATTTGTCCATTGGATCTTAAGTCCAACGCCTTAACCACTCGGCCACCCTGGTCCAGTAAAAACTTTCCTTTACAGCAACAGACCCTCAAATTTGGAATTACTGCTCTACACTTCCAAATGCTTAAACACCTAAAAACCTAGTTTTAACTACCGGGAGTGGGGTTTGAACCCTCGAGGACATTTGGTCAGATGCAGACATTCCTATACTGCAAATTTGGAATTACTGCTATACACTGTAATTTCTAATGCTTAATTTGTGCTTAAACACCTAATTGAAAACCTTATTTTAATTACCAGGAGTGGGGTTGGAGCCCACAAGAACATTTGTTCATTGTATCTTAAGCCCCACACCTTTTTCCTGGTTTGGAGAGGACTTTTTTTTAAAGCAACAGACCCAAATATTTGATATTAACACTCTAAGCTGTCATTTTCAAATGCTTGATTTGTGCTTAAAAATCTAATTGAAAACCTAATTTTAATTACAAGGAATGGGGCTTGAACTCACAAGAACATTTGTCCATTGGATCTTAAGTCCAACGCTTTACCCTGGTTGGGACAATATTTTTTTTTTTACTGTGACAGTAAAAAAAAATATGGAAAACCTAATTTTAATTACCATGAGTGGTGCTTGAACCCACAAGGACATTTGTCCATTGGATCTTAAGCCCAAGCCTTAACTACTTGGCCATTCTGGTCTAGTGGAAACTTTCTTTTACAGCAACAGACCCTCCTTAGGACAAGACTTTTTTATTATCTGCAACAGACCATCACATTTGGAATTACTGTTCTACACTGTAATTTCTAACGCTTAATCACCTAATTGAAAACCTTATTTTAATTACCAGGAGTGGGGTTTGAACCCACGAGGACATTTGTCCATTGGATCTTAAGTCCAACGCCTTAACCACTCGGCCATCCTGGTTGGGTGCAATCTTTCTTTTCTTGCAACAGACCCTCAAATTTGGAATTACTGCTCTACAATGTTATTTCAAATGCTTAATTTGTGTTTAAACACCTAATTGAAAAACTAATTTTAATTACCAGGAATGGGGTTTGAACCCACAAGGACATTTGTCCATTGGATATTAAGTCTAATGCCTTAAACACTCTGCCATAATGGTGGGGTAAAGACATCTCTTTACTGCATTTTACTGCAACAGAGCTTAACATTTGAATTTACCCCTAATGTAATTTCAAATGCTTAATTTGTCCTTAAAAATCAAATTGAAAACCTCCTTTTTTTACCAGGACTGGAATTTGAACCCACAAGAGTATTTGTCCATGGGATCTTAAAGTCCAACTCCTTACCCTGGTTAGGACAAGACTTTTTTATTATCTGCAACAGACCATCAAATTTGGAATTACTGTTCTACACTGTAATTTCTAATGCTTAATTACCTAATTGAAAACCTTATTTTAATTACCAGGAGTGGGGTTTGAACCCACAAGGACATTTGTCCATTGGATCTTAAAGTCCAACTCCTTACCCTGTTTGGGACAAGACTTTTTTTTTCTGCAACAGACCTTCACATTTGAACTTACCGCTCAATACTGTAATTTCAAATGCTCAATTTGTGATTAAAAATCTAACTGAAAAACTCATTTTTATTACAAGAAGTGGGTTTTGAACGCACAAGTACATTTGTCCATTGGATCTTAAGTCCAATGCTTTACCCTGGTTGGGACAAGACTTTTTTTTTCTGCAACAGACCTTCACATTTGAACTTACCGCTCAATACTGTAATTTCAAATGCTCAATTTGTGATTGAAAATCTAATTGAAAAACTTATTTTTATTACCATGAGTGGGTTTTGAACCCATGAGAACATTTGTCCATTGTATCTTAAGCCCTACACCTTTTTCCTGGTTTGGAGAGGACTTTTTTTTCAGCCACAGACCCAAGCATTTGATATTAACACTCTAAGCTGTCATTTCAAATCCTTGATTTGTGCTTAAAAATCTAATTGAAAACCTAATTTTAATTACCAGGAGTGGGGCTTGAGCGCACAAGAACATTTGTCCATTGGATCTTAAGTCCAATGCTTTACCCTGGTTGGGACAAGACTTTTTGTTTACTGCAACAGTAAAAAAATATTGAAAGCCTAATTTTAATTACCAGGAGTGGTGTTTGAACCCACAAGGACATTTGTCCGTTGGATCTTAAGTCCAACACCTGAACCACTCGGCCATCCTGGTCAGGTGCAGGGGTTCCTTTACTGCAACAGACCCTCAAATTTGGAATTACTGCTCTACGCTTCCAAATGCTTAATTTGTGCTTAAACACCTAATTGAAAACCTAATTTTAATTACCAGGATTGGGGTTTGAACCCACAAGGACATTTGTTCATTGGATCTTAAAGTCCAACGCTTTACCCTGGTTGGGACAAGACTTTTTTTTTCTGCGACAGTACAAAAAAATGGAAAGCCTAATTTTAACAACCAGGAGTGGTGTTTGAACCCAAGAGAACATTTGTCCATTGGATTTTAATTCCAATGCCTTAAACACTCTGCCATACTGGTGGGGCAAAAACATCTCTTTACTGCATTTTACTGCAACAGAACCTCACATTTGAATTTACCCCTAATGTAATTTCAAATGCTTAATTTGTGCTTAAAAATCAAATTCAAAACTTCCTTTTTATACCAGGACTGGAATTTGAACCCACAAGAGTATTTGTCTATCGAATCTTAAAGTCCAACTCCTTACCCTTTTTGGGACAAGACTTTTTTATTATCTGCAACAGACCATCAAATTTGGAATTACTGTTCTACACTGTAATTTCTAATGCTTAATTTGTGCTTACTCACCTAATTGAAAACCTTATTTTAATTACCAGGAGTGGGGTTTGAACCCACAAGGACATTTGTCCATTGGATCTTAAAGTCCAACTCCTTACCCTGGTTGGGACAAGACTTTTTTTTTTTCTGCAACAGACCTTCACATTTGAACTTACCGCTCTATACTGTAATTTCAAATGCTCATTTTATGCTTAAAAATCTAATAGAAAAATTAATTTTTATTACCAGAAGTAGGATTTGAACCCATGAGGACATTTGTCCATTGTATCTTAAGGCCTACACCTTTTTCCTGGTTTGGACAGGACTTTTTTTATAGCAACAGACCCACACATTTGATATTAACACACTAAGCTGTCATTTCAAATGCTTAATTTGTGCTTAAACACCTAATTGAAAACCTAATTTTAATTACCAGGAGTGGGGCTTGAACCCATAGGAACATTTGTCCATCGGATCTTAAAGTCCAACTCCTTACCCTGGTTGGGACAAGACTTTTTTATTATCTGCAACAGACCCTCAAATCTGGAATTACTGCTCTACATTGTAATTTCAAATGCTTAATTTGTGCTTAAACATCAAATTGAAAACCTCATTTTTCTACCAGGAGTGGGATTTGATCCCATGAGGACATTTGTCCATTGTATCTTAAGCCCTACACCTTTTTACTGGTTTGGACAGGATTTTTTTTACAGCAACAGACCCACACATTTGATATTAACACTCTAAGCTGTCATTTCAAATGCTTGATTTGTGCTTAAAAATCTAATTGAAAACCTAATTTTAATTACCAGGAGTGGGGCTTGAATGCACAAGAACATTTGTCCATTGGATCTTAAGTCAAACGCTTTAACCTGGTTGGGACAAGACTTTTTTTTTTACTGCGACAGTAAAAAAAAAATTGGAAAGCCTTATTTTAATTAACAGGAGTGGTGTTTGAACCCACGAGGACATTCGTCCATTAGATCTTAAGTCCAACGCCTTAACCACTCGGCCATTCTGGTCAGGTGCAGATTTTCTTTTACTGCAACAGACCCTCAAATTTGGAATTACTGCTCTACAGTAATAAATGCTTAAACGCCTAATTTTAATTACCAGGAGTGGGGTTTGAACCCACGAGGACATTTGTCCATTGGATCTTAAGTCCAACGCCTTAACCACTCGGCCATCCTAGTCGGGTGCAACCTCTCTTTTACTGCAACAGACCCTCAAATTTGGAATTACTGTTCTACACTGTAATTTCTAATGCTTAATTACCTAATTGAAAACCTTATTTTAATTACCAGGAGTGGGGTTTGAACCCACAAGGACATTTGTCCATTGGATCTTAAAGTCCAACGCTTTACCCTGGTTGGGACAAGACTTTTTTTTACTGCGACAGTAAAAAAAAATGGAAAGCCTAATTTTAATTACCAGGAGTGGTGTTTGAACCCACAAGGACATTTGTCCATTGGATCTTAAAGTCCAACTCCTTACCCTGGTTGGGACAAGACTTTTTTGTTATCTGCAACAGACCCTCAAATTTGGAATTACTGCTCTATACGAGGACATTTGTCCATTGGATCTTAAGTCCAACGCCTTAACCACTCGGCCACCCTGGTCCAGTAAAAACTTTCCTTTACAGCAACAGACCCTCAAATTTGGAATTACTGCTCTACACTTCCAAATGCTTAAACAACTAATTTGAATTACCAGGAGTGGAGTTTGAACCCACAAGGACATTTGTCCATTGGATCTTAAATCCAACGCCTTAACCACTCTGCCATCCTGGTCGGGTGCAACCTTTCCTTTACTGCAACAGACCCTCAAATTTGGAATTACTGTTCTACACTGTAATTTCTAATGCTTAATTACCTAATTGAAAACCTTATTTTAATTACCAGGAGTGGGGCTTGAACCCACAAGGATATTTGTCCATTGGATCTTAAAGTCCAACTCCTTACCCTGGTTGGGACAAGACTTTTTTTCTGCAGCAGACCTTCACATTTGAACTTACCGCTCAATACTGTAATTTCAAATGCTCAATTTGTGATTAAAAATCTATCTGAAAAACTCGTTTTTATTACCAGAAGTGGGTTTTGAACGCACAATTACATTTGTCCATTGGATCTTAAGTCCAATGATTTACCCTGGTTGGGACAAGAATTTTTGTTTACTGCAGCAGTAAAAAAAATATGGAAAACATAATTTTAATTACCAGGAGTGGGGCTTGAACCCACAAAGACATTTGTCCATTGGATTTTAAGTCCAATGCCTTAAACACTCTGCCATCCTGGTAGGGTAAAGATATCTCTTTACTTCATTTTACCTCACATTTGAATTTACCCCTAATGTAATTTCAAATGCTTAATTTGTGTTTAAAAATCAAATTGAAAACCTCCTTTTTTGTTACCAGGACTGGAATTTGAACCCACAAGAGTATTTGTCCATGGGATCTTAAAGTCCAACTCGTTACCCTGGTTAGGACAAGACTTTTTTATTATCTGCAATAGACCATCAAATTAGGAATTACTGTTCTATACTGTAATTTTTAATGCTTAATTACCTAATTGAAAACCTTATTTTAATTACCAGGAACGGGGTTTGAACCCACAAGGACTTTTGTCCATTGGATCTTAAGTCCAACGCCTTAAACACTCTGCCATACTGGTGGGGTAAAGACACCTCTTTACTGCATTTTACTGCAACAGAACCTCACATTTGAATTTACCCCTAATGTAATTTCAAATGCTTAATTTGTCCTTAAAAATCAAATTGAAAACCTCCTTTTTTTACCAGGACTGGAATTTGAACCCACAAGAGTATTTGTCCATCGGATCTTAAAGTCCAACTCGTTACCCTGGTTAGGACAAGACTTTTTTATTATCTGCACCAGACCATCAAATTTGGAGTTACTGTAATTTCTAATGCTTAATTACCTAATTGAAAACCTTCTTTTAATTACCAGGAGTGGGGTTTGAACTCACGAGGACATTTGTCCATTGGATCTTAAGTCCAACGCCTTAACCACTCAGCCATCCTGGTCCGGTGGAAACTTTCCTTTACAGCAACAGACCTTCAAAATTGGAATTACTGCTCTACACTTCCAAATGCTTAATTTGTGCTTAAACACCTAATTGAAAACCTAATTTTAATTACCAGGATTGGGGTTTGAACCCACAAGGACATTTGTTCATTGGATCTTAAAGTCCAACGCTTTACCCTGGTTGGGACAAGACTTTTTTTTTCTGCGACAGTACAAAAAAATGGAAAGCCTAATTTTAACAACCAGGAGTGGTGTTTGAACCCAAGAGAACATTTGTCCATTGGATTTTAATTCCAATGCCTTAAACACTCTGCCATACTGGTGGGGCAAAAACATCTCTTTACTGCATTTTACTGCAACAGAACCTCACATTTGAATTTACCCCTAATGTAATTTCAAATGCTTAATTTGTGCTTAAAAATCAAATTCAAAACTTCCTTTTTATACCAGGACTGGAATTTGAACCCACAAGAGTATTTGTCTATCGAATCTTAAAGTCCAACTCCTTACCCTTTTTGGGACAAGACTTTTTTATTATCTGCAACAGACCATCAAATTTGGAATTACTGTTCTACACTGTAATTTCTAATGCTTAATTTGTGCTTACTCACCTAATTGAAAACCTTATTTTAATTACCAGGAGTGGGGTTTGAACCCACAAGGACATTTGTCCATTGGATCTTAAAGTCCAACTCCTTACCCTGGTTGGGACAAGACTTTTTTTTTTTCTGTAACAGACCTTCACATTTGAACTTACCGCTCTATACTGTAATTTCAAATGCTCATTTTATGCTTAAAAATCTAATTGAAAAATTAATTTTTATTACCAGAAGTAGGATTTGAACCCATGAGGACATTTGTCCATTGTATCTTAAGGCCTACACCTTTTTCCTGGTTTGGACAGGACTTTTTTTATAGCAACAGACCCACACATTTGATATTAACACACTAAGCTGTCATTTCAAATGCTTAATTTGTGCTTAAACACCTAATTGAAAACCTAATTTTAATTACCAGGAGTGGGGCTTGAACCCATAGGAACATTTGTCCATCGGATCTTAAAGTCCAACTCCTTACCCTGGTTGGGACAAGACTTTTTTATTATCTGCAACAGACCCTCAAATCTGGAATTACTGCTCTACATTGTCCGACAGTAAAAAAAAATGGAAAGCCTAATTTTAATTACCAGGAGTGGTGTTTGAACCCACAAGGACATTTGTCCATTGGATCTTAAAGTCCAACTCCTTACCCTGGTTGGGACAAGACTTTTTTGTTATCTGCAACAGACCCTCAAATTTGGAATTACTGCTCTATACGAGGACATTTGTCCATTGGATCTTAAGTCCAACGCCTTAACCACTCGGCCACCCTGGTCCAGTAAAAACTTTCCTTTACTTCAACAGACCCTCAAATTTGGAATTACTGCTCTACACTTCCAAATGCTTAAACACCTAAAAACCTAATTTTAACTACCGGGAGTGGGGTTTGAACCCACAAGGACATTTGGTCAGATGCAGACATTCCTATACTGCAAATTTGGAATTACTGCTATACACTGTAATTTCTAATGCTTAATTTGTGCTTAAACACCTAATTGAAAACCTTATTTTAATTACCAGGAGTGGGGTTGGAGCCCACAAGGACATTTGTTCATTGTATCTTAAGCCCTACACCTTTTTCCTGGTTTGGAGAGGACTTTTTTTTAAAGCAACAGACCCAAATATTTGATATTAACACTCTAAGCTGTCATTTTCAAATGCTTGATTTGTGCTTAAAAATCTAATTGAAAACCTAATTTTAATTACAAGGAATGGGGCTTGAACTCACAAGAACATTTGTCCATTGGATCTTAAGTCCAACGCTTTACCCTGGTTGGGACAATATTTTTTTTTTTACTGTGACAGTAAAAAAAATATGGAAAACCTAATTTTAATTACCATGAGTGGTGCTTGAACCCACAAGGACATTTGTCCATTGGATCTTAAGCCCAAGCCTTAACTACTTGGCCATTCTGGTCTAGTGGAAACTTTCCTTTACAGCAACAGACCCTCCTTAGGACAAGACTTTTTTATTATCTGCAACAGACCATCACATTTGGAATTACTGTTCTATACTGTAATTTCTAATGCTTAATCACCTAATTGAAAACCTTATTTTAATTACCAGGAGTGGGGTTTGAACCCACGAGGACATTTGTCCATTGGATCTTAAGTCCAACGCCTTAACCACTCGGCCATCCTGGTTGGGTGCAAAATTTCTTTTCTTGCAACAGACCCTCAAATTTTAAATTACTGCTCTACAATGTTATTTCAAATGCTTAATTTGTGTTTAAACACCTAATTGAAAAACTAATTTTAATTACCAGGAATGGGGTTTGAACCCACAAGGACATTTGTCCATTGGATATTAAGTCTAATGCCTTAAACACTCTGCCATAACGGTGGGGTAAAGATATCTCTTTACTGCATTTTACTGCAACAGAACCTCACATTTGAATTTACCCCTAATGTAATTTCAAATGCTTAATTTGCCCTTAAAAATCAAATTGAAAACCTCCTTTTTTTACCAGGACTGGAATTTGAACCCACAAGAGTATTTGTCCATCGGATCTTAAAGTCCAACTCCTTACCCTGGTTAGGACAAGACTTTTTTATTATCTGCAACAGACCATCAAATTTGGAATTACTGTTCTACACTGTAATTTCTAATGCTTAATTACCTAATTGAAAACCTTATTTTAATTACCAGGAGTGGGGTTTGAACCCACAAGTACATTTGTACATTGAATCTTAAAGTCCAACTCCTTACCCTGTTTGGGACAAGACTTTTTTTTTCTGCAACAGACCTTCACATTTGAACTTACCGCTCAATACTGTAATTTCAAATGCTCAATTTGTGATTAAAAATCTAACTGAAAAACTCATTTTTATTACAAGAAGTGGGTTTTGAACGCACAAGTACATTTGTCCATTGGATCTTAAGTCCAATGCTTTACCCTGGTTGGGACAAGACTTTTTGTTTACTGCAACAGTAAAAAAAATATGGAAAACCTAATTTTAATTACCAGGAGTGGGGTTTGGACCCACAAGGACATTTGTCCATTGAATCTTAAGTCTAACGCCCTAACCACTCGGCAATCCTGGTCCGGTGGAAACTTTCCTTTACAGCAACAAACCTTCAAAATTGGAATTACTGCTCTACACTTCCAAATGCTTAAACACCTAAAAACCTAATTTTAATTACCGGGAGTGGGGTTTGAACCCACAAGGACATTTGGTCAGATGCAGACATTCCTATACTGCAAATTTGGAATTACTGCTATACACTGTAATTTCTAATGCTTAATTTGTGCTTAAACACCTAATTGAAAACCTTATTTTATTTACTAGGAGTGGGGTTGGAGCCCACAAGGACATTTGTTCATTGTATCTTAAGCCCTACACCTTTTTCCTGGTTTGGAGAGGACTTTTTTTAAAGCAACAGACCCAAATATTTGATATTAGCACTCTAAGCTGTCATTTTCAAATGCTTGATTTGTGCTTAAAAATCTAATTGAAAACCTAATTTTAATTACAAGGAATGGGGCATGAACATTTGTCCATTGGATCTTAAGTCCAACGCCTCAACCACTCAGCCATCCTGGTCAGGTGCAACCTTTCCTTTACTGCAACAGACCCTCATATTTGGAATTCCTGCTCTACACTTCCAAGTGCTTAAACACCTAATTTGAATTACCAGGTTGCACCTAGTCAGGTGCAACCTTTCTTTTACTGCATTTTACTGCAACAGAACCTCACATTTGAACTTACCCCTAATGTAATTTCAAATGCTTTATTTGTGCTTAAAAATCAGATTGAAAACCTCCTTTTTTTTACCAGTATTTGTCCATCGGATCTTAAAGTCCAACTCCTTACCCTGGTTGGGACTTTTTTATTATCTGCAACAGACCATCAAATTTGGAATTACTGTTCTACACTGTAATTTCTAATGCTTAATTTGTGCTTAAACACCTAATTGAAAACCTAATTTTAATTACCAGGATTGGGGTTTGAACCCACAAGGACATTTGTCCATTGGATCTAAAAGTCCAACGCTTTACCCTGGTTGGGACAAGACTTTTTTGTTATCTGCAACAGACCCTCAAATTTGGAATTACTGCTCTACACTTCCAAATGCTTAAACGCCTAATTTTAATTACCAGGAGTGGGGTTTGAACCCACGAGGACATTTGTCCATTGGATCTTAAGTCCAACGCCTTAACCACTCGGCCATCCTGGTCGGGTACAACCTTTCTTTTACTGCAACAGACCCTCAAATTTGGAATTACTGTTCTACACTGTAATTTCTAATGCTTAATTACCTAATTGAAAACCTTATTTTAATTACCAGGAGTGGGGTTTGAACCCACAAGGACATTTGTCCATTGGATCTTAAAGTCCAACTCCTTACCCTGTTTGGGACAAGACTTTTTTTTTCTGCAACAGACCTTCACATTTGAACTTACCGCTCAATACTGTAATTTCAAATGCTCAATTTGTGATTAAAAATCTAACTGAAAAACTCATTTTTATTACAAGAAGTGGGTTTTGAACGCACAAGTACATTTGTCCATTGGATCTTAAGTCCAATGCTTTACCCTGGTTGGGACAAGACTTTTTGTTTACTGCAACAGTAAAAAAAATATGGAAAACCTAATTTTAATTACCAGGAGTGGGGTTTGGACCCACAAGGACATTTGTCCATTGAATCTTAAGTCTAACGCCTTAACCACTCGGCAATCCTGGTCCGGTGGAAACTTTCCTTTACAGCAACAAACCTTCAAAATTGGAATTACTGCTCTACACTTCCAAATGCTTAAACACCTAAAAACCTAATTTTAATTACCGGGAGTGGGGTTTGAACCCACAAGGACATTTGGTCAGATGCAGACATTCCTATACTGCAAATTTGGAATTACTGCTATACACTGTAATTTCTAATGCTTAATTTGTGCTTAAACACCTAATTGAAAACCTTATTTTATTTACTAGGAGTGGGGTTGGAGCCCACAAGGACATTTGTTCATTGTATCTTAAGCCCTACACCTTTTTCCTGGTTTGGAGAGGACTTTTTTTAAAGCAACAGACCCAAATATTTGATATTAGCACTCTAAGCTGTCATTTTCAAATGCTTGATTTGTGCTTAAAAATCTAATTGAAAACCTAATTTTAATTACAAGGAATGGGGCATGAACGCACAAGAACATTTGTCCATTGGATCTTAAGTCCAACGCCTCAACCACTCAGCCATCCTGGTCAGGTGCAACCTTTCCTTTACTGCAACAGACCCTCAAATTTGGAATTACTGTTCTACACTGTAATTTCTAATGCTTAATTACCTAATTGAAAACTTTATTTTAATTACCAGGAGTGGGGTTTGAACCCACAAGGACATTTGTCCATTGGATCTTAAAGTCCAACTCCTTACCCTGGTTGGGACAAGACTTTTTTTTTCTGCAACAGACCTTCACATTTGAACTTACCGCTCAATACTGTAATTTCAAATGCTCCATTTGTGATTAAAAATCTAACTGAAAAACTCATTTTTATTACCAGAAGTGGGTTTTGAACGCACAAGTACATTTGTCCATTGGATCTTAAGTCCAATGCTTTACCCTGGTTGGGACAAGAATTTTTTTTTTACTGCGACAGTAAAAAAAATTGGAAAGCCTAATTTTAATTAACAGGAGTGGTGTTTGAACCCACGAGGACATTTGTCCATTGGATCTTAAGTCTAATGCCTTAAACACTCAGCCATCCTGGTTGGGTAAAGACTTCTCTTTACTGCATTTTACTGCAATAGAACCTCACATTTGAACTTACCCATAATATAATTTCAAATGCTTAATAACCTCAGTTTAATTACCAGGAGTAGGGTTGGAACCCATAAGGACATTTGTTCATTGGATCTTAAGACCAATGCCTTCACCACTCAGCCATCCTGGTTGAGTAAAGATTTTTCTTTACTGCAACAGATCCTCACATTTGAAGTTACTACTCTCTACTGTAATTTCTAATGCTTAATTTGTTCTTAAACTTAAAACTGAAAACCAATTTTTTTAAGCAGGAGTGGAGTTTGAACCCACAAGAACATTTGTCCATTGGATCTTAAGTCCAACGCCTTACCCTGGTTGGGACAAGACTTTTTTTTTACAGCGACAGTAAAAAAAAATGGAAAGCCTAATTTTAATTACCAGGAGTGGGTGTTGAACCCACGAGGACATTTGTCCATTGGATCTTAAGTCCAACGCCTTAAAGGATTAGTTCACTTCAAAATGAAAATTTCCTGATATTTTACTCACCCCCATCTCATCCAAGATGTTCATGTCTTCCTTTCTTCAGTCGAAAAGAAAATACGTTTTTTGAGGAAAACATTCCAGGATTTTTCTCCACACCATCGACTTCCATGGCAACCAAAATGTTGAAGGTCCAAATCAATGCAGTTTCAAATGGCTTCGAAGGGCTTCAGAGGCTCTGCGCGATCCCAGACGAGGAATAGGGTCTTTTCTAGCGAAACGATGTCATTTTCAAAAAAAATTAAAAATGAATATACTTTTTAACCAAAATTGCTCATCTTGCGCTGCTCTGCGATGTGCCAAGGATTGCGTAATCACTTCGAAAAGGTCACACTAGACGTAGGCAGAAGTACCGCCCCCCGTTTACAAAGCGCACATGCGAAGACTAATACAAATGTCCTTTAGCAAAAAAAAGGTAAAACAACGATGTCGGACGATTTTGAAGTTGAATATGGAGTTTTTTTGGTAAAGGGCGTTTGTATTAGTCCTCGCACATTCGCTTGGGGTGGTACTTCCGCCTACGTCTAGTGTGACCTTTTCGATGTGATTGAGCAATCCTTGGCACGTCGCAGAGCAGCGCAAGATGAGCAATTTAGGTTAAAAAGTATATTCATTTTTAAAAAAATTTTTAAATGACAGATCGTTTCGCTAGATAAGACCTTATTCCTCGTCTGGGATCACGCAGAGCCTCTGAAGCCCTTCGAAGCCCTTTGAAACTGCATTGATTTGGACCAACAACTTCAACATTTCGGTTGCCATGGAAGTCAATGGTGTGGAGAAAAATCCTGGAATGTTTTCCTCAAAAAACGTAATTTCTTTTCGACTGAAGAAAGAAAGACATGAACATCTTGGATGAAATGGGGGTGAGTAAAATATCAGGAAATTTTCATTTTGAAGTGAACTAATCCTTTAACCATTTGGCCATCCTGGTTGGGTGAAAACTTTCCTTTACTGCAACAGACCTTCACATTTGAACTTACCGCTCTATACTGTAATTTCAAATGCTTATTTTGTGCTTAAAAATCTAATTGAACACCTCTTTTTAATTACCAGGAGAGTGATTTGAACCCACAAGGCCATTTTTCCATTGGATCTTAAGTTTTGTCTACTGGATCTTAAGTCCAACACCTTAACCACCCAGTCATTTTGGTTGAGACATGACATTTTTACTGCAACAGAACCTCACATTTGAAATTACCCCTAATGTAATTTCAAATGCTTAATTTGTGCTTAAACATTAAATTGAAAACCTTTTTTTTTTAACCAGGAGTAGAGTTTGAACCCACAAGAATACTTGTCCATTGGATCTTAAAGTCCAAATCCTTACCCTGGTTGGGACAAGACTTTTTTATTTTCTGTAACAGATTCTCAAATTTGAATTTACCGCTCTATACTGTAATTTCAAATGCTTAATTTGTGCTTAAAATCCTCAAATTAAAAAACTCATTTTAACTACCAGGAGTGGGATTTGAACCCATGAGGACATTTGTCCATTGTATCTTAAGTCCTACACCTTTTTCCTGGTTTGGACAGGACTTTATTTTACAGCAACAGACCCAAACATTTGATAATAACACTCTAAGGCTTATTTGGGACTTTATTTGGATCTTAAAGTCCAACGCCTAAACAATTTGGTCATCCTGGTTGAGGTAAGACTTTTTTTTTTATTGCAATAGACACTCACATTTGACCCTACTGCTCTACAATGTAATTTCAAATGATTAATTTGTCCTTAAACTTCAAATTGAACACCTCATTTTCAATTACCAGGAGTGGGATTTGAAACCACGAGGACATATGTCCACTGGATAGTAAGTCCTATACCTTTTCCTGGTTGGAACAAGACTTTTTTACTGCAACCGACCCTCACATTTGTAATGTAGTTATGTAAAGTTACAGGAAAGTTCTGTAAGTTGTAATTATAAATGCTTAATTTGTGCAAATCAAATTGAAAATGAATTTATTTTAAAAAATGATCATATTTTGTCTGCATTGTCACAAACACTTGGTTATCTTTGATCTTAGATTCATTTTTATGGAGTTTTTGTTTGTTATCTTCAATCACATGAGTTTCTTTGTCTTAGTTTCCCACCAGTCATGGACACTCATCTAATCATCACACCTGTTCGTTATCATCTCATTATCACTGTGTATTTAAGTTGCTCTGTTTCACCTAGTGGTGGTGAAATGAAGCCTCATGAAGCATTGAAGCTTTCAGCCAAATGGTTTACAAAAGGGTTCATTTCTCGAGGGCTTCATTTGCTCACAATACCACATGGTGGTCAAAGAAGTGTACAACAAACAGATACATTACAGATGACCTGATGTGATCTGTAATACACTGTATTTTGCGCCAGTTAAGGCTTAGATATAACGGTGAAGAAAAAAATCAGTTTCCACATAGAATAATCTATTTATATGAATATAATGTGTATTTTCTGGTGGTATATAATGATTGTATAACATAACTGTGTAATAAACATATTGTCTTGAAATGAATGGGGCTATAAAATGTGTTTAAATCAATTCTTTGGTCATAGGCAGTAGGGGCATTATCATTATTCTAAAACTGGAAATTGGCAGGGTTTAACTGGGCAGAGGGCAAGATGCGCACCGCTTCCTGAACCAGTCAGTCTGAAGTGAGGCTTTGGACGTCATCAATGACGTCATTGGTCTAAAGCGATACAAGCCTCGATACGCGCTTCACTGAAAGCTTCCGGGATTTCTCGACACACGCTCCGAAGCCTCGGCACAGAACGTAACATCACTAGTTTCACCCTTCAGTTGTTGTTTATGTTTGTGTGTAGACATACTGTTACTTTGCCTTCATCTTTGTGGATTACCTGAGTTTGTTTTCATTAAAGAACCCTTATGTTTATCGAAAACTATTTGAACTCTCCTTCATCTGGACCTAAGTGTAACAGAACAACCTACCTAAGAATTGAATATGCAGCTAAGTTTGCTGCAGTGGCTCAGAATAGCCACAATCTTCTGAACTTTACTGAACAGTTCTGCCATCTTTGGCCTCTGATCCCTTCGCTCCAACTCAGCCCGTCGACCTGTCGCCTTCGCCTTGGCTCCTTCCACCCTCGGCTCTACCAGAGACCCTCGACCTTCTGGCTCAACTGGGTTCCCTCGTCCCACCAGCTCCACCTTGGTCAGTCGTCACTCTGCCTACACAACAGACTTGTGAGCCTTCCATTGCACCCAGTCTCTCCACCCCTATGGCTACAGCGGGTTCCTCCTTCCCTCCAGCTCCGCCTCTGTCCTTAGTCACACAGGCTTCGCCTCAGTCTTTGGCCACTCTGGCTCCACCTTGAGCACTCGTCGCCGCACCCTCGCCTTGGTCTCCAGAGCCAGCGGTGTCACTCAGGCCCATCAACACTCCGTCTGCGCCCTGGGATCCCCGCGGATGTCGTCGGCCATGTCTACACCTTGGCTCCTCCCTCCATCGCCTCCACATTGGGCTGTCGTCCAAACTGTACTCTGGGTCTGCACCATCTGGTCAATCTTCCCGTTATAACTACCTTCTGCTACTCCGTGGGTTCTATGCCATTCCGTCTGCCTGTTCTTGCCAGCCCTTTGCCTGCTCCTTGTCACCAGCCCTTCACCAACTCCTTGACCTCCTCCCAAGCCCCCATCGTCATGCCCTCCCTCAACTGTTTTTGTTACGGCGCGAGGTTGCGCCTTCTGGGAGGAGGCGTAATGTCACAAACACTTGACGACTCGAACACCAGTCGTCAATTGTCATATACGTATCTAATCATCACACCTGTTCGTTTTCTCATTATCACTGTGTATTTAAGTTGCTCTGTTTAAAGAACCCTTTTGTTTATTGAAACCTTTTTGAACTCTCCTTCATCTTCATCTGGACCTAAGTGTAACATATTCAAGGTAATAGCCTATGACCATACATTATCAAAAAAACAACTGTAAGCGAAATCAACTTGAAAAAATATTGGAAAGACATATTTGTACAACATTAAGTATCACTTTAAAAGAAACAGCACTAGTTTTCTTGAAGTTTATTTAACATAGGAAATATATGCAATTGGTGACCATTTAATCACAGTACAATATTGAAGAAATCACTGAACTAACTTTTGTCTTTTCTTGGAGTTGTTCACATTGGGTTTGTTTGTTTTTGTTTGTGTGTTTGTTTGTTTGTTTTTGTGTGTGTGTGTGTGTGTGTGTGTGTGTGTGTGTGTGTGTGTGTGTGTGTGTGTGTGTGTGTGTGTGTGTGTGTGTGTGTGTGTGTGTGTGTGTGTGTGTGTGTGTGTGTGTGTGTGTGTGTGTGTGTGTGTGTGTGTGTGTTTGGGGTATGCAGATTTCTTATACTCATTTAAGAATTTGAGAAAAAAATGATTAAACAAGATAACAGCAACCTGTCAGTGTAACTTAAGATTTTCCATAACACTTCTCTCATATTCAATCCACACAAATATTTTGGACAGACTAAAATAAATTAGGAAAGGGATGTCCAGTCGTTTTTTTATGTACTCAGATATAGCAGCTGCATGGTTTTGACTGGGTGGGATTAGATTAAATTCCTGTGTGAATTAAACTGTCCATCAGTCAATTATATGATACTGGCTGTTTGCTGACCTTCTTATCTTACCACATTAGTCTTTCTGAAGGGCAGTAATTGGAACAGGTTGGACAAAGAGCAATCATATCCCCTCCATCTCACAGTATCTCCTTAAGTCAAAGATGCATATCTCATTGGCACAGGCTCCAGGTTCAGATCATGGTCTTTATGCACAAAGGGCCTTGGTGTTATACTTTGTCCCAGGCTGTGCAACCTTCAAGACACTGGCCAGTCCATAATCCAGCCCTGACAGCATTCATACAGATTTATTACTGAAAACAGTCTTGACACTAGCCATTTTAAAGTGTCATGAACTTTATAATTTTATTTTATTAACGGACTTTTTATGAAAAAAGCATGCTATTTTTAAATGTATTGTTTATTATTAAAATGTAAAAATAATAAAATATTTTGCAAACCCTGAATTGTAATTATAATGAATTATAAACTTAAAACCTAAAATGTAATTCTAATTATTTATTAAAATAAAATATTTTTTTAAATAATTTTATTACATTCAACATTCATATTGCATGTACAAGGCACAAGCTAACAAGAGCAATTAGGCAAATTCATCCTAAAACCATGTTGACAAATTGACATCCTCTGTGGACCTAAATTTGAGGGGGCAGGACAGCGTGGGCGACATTAAATCAGTGTTTGCCCTTCAAATTTGACAGTGAGGTGAAGATACTCTCCAGGAGTGAAACGTTCAGAACATACCAGACTGCATTCTACTAGGGTTTTTTAGAGGATGTATGTATCTTCATTGTTTCTCTTAGACAGCTTTTGTTTATGTCTCTATTTTTCTCTCACATCTCACATAGTAGATTTTCGGAAGAGACATGGATTCAAATATTTCTAATCAAATCATTGAATCTTCACAAGTCTTTTTTTACAGTGTCACTTCATGATGAACATTTCTGTTAAACCAGTTAGATCAATGGATTGCTTTAAGTCGGTTCTTTTTTATATCAGTTTCAAATGTCAATTTTAGAGTAATATGGGAGTAAGTAAACTGACAGAATTGTATTTTTTGTGTGAACTATACCTTTAAGACACATTGAATATACAAGTTCAATCCTTCACTGATTGTCTTGATGATAAGCAAACAATCAGTTCTCGTAATCAATGTGTTGGATGCAGGAGAAATGGGCAGGAATAAAGATCTGAGTGACTTTGACAAGGGCCAAATTTCTATGGCAAGGCAACTGGGTCAGAGCTATCCTGTCTGATCCAAGCCACCAGAAGATCTACTGTGGCACAATTCACACAAATTTTGAATGATGGTTATGGGAGGAATGTGTCACAACACACAGTGCATCACACTCTGATGCGTATGGGACTGTGTATCAGAGTGCCTATGATGACCCCTGTCCACCATCAAAAGCACCTACAATGGGCATGCAAGTGTCAGAACGGTACCTTGGAGCAGTGGAAGAAGGTCGCCTGGTCCGATGAGTCTCGTTTTCTTTTTTATCACGTGGACGGCCATGTATGTGTGCACCGATTACCTTGGAAGTGATGGCACCAGAATTCACTATGGGATGACAACAAGCCAGTGGAGGGCGTGTAATGCTCTGAGCAATGTTCTGCTGGAAAACCCTGGTTCCAGCCATTTATGTGGACGTAAATTTGACGTACCACCTACCTAAACATTATTGCAGACCAGGTACACCCCTTCATGACAATGTTCCCTGGTGGAAGTGGCGTCTTTCAGCAGGATAATGCAGCCTGCCACACTGCACACATTGTTCAGGAATGGTTTGAGGAACACGATGAAGAGTTCTAGATGTTGACCTGGCCTCCAAATTCCTCAATCTAAATGAGTGTTTGTGGGATGTGCTGGACCTATAAGTTCGATCCACAGCAGCTCCACCTCCTATAGGACTTGAAGGATCTGCTGTTAACATCTTGGTGCCAGATACCACAGGATATTTATAAAAAAAAAAAAAAACATTATGACTACCTGCCTAATATGCTGTTTGTCCTCCGTGTGCTGTCAAAACAGTGCCGACCCTCAGAGGAACAACAGCATATTAGGCAGGTGGTCATAATTTTTTGGCTCGTATAAAATTAATATACATTAGAAAGCAAAATAATTTAGTCTTGGAAAATATGCTATTATGCTATATTACTTTTACAGATCTTAATGTATGTCAAAATCAAGTCTCATTTGTGTGTTTTTATTTCCCTTTAATTATTTTAGTGGAAAGATCTGAGACAAAAATTATTTCTCCAAGAAATATAACTGAACTCCATGAGGTTTCCTGAGCGTACAGAATGAGATCAAGCTCTCAAGAGGAGTGACAGCCATGTGCATGTGCCTTATGAGTCCTCAAATGCCTTACTGACCTGTGGTCAAACCTGGAAACAAGCAAACCATCCATGTGTCCATGACTCAGTGACGAGACAAACCGCTCTTGTTCCTCAGAGGACACTGAGGGCCAGTCAAACCTATGATCTTTACATCTCTATGAGTCCACTACAAGACGAAGTGAGGAAACACGAAGTGACGTGTGAGACATCTGTCTTGACAAACACAAAGACATAGACATGAATGCACACAGACCAATACTTGCGTGCACAGACCCACACTGGCCACAGATGGCTTCTATCGTACCAGATGTGGGAGGTTGCCAAGACAGATGGACAGCAATTTGCAGTGAAGAGCATACTGGGACACAAAGGAGCCAGTCTTTTCTCATTTTTTTAAAGCGGGATAAGGGATTGTCTGCATATGGAGATCTCAGTCTGACGTGCTGTCTTTCCACCATCAGGTTGACTGATCTCAGGGGCATCGCTCTATCTCGTAGCAGAGCCAAATATCAAGCGCCGTTTGCCGGAGCTGCTCTCCTCGACGTCTCCACACAAGGAAACATAATTGATTCAGGCTCTTTTGTGACAGCAATTTTCATCTGGTTGTTAAGTTCATGAAAATTAAAGACAGACTTTAATTTCAGTGCCTTTATACCATCGTGTCCTCATCTGCTGAAGAGGAAAGCTTCATATAATGCTTTGATTAAACAGCTGACAAGCTGTCATTGGCTGACATTTGATATCTGCTATGGACTCCAGCTCGCTACTGTTTTTGTAACCATTGTGAGAAAATTAGAATAGTTTAACAACAAAACTTGTTGGATGTTCAAGTTAGAAGTTAGCAGACACTATAGCAATTTAGCCCAGATTCTCTAAAATAAATTATTTGTTAAAAACACATCTTAGAAGTATCAAAAATGTAAAACTAGATTTAAAAAAGCCTGACCAGAAAGTTTGAAGTTTTAAAATCTGTAAGTTTTGAAGGTTTTGTAGGCAATACTATAAAAAATAACGTGTTGCTAACATGATTTAGCACATTGCTTTCATGATTTTGCATGTTTTAACACATTGCTAGCATGATTTAACATGTTTCTGACATGTTTTAACATGTTGCTAGAATGAATTACCATGTTTTAACACATTGCTAGCATGTTTTAGCATGTTGATAGCATAAATTAGCACATTGCTAGCATGATTTAACATACTGCTAACATGTTTTTAGCACATTGCAAGCATGTTTTATCACGTTGCTAGCATGAATTAGCATGTTTCTAGCATGTTTTAGCACATTGCTAACATGAATTAGCATTTTGATTGCATATTTTAACACATTAAGAATCAATGATGCCACAACATTGCGCAGCTTCTGGTTGCGAAACCGCCAAGATATAAATTCCCAAAGAAATGAGATAACCTTTCACCTTTCAGGTGAGAATGTGTTGGTTTGTGTTTTTATACATGTATTAACTCAATATTATAGGTTTTTACTCTGGTACTATTAATATATAGTCCCTTTTTAATGTTGTGTTAGCTGATGTCTTTGTCTTGTTTTATTGTGTTAGTTTAGCAAAATCATTTGCTGATGATGTTCAAGTCTGTTGATATAGATATACATACATGCGTATAGCAATAGTTGCAGATTCTCAGTCAACTTGCTCTCAAATGTTCACGGACTGGCTTTGACCATTCCAATATGGGAAGACGGCTTACGTATAGCAGCCCATAGACACATAAGCCCATATGTGTTCATTTGGATGTTCAGTTGAATTTGTGCACAGGGGATTTGGATGCTCTTATCTTTCAAAGGCAATTGCTTTTGTTGATTTCCATCATTATTGAAAGGGCTGGAAGTTATCAGCTGAAACCTTTCTTTTCATTTTAATAACATTTCTGACGTAAATATAATAATCAGTGACAATCTATTCTGACAGACACCAACATGACTGAAAATAAAAACAAATATGGATGTATTGAGTGACATATGGATTGTGCTGAAATAAAAACAAGACTGAAGTGTCATTGTCAATGAGTGTCAAGAGGAGCAGACAGGGTATAATATATATATCAAGGTTTATAATAGAAATCCTGTTGAATTCTTAACCACAGTGTAGCCTTATTCTGTCTTAAAAAGTATGCCTTGTTTTCTATCCTTTTATCAAGATAAACTTACATGAAAAGCAAAACCGCATACAATATTAAAGGAAAAGTTCACCCAAAAATAATATCTCGTCATTATTTACTCATCTTAATGATGTTTCAAACCTGAATGCTGTTTCGTTCTGTGGAAAACAAAGGGCAAATCTTCATCTGTGGCGTAGTAGACGGGCATTGGGGGGGCTCCGCAATAAAAGCCAATCTTTCCCCTACACAACTTTTTCCATCCATATTTTATGGTTGTCCATATTTATTTATTTTTTTCCCTCTTTTCTCTGGTGATGTCCGATTTTGGAAAATAGGCTTCTTTGCACTTTATTCAAAGTTTTTACTAAATATTTTTAAAATATTTTGTATGCAGGTTATAAAGTTTCAATATGTATCATTTGACATACCGAAACCGAAACATACTAGGGCTGGAACTATTATTATTATTAGCGATTATTAATAACGATTATTTTTTCAATCGATTAATCTATCAATTATTTATTTTTTATTTATTTAATTTTTTTATCGATTAATCTAACGATTATTTTTCCCCAGTTAATCTATTGTTTATTTTCTGAATAGTCGATTAAACCTTTGGTTCATTTACCAATAAATAATAACCAACATTTTACCAATAAATAATAACTGTAATTAATCTATGAATGAACTTTTACCTAATGATATTATTTATCACAAAAGATAAAGTTTATGCAGGGTGGGCCTAATGGACTACTTGCACTGAGCTGCTTTTGAAATAGTACAACTCGTTTATTTCCGGTTATGTATATTTTCAATGTGCTATAGTCACCTAGTTGACAAAATACCACCTAAAATGAGTGTTCACAAGAAGATTTAAAAATCTGGAGAGACAGCAGAAGAGATATTCTGATGATTACTGTGTAAAGAATTTTCCAAACTCATTGGTCATGAAGTTTTAATCCAACTCAAGCCGATATGAGAAAGCAGCGGCTGTTAAACACTCGCAATGATTTCACCACAGGGTGTCAGTGCACTCGTCTAAACTAGTGACCGCGATGCTGAAGTGTGTGAGACCTAATGAATAAGATCAGTACGCACATTTATTTATTTGTATTAAATATTTTAATCATTATTCTGTGTAATTTTTCACTGTCAATCATTTCACTGTATGTATTAGTTGTATAGGGCGTATAGGGCGTTTGTATTAGTCTTCGCACGTTCGCTTGGGGCGGTACTTCCGCCTATGTCTAGCGTGACCTTTCCGATGTGATTACGCAATCTGTGGCGAGCCGCAGAGCAGCGCAAGATGAGCAATTTAGGTTAAAAAGTATATAAATGTTAAATTTTTTTGGAAAATGACAGATGGTTTCGCTAGATAAGACCCTATTCCTCATCTGGGATCATGCAGAGCCCTTTGAAGCCCTTCGAAGCCCTTTGAAACTGCATTGATTTGGACCTTCAACCCGTTGGTTGCCATAGAAGTGCATTATGTGGAGAAAAATCCTGGAATGTTTTCCTAAAAGAACTTAATTTCTTTTCGACTGAAGAAAGAAAGACATGAACACTTTGGATGAGATGGGGGTGAGTAAAATATCAGGAAATTTTCATTTCGAAGTGAACTAATCCTTTAACTATTAATAAGCAGTAAATTTGAGGCAAAAGTCGTAGTTAAAAGTGAATATGTGTTCCCCATACTAAAGTGTTACCTAATTTTCATGTTTATGCCCAAAATGCTCAATTAATATTCAAAATAGTTGACTGTCATTCTCCTCTATGCTGTGTGCATTACTGTTTAAGATTAATTAAATATTTACCATCGTTAAATTTATTTAATGCATGTACCACACATTAATTCATAAAACTATTTTAAAAGGCTGGAATAAGAGCACCAAATGCCACAAGCAATCCTTTTTTATCACTCAAATTCATTTAAAAATGTAAACTCAACAGGTATTAAATATGATCAGTAAGAGAAAAACACCGTTAATGAGAAGACTAGACTGCTGCAGGTTAGTGGGGAAATATATTCATTATTCATTAAATATATGAATTATTCAGAATGCACATTTGGAAAGAAAATATATTTATATTTATTTATATTCATTGTTTTAATCAATCGACAGCCATAAAACGTAGTAATAATCTGTGTTCTCATGTATGTAGGTGCGCTGAATGCAAGTAGTTGTGCAAGTAGTCCATTAGGAAAGGTGTTTACTATGGCTGCATTCACAGTCACTTTTTGGGAATAACAGCAGCAATTGTTCATTCAGGAGATTATGATCAAACAGTTGCAATGCTTTGTAACTAGTTGCAGAGAGTACCTTTGAGCCGTACGCCTTACACTCGCATCCACGGCAGCTCGTAAACAACAGAATGCTGTATGAACGCAGCCGTATTAAACACAAAATATGGGACTGACAACCATATTCTAGTTCTGTGTAAAACTTCACTATAATAATCCAAATACTTGTGCTGCCATCTCGTCGTTTTGAGGTAGGAGAGCCCTGGGATGTTTTCTTTATTTAACTCTTGCACAGAAGTTGTGCTGCTGTGGTAGGCCTGTGCCATTTCAGTTTTACAGAGTGTGCAGACAGAGTACCATTTTATTCAGCCTCTGTTAACCCTTTATGGTACAGAGTTGCCATATGGCAACAACTAATTTCTACTCATTTTCTTGTTATTCAGAAAAAAATACAATATATTGCACTATGGGAATTAAAAGAGCAGGCCTTAAGGTAGCCAATGATGTGCTGTTTTTAAGTCAAATGACATTTGATTGTCCCTCCAAAACTCTCTTTCCCACTGTATGAATGTTTCCATATGGCAATGTTGTACCACTACAGAAAAATAGGTATGTTTCCATATAGCAACACTCTACCACAGTGGAACTGCAGTAATGTATTTCGCATTGGGATTTTTTAAAGATAGTAGCATCAATAATATGATTGCAGTTATTTATTTATTTGTTTATTGTAGTATACTTGTATTTATGTATAAATAACAAAATTATTTCTTCTTTTCAGAAAATTAAAACATTAATACATTTATGGAAAGGGCAATAGAGTGCTGAGTTAGCTCTTCCATGTGATGAGAGTGAGGGTAAGTTAGCCATTTTGACGGTTAAATGATAGGGATCTACTTATTTTTGGTTTACATGAGTTCCAAGTATATAAATCTATCAATTTATAAAATAAATATGCATTTAAATAGAAGAGAAAATCATAATTTTATAGAAAAACTACTTTTTTGACCATTTTCCATTGTTGTACAGTGTTGCCATATAGCAACGTTTCCCTAAGTACCCCCCCAAAACTCCTTTTTTTCAAACATTTGTTTTGATTTGTATGATTGAAGCTATTTCATGTAATAAAAACTTAATTTAAAAAAATATTTTATGGTTAGAACATAATGCATACCACAGAGGGTCTGTTTAAAAAATCCCCACACTTTAGATCGGGCTTGATGATTTTTTATTTTTTTTAATAACAGCTGACTTTCAGCATACCCAGGAGTAGGGTTGTCAAAAGTACAAGTATATGAGGACATGAATGCATGAACTTTATCATGCATTTATTATATTATATAACTTTATCATGAACTTTAACATCATCAGCATTTTATCATTTGAGAAAAACTATGGTCACATCATACACACAGAGAATCTCAAAGGTCTTCACGGCAACCCGTCAAAATAAAAGTTTGGTATAACTTGAAGAAATTGACAATAGATTTAGCTACGTCTCAATGTAATAATAATATTAATAACAATAATAATTAGGTGCACATAGAGGGTTGCTTAATCTTTTTTTATAAACAATGTTTACTTTTAAACAGCATGTAGCCTTTAAATGTTTATATGGATTATTTACTTATAATGATTACCATCATAAATAATAAACTCATTGAATTTAATTTAATATTTTTTTTAAATAGTTAAATAAAATGGTAAAATAGTTCCAACAGATTTTGCTGTGGTACCGAAATTGGTACAGAGAACCGTAAAATTTTAATGGTATTGGTACGACTACTGGAATTTTGGTATTGTGACATCCCTACCCGGGAGCCGGCATCATTGGGGAATATAAACAGTGTGACTAATCGACACATTTCACGCAAATCGACTAATTTACATAATCAAGGTAATCAATTACATAAACGCATCGTTCCAGCCCAAAAACATACCAAATTGTCAGGATCAGGATGTGACAAGACTTTCAACCAGCATAACAAAAAATGTTTCTGGAACAAATCACCTACCCTGTCTTTAATCACATTTAGTGTATTCTTCTTCCCAATATAACATACTCTTCATATTTTGATTGCTTAATAGAATATGAAGGGCCCTATCATACACTCAGCGCAATGCGGCCTGTTTCAGCCTGACGCAGTTATCATTTTCACGTCCAGTGCCACATTGTTTAAATAGCAAATGCATTTGCGCCCATGGGGGTGCTGGTCTGAAAACGAGGTGTGTTCAGGCGCATTGTTGGCGCATTGCTATTTTGAGGCAACTGAAATCGACTGTGCCATTGACCAACAAAAACCTGGGGCTGTATGTATAAAGCCGCTCAGAGTAAATTTTTTGTCTTAAGTGTGTCAAAATTCTAAGAATGATGTAATTTTACTCTTATTCCTAGACTTAAGAATAAGTATGATTCATAAAGGTTCCTAAGTGTTAAGACTAGGTCTCAGCTCCTAAATTATTTAAGAGAGCTGGAGAGGTATCCTAACCGAGTTATCGTTAGCTTGATAGTCAAGATATTCTTTTTGTAACTGACCTAGTAAGAAATGTATTCACTTTTCCCACTCTACAAATCAATGCTCTAACTGCAGAAATAAAAGTCATAATTACATATTTTGGCAACATGAAAAGTGTAGCAGTGCACCGGTATACAGCACGCAGTATACAGGGTCTTAAGTAGCACTATTGGCCAAAAGTGATGTGTGGAGGTTTTTTTTTTTTAAATGACCCTACAAGTTTGCTTAAACCATCAAAATATGAGGACAATATTTTTATACTTATATATTTTAAAATATGAGGGAAGAACAAAACACTAGACTTAGTGAAGGTACTTATCTGACAAAATTATTTGGCAAAAAAGGCAAACTACAGCTACATGTTTTAGAAAAACAAAAAAGCTAACAGGAAAAAAATCATACATTGACTGCAACATAATCAGTTATTAATATTTCATTGGTCCTCTCTTGTTTTTGCATGTGTTCACAATTTCTTTGTATGACAGCCTGGAAAATTATGTCTGTACAATTTGGCATGTTTCATTGTGCTATCACAAATAAAACAATTGACTCCAATCACAACTACGCAATTTACTTACAAAATCTTTAACACATTTTTAATAATATTTGAATAAAGTGTGAAGATGTAAATTTTCCTAGGCCAGGCATCACTTTTGACCACTATTGTATGGCAGTTCATTGACTTCCCAACTAACATTCAAACTATGCGGCAAAATCAAGCCACTTTTATGAGGATTTCGGGCTTCCCTGGAATTGTTGGAGTTGTTGATGGAACTCATGTTCACATCATTGCTCCGACTGTAAATGAGGAGACATGTATCAATAGAAAAGGATCCCACAGCATCAATACTAATTCATGATAATTTTGCACAATGCAAAGCAATTTTTAAAAATAAATTTAAATATTAAAGTTTCAGTGTCTTAATTAAATAATTTTATTATAAATACATTAAATGATTGGCGCCATGCTGCTGTGACTTCACCCTTGCAGCCTCGCTATTGGCTGATTCAGTGGTTGAGGGTGGCCATTTTGCATTGACATCACTGTAGTCCTTAGTTTGCAACACTTAAGTGCCACCTCAGTCAGCACTTAAGAATCAGTCTTAGACTTTACTGAAAGTTGCTTTTAGCTTCTTTATAAAAGTCTCCTACTCCTAGACAAGTCCTACTTTTTACTAAAAAATTTTTGACACTTAAATCAAAGCTTAAGACTATTCTTAAGAGCATTTCTGAGAAGTTTTATACATACGGGCCCTGGTCTAAAGACTAAAGTCTTTTTTTTGTTATTTAAAGGGCGTGTTAGTAATATGCGCCTATAGGCGGTTCCAAAACGCGTACACTCTGCTTATTACACACACACAGGGACGCACAGCAGCACACAAACATTTTTAAATATATGAAATGAAATATGAAAAATTAAAGGATTAAGAACGTAAAAGATTATTATTGTGTACATAAATATAAAAATGCCTACATGTCATAATGGATAGTCATTGCATGTATCAGAACTAGCCTACCTATTTGCAGTAATGATGTGCAAGCAGGCGTCATTGGACGAGCAGATCCGTTTCCTCTCTGGAGAATCGTTCAGTTTTTCCGCTTGCAAATTCCACCATGTAAATAGCGAATCCGCCATGGTGCGAGCGCAACTGGCTTTTAAAGGGAATGGGAGATGAGACTCTGATTGGTTTATTGAACGTTATACCCAAAACACACCCATGACTCATTAAGAGAATAGGGACAACCCTTTTAGACCCTGCGCCAGGCGCGCCGACCATTTTTCACGTCGTTAAACTAGCAAAAGTGGATTCGGACACGCCCTAAGTGCACTTGCGCCGTGCGCTTTAGACCATGCACTTAGATTGTTAAAATAGGGCCCGAAGTGTGCAAATACCCCCTCCAGACATCCCTTTTGGCCACTACTGTATATATCCGACTGCATCCTTTCTCCTCTCTGCCCTACATGAGTGTGTGCACACAATTACTAAGATTTAGTAGTCTCTCCACAGTACCAAATGCTAATCATCAGTCTCCTATGGAAGTCTCTCCTATCATTCTGATTGACTTTCCATGCTGAAATGGCAAAATTTCCTGCATTGACTGCGCTAACCTGGAAAGTAGGAAGAGCATGGGGGTTTAATCATCGTCTTCTGAGAACCGCTGGGTCAAAATGAATTGCAGAAAGTTGGTGAGACTGCAGTGGGTAATTATATCAAATGAATCTTTTCACTTGGTTAACAATCAGACACTTGTGGGAACTGCAGAAGCTGCCCGCCGCTCTCCAAGCATGACTGAAGTAAATAGGTTTCTACACTTTAAAAAATTGAAGTAGATTGAAATCTACTTGGTGCATCTGAAAAATATTAGTATGCTCCTGTCAACCTTGAAAGATATCCCCACCAGAAATGTTGGAGTGGAGTTAGTGTTTCTCGCCAGAAGATCTGTCATCAGAGATCGCCAGGAGGTTGGCTGGAGCTTCTGAGCCAGTCACCGGAGTCAAAGACTTCAGGTCTGGAATACTAATCCAAATGGGAATAGTGACCTTGAACTGGCCACGGCTCAGCCGTAATGTCGCACACAGTGTCCCACCTAGAAAACCATAGAGCAGGAGTGACATAGATAGTGGCTCCTTGTCAAGCATTAACATCCAGAAGCATCCACAAGGCCCACTTAGCATAGTCACAGGTGGCTGTCTAAAATCAGAACTCATGAGATTCCAGGCACGGACGTCTGGGGTTGCCAGAGCTACAGCTCTTTTTCTAAGCACTTAGCTGCCCAGACATCTGTGTCACAATTTAGCAGGTGATCTACTCGGGGGAGGAAATTGGGCTGTTCCCAACACACCACTTCAGCATTTTACACCTGCTCAAAGTGATCATATTCAGGTTCTGTTGTTCTTATAAATTTTTTTCACATTTCAAATCCTTTCAAAACTATTTACGTTGACAACTTTGCACCCAATTTGTTTTTCAAATCTGTTTTTTAGGAATGACTGGTCACACACTCTCACTCATTTGAATGTGTTTGTTCAGACAGTCAACATTCAGTATATTTACATTCATTTAGAAGGTGCATTTATCCAAAGCAACTACATAAAATGCTATACATTTTATTGCTTTATACTTTTCCTGGGAATCAAACCCATGATCTTGGTGGTGCTCGCGGCGTGCACTACTGTTTGAGCTACAGGAAATTACACTGGTTTCCATTGCAATGATTTAAGTGCCAAGCCAGTTATATACACTACTGTTCATTTTTATGCTCAGAGACAATATATTTTAAAATGTCATTAATTCCTGTGATGGCAAAACTGAATTTTCAGCACATGATCACATGATCCTTCAGAAATCATTCTAATATGCTCGTTTGCTGCTCAAGATACATTTTTTATTACAGTTTTTTTTATTTTTTTATTTGCTTACACACTAAAGGCCCTATTTTAACAATCTGAGCGCATGGTCTGAAGCACATGGCACAGGTGCACTTAAGGCGTATAGAAAAACCGGTCGGCGAGACAGGCGCATGGTCCAAAAGGGTTGTACCTATTCTCTTAATGAGTCATGGGTGTGTTTTGGGCGTAATGTGCAAAAAATAAATCAGAGTCTCATCTCCCATTCCCTTTAAAAGCCAGTTGCGGATTCACTATTTACATGGCGGAATTTGCGAGCGGAAATACTGAACGCTTGCGTAGCGCCTGGTGTTGCATTGCGCCGGGTGTATGATAGGGCCCTAAAAGTTTTACTTGAGCCCCACCCAGTGAAACCATTCACTGATATACCTAATTTTCAGACCAAAGGCCAGATTTACTAAACAGGGCAAATTAGCGTGAGCGCGCAATTCCAAAAAAGCACAGATGGGAGTGGAAAGTTCTGCACGTGATCTACTGATGACGTGCAAATTAAAGAACACAGACACAGTCGGATCATTTCTATAATGACCAATGCTCTATATATAATCTACCAAGAGCAGCTCAAATTAGTGTCTAGAATTAAGACATGCTTTTTTTGGTGGTAAATAATGGCGCAAATACCAGTAAATTGACTAGCGCAAACCTTAGTAAATCACCTTGCATGATTCATTCAAATACTCTCCTCCCATAAATTTTGCGTCTGAAAGGGAGCTTCACAATAGTAACATTCAAATTCTGCTGTAATGCAGCTCTAATTATTTGTGCTATGACAAACTCCTGTACACTCCATTGCACACTGAACATGCAAAAGACAGAAGATAGTGTTTTACATTTTTTTCACATCTGTGTGTAGTTTGGCGTGTATATGGCTAATCATTTGATGGTTTGTGTGTAGAGTAACCATGCAAAAATACCATTTTAGAAGAGTTAAAATAGTTTTTGAATAAAGCCTTTGCAAGAGATGTGTGGCATATGGCATGTTGTGTGCGTATTTTGTTGTTCTGTAGCCAAGTAGTTTCAGAAATTGTAAGCAATTTTTAAAAACTGTATTGAAAACAATTGTGCTGCATATTTTAGTTGAAACCGTGATACATTAGTTAAAATAACAGCATTTACTGTATTTTAAATAAATCTTTTATAATATACACTCACCTAAAGGATTATTAGGAACACCATACTAATACTGTGTTTGACCCCCTTTCGCCTTCAGAACTGCCTTAATTCTACGTGGCATTGATTCAACAAGGTGCTGAAAGCATTCTTTAGAAATGTTGGCCCATATTGATAGGATAGCATCTTGCAGTTGATGGAGATTTGTGGGATGCACATCCAGGGCACGAAGCTCCCGTTCCACCACATCCCAAAGATGCTCTATTGGGTTGAGATCTGGTGACTGTGGGGGCCATTTTAGTACAGTGAACTCATTGTCATGTTCAAGAAACCAATTTGAAATGATTCGAGCTTTGTGACATGGTGGATTATCCTGCTGGAAGTAGCCATCAGAGGATGGGTACATGGTGGTCATAAAGGGATGGACATGGTCAGAAACAATGCTCAGGTAGGCCGTGGCATTTAAACGATGCCCAATTGGCACTAAGGGGCCTAAAGTGTGCCAAGAAAACATCCCCCACACCATTACACCACCACCACCAGCCTGCACAGTGGTAACAAGGCATGATGGATCCATGTTCTCATTCTGTTTACGCCAAATTCTGACTCTACCATCTGAATGTCTCAACAGAAATCGAGACTCATCAGACCAGGCAACATTTTTCCAGTCTTCAACTGTCCAATTTTGGTGAGCTCGTGCAAACTGTAGCCTCTTTTTCCTATTTGTAGTGGAGATGAGTGGTACCCGGTGGGGTCTTCTGCTGTTGTAGCCCATCCGCCTCAAGGTTGTGCGTGTTGTGGCTTCACAAATGCTTTGCTGCATACCTCGTTTGTAACGAGTGGTTATTTCAGTCAAAGTTGCTCTTCTATCAGCTTGAATCAGTCGGGCCATTCTCCTCTGACCTCTAGCATCAACAAGGCATTTTCGCCCACAGGACTGCCGCATACTGGATGTTTTTCCCTTTTCACACCATTCTTTGTAAACTCTAGAAATGGTTGTGCGTGAAAATCCCAGTAATTGAGCAGATTGTGAAATACTCAGACCGGCCCATCTGGCACCAACAACCATGCCACGCTCAAAATTGCTTAAATCACCTTTCTTTCCCATTCTGACATTCAGTTTGGAGTTCAGGAGATTGTCTTGACCAGGACCACACCCCTAAATGCATTGAAGCAACTGCCATGTGATTGGTTGATTAGATAATTGCATTAATGAGAAATTGAACAGGTGTTCCTAATAATCCTTTAGGTGAGTGTATACTACTGTTTAAAAGTTTGGGTCAGTAAGGTTTTTGTTTTTGAAAGAAGTGCTAACCAAGGCAGTAATTATGTAAAATATTATTACAATTAAAATAAAAATATATCTCTTAAAATGCATTATTAGTTAATGAATTTTTGTATCAACATGTATTTTTAAAATATGTATATTCTGGACAATATAAATATATTTAGATTGAAAATATTTTTTTGCCCATGGCCATGAACTTAATATAGGCTATTTAGGTAAATATGTTTAAATCTTTATTGGGAATATATATTTTGGCCACTTTAACATTTTGAAATAATTAATAAAAAAATATATATTTTCAGATGCGTTTTCAAATATGCTTAAAAATATACACAATTTTTTTACCGTGAAGAGACCAAGAAACAAAAGGGAGTAGCTGTTTGTGAAAAGAGGGAAAAAAAGAAAAGAAAATGTTGCCATCTTGCTGAATTCTAAAGATTAAAATGCATTTCAATCCAATTTTAATAATTACGTTTTTAATCTGATTTCAACCCACATATGAATATATTTTAATTTAATGTGTTTTTATTGTTCATACCAACAGTCAAGTTCACAGTTAGCACCTGCTGGTAGATGTCATAACTACAACATCTGGCTGCAAAGTGCATCCTTCTACATTGACAGCCACTCAAAATTAGTAATTTACTGTGACTAAATAAATTTCTTTATTTCATTATATTATAGTACATGTTTTACCAGTGCCAAATTTTGTTTTGAAAATCTAGCTCTTAAAAGCATAAAACAGATTTTCCCCTATATTTTCAAGCTGTGTGTGTGACATGACATTTATAGCTCAGGTGATTAGCTCAAAAAGTTCTCATGCATATTTCAAAATCACATACTTCTGGGGACTCCTGCCATTGAGATAAATGGGAATGCTAACAAATGCTAACAGATGACTTTCTCCAGGTATAATGGACCAACGTTGGATCAGATTACAAAGTACTAAATAGATTCGAGTCGGATACACCTGCTAACAAACACTATACGGTGGGGAGAACAAGTATTTGATACACTGCCGATTTTGCAGGTTTGCCCACTTACAAAGCATGTAGAAGTCTGTAATTTTTATCATAGGTACTCTTCAACTGTGAGTGACGGAATCGAAAACAAAAATCCAGAAAATCACATTGTATGATTTTTAAGTAATTAATTTGCATTTTATTGCATGACATAAGTATTTGATACATCAGAAAAGCAGAACTTAATATTTGGTACAGAAACCTTTGTTTGCAATTACAGAGATCATACATTTCCTGTAGTTCTTGACCAGGTTTGCACACACTGCAGCAGGGATTTTGGCCCACTCCTCCATACAGACCTTCTCCAGATCCTTCAGGTTTCGGGGCTGTCGCTGGGCAATACGGACTTTCAGCTCCCTCCAAAGATTTTCTATTGGGTTCAGGTCTGGAGACTGGCTAGGCCACTCCAGGACCTTGAGATGCTTCTTACGGAGCCACTCCTTAGTTGCCCTGGCTGTGTGTTTCAGGTCGTTGTCATGCTGGAAGACCCAGCCACGACCCATCTTCAATGCTGTTACTGAGGGAAGGAGGTTGTTGGCCAAGATCTCGCGATACATGGCCCCATCCATCCTCCCCTCAATACGGTGCAGTCGTCCTCTCCCCTTTGCAGAAAAGCATCCCCAAAGAATGATGTTTCCACCTCCATGCTTCACGGTTGGGATGGTGTTCTTGGGGTTGTACTCATCCTTCTTCTTCCTCCAAACACGGCGAGTGGAGTTTAGACCAAAAAGCTCTATTTTTGTCTCATCAGACCACATGACCTTCTCCCATTCCTCCTCTAGATCATCCAGATGGTCATAGGCAAACTTCAGACGGGCCTGGACATGCGCTGGCTTGAGCAGGGGGACCTTGCGTGCGCTGCAGGATTTTAATCCATGACGGCGTAGTGTGTTACTAATGGTCCCAGCTCTCTTCAGGTCATTGACCAGGTCCTGCCGTGTAGTTGTGGGCTGATCCCTCACCTTCCTCATGATCATTGATGCCCCATGAGGTGAGATCTTGCATGGTGCCCCAGACCGAGGGAGATTGACGTCATCTTGAACTTCTTACATTTTCGAATAATTGCGCCAACAGTTGTTGCCTTCTCACCAAGCTGCTTGCCTATTGTCCTGTAGCCCATCCCAGCCTTGTGCAGGTCTACAATTTTATCCCTGATGTCCTTACACAGCTCTCTGGTCTTGGCCATTGTGGAGAGGTTGGAGTCTGTTTGATTGAGTGTGTGGACAGGTGTCTTTTATACAGGTAACGAGTTCAAACAGGTGCAGTTAATACAGGTAATGAGTGGAGAACAGGAGGGCTTCTTAAAGAAAAACTAACAGGTCTGTGAGAGCCGGAATTATTACTGGTTGGTAGGTGATCAAATACTTATGTCATGCAATAAAATGCAGATTAATTATTTAAAAATCATACAATGTGATTTTATGGATTTTTGTTTTAGATTCCATCTCTCACAGTTGAAGTGTACCTATGATAAAAATTACAGACCTCTACATGCTTTGTAAGTGGGCAAACCTGCAAAATCGGCAGTGTATCAAATACTTGTTCTCCCCACTGTATAACCTTTATCTAAACACTTATAGTACAAAGTCCATAGAGGCTCAATTACAGTGTTTTTAGCCTTGGGTCAGAAATGATTTTCTGTTGGGCAAGCACCTCTGCCAATAAATAGTTATAGTAAATTCTGAAAGAATATAAAGGCTGGAAGGGCTAATTAACACAAATTGCACATGTAGACCATCTCTGGCATGTTGCGTTTTCAATCAAGAGGATTAACTACTCAAAAGTTAAAAAAAAGTTCAAAGTAGTGAAAGAGCAGCATGCTAGCTGTCCTAATGAAGCTAGCGCCCCTCCTCCTGCTCTATGGATTTTGATCTCATTCACAGAGTTTTGGGAAAATGCTAATATATTTTCTTATTAGTTTTCTTTGATGTTCATATTGCATATTTTCAGACCCTCATTTTGCTCTTCTTTCTGATATGTTCTTGTAAATTGGTTTGGGAATTAAGGGCTTGGTTTTCTACCTTTGTAATAAGCCCTGTCTCATTGCTCATTCATACCTTTGTGTATAAAATTTCTTGCATGGAAATTCATAAGAAAGGTTCAGTCTGTGCAGCAAAGGCATGCAACCAATCAAAAACATATCATGGCTACAGTACATTATCTACAATGAGGCAGCTAAGTCTAATCTCATCTCTAAACCTAACATTTAAAAGTATAGTTCACCCCAAAATGCTAATTACTTTAGTTATTTACTTCATTCTTTCCTATTAAATTTCAGTTCATAGTGACCATGTTGGTTAAACTACAAAAATAAGCACACACAAAAAGAAAAGAAAAAAACATAAAAGTAGTCCATAGGACAGAGGGAAAGATTTTCAGTGAATATTTACATTTCTATCTGTTTCTCACTCAAAGCTATCATGTAACTTCAGAGGACTTCAATTGAGACTTACACCCCCAGTTTCACAGACAAGGCTTAAGCCTAGTCCTAAACTAAAATGCATGTTTGAGTTGTTTTAACTGAAAGCAACTTGCACTGACATATCTTAAAAAATGTCACTGCCATTGTTTTGCCTCAAGATTCACACCAGGCATAATTATAAAAGCTACTTAAATGTCCTAACTGAACTAAGGCCTAATCCTGGCTTAACTTTCTGTGAAACCAGGCCTAAGTGTTCTGGGGCCTTTTGGGGGAATGAAAGTCTTTTATTTATATTTTTTTTAATATATTGAAAAAAGCTGTGTAAAGATTGTGAAATTTGTCCTTATCAGAAAAAACTGCATACAGATTTAGAGCCACATGAGGTTGAGTTATTAATGGCAGAGTTATTATTTTTGGCTGCTTCTCTGTTTATTTAAACATGATACAACATCAAAAAGTATTATTCTTTGAAAAATAACTGGCAATAGCCAATGTTAGGTAGGCTAATGGATACATTACAGAGGGAAAAGTGAAAAAAAGAAAGGTTGAAAATTCATACATTTTTCTCTAAAGAAATTAATATTTATTTTTATTCATCAAGGATGCATTAAATTAATCAAAAGTGGCTGTAAAGACATTTACAAAAGCTATTTCAAATAAATATTGTTCTTTTTAAACTTTTCTATTCATTAAAAAATCCTGAAAAAGTATTAAGCGGTTTTCAACATTCATATTAATAAGAAATGTTTCTTAATCAACAAACCAGCATGATTTCTGAAGGATCATGTGACACTGAAGACTGTAGTAATGATGCTGAAAATTCAGCTTTGACATCACAGGAATAAATTACATTTTAAAATATATTCAAATAGGAAACAGTTAATTTAATTTGTAATAATATTTCACATACTGTTATACTGCACCAAACCAGCTCTACCAGTTGACCTATACAGTTTGTTATAGTACATGTCCCTGTGTGTTAAAACATATATTTCTATAAAAAAGCAATGTGTCTTGATGAGAACTTGTTGTAGGACATTGGTTATGGGTGCCTGTGTATGGTAGGCTGAAAGTCGCTAACATTGCTCCATTCCAAATTTGTACTCTGTCATCAGGACCCTTGGGGGTGATAATGAGAGAGAGAGAGAGAGAGAGAGAGAACAATAGCCCCATGCTGTCAGATGCAGAAGGTAAATAAGTGTTTGAGTGTGTCAGTGCGAGTGTGTCAGTGCGTGTGTGTGTGTGTGTGTGTGTGTGTGTGTGTGTGTGTGTGTGTGTGTGTGTGTGTGTGTGTGTGTGTGTGTGTGTGTGTGTGTGTGTGTGTGTGTGTGTGTGTGTGTGTGTGTGTGTGTGTGAGAGAGAGAGAGAGAGAGAGAGAGCGTGTTCAGGGTGAGGGCCTATGCAGTGATGGATGGTCCCGGTCCTTACAGAAAATACACCGCCTATGGTTCTTCTCCCTGTGTTTTCACCCCTTTTACTGGCACCTCTGCAAAGGATCATTGCACGGCCCACCTCTTACCATGAACTCAACTATTTTCCCTCAGCTCCTGTACCATAAGTCTCCTTGTGTTTGTCTCTTTGTCTCTGAGGAGGATGGTTCTGAATCTAATTACGAGGTTGTTTTGTAATTAATTTGCAGTAAACACCTCACTCAATTAGGCAGGGAGTCTAATTCTCCTCTCACACAGGAGGCGCCGCACTCTCACCGGCAGAGCCGCTCTATTTTCAGTGCTGTGCAAACGGTGCCAGATCTCTCCCCTTGCCAGAGTGCTGTCGCTGTCTGAGGCCTCGAAACTTAATGCTCTGTGATTAAAAAAGTGTTTTGCCCTGTAGAAATAGTTTAAATTAATGTTCATCAACCACTACAGAGCATTAGTCCACTTTACTGCAGTGCTGCTAATCCAGCCGTTATAATTTTATGATATAATCAAGATAATTCTTCTTATTTTTCATATTATTCGCCAAAGAAAAAAAAAAATCACTAATATAAACATATGAACATATAATATAATATAAACATATAATAATATAACATATAATATAATATAATATAATATAATATAATATAATATAATATAATATAATATAATATAATATAATACATGAGCAATATCACACTCGTAGCCGTGCGATATGGCTGTTCATAAGCACGGCTATGATTCGGCCATATAGGCACAAGGCCACAGGTGTTCCTTAAAAAACAGTATATTATATTGTATGTATATTATATATTTTCTATGCATTTACATTCATGCTGTTAGGGCCCATTCACACAGATGACATGATATGCATTTTTATAACGCTACACGAGTGCAAAGGTCAAAAACTTTTTTTCTTACATTGTATGTAAACACACGTCAGGGATGTTTGCATATACTGTAAGAAAAGAAACCACAGAAAAACATAAAAATGCACTAGTAATTTTCTGCCAGGACATAACACACGCAATGAAACACAAGGCAATGAAATGTATAAATCAAAATAGAGGTAAAATATCTGTGAAAGCTCACTACGGAAAATTCCTTCATATTCACACCATGAAAAAAAAAAGCAGTGCGCTAGTCTCCTTAGTCTCCAAATTGTTTTTGAGGCCACTGCAATATATATGTCAATATTCACATTCATCAACTCTACCCAAATTAGTTCAAATATTCAGCTGTTGACTGACTACAGCATGTCTATTTGCATATAACAAAACTTATTAGAACACAGCAAACGCAATGCGCTAGTCTCCTTATACTCCAAATTGTTTTTGATGCCACTGTACAATATATATGTCAATATTCACATTCATCAAGTCAAGCCAATTTAGTTCCACGGTTCAGTTGTTGACTGACTACAGTCTATTTGCATATAACAAAACTTATTAGAACACAGCAAACGCAATACAGTGAGTTTTCAGCTGTACCTCTCAAACTAAGCTTCCAGACACTGTTAAAAGAACAAAGCATGCCCCTCCAAGTTTGGTTAATGCCATTTTTGCTTATGGATATTTGACTTGCTTTGGTGTTCTGTCTCCAAAACCCTTTTGGAAAGAGGGGCCCCACTGGGATAAATTATAGTTGAAGTAAATGAGGGTGTTTTTATTAGAAAGCTGTGCTGTCAGCAGTACAGTACATTGGCTATGTGCAATGAAACAAAAACACACAAGGGTGAAAGAAACTTTGACAGACCCAAGATTCGAATGATTCTTTACTGTGCCTGTATCTCTTTGGCAATGAAATAAAACTTCTTTACAGCATCCAAAATGTGATGTAATGCAAGAATTTATTGCACAATTCTCTTTCAATTGAGGCTTCTTAAATGTGTGAAGCTTCTAAAACTCTGCAATGATTATTTAAGTGCTTTCTGGCTCATTTGAGTTTTTGTTGTAAATATATAATGAACTACACTAAATTAACATGTTAAATTGACAGCCCAAATCATTAGCATTAGGATAAGGGATGGGACGCAGAGGGAATACAGAGGGTGAGCAAAAAGAGACCGGTGATGACAGAGACTGTCACAGGCCTAAATGCATTAATCACAATGATAAACCTCTCGCTTCTCTGCATATGGCCCCTTCCATATTAAACAAAGGAGACAAATCAGTCGACACATTCACCTGGAGGCCTGTTCATCAATCTGAAGAGCACAAGTGGATTTAGATGTGCTTCCAGCGCAGGGCTGTGAGGGTCAAGGCAGATTCCTCATCAAACATCCTGCCGGACAAAAGCTTTGTGGTTCAGTGATATTTCGCTGCTTATCGCTCTATTTGTGGAGCTTATGGATGTAGGCTTTTGTTTACCGATTAAGAGTGATCCAGGCTGTTTGTGTGGCCTTGGTGGGAGTTAACGAACATTCTACTGCTATAAAAGCAGATAGCCACTCTTTACAACATTTACTGTCATTCAAAATTAAACTCACTCAAACTTGGATTCTCATTTAGAGAGTAAATGATACCATTATGATCTTTTTTCCAGTTTTGTAATGACATTCATTCTGATCTTTTATACTTTAGCCACATAATCAGAATTGTGTAGATGTATTTATGATGAGGGTTTTATTTATTTATTTAGGCTATTAATTTTTGGAAAGATATTGTTATATTTGCAAAATGCCCATTTGATATAACACTATGGGCCCTATCATACACCAGGCACGACGCAAGTGTTTTTTGCTAGTTTCAGCCCGACGCAGTTATCATTTTCACGTCCAGCGCCACATTGTTTAAATAGCAAATGCACTCGCGCCCATCTGTTCGCCCATGGGTGTGCTGGTCTGAAAACGAGGTGTGTTCAGGTGCATTGTTGGTGCGTTGCTATTTTGAGGCAACTGAAAACGACTGCGCCATTGACCAACAAAAACCTGGTCTAAATTCAATAGCGCAGTATTTTTTTGTGTTATTTAAAGGGCACGTTAGTAATATGCACCTATAGGCGGGTGCACAACGTGCACACTCTGCTTATTACACACACAGGGACGCACAGCAGCACACAAACATTTTTAAATATTAAAAATAAAAGGATTCCTCTCTGGAGAAGCATTCAGTCTTTCGGCTCACAAATTCAGCCATGTAAATAGTGAATCCGCCATGGTGCAAGCGCAACTGGCTTTTAAAGGGAATGGGAGATGAGACTCTGATTGGTTTATTGCACATTAAGCCCAAAATACACCCATGACTCATTAAGAGACTAGGTACAACTCTTTTGGACCATGCGCCTGGCGCGCCGACCGTTTTTTCCGTCGTTAAACTAGCAAAAGTGGATTCGGACAAGCCCTAAGTGCACCTGCGCCATGCGCTAAAGACCATGCGCTCAGATCGTTAAAATAGGGCCCTTTGTCTCTGCCATTAATGTAAATATGATTGTTATTATGATTATGTATGGTTTACATGTTTTCTGTGCTGATACCATGAAAATAGAAGACATTTTCAACAACAAAAAAATGTGATGCTTGACTGTGCAAACCTATGAAATCATTCTAATATGCTGAATTGATGATCAAGAAACATTTCTTATTATTATCAGCTGAAAACAATCAATTATTTTTGTGGAAACCGTGATATTTTCAGGATTCTTTGATGAATAGAAAGTTCAAAACAATAGCATTTAAAATGTAACAATGTAAACATCCTCACTGTTATATTTAGATCAATTTGATGCATTTTTGCTGAATAAAAGCATTAATTTCTTTCTACTTTTTTTTTTTAAATCCTGCTGACCCCAAACTTTTACACAGTAGTGTATTGTGGTTTTGGTCCATTTTATTGCCCACAAGCCACTTAATTTTCTATTATTTTCATTCTTTTCTACAGCACAAACATTGCTGAACAAGTTACACACCAAAGTTAAGGTTAGGAATTGATGCAAATCCCTAACCCTAAGTATTATGAATAATACTGCTGTATAATATATATATATATATATATATATATATATATATAATAATAATAATAATAATAATAATGCTGTTCTGTGTTCCTGGTTGTGTGGCAATAAAATTCTAGATGCTACTCGAAAAACTTATGTCTTGAACTCTGGAAGATGTAAAATGCCACCTTAATTGGCAAAGACAGCTCTTAAGCTTCCCAAACAGAATAAAGATGGGTTTAAAGTTAATATGCTGACATACTGAACTTTCAACGAGGCATAATGCATAAAATATGGAGCCTATCCTCCATGTTGTTCTTTTATAGTGCATAACATTGCAAACATCTTTCTTTCTCATTTAAGAAAGTCAAAAGCCTGCACAGTCTTTAAAGTGAAGATTTTCTTCTTTCACTTGCTCTCATCTATCCCGTAGAGTGTTTGTTTGTCCTGCATGTTAACCAGTGTTCTCAGGGATACAATGAGACTTCACCCAAGAGGATCTTGTGCCTTGGCATTTGCTAGCTCTTTTGTCTGCTCGTTTTTATTTACCCAAGTACCGTTCTAGCCCTGTGACAATACTCTAAACCAACACTGACCAACAATGTTCATATATTCTTATTAGCTACACAGCAGGAAGTGTGTTATCTTACCTGGCCAGACACACCATAAAATAATGCTGGGAAAAATGCACAAATTGAGTTTAGGGCTGAATAAAAGTGCTTTTTCGGTTGGCTGCCAGGTCATTTTCTCATGCACACAAAATGTACTTGGTTTGTTTAAGCTTCTGTGTTTGATGAGCTGTTTCTTGGTGCAACTTCTCTAATACAAACTGCATGAAAAAAAACAGAGATAACAACAGTAGAAAGTATACAGTCAACAAAATTACTTACTGAAATATTTATATTTTTGATTGTTTTATTTCAACAATAGCGAAGATGAGATAAAAAAAATAATTTAATTAGTCAATCATGCCAACTAGTGGACTGATATTTAGTTATGTTCACTAGTGTTACAACTTTTTGACTATTTTTCAAATAAAGGATTTCCTGTATCATAAATCAATTAACTGTTGCTTAAAAACAATGGAAAACACCCTAATTCCTCTAAGTTTAAAAAAAAAGGTCATCTCAGACAAAAAAAATGGAACAACCATTTAAAGGCACAATATGTAAGATATTTGGATTAAAATATCCAAAAACCACTAGAACAATGTTATATGTTTTGTTGACTTGTGTACTTACATTATCCCAAACGTTTCCAAGAATGTTTAAATCCAGAGAAATAAGTAATTTTAACCAGGAGTGTCCATGTGTCACCTATCAATGACATCATATTACCCGCGTGCCTCGTTACCCTCGATTTTCGTTTTTATTTTGTAGAAACCATGGAAACACCAAAGACACTTTAATATATTGTGTGTTTTATTCAAGCGGCAACCTCCCGCGGTCTCTCTTGAAACCAACACAGAAGTGACTTAAACTGCAATTCATCGACTGGCCACTAGAGACAGGCTCCAAAAGGGAGTCAGATCTGTACTGTATCTCCCCCATGTTAAAATGCCCAACTTTACAGCAGAAAAAAATATGTTTACAGCCTGGTACAAAAAGTGGTTTTGGTCTATATAGCTAATTTTGCCCTTCATGACAACTGTGAGGGGGGGTGAATTGTTTTATAACTCATCCGTTTCAATTATATTAAGCCTTAAAGTTCTGCATAATTAAGGGCGTGGCCACTTGAGTGACAGGTGGATTGCACTATGGTCGAGCTAGGCGGGTGTGGTTTCAGCAACCAGGCACCTCAGGTCCACCCACGTTCCACCTCTTTGCACATTGTCAGTTATCCGGGAGTGACGGCTTTAGGTTTCAGAAATGCTCTTCGGAAACCTACGGGTAACGTCACGGACAATACGTCCATATTTTTTTACAGTCTATGGTTTTATTAGACAGGTGAGCAACTGTTTGGATACATTCATCGACAGAAAACTAATCATTGTTATATAGCTCAACACAGTTAGTCTTATTGTTTAAATCTCGTTTTCTTGATTTTCCGCGAATACCATGTTTTACCATGCCTAATATCGATCTAGCTTACTGCAGTGTGCAACAAGTGTCTCATAGTAGCTGCCGAGCGAACGCACAGACTAGCATTATAACATAACTTTCAACACACTCAAATGTATCTAATATGATAAAACGGCGCTGTGTTACCCCACATACGCATGAGCGGAAGAAATGGAAGAGGTCGCCTGCGGCATAATAAAAACTCCGCTAAATCAAGGCATCGTCAGGCTCTAGTGGCGAAACATTACATATTGTGGCTTTAACAAACGTTACTGCTTATAAGTAGCTCTTCCTAAAACTTCCTGGAATGGTTTAGAACTTTCTGGAACTTTCTAGGACTGTTGAGAACTTTCTGGAAGTTTTTCTAGAACAATCCAAATGTGGTATACATATATATAGTGGAGAGAGACAGAGAGAGAGAGGGAGCTTTATGAGCAAACAACTCAACTTGATACTGTTTGATATTTGTTTCAGAAGCAATATCACACAAGATAAGTGATATACCTTACAGAAGAACAAGGCTATCTGGACCAATAATCTAGTGACATTTCAGCAATCACATTGAAGAAGAGGAAGTGTGCCTTTAGAAGAAACTTCACTAGAAGAAAAGTGCAGAATGCCAATCCAAATGCAAATTATTGGACGGTACCAGTTTCTTGGAACAGAAATCAAAGGAAGAAAGGAGCAAATAGTGAAAATCATGGAAGAATAAACTGAACTGGAAATCTTGTGTCTCAGTTATCAAATGTGATGAAAATGACCTTCACGTTCACTTTCTATATTGCAGTGTTCGTCTTCCTACTGTTCTGATTGAATTGTGCATTAATGGACAAAAGCTTTAAGATAATACTGGTAGGACTAATTCAAATCAATATTTCACATCCACTTTTTTATTTATTTATTTTAGTGAGAAGCTCCTCCGCCTTACCAATAATTTTATTCAAATTATTTTATTTAACCATATTTTTGACGAAAAATGGCAGATAAAATTCTTTGCAATGTCACAATTCATTCAAGCCTGTGTAAAAATAATATTCAATAAACTGTTACAACTTTATGAGTACATTTTACTAAACATTGCACTGTTCATAGAAGTGACCAGTTTGGTAAAGCTTACCCTATAAGAGTTTGCAACAGTAACAAAGGGGGGCAGAGCTTAGTGAAGTTAGTCAATTAGTAAATTTTATATTTAAAAATTTTTCCAAAATGTTCAAAAATTTGATTTAACTTTACTTACATATCGCAACAAATTTTTGTAACTAAAATCACATGTTAATTCAGAGTCAGAGTAAAAAGTAGACAAAAGACATTTTTTGAAAGATTGACAAAATGAAAAATGACACAAAAAAAAAATAATAATCTCCCTCAAATTTAGTCACAGCAGCTATTTTTGTTGTATTATGCAACCTTTAGTCCTTCAACTTTTTTTGTTAGTAAAACGCTATGGTTCTGTATATACTCCACTACTGCTTGGTTCACGTCATGTCGTAATTAACAGAAATAAAGCTCTGTATGGTTTCGCATCACTCTCGTGGTACTTTGATGTCATACACCGATTGGTCTGTGCAGCGCCACTTCAAATCAAACACACCTTAAATCTGCAGTGTCATGTGGTACAAGCAGGGGCGGATTAAGGCATAGTCTAACCTAGGCTGCAGCCTAGGGGCCTAAGCAGTTTTTACAAATATTTTCTTATTAATCTATTTCTACAGTACTAGTAATTACTAGTGTTATTGGGTGGAGGTTTTAAAATAACAGGCAAATGACGAGCGCACAGCGCGCGTGACAAATTTTAGGGGCAGTTCTCATGTCGCGTCTAAAAACGTGTGGAAAATGCCTGCCGCGCCACTTTCTCCTTTTCAAAGCTTGCGCACCCGCACTCTCCATTACGACGGATGATGGCGACGAGGAAGTTTTAGCAAAGGATAAATGAATTTACAGCATCGAAAAGCGAAACGCTCGTTTTCTAAACTGCCGCTTGTCAAGAACAGGTAGGCTACTGTTAATCTGACTATGCCCACAGGATCAGAGCGCTGTTAATCACTGTCAATCCGATGCCCATTGTTGCCTGTAAATTTGATTGATAATGCTCAACACAATTGGTTTACAGCCCTGTCAATGCTTTGGCAATGTAAAGACTTTTTACCATTGCCAATAAAGCTACTTGAATCTGAATTTGTCAATCACTGATTGATTTGCTGAATTTTTCAAACAGGAGGAGAGACCACAGACCAGATCTCGCACTGTGTCAATATATATTAATATGCTGTTAATATGAATCAAACAACAAAAGAAAAACAGAAAATCACTCACTGCTCTTGATTGAAATAACTTTAGTAGCTTTATTAAGAACACATTTCTTACTTGAATGCTGCTGTTAAATGCTCTGGCTAGGAGATAAACATGGCGGACTCACTGAGAGGCGGAGTCTTTGCTAATAGGGCGGAGTCCGGAGCAGCAGTCATGGGCGGGGCCTGTGCAATGTGACGTCACAAAAGCTGCTGGGCCCTATTTTAACCATCTCTAAAGCACATGGCGCAAGTGCACATAGGGCGTGTCCAAATCCACTTTTGCTAGTTTTACGACGGGAAAAATGGCCAGCGTGCCCAGCGCATGGTCCAAAAGGGTTGTCAATATTCTGATTGTTTTCGTGGGACTGATCAAGCTATTATATGTAGCTACTATGAGTAACAAAATGCTTTCTCTGTGTCCAGATTTGACTAATAATGCTAAAACTGACACTTCAAATGAACAAATTAACAAAAAACAAAAACAATCTCAAGTTTGACAAAAAAGTAGTCTCTAATAATGTCTAAATATAGGCTATATCCAAATGCAAAACCTAATACAATTAAATTATTATGTCTGAAAGCATTGTACACAGCCATGTTTATAGATTTATATAGGGCTATACAGCCATCTAGTGGTTACACCTTTGAAGACTAAGATGTTATTATTTAATATTATTTTCAGTATTATTATTCTTTATTAATATTCATAATCATTTGTATTAGTATAATTCAGTCAGAGTGTGCCTGAACACAGAAGTGTGAGGGTTACATGGAGAGACATGGAGAGGAGATAATTTTGAACACAGGAATATGTAGCATAAGTTTTCCACATGTGACTGAAGTTCTCTGTAAGGAAGAATTGTGTAGCATGATGTTGTTTTCCTACTAATGCATATGACACAAGTCACAAGTTCTCAATAAGACATCTATTTTGAACAATGAACAACAAGTTTGTCTATGTTTTCCACTGATGCATATGTCCAAGGGTATATTGTGCTGTGTGCAAGCACGAGGTATACCGTAAACAACCAGTTTTTCTGGTAATGTAATTAATTTCTCTGGTCAACCAGCCTATAAAACCCAACTTTGTGTCCAGAGAAAAAGAGAAAGCTGGAATAAAGACCGTCTCTCCAGAAAATTGTCTTTCTCTCCTATGCTGACATATAAAATAAATAAGAGATCTCTTGGCAAAATAACTGGTGTCCAGTCCCGTGAATTAAACAACGATAGGGAAAAATCTTAATTTTTAAGTCTACAACCTTGGTATTACATTTACAGATGATAAACGGTTCATTATTTAGATATTATATATATATCTAAATAATTGCTGCACAGACTAATCGGTATAATATTAAATATTAGTACTGTAAAATCCCCTTATATAGCTAATACTTATTTCTGTTTTCCTCTATTAAAAACCAGAGATTGAATCACCTCACTTGAATAGCCATTAGCCTATTAGTGATATTTATAATATTTATGATGATTATTAGTTATACAACATACGAGTCATGCGCATGTGTTTGTTTTGGGTGTGCATGTGCAGACATCCCACCCTGCAAAACACATTTCCGGGAGACACAATACCCTTCATAATAAAAGAAATATATATTATAGGCCACTATATGCATTTGTGTAAGCCATGACTGGTTCGTTCATTCAATAGCATTTGTGCGCCGAAAGTGAAAGTGATGTAGTTGAGTGTGACGAAAAAAGAGCCAAGTGTCTCCACAAAATCTGAATGCAAGTGGTAACAGAAGACGAATCTGAAAGGCTTGATAATAATACCAGGTGTAACGGTAATGCGTCTTGGCTAACCAATTAAAAGGTGGAAACAGGCTCTCTCTTCGCTCCATTTCCAGGATATTGTATATAATTTGGTGGGTGGGGGCCTCTAGAAATCCCTGAGCCTAGGGGCCTGTGTAGACCTTAATCCATCCCTGTGTACAAGTCATAGGTCCCAGAAAAATATGAGTTACACATTGTTCTACAAACACGTGAAAGATTTTCACAGTTCAGAATCGTTACGGTAATTGCGACATGGTGTGAATGCAGCAGTCACCCAGACAAAAGAAAAATCACATGAATGTAATCCCCCGTCATGTTCGCATACGTGTTTGAGCATAACAACATTGACACATTCTGGAAAAACATAGTCAAAATGTATCTCTTCTACAAGGGAAGCAGTGCTAGACAAATGTGTAAATAAAGACAACAATGTCATGCTGCTGCAAGCTCCTTCCAGGGAAATGAAAAGTTGTCAGGGTTCAATGATAAGCTACAGGCCTGATCCCTGGAGAAGTGTTGCATTGAAGATATTAAAGAAGATGTTTTTTTTCTTCTCCCTCTTGCCTCCCGGCCAACAACATCTCTGCCAACAAACACTTTTAGTGCAAATTGCAGTGCAAGGCTGGCGCAAAGTAATTTGAGATAAAACAAAAATAATTTAGCTATATCTTTAAAGTGGCACAAGAAACAAGAAGGATGTTTAAATGCTTTAATTTTCTCCAAATGCATCTGTAAGAATATACTGTCAAAGGATAATTGGATTACTTCCATATATGACTCTTATGAACACTATGAATCATTTTAAAGCTGAGACATCATGCATCATACTGTATATGGATTGCTTATGGTGACTCTCATGCAATTATGTCATTACTGACAGCAGGAAATTGCTGAGGAAATGGCATACACCTGCATCAAATGCCCTCTCTGGATGTCTGCAGCATACTTTCCAAAAGAAGCCTTTCTAAACAAAACAATGTTGATTTTAAATAACCGACATGATGAGCAGCAGGTGTTTGTGTAGTCTCTCACATCAAGATAAAGTTGATTTAAATTTGAGATAAATGTTATCTATTAGAGAATTGTTATAAAATGGATAGTGCTAGTCATGCATGCTGATTGGGGACACATGTTGTACAACTAACCTGTTAACTGTTCACCCCCCTTTTGAGCATGGATTTGTACTTAAAGGCCCCCTGAAATAAATTTCTTTAGCTTTTTAGCTTTTAGTATGAATATGCTAGCCTTAAGGTTATGAATAAGTTGGTGTGTTCCAAAACAATGACAAAATTCTAATTTAGGAGATATAAGCATTCAAAATGTACAGTCTCTCACTTCCGCTAAAATGGATTACAGATTTTGATGACATCACCGGACTTCAGCTTCTCATCACATCTTCTGTCCAATCAAATGCTCTCTAGAATCTGAAGCGAATGAATGAAGTCTGGTTTCACGTTAGTTTCACGCGCACCACCACAGCGCGCACACACACACACACACACACACACACACAGTCTGCTCCGGTCCAGAGACGCGAGAGCGAGCTGATCATATGCGCGAGTCAGCGCAGCCGCAGACAACAAAACATATCGACATAAGCGATATGGAGGAGATTATGATGAGAAACGGTTAGAGATTAGGAGAAAACTGCGGCTTTACAAAGCTGAAAGGTGTGGCGAACTCCAGTAGTCAAACTGTGATATAAACAAATGCTATTGGCTGTTTTAAAAAAGGGGAGGAGCTGTCTGATATGTCCCGCACTGTCTTCCTGTTTCAGGGGAAATTACGTCAACACATTGAATAATGCTGCGCATTTCAAGGCACTTCAGTGGGACTTTAAATGGTTATTTACTGTAAAACAAATGTACAATCATGTCCCGGGCAAAAAAAAAAAAAAAAAAGGGCCAAGCCAAAAATGGCAAAATATTTAGTTGCCTTTTAATGGTCTAAACCATTTTAATCACAAATCACTGGAAATTGGCAAGAATTGCACAAATACTGTAGATAAAGTAACTCGCGTAACACGCTGAATAGACTTCCCTTTGTTTTCTTTAAAGGGGACCTATTATGCCCCTTTTTACAAGATGTAATATAAGTCTCAAGTGTCCCCATGTGTCTGTGAAGCTTCAGCTCAAAATACCCCACAGTTCATTTATTATACCATGTTGTAAATGCTCATTTTTGAGTGGAAGGAAAAACATGCTGTTTTCGTGCATGTATCTTTAAATGCAAATGAGCTGCTGCTTGTACAGCTCTGCCTCGGATACTCTGCCAAAAACTAAAACATCTGTTTGGTTTGATTATCATCTCTATCACGCTCATGCTCACGTGACATTGCAGTTCTTCATCATCATGAAAGTTTATTATCTGCATGCGTTTTAAAGCCATATCAGTCTAAACTTCTGATATATGGTTTTCTGAGCGCACACACCTGAAGCACGCACACAGAAAGCTGGAAGTAAGATGGCGCGTCCAGTGAGTATTAAACTAAGTTCTCTTTCACACCTTTTTGCGCTTAAACTGTCAAATACACACAAGGTTATGTCAAAAAACACACAAAGTTCACATAAACACAGTCGGTTATGTCTGTGAACATAAACAGCAGAAATTGCATGTGTATATTAGATCTGTGTATTAAAGTGAAAGCGTAATATATAGTACCTTCTGCTATATATGCTGTTAATATGAATCAAACAACAAAAGAAAAACAGAAAATCACTCACTGCTCTTGATTGAAATAACTTTAGTAGCTTTAATAAGAATACATTTCTTACTTGAATGCTGCTGTTAAATGCTCTTGCGAGGAGATAAACATGGAGGGGCGGGGTCTATGCTAATAGGGCAGAGTCCGGAGCAGCAGTCGTGGGTGGGGCTTGTGCAATATGACGTCACAAAAGCTACTATCTGCAAACGGCTTGTTCTGAGACACTGCTTATGATTTATGGGGATTTTTGCCATTATAGGGTGGTTGTGTACACACACTGCCAACACATTTATGTTCAAAACACCATGTAAACGTGAATTTTGCATAATAGGTCCCCTTTAAATGTTTAAGCCGTGTGGGTAAACTTGCAGACAGCTTTTTACAGGAAGACGAATCAGTGTTGTTCCATTCAATGTTGATGGCTTCAAACAGTTCATGAGTAATTGAAAAATGTCTCCCAGTTCGTTTGAGTTTAATGTGAGACCAAATATTCACTATAGGGTTCGAATCTGGACTTGATGAGCCTGATGGACTTATTCTCAAGCCACTTCCTGGTTGTCTTTGTAATTTGGGCAGGAGCACTGACTTATTGAAAAATAGCTTCTGATCATTCCTCCTTAGATAACCACATTTTTTATTTGTGGGAAGCAAGCCATTCTGCAATGTTCTCCTGTAGTCTAAAGCATTAAATGACTTTTCACAGTGAAGTAGCTCACCAATACCTGCAGCTAAAAAGGCTTCCCACACAATAACAGCTCTTCCTCAATGCTTCACTGTGGTAGAGATATATTTCTCAGCGGATTTTTAAAGACACCGCTCTGGAGCATCACCATGCAACTCGTGTTTCATTGCGATTCATCACTCCACACACAACTTTCCATATTCTGCCAAAACCTTCATTCTGTCTTTTATGTTTTTTATGGCTTTTTAAGTAGTGCATTTTTCTGACCAATAATTTGTGGTTAAAACAAAAGCTTAGTGTTTAACCATTTTGGCCCATTTTTTTGCCCAGGAGTGTACTGCACTAAACAGTTTTTATTTTATACAAAATATATATTTTACAAAATTATTTGGAGTATAAAATTGCTAGAAAATCAAAGCCATATGCCAAGTTCTGTTCAAAATTTGATACTACAAAAATTGAGCCTGCTAAAAGTTTTTAAATTACTGTTTACAAGGTAAAGCAATTTCGAAGTATACCTAAATTATGATGCTTACTAAAATACAGGCAGTGTGCCAAGTGTCCTGCTACCGGGATACTGAGATTTAACAGGATTTTACCGCATTAATCCATAAACTATCACCATTGTGCCCTTGAGCACTTCCTTCAGGTAGACTGTCTTTGGACAAAACTTTGGATAAAAGTGCAAGTGAGTTTTCTGCTGTTAACTCTCTGTGTGGGTGCTGTTTGTTATGCTGCACAAACATTGTGTGCAGTTCATACTGAGACCAGTGGGGGGAAAAACACTTTTAAGAAGTCCTTTTTTGGGCAGTAAACAAAACAGCCCTGTATTAAATCAACTTAACATGAACTCTAAAAAGTGAAGTACAATAACACACTTATTTCCCTGCAGACTGGCTGCATTAGTAAGCACTTACTGCCACATTTATATTGTTAGAAGAACAGGTGTTGCACCCACTTATTTTGTTTACATCACTTGCAAGGTCAAAGAATACAAGCAAGAAAAAAGGAAATAAAAGAAAAACATCAATAGTTTAGAATCAGTTGCTAAAAGTCTGAGGCTGAATTGTATCCATTTCTACCACCTTACCTTTTTAGAACTTTTGAGTTGCATTCCTCAAAGCAATGTCATGTAGTAATTACGCATATATATATAATTTTCTTTTTTTTTTCATACTTTACATTTAGGGGTGGGCGATATGATGACCAAAATCTTATTTCATGATATGAGATTTTATTTCACGATAACGATATCACATTATTTTTGTCATCTTATTTTATTTTTGTTATTAAAAATAAGAACAAAAAAACAAATTACAAACAATAGGACAAGTACAATAAAAAAAATATGAATTAAATAATTTTTTTCAGGTACATTAGGTTTATTTAACATGTCATTAGAAATAGAAGCCTACTGAAATTGGATAATCAAATGTAAAACTAAAATACTGCATAGTCCTTATTTTCTCTTTGTCTTTTGTTGTATGATTAACATTAATGAAAGAGAGCTGCTGTCCCTTTAAGACCGAATGCACAGATCCATTATACTGATAAACACATGTCCGGATTACACCCAAATGTTTACTATCACTTCAGATACAGCTCACTGTGTTTAACCCTTAAACGCATACCTCAGGTCTTTAGTGACCCGGGACGTCATTCACTACCCTCCTCCTAATTCACTTTTTAAAGTTAGACATCAGCCTTCTTAGTATTCCTCAATCAATTCATTCTAAACAATATAACAAGAAAAAAATATGTTTTAATTTTTTCCCATTCATTTTTTGTAAAAGGGTCGCTAACGACCCGAGGTGTGTAACAGTGTAAGTATATTTTTTTCTGCACAACAATAATTGAATCTTTGATGACTGAATAAGTGCAATTCACCAGGTGGCAGTGTCTGATACACAATGATGAAGTGACGTTACACTCATGCTGCAGACAGAAAACAAAAGAATAGGAATCATCAGCAAAACTTGAAATGGCTCAGCGATTTACTGCAGAGCAAGTACTGAACACAATAAAATATTAGTGTCACTTGATGGGGGATCTGGTGAAGAAGCTGTTAGCGATCAAAATATTGATTTTGAAGATGTTGAAAATTATAGTTTTGAGAATATGTTTGAGATGGCAAATATGAGCCAGTTGCTGAATGTACTGGAAAATGAGCTCTGACGAGGACAGTGATGATGGTATAAAACATCTGCCCAAACTGAACCCTTCCAAACTCCAAAAGTTAACAAAATATGCTTTATTTTATTCTTCTGTAGATGTTACTCGGAGAGTTTTTATTATCGCGACAGGTAGAGATCCATCCGTGTTAGATATAGATCCGGGTCCCGAATATGTAATAATGATTGATGAAACATTCATGCATATAAGGGTTAAAGGAAATACTCCACACGGTGGGCATTTTTACATAATTGTGTGTGCATCCAACCATTCAAGTGCAATAAGATGTGAAAGATTATTGCATTAGCCATCGCATGCTGAGAGACGTGACTTTCTGTGTGCGGACTTCAGGTGTGTATCAGTAAAAAAAGGTGTTTCAGTCAGCGCGAGCACCACATTGAGGTCTTTGTCACAGCTTATTGCGCTTAACTCTTTTTAACATCAAGCACGTCCCAAATTTGCAATCGCTTGCAGCTTTCCGTGCACACATTTTGGCAGTCTGCCAGACTCATCAAGCACGTCCCGCTCTTTTTGTCTTATTCATACGTTTCATCACTCTAAAGTGTAAATAGTGCTGTACTACATGTATATATATTTACATACCGTGATATACACGATTAGCAACATCTCTAACGATAGACATTTTATACCGTCGCCTTGATATATAGGCCTACCGTCATACCGCACAGCCCTATGTACATTGTAGTCGTGATACAATACATTCACTTGTAGTATTTAAAATTATTGATTTAAAATAGAGACAGAATTTAAAATATCAGTGCCTCTATAGCTGAGCCAGAACATCTCAAACAGAGATCACAAAGCAACAGACGTTTCAACTTTTAACATATTAAACCGAGATAAGAGATAGTATTTTAAAAAACATACTTCAGTTTAACATACAAACAGCACAGAAAAAGACAGAAAACAAGTGACCTCTAACAAACCCCCAAGGCTAAAGCTTACTATTCACCGTCTGTGGTCGTCTGACTAGTCTGCACTCATTTTACACTTTTTCCACCCAGCAGCACATTGCAACTGACCTTAACTACAAAATCATAAGAACTACTCATCTTTAACTCCCCATAGAGGCAGCATGGAGCCCGGCCAGGGTTGCAGTGACACCATCACACCTGCTTCTACAGCGGGTAGCTGGCAGTTCAGTGACTCATAGTCAGATCACCAACAGTTACGATGAAAAAAAATACTAATCTACGCCAAAACGCAGATACAGGGGCACAAGAGCATCTCTGTGAAGGTAAAGAGTGAATTATTTGATCTTTTGTAGTAGAGAAGGGTGGATATTGTAACTGTCAGGCTTTTAGGATCTGCTGCAGTCATTTTGCGCTATTCTGAAGAGATTTCACACATCATACAGTAAGAAGTTTATGTGTACAAGAAGAGCTTGAGCGATGAGAAACGTTACAATTTTCACGCCACAATACAAGAACTAGTAGATATCCACAAGTCTGATTTATAGTAATTTGCAATGTGTCAGGTGAAGTGAAAATGCTTTGAAAACCTTTCTTCTTTTTTACTGTCAGATATGCCCGCCCGTACACCTCAGATATCTCAAACTAAACCTCTTTCATGGAGTGAAGAGAGCATTTGTTGCAGTTCCAGTCTGAAAGGGAGGGATAAATTGTCAATATGATGTCTGAGGTATTTTCCTGTTGAAAGAGTTTAATGGGAGAGCTTGTGGGGAGGTTGATGGCTGTCCTCTATCTCTGATGCACAGCCATTTCCAAAATGATCAGCCTACATGTGTTCTAAAGCGCAGAAAAGGACCGGTTACACTAAAACAGTATGAAATTAAATGCAAAATTTTAGGAAAATTCATTGAAAATATTTCATGTTCGCAGCCATACCTTGTTAAAGTGAGAAATAATAAAATGGTCAAATAAATAGTCCTAAATGAACTATAAATGATCAGTATCAGATTATTTTGACTACTAAGTTTTTGACTATGTTTTTGGTCATATTTACACCAGTCAGGCATAACATTATGACCTAAATATGACCATTATGTACTAATATTGTGTTGGTCCCCCTTTTTCTGCCAAAACAGTCCTGACCCGTCGAGGCATGGACTCCACTAGACCCCTCAAGGTGTGCTGTAGTATCTGGCACCAAGTTGTTAGCAGCAGATCCTTTAAGTCCTGTAAGTTGCTAGGTGGGGCCTCCATGGATCGGACTTGTTTGTTCAGCACATCCCACAAATGCTCAATTGGATTGAGATCTGGGGAATTTGGAGGTCAAGTCAACACCTCAAACTCGTTGTTGTGCTCCTCAAACCATTCCTGAAGCATTTTTGCTTTGTGGCAGGCCGCATTATCCTGCTGAAAGAGGCCACAGCCACCAGGGAATACCATTTCCATGAAAGGGTGTACATGGTCTGCAACAATGCTTAGGTAGGTGGTACGTGTCAAAGTAACATCCACATGGATGGCCAAGGTTTCCCAGCAGGGTTTCCCAGCACAACATTGCCCAAAGCATCACACTGCCTCCACCGGCTTGCCTTCTTCCCATAGTGCATCCTGGTGTCATGTGTTCCCCAGGTAAGCGACACAGACACACCCGGCCATCCACGTGATGTAAAAGAAAACGTGATTCATCAGTCCAGGCCACCTTCTTCCATTGCTCCGTGGTCCAGTTCTGATGCTCACGTGCCCACTGTTGGCACTTTTTGGCTGTGGACAGGGGTCAGCATGGGCACCCTGACTGGTCTGCAGCTATGCAGCCCCATACACAACAAATTGCGATGCACTGTGTATTCTGACACTTTTCTATCAGAACCAGCATTAACTTGTTGAGCAATTTGAGCTACAGCTCATCTGTTTGATCGGACCATGCAGGCCAGCCTTCGCTCCCCATGTGCATCAATGAGCCTTGACCCTGTCGCCGGTTCACCACTGTTCCTCCCTTGGACCAGTTTTGATAGGTACTGACCACTGCAGACCGAGAACACCCCAAAAGAGCTGCATTTTTTGAGTTGCTCTGACCCAGTCGTCTAGCCATCACAATTTGTCCCTTGTCAGGCCCTTGTCAAACTCGCTCAAATCCTTATGCTTGCCCATTTTTCCTGCTTTTAACACATCAACTTTGAGGACAAAATGTTCACTTGCTGCCTAATATATCCCACCCACTAACAGGTGCCGTGATGAAGAGATATTAGTGTTATTCACTTCACCTGTAAGGGGTCATAATGTTATGCCTGATCGTAATGTTATGTCTTTCTTTCTTTCTTTCTTTCTTTATTTACTTAAACAAGGTTTAATGGCTGCCAACATGAACATTTACAATGAATTTTCTTCAAATTGCTTTCTTAATTTCACAGCCATTCAACACTTCAGTTGTTCAAGTTGGGCAAGTGCATCAACAAGTGCCAGATATATTGGACTGATTCACTGATTCTCACAAATGTGATAGTTTTGTAAATACATTTATGCAGTCTTTAGAAATAATGCATATGTTGTTTCAGATGCTTAATTGTTCCATGAGGAACAATAAATTAATCCAGATTACCGACTTCTGGAGTAAATGCAAATAGAGTAAGACAAGCTAAAAGCTAATGGTTTTTCAGAGGTAACCCAAAAATCTCAGAAATTCCTGTATTTGAGAGACACGGACTGTGATAAAGATCGTGGCAGATAAAATCAGTGTGGCAAAATGTCATCTTTTTGTTTTAGATGCTTGTGTTGCCGCAGGGGTTACAGAATCAGATAAAGACACATCCTCTTATTAAAGATTCATCAGCCTCTGTCACCGAAAGAAACTTGCGGCAATGATTCACGTGGGGAAGAGTGAAAAGAAAGAAAAAGTATTGTTATCTCAACCCAGCACTGACAAACTTGTCAGTTTTAACTCTGAACTCCCTCAAGGAAACAAGCTCTCCCTCAAGATTATATTGGCTGATTCTCAGTTCTCCTTGTTATTGAGAAAGAAAGGCAGGACAGGTCGGTGTGCAGCTACTGGAGTCTTTAGTCCATCGTTTACTGTTAGCATAGCCTTTGTGCCTTTTCTATATCTATTAAAAAACCTGGATTGTGTAAAACAGCTTTCATTAAAATGACAAAATTACTTTCTTTCTATAGTACTTATGAAATGCATCTAATTTCTGTCCTGGCTGAGTGTCATAAATGCTTTATGCTCAGGAACACTAGATCAGCACGAGGAAAAACAGCATGAAGAGCAACAGTGACCCCTGGAGTTTGAAAGGATGCAGGTGGGAATTCATCTATGTGCCATTACAATGAGAGCAGATTTTAATATACCAATGTACTGTATTTTCAATGTACTGGTTAGCATTAGCGGTTAACCCCTGCTGGTAGGTGTATTATGTAGCCAAAAAGCATCTTTCTGCATTGATGGCCATTCAAAAGTAGCCATGTATTTCAAACTAATTGCAAAAATTTTATCTCACATTTACCAACAGATGAGATATTCATAGCTTGTTCTTTACACAAAACCTGTGTCTCAGTGTGTCGCAAAGGATGATTTGTTTACAGAGCCACAGTATAGCATTATACATGAGAGAATGCTAGTATGCAATGTAGGTCATTAGTGAAATTGTGCTGATCTCAAAAGCTTGCTAAGGACCTGTGTAGCATTACTATAACGCAGAATGCTACAAAACAATCTAAACAATTGGTAAATGTATGATATCAAATATTAATGGTTGCATTTAGCATTTATAAGCTCCAATTCACAGACTGCCTCTGACTCGCTAATTCACCATGAAAGGAGCTGCAAATTGATTCGTAGGTGTCTATAGATGTATTCAGACAGTAATTGTTTTACATGGGGACGGCGTTGTAATTTCAGCATTTAATGAAGTAGTTCACTTCAGAAGTAAAATTTCCTGATAATTTACTCACCCCCACATCATCCAAGATGTTAATGTCTTTCTTTCTTCAGTCGAAAAGAAATTAAGGTTTTTGAGGAAAACATTCCAGGATTTTTCTCCATATAGTGGACTTCAATGGGGTACAATGGTTTTACGCTCCAAATTCCAGTTTTAATGCAGCTTCAAAGGGCTCTTGAAGGGAATACGGGTCTTATCTAGCGAAATGATTGGTCATTTTCTAAAAAATATAAAGAAATATATACTTTTTAACCACAAATGTTTGTCTTGCGCTGCTCTGCGATGCGCCACGTATTACGTAATCACGTTGGAAAGGTCACGCGACGTAGGCGGAAGTACCACGGTAGGGTGAAAAACTAATTTTCTCCTCCAACTTCAAAATCGGCTGACATTGTTGTTTTACCTTTTTTTGTGAGGGGCGTTTGACATAGTCTTTGCACGTTTGCTTTGTAAACACTTGATCGGTACTTTCACATACGTCACGTCGTGTGACCTTTCCAACGTGATGACGTAATGAGCGGCGCATCGCAGAGCAGCACAAGACAAACATTTGTGGTTAAAAAGTATATACATTTGAATTTTTTTTAGAAAATGACCAATCGTTTCGCTAGATAAGACCCTTATTCCTCGGCTGGGATTGTGTCGAGCCCTTTGAAGCTGCATTGAAACTGGAATTTGGACCCCATTGAAGTCCATATGGAGAAAAATCCTGGAATGTTTAAACAAGCTAGTAGGTGATTTTAGTGCCGTCCGAATTTGAATCTGTTTTTTCTTGCACTACCCAGGAGGAAATTCCCAGCCAAATTACCTTAAATTATTTTTAATAGTTTTACTTTACTTTTAATTAACAATAACAACAAATTCATGACAAATTATATAGCCCTGCTGGGAAAAAAAACATCTTAAACCAGCCTAAACTGGTTTGCTGGTCTCCCATCTTAAGCCAGCTAAGACCAACAAACCATCTGGTTTAAGCTGTTTTCTTTTCAACAGGGTGACAACTAGATAAACGTGGATGGCAACTGTTCAACCCTTTGATAATCAAAGTAATATTATTATCAAAAATACCCATTACAGATGCGGCATGCTTTGATTATGTTGTTTAAGCTACATGATTTTCAATATCATGCTCTCTCTGGACTGCAATGGAGGCAGGGTGTACTTGTCCAACAGTATATGAATATGAATGAAAAATTACAATGCAGCTCCATTGTTCTTGTAAATTAATTGCCATACGAGTGCAGTTTTATCACGGAGGAGCCATGCAAATGTTCTTTTATTGACATCACCCTGACAAACAATTACCATCTGAATGTGCTTATGTCGTAATTCTCATTCCCAGAGCCATTTTCAGTTCAGTCTGTGGGAAAAATTGTTGGGTGACATACATTTATATTGGCTATGTCAGCATAAACCACAAAACAGAAAAAATTGGCAGTTACAGACAGAGTGAGGGCACTACGCATGACCTTTACATCCTGAAAAATCGGGAAAATCCAGAAAAATATCGATGTACACCAGTCTAGATTTAAATTTATTGTCTGTTATATGAACTGAATACAATGCAACTAATAGGTTAAAACAAAGCATAAAAGCCTGTTAGTGTTCACATCAAGGTAGACTCCACACAGCACATGGAGAAATAATTCTCATTTACAATAAAGAGAGCAATCTATACACTACCATTTGAAAAGTTTGGGGTGGTTAAGACTTATGTATTTGATGCTCACGAAGGCTGCATTTATTTGATCAAAAATACAGTAAAAACAGTAATATTGTGAAATTCATTATAATTTACCATTTGTTTTCTATTTTAAAATGTAATTTATTTCTGTGGTGGCAAAGCTGAATTTTCAGCATCATTACTCCAGTCTTCAGTGTCACATTATCCTTCTGATATGCTGATTTGATGCTTAAATATTTTTTATTATTATCAATGTTGAAAACAGGATTCTGTGATTTTCAGGATTCTGTGATTTTCATTTCTTCAGGAGAGGGCAAATGCCAAAATAACAAACAAAACCAATCTAACTATTTTTAGCAAACTAAATAACCTAAACACAAAATAACGATGCAAACAAACAACAAATCTAAACCAAACTTCCTCTCAATATAAACAGGAGAAAAAGATATACAAAATAAATGGCACCCAACTCCCTACAACTTCCTTAAAATTAAACTATAAAATATTCAAGAAATAATGAAACAAAACCAATGTAACTTGCCCTGCACTCAGGGGTTAAAAGAAAAAGAAAATAATCCTTTTACAATCAAGACAACATCTCCTTATCACTAATCTCAAACACCAGTGAGATATCTTACATTGTATGCAAAAACAATGGAGAAACAGCACACACGTCTGCAGCAGGAGACAGGGATTCTTCGCCAGAGAGACGGCGGGGGGAAAACTCCCGCCTCTCCCGCACTGCAGAACTGGTCGACTTTTATAGCAGAGCACACGGTCGCAAGAGCGAATCAGCAACGGCAGACACTCAGGGGCGCTGATTAACAACAGGTGTCGCTACTCATCCAAAGAGAGCAGAGAAAAATATAGAAAGACACAACAGGCATACACACCTTTACAAGAATACGTACAATGACGTAACCATACATATAAACTCTTAAAAGTCGACAAGACAGAAAAATATGGCTATATTTGGTAATAACATATGCAAAAACAAAGTAAACAAGCTAAAATTCAGACTACAAACCTCTAGACGTTCCCAGAACAAATGCTGAAGATTAGCTAAACTGTTTTACCGCCATTCCAAGCTATATTTGTCAATGATGGAGACATTTCAGATCTAAAACTGATTATTATAGCCTGCCCAAATGGATATTGCCTTTGATTGTTTTAAAGCCAGGAAAGGTTACACGCAATTCCCCCAGCCGGCCCCTCTATTCCCCTCTCTCTGGCACCCTTTGCTCCAGAGCTAGCGATAACCAGTGGAGGAGACCTTGACACATCTTTTCTAATATCCATCCCCCTGAGAGCTGTCCCCATTTGGAGTTCAGCCACATTGGGAATGAGAGATGATAGGCCTTATTGAAATCGTTACTGCTCTCTCCTCTGCAATATTTTCACTCGGCAGCCTTGACTGAGAGATTCTTATTGCCCTGCCCCTGGATGAGGGTGAAAAATAGCACTGATAGAAGAAGAAAAAACAACCCAAAATGAAAACAAGGTGAGCTATTCTTATATGGCTGCCAACACAAGTCTTTCATTCTAGTTTGCTTCCAAATATAAAGGCTAAAAACAAGCACCTACATAATACTATAGGAGGATTTTATTTTATTTTTCTCAGAGACTCAACATAATGTTTTACAAAGCACAACAGAGACTGCCATTCATATCTCGTACCCATTCTGCACCATGAAGCTTTAGGAGGATGGGACGAGACAAAGGATCATCAGAGGAAGTGCTGGACGTGTGAATGCCTGCCACAGGACATTGCACGTTCCTCCTCTCCCTCATTACAGCCACATCAGAGGACAGAAACCTGAATGTATCTCCCGCTGTTAGCTTAATTACCCCTCCTAATGAATGTATCCTTGTTTCGAAAGACATCTGTGGGAGTGGCATTCTCCAGCCGCAGCTATTCTTGCAGCAAGACAATGAAATTAACTTTTTGTGTCTAGTCTGAAATAACAAGTGGGTGCGTTTCCCAAAAGCATTGTTAGCTAACTATGATCATAAGTTCTGTCTTTTTCAGCACAGTTCAACGAATCAGTGTTTCCCAAAAAAAAAGTTGTGTGGTTGGAATGACAGCTCTCGACCTGTGCTTAGAAGCATAGTTTCTTTATGACATGTAAACTTAATAAATCCTTATCTTGAGCAAAATAAGCAAGCTGACATTCAGTACAATCTATATCTTTTATTTCGAATATATACAATTGTCATTTACGTCTTTTAGTTGGTCAAGAGATTTTAAGCACCATTTTGAAGAGTGCGCATGTGCGTACATGCTGTAAGAACAAGCTTATGATTGAATCTGGAAATTAAGCAAAATAACAGAGAAAAAATATAATTATTCCTCAGATGCCATGTCCATTATTTAAAGCAAAAAAAAATCTGGCATTAATTAAAAGAAGTTAGTACTCCATAACCAATGTGGTTGAACAACAAATTTGCGATAATACGGTTTCGGGAACTAAACTTTGTGACTAGCTAGATTTCTTCAACAATGCATCATACTATGGTAGTTATGTAACAAGTTACGTTGTTGTACGGGAAACGCACACCTGATAATGGTCACTACTTTGTAGTGTTTCCTACATCGGTTCACCAAAGTGGAATGTGAGTAAAATCTCTAAATGTGCGTTGCAAGTTGGGGAATCTTTAACAAAACTGAAACAAGAAACATAAGGAAAGTTATTAAAAGCATTGTGACCCACCCAGAATATAGGAGGCTCAGATTCATCTAGGCGTCAAGTTTTTCTCAGATGCTTCTTCTTAAATTCCTTTGGCGATTTAGAAAGAATCAAATGAAACAGTTGTTGACATACAGAACGAATATGGATAGCATTGGCATTGGAACAATCTGATAGTGAATATTTATTATTCATACTGAAATCGATTACTTTTTCACTAAGCACAGTTCTCAAGAGAGAGAAAAATCATCAAAAGTCTCTGTTTGCTCTCTCATTTTAGTCTAGGAGATACATCTGGGATAATAAATGGGCATCTTATCTTGCTTAATAAATTGCGTAATAAATAAAAAAAAACATTTTCAGTCTGCTCTGAATACTCAGGTTGTGTTCAATACCCTTCATTTTAAGGCAAAACAACATTATATGTATTACAGCAATTTTGTGACCTTGTGTTCTTGGAAACATATATTCACCTCTGTGTGCTACACAGGAATCAAGCATTAGACAAATCAATGAATTGCCACTGGCTGCCGTGGTGCTAGCTCAGCTCCTTCAAGACCTTTAACCTTAAAGATTCCTTCGCTGAAACAACAGACAAACACCCACATGGGGAAAAAAACACCATATATGAACAGGCACATAAAGTATTATGAATTTAACCTCTGTAACTCCTGATAGTAGAAGCGAGTTTGCACTTACTGAATGTGAGCAGATTAAAATTCAAAGATAAAAAGCAAAGGACAAACGTTATTCTTAAACGGCACAGGTCACAATCTATTTGATTATCTCAAAACATCTTAAAGTAATAATGCGCTCAAAAAATATAATTTACTCACCCTCATGTTGTTCCAGACCTGCATGACTTTTATTCATCAGCTGAACACAAAAGAAATAAGCTTTTTGAGCTTAAAAGGCCCTTAAAACAAAGTAAACTGGTTTTCAAATTTGCAACAATTCAAGATTTTATCCACATCTCAAGTCCTTTATACTTGACATGACCAGTCCGCTGAGAAGCAAAGCTGGCAAGGGGAGACATTTATAATAGATTACATCGCAATGAGATATTTTAGAGCTCTGAAAGCTGCTGTGGTAATTTGCCCATCACTCTGGACTTTATGCAAAACTTGGCATTTAAAAAGATGAAATGAGGAGGATGTGCGCATGGGATATGTGAGACACCATTTGGACACTAAATCAAAGGTTGAACAGTCTCATGGACACGCAACAAGGCCTGAAATCTAGGACACAAATGAGTCTCACTGCAAAGTGTTTGTCCACAGTAAGTTCATTAGAGATTGAGTTGTGCAGACACTTTTTTAGCTTCTTTCATTTCATCTTTTCTTTTCAAATTACACTGCTGCTCAAAAGTTTGTGGTCAGTCATTTTTTAAATATTTATATTCAGCAAGAATGCATTAAATCGATTTAAAGTCACAGTAAAGACATTGTTACAAAGGATTTCTATTTCAAAAAATACTGTTTGTTTAAACTTTTTATTCATAAAATAATCCTGAAAAAATATTTATTGAGCAGCAAATCAGCATATTAGAATGATTTTTGAAGGATCATGTGACACTGAAGTATACACACAGTAATGATGATGAAAATTCAGCTTTACCATCACAGGAATATATTATATTTTAAATATCCATTAAAATAAAAAATGGTTATTTTAAATTGTAATAATATTTCACAATGCTGTTTATATTGTATTTACTGTATCAAATAAATGCAGCCTTAGGATACGTTTACACAACAACAATGACAACAAACAGAAACGTTTTCTTTTGCATTTTTTCATGTACAGACGACACCATTTTTTTAAAAAATGACCCCTAGCTGTTTACACGGATCTGCGAAAACTACTAAAAACGCTGTATTCTGCATGCCAGGCCAGTAGATGGCGATGTCACTTTGTAAAGAACACTACACGGCTATAGACTGAACACGTAACATTTATGCGCATGACGTCACCGTTTTCACAAAATTTGCGTTTTTGTTGTTTACACAGAGATGATAACGGTATTGTTTTCAAAAGCTTGCATTTTCAGGCCCCCAAAACGGCATTGTCATGTAAATGAACGGCCAAAACGGTTTTCCATTTTTAGTTGAAAACTGTTTCGTGTAAACGGCCCCTGAGTGCGCAAAAGAGACTTTTTTCAAAAACATCTCACCGACCCCAAACATTTGAAAGAGAGTGTTTTGTAGCTATTCCCTGGTTTTGTGTTTCTTGTGTTCTTCTTCTTCTTCTTGTATGGTTTAATGGTGGTTGACAATCCAACTTATGGTGTATTACCGCCATCAACTGGAGTGTAAAGCATCAACGGGAAGGAAAAACAAAACAAGTGGTTCTTTTGTTTTTGTTATGTGGTCTTTTAGTTTGCATCTTGCCCTGGTTCTGTTCCTGTTTCCTGAGTGCCATTTTTGTAGTCCTTTGTAGTTTTCTTGTTCGATTAGTTCCCTTATTGTCCCTAGGGGTGTCTTGTTAGTCTATTGTGTGTATATAAGCCCTTGTGTTCCTGTGTTTGTTGTCTGGCCTTTTCCGTTGGTGGATGTTATGATGTTGGTCTCAGTCCTGCTCCCTGGTCTTCCTGATTTTCTTGTGTTTGGTTTATTTTGTTTGTGTGTTATTATTCTAATACATTTCTCTGCATTTGGATCCTGCCTTCACTCTTCTTGGAGAGCTTGGTGTATAATTGAATTGTCATTGTAAGATGCAACAAAATTCAAATTAGACGTCAAACAAAGTAGCAGGTAGACCGGAACACTGATGATTTATTGATAAACTCAGAATGTCACAGAAAGGCTAATGCTAATCCACAAGTGGGCGACATGACAAACCTCGAACAGTCCTGTTATAATAAAAAAAAATCTGTATACGGCAAGTGCTAGGTGACACCTTCATTGATTATGACAAGACACAGACATAAACAGACATAAAGAGCAGACTGGTTTGCTGATATATTGTCCCGATTATTGAAAACAGTTCATCAGGTATAAGAGCTAAGCACAAGATCTTTTAACCAATTATCTTTGTTAAACTAGACTAGTTGTCTCTGCATGTTAAAGAGATAGTTCGCTCAAAATTGAACATCATTTACTCATCCTTATGTTGTTCCAAACACTTCCCAGCAAACATTGGTCCGAAGGTGTCCCTGACCAAAAATAGTCACGGTAGGAAGGCATAAATTAGTAAGAATATGTAACACAGAACATTTCCTAAAAATGCATTTAGATACGTCTGTTCAACTTTCATTTTGGAACTATTTTTCAACCATGACGGGACGTGTCGGAGTGACGTCTTTTCAACGGTCATTAAACGTCCAAATGTTTGCTGGTTATGACTTTATTTCTTCTGTGGAAGATAAAAGACATTTGAATAATAGGCCTATGTTTTTATATGCAGTTATACAATGAAAATCAATGGCATCCAATGTTGTTTGGACTACAGCATTCTTCAAAATACTTTTTTTGTGTTCTGCAGAAGAAAGAAAGTCACACAGGTTTAAAATGACATGATGCTGAGTAAATAAAGACAGAATTTTCATTTTGGGGTGAAACTAGGAAAGGAGAAGTATTTTAACTTTGTTTTGCACATACAGCGAACTACAGAGAAAATGCTGATCTATTAAACTGGCACCTGCAACTTTCAGGCAGCACCTGAAAACCTCAGGCCAGTTGGACTTAAATATCAGGCTTTTTGATCTGCCACAAATGGCAAGGTTTCAAACCATCAGCCACAAAGCCAGCCTTGGCAGATCTGCAGATGTCTGCCACCAGGTGCCTGAACAGCCTGAAACCGATGAGGATTATGGAGCAGACTCTTAAACAGAGACCCGATGTGCGCATTTTCCCCCTTGGCTGGCGGAAAACTTTTGTTTGAACATGTGGATTCCCCTGCCATATCCCACATCTGCCGTCACGAATGAGATTGGCTTTGTTACGAGTGCTCCGATAAACTCCTGGCAGCACTTTGTTTGTTTGCGAGGAGAAAATGAGTGGAATTTATCAGTGGGTTCATCTGTGGTTTTAACTCTCTGACAAAAACTGTTTGTGTTGTGGATGTTCAAATGTGTCCAAACGCAGATAAAAACTGTGTTTCAGATTATAACTTGTGATAGTTCAATCACAATTTAGATTTGTTTTTTTTGGCTGTAACCTCTAAGAGTTTTCAGGGCTGTAAGATAAGATCAATTGATCAAAGGAATGTTTACATCTTTATAAAGGAGGAAGCTGGAGGACTGAGGAGGAGAGCGCTGGTTCAAGTGCTCTAAGAGTGTCTTATTTGAAGCAGTAGAATCTTGTCTGGGAGATGAGACTTGTTTCTGGATTGGCTAGTGCAGATCACATGACCTCTGGCCACCAAGATTAATAGAGCAGCAGAAATGGGGTCGATCAATACCCTGCTGCCTGAAGAAAAATAGCATGGTTTCAATCCACCATTAAATTTGCCCTTGTTGAACTGCTGTTGATCAGAGGGAACACAAACCGCTCTTCAGACTCCATACATGATTGTTAAAGCTTCATCCGCTGCACAGTTCTTCATTCTAGAGTAACTTAATCACGCTCCATGGAGAGATAGATAGATATCCGTGAGGTTTATATAGCCTCTCATCTCATGACTGGCATGTAATTTAGCATATGGAATCAAACTGAGTTGCATGTTGCCAGATCATCAGTTTTTCTTCAAGGCAGAAAAAGATATTTACAAGAAAAATAGGTGAATGATTCTCCTCAGGCTTAAAGTCCCACTGGAGCATGACAGTCTGGATGCTTGGTATAGACAGTGCTGATGATACACAGACTTGTTACATATATTTCATCGATACATTACGTAAAGGATGCTACATCTATATGTATACTTACGTACTAAAAGCCAAGGAAACAACATGGATATCTAATTCACCCAAAAATGAAAATAATTCTGTCACATTTACTCAACCTCAGGTGTTTCAAAATCTGTGTGATCTTTTGTGAAACTCAAAATGAGATATTACACAAAATATCCAAGCTGGTGTTTTCCAGAAAATAAAAGTGGAAAGTGATTTTTACAGCTAAGCTCCGAAAAAGGAAAAGATTAAGACAACATATTCTTTAAAAGTAGTTAACTAAAAAATAAAATCAGTAGTTATGCATTTTGGTCGTTCATTTACATGACAACGTTTTAGAAAAAAAAAAAAAAAATGGATATTTGTTTTGAGACTTGCTAAAGATTACATTTATCAGTGTAAATTATTAGTCTTTTTTAAAGATTAATTTTAAATGGGAGTTTGATGATGGCAAAGGTAATCTAAATGTAAAAACATGGGAAATGAGCATTGTTACGACCCAAAATAGGGACCAACATAAAGAGCCATTCAGGAAAGCAGCAAAAAAAAAAAAAAAAAAAACGCAAAGGCCAGGGCAATAAAAAGATAAAATTTATTGGCAACAGAAAGTAACAAAAACAAACAAAGATATAAACATATACAAAATTAAAATAAGGACTGGTGAACTAACTAATCTAAACTACAACTCAGAGGAAAAACCTTCCCTCACTACCGAGAAAAAAACAAAAACAAAAGAATCTTCCAGATCAGCTTACTTACCTATGCTTTCCCTCTATTCTAATATAACTAAACAAACATAACTCACCATCCTGTACAAAAAAGGTAGGCCAAAAATGAAGTGCCACCAGCAGCTCTTAAATAGGCAGAGGCCTCAGGTGTTAGGAATAATCAGGCTCCGCCCCCATCCAATTGCCAACTATACTCAGAAAGATAAGAGAAAATAAGAGAAAGAGCAGGGGCTCGTAACAAGCATGAACAATTAAATATACAATATCTACGATATATATGCAAAAAAATGGCCAATAATCAATATGGTCCTCATATATATAATTTATAATTCAATACACTAGCTCTGTGTAAGGAACTGACTGAAATGTAACTCATTATTGACAATAAATCTTGGCAGTAAAACGGAAAAAAATGGAAAACAGCACATCCTTCCCTCACCCTTTTGTGTTCCACAAATGAAAAAAGTCATACAGGTTTGGAGTGACATGAGGGTAAGTAAACTAACACAATATTAATTTTTGGGTGAAAATTAATTGACATGATGTGTAAAATGAATTGAGGACCTGGGTGATTGATTATCATCCTCTGAAGATCTGAACGGTAAAAAAGAAAGAAAAAAAAGAGGAAAAGGTGACGTACCCGAAACTGACAGTGAGAGTGAGAACGTTCCTCTATAATCATCTTTCAGCACTTACACAGGAAGTAGTTTTACACCTCATTATATAAAGCACACCAGGCCTTACTTTATATATTCCTGTCTCATGTGCTGATCTTTTACTCCAGATAGAGTCAAAATTTGAGGAAGTCTCTTGTTTTACACTTTTTTTACACTGATAGGCACCAGAGAACCACCAGAGCATGCAGTTCCGTTTTCCCTTAATAAGTTGTCATTTTTACAGTTAATTGGATGAAACGTACTGGGAAAGGAGACAATTCATATTTGCGCAAGCGCACACACATACACACACATATACTCAGTTTCACTATTTTTTTAATCACTAGTTTAACTCTCCATAGGCGTAATGTTTTTTTAACTGTTTTTTTTTATCTCCTAACCCTGACCCTACCCCTAAACACAACAATCAAAGACAACTTTCTGCATTTTTACATTTTCACAAAAAATAATAATAATAATAATAATAATAATAAATTTATGAGCCGTTTTCCTCATGTGGGCCATTTTGTCCCCACAACTGAGGTTAATGCCTGATTCAGAGTTTCCTCCAATGCTGAAAATTGAAATTTGCTAAGCATTTTAGAGATGGAAAAGAAAGAAGAAGAGTATAGAAGAGAAAAAGATCCCTCTATACTGCAGAACACAAATAAAAAATGCTGGTGGACGATTTCCAATCTCCCAAACATCTGTTTGCTGTAGGCATGAGGAAGTCTGCCATATAGGCTTAAAGTCAACATAAAATCAAAACTATACAATCCTAAAACATGTCCTTATTAATTTTTCAGTGCACATTAAAAATGTTTGTAGACTTTTATCAAATGTTTACTGAATCTGAAACAAGTATCTTTTTTTATTTCGTTATCAAGTATTTAACAGTGCAAAAATATACAGTATAGATAGATAACACTTTGAATGGCTTTTTTGAGGTGAATTAATTAGCGTATATAAAAAATCAAGTTGTGATGATTTAAAATCTGCCCATTTAGATTAAGAATACTTAACTTTAAAAAAATGAGTTGAAAATTGTTCACTTTATTTTATTTACATGGGTTTTTATTGTCCAATATGTGCTTCTGCTCACGCTCACTATGACAAACATCTTGAAAAGCAACACACTTGCTGTCTCAAACTATTAACTACATCACAAGAAACTTACAAGACATAAATAACTGATGAAATACCTTGAAACACAACAGAGACCTCAAGACTTACAACAAACTACCTGATCCTTTTGAGTAGTGAAACAAACTCATCCCGACATCACAAGACAACGAGTTACTAAATGTGACAACAAACAACAACAATAGAAATAAATCTATCAAAAAGTCAATTTAATTATTAAATATTCATGCCCCAGTGCATGCTGCGAAGAGCCTGAGTAACAAAATTGTTTTTGTAGGCCTATTTTAACTTACAACAATGCATTAATTAAACTTACCTGCTATGCTTCTTTGATCAATAAAAAAAAGTAGAATAATAAAAATGAATCATTTGAAACACTGTAAGAAGCTGTTCCCTTTTAATGTTTTTGCATTCCACTGTGCTGCTTTTCTATTGTTTTTTGTATGCAAACATGGTCTTTGACCGTTACACTTGTGTCTCATTTGTTTTGCAGCGCTCACACATGACAGCATTCTAAAAATTCGGTGCTCAAGTTAAAAGTAGTTCTTTAAAAAAAAAGTAGTTACTTAAAAAAGGCATCTTAGCAAATTTTTTGTAATTCACTGCCTTGCGTCTTGCATGTTGCATGTAAAAACGTGTTCTGTGTGAATGACCCCTAAGTTAATCTTTGGAATAATAAGAAAATTAAAAACAAATAATAATAATCAAGCACATTGGTTATTTTTAACATTATTTTTTAAGCAATATAATATAATTGTCACGAGTGCACCGGCCCTCCCTCACAGCTGCACTCCCTGGGTGAATTCCAAACAGCATTTTTGCACCCTTGAAGGGCACTTCGGGAAGGGGACGCCATTTGTAGGGGTGTTCCAAACGAAAGTGAACACCTGAATCCCTTCACAAAGGGCCCTTTCACAAGTCCGTTAGCGAAGGGAACATGCAATGGTCACTACAGGGAAATAATTTAATTGTTTATGGTCATGTGACCCAGGGTGGAAAATCCTCATGATTCATTTTAAATCTAGATATGGCGGGAGAGTTAGTTAACATACTGTATAAACAGAATAATTCAAGTTGTTTTGTTTTGTTGTTAAATATAGACACATTTTCGTCATGCATTTCATATTTAGTTTTAAAAAGTTTCATAGGTAAGAAATGTGTTAAATGCTTTATATTCAATGCTTGAAGTTAAAAGCAGATCGGGAACACACACATATAAAGCATGTTTCATAACTTCATTATAAATGTACATTTATTTGTATCATATTAACAGCAGTAATAAGATATTCCTGTTGTCACTGCCTAGCTTTGTCGTGGTAATGTTCCACGTGAAGCTAATGAGGAAATTACGTGGTGTTTCCTTGCTTCCTTCGCCAAGTGTGTTCCAAGCGGCTTCATTATTACACACAAGTGCCCTGCTACCTCCAAAGTCTCCACTTCGAGGGCTCTGCCCTTCGGAGTGAGTAAGGCATAGGGATGCTCACTTCCCATTTGAATTTGCCCCTCACACACGAGTGCTAATGAGAGACACCTGCTGTTAATTAACTTGGTGTTTGAACTTCCATATAAGCACAGCACAACCAGTCAGTCTTTGTCTGGTCTTCATGTATGCTATTATGTTCTTTTTTTGTGTTGATGCTTACCAGTCTTGCTTTTATGTGCTCTGGGACGCTTTTGTTGGACAATTATATGGATCTTTACCTGTGGATTTAAGTTATATGGACGAATGTGAAATGGAAATTTGGTAGCAAGTTCAGTTACTTCCCTCAGTTATCTTCTGTTTGAGACTGTTTTATGTTGGACCTTTTGATAAGCTGCCTGTGTGGAAGAAAATCCTGTGTTTTAGTTTATTTCCCTGGAGATCTATATCTGTTGTTGAGATACTCGACTGTTTTTATCCTACATCGAGTCTACCAGACATTTGCCTGTGATACTCGACTGTTTTTATCCTACATCCAGTCTGCCAGATACTTACCCGTGTTACTCATCTGCTGTCAACCAGCCTACTCCGCTCCTGCGTTATCAACTGTATACACCCCTGAATATTTACCTGTCTAGTATCATTGCTGTTAATAAACTCCTGCACTTGGGCCCTAATATTATCTTCCCGTTTGGTGTGTTCATTACTATAATATTGGTCACACTTTAGTTTAGGGTCCAATTCTCACTATTAACTGACTTTTGCCTCAATAAACTCCTAATTACTGCTTATTAATAGTTAGTAAGGTAGTAAGTTAAGTTTAGGTATTGGGTAGGACTAAGGGATGTAGAATAAGGTCATGCAGAATAAGGCATTAATATGTGCTTTATAAGTACTAATAAACAGCCAATATCCTAGTAATATGCATGCTAATAAGAAACTATAGTGAGAATTGGATCCTAAACTAAAGTGTTACCATTTATAATATCATGAATATTGTTTTTTTTTTTTTTTTTCAATTTAGTTTTCTCATTGTATGTTTAGTTTTCCTACTCTAATTGGTTGGAACAACAAGCCACACTAAAACGTTTTGTGACTCAACCAGACATTCAATTTCAGCTCATTTAACAAAACTGCACAACACACAGGATCAGTTGGCAACTGCTTTGAGCACTATGGTTACATTACATATTCATTCCTCCAAATTGTGCAGAAGAGTGCACATTTGTGTCCCATATGAGTCAAATTCTGCTGCGTATTGCAACTTTGTTCTCAAAACAAACATTTTTACTTACTAATTTACCTGAGTAAACTGAGTTTAGTAAACAACAGCAGAATTAAGGGTAACACTTTATTTTGATGGTCCTTTTTGAACATTCTGTTGACTATAAGTAACTTTGCAACTACATGTCTACTAACTCTCATTAGAGTATTTGTAGGCTGTCTGCTTAATATCTGCTAACTGTTTATTGTGATGGTCCCTCAACAGACATTCTACTGACTAGAAGTAATTTTGCAACTACGTCAACTTATTCTAACCCGTCTACTAATACTCTACTAACACTCTGAGAGTTAGTAAACATGTAGGTGCAACGTTACTTATGACTTGTTTCCACCGGTCGGTGTGGCACGGTTCAGTACAGTACAGTACGATTCGGGACCATAAACCCTAATCCGGCTTGCATTTCCACCGCCAACAGTGCGCTTATGATAGGAGTGGTGTAGCGATCGACGTCATTCTCGCGCGAAGAAGAAAGCGACACAGTCAACAACAATGGAGGACATACAGCAGATCTTGTTCTTGCTTCTCGGCATGTGGCTGTTGTCACAAGAAGAAGACACGCTTTGTTTGAGCCAAGGCTGGAGGCTGCAAGGAAAAACACCACCAAAAAATCACGCACAAGTGACAATTCTCTGTCAACCAATCAATGTTCTGCATTGAGTCTAGCTCCACCCTATAGTACCGGACTACTGTGCTAGGTACCCCAACGGAAGGGTGCCAAAAAAGTGGTACGGTTCAGAATTAGGGTATTCACAACTTCTGACAATCGAAACGGCAAAAATTGCGTACCGTACTGAACTGTACCGCTCGGTGGAAACAAGCCATTATAGTCAATAGAATGTGTTAAAGGGACCATCAAAATAAATTAAAAAAACGAATTAAGCAAAATGCACTTAATTCACAATATACAAACCCGATTCCAAAAAAGTTGGGACACTGTACAAATTGTGAATAAAAACAGAATGCAATGATGTGGAAGTTTCAAATTTCAATATTTTATTCAGAATACAACATAGATGACATATCAAATGTTTAAACTGAGAAGATGTATCATTTTAAGGGAAAAATAAGTTGATTTTAAATTTCATGGCATCAACACATCTCAAAAAAGTTGGGACAAGGCCATGTTTACCACTGTGTGGCATCCCCTCTTCTTTTTATAACAGTCTGCAAACGTCTGGGGACTGAGGAGACAAGTTGCTCAAGTTAGGAATAGGAATGTTGTCCCATTCTTGTCTAATACAGGCTTCTAGTTGCTCAACTGTCTTAGGTCTTTGTCGCATCTTCCTCTTTATGAAGCGCCAAATGTTTTCTATGGGTGAAAGATCTGGACTGCAGGCTGGCCATTTCAGTACCTGGATCCTTCTTCTACGCAGCCATGATGTTGTAATTGATGCAGTACGTGGTCTGGCATTGTCATGTTGGAAAGTGCAAGGTCTTCCCTGAAAGAGACGACGTCTGGATGGGAGCATATGTTGTTCTAGAACTTGGATATACCTTTCAGCATTGATGGTGCCTTTCCAGATGTGTAAGCTGCCCATGCCACACGCACTCATGCAACCCCATACCATCAGAGATGCAGGCTTCTGAACTGAGCGCTGATAACAACTTGGGTTGTCCTTGTCCTCTTTAGTCCGGATGACATGGCGTCCCAGTTTTCCAAAAAGAACTTCAAATTTTGATTCGTCTGACCACAGAACAGTTTTCCACTTTGCCACAGTCCATTTTAAATGAGCCTTGGCCCAGAGAAAACGCCTGCGCTTCTGGATCATGTTTAGATATGGCTTCTTTTTTGACCTATAGAGTTTTAGCTGGCAACGGCGAATGGCACGGTGGATTGTGTTCACCGACAATGTTTTCTGGAAGTATTCCTGAGCCCATGTTGTGATTTCCATTACAGTAGCATTCCTGTATGTGATGCAGTGCCGTCTAAGGGCCCGAAGATCACGGGCATCCAGTACAGTATTATACGCACAGAGATTGTTCCAGATTCTCTGAATCTTTGGATGATATTATGCACTGTAGATGATGATAACTTCAAACTCCTTGCAATTTTTCTCTGAGAAACTCCTTTCTGATATTGCTCCACTATTTTTCGCCGCAGCATTGGGGGAATTGGTGATCCTCTACCCATCTTGACTTCTGAGAGACACTGCCACTCTGAGAGGCTCTTTTTATACCCAGTCATGTTGCCAATTGACCTAATAAGTTGCAAATTGGTCCTCCAGCTGTTCCTTATATGTACATTTAACTTTTCCGGCCTCTTATTGCTACCTGTCCCAACTTTTTTGGAATGTGTAGCTCTCATGAAATCCAAAATGAGCCAATATTTGGCATGACATTTCAAAATGTCTCACTTTCAACATTTGATATGTTAACTATATTCTATTATGAATAAAATATAAGTTTATGAGATTTGTAAATTATTGCATTCCTTTTTTATTCACAATTTGTACAGTGTCCCAACTTTTTTGGAATCGGGTTTGTACAATGTGTGCAATAGCCTATGCACTTCCCCTTAAGTTCCAAAACATCAGGGACACTCAGCACAGTGGCCACAGTGTGAGACAATCTCTCTTTTATGGAAAGAAGGGGAAGCATACTATACCCACTGATACAGCATTACATTTTCAGTCCTACTGCCTACATCCAATGTGTAGATTTTTCACCTAGTGACAGGCAAGCAATTAAAGCCAACAGCCTTAGCCAGTGTCGGCCCCCTGGCAGTATCGGTAATGACAGCCCAGGAACAGCGGTGGCAAAGAATGGGAAGAGTAATGTGATTAGAGGACAGAATTGCAATCTTGTCACATGGAGCAGTCCCTGTGTCTTCGTCTCTCTGCGGCGAAGGAGAACCTGATTTATTGGGCCAGGAAGCCTATGAACAAAGTGCAAACAGAAATCCAAAGCTAGTTTTGTTGAGTTATAACCACAGAAAACTGCAAACAAGCAAACATTTTTCTCCATGCAGGACCACAAAAGATTGCATGGAGCAGTTTAGAAAGTTTGTTTCGTGGTCACTATACCCAAAACGTAGTTCTGCTGGGAGAGGCGTCATGAAGATAGCGCTTTTGTGAACCTGCACTCCACAAAGATAAAAGTGTGAGTGTGTATACACGTGTCTGTGATTTATAACCTGAATGGAGAGCGGGTTTCCATAGCAACTGGCGTTATCTCTTTGATAGGAGTTGGCTGACTGGAACCTCGTTGTGCAGGAATAAACCTCACCTGAGGCTCTGAGGCGTTTAAAAATAGAAACCATCGAATTAGCGTCCGTATGTGAAACCTGTCGCAGCGCAGAAAACAAGAGCTGCAGAATCAGATCTTTAACGTGGGTGATGTTTCTGGATGAGAAACTGTGATTTCGGCGTTTGTTGTTAAGTATAATTGTCAGCGTGCGAAGCTATCTTGAGGAAAGTCAAAAACTAAATGTCTACTTAATCAGGCATATTATGAGAAATGTCAAAACAGTTTGTTTTTAGACACATACAATTAGCAATCTTGTTCTGGCACAATCTTCATAGTGTCTAAAAGTAAATCTGTTCACAGTTTCGGGCCCACATGATTTAATCAGACACTAGAAAAGCAACTTCACCTCATTTTAATTTTAATCAGTCTGTTCTAACCTGTATTTATCTCTATGAGTCATGACAAAAGTAAAGATAAGCTTAAGATAAATATAACTTTTCCTTTCAAAAATGTACCATGGTACCTAATATATAAGTAGTGCAAGGGGATATCATATATAAAATGTACATTTATGTCACTTAATTTCCCTAGTTAAATAAACATTACATAAAAAAGAGAGACCAAATACAATTCTATTTTCTATGTAATATTCTTTTTATTAAAACCAAGTATAAATTTAATCAAGTTAGGGTTTTTTTTTGTTTTGTTTTTACGCATTTTTACATTTATTCCAAAATAATAACTAAAGGCAGTAACAATTTAAACAATATATATTATTTGTCAGATTTTCTTTTTAATAACTTATTTTCAGCAGTCATCAAGCTTGCACACACTGGTCACAGACACGAAGATGTTATATGTTAAGTTATATAAAGTCACACCACTGATATAATATATATATATATATATTAGTGCTGTCAATCAATTAAAAAAAACGAATTAATCATACATTTTCTCTAATTAATTGCACCAAATGTTACATTTTTTAATATATTTTAGTATTGTAAAAATTTCACATTTAATCTCCAAATTATTGTAGAAATAACATAAAAACTGCATATTTTAAAAAGATACCATATTTTTATGGTATCTTTTTTTTGAATGAAGGCCAGTATCACCGATACCAATACTGCTACTGATATGAAATTGATTTGCATTTTTTTTCTCAATTTTAGCAAATAATTATCTCGACAAGTGACGGTCTTTTTGAGTTAGTCAATAGTTTATTCACTACACCGACTCATTCTGGAACTAAACAACTGAAAGTTTTTACGAGTCATTCAGTCGTCCGATTCGTTCAAAGATGCTGATTCATTTAGGAACGAAACAATTGACTGTCTGTGAATCATTACTTCGATCACTCCCAGCGGTTCGCTCAATCACGCTGATTTATTCAGGAATGAAATATGGTGTTGTGTCCTAAATCGCTCCCATAGCCCTTTATATAGTGAACTATTCTGAGTATCAGATATACTAAATATACTAATATTTATATATATATATATACACTCACCTAAAGGATTATTAGGAACACCTGTTCAATTTCTCATTAATGCAATTATCTAATCAACCAATCACATGGCAGTTGCTTCAATGCATTTAGGGGTGTGGTCCTGGTCAAGACAATCTCCTGAACTCCAAACTGAATGTCAGAATGGGAAAGAAAGGTGATTTAAGCAATTTTGAGCGTGGCATGGTTGTTGGTGCCAGACGGGCCGGTCTGAGTATTTCACAATCTGCTCAGTTACTGGGATTTTCACGCACAACCATTTCTAGAGTTTACAAAGAATGGTGTGAAAAGGGAAAAACATCCAGTATGCGGCAGTCCTGTGGGCGAAAATGCCTTGTTGATGCTAGAGGTCAGAGGAGAATGGGCCGACTGATTCAAGCTGATAGAAGAGCAACTTTGACTGAAATAACCACTCGTTACAACCGAGGTATGCAGCAAAGCATTTGTGAAGCCACAACACGCACAACCTTGAGGCGGATGGGCTACAACAGCAGAAGACCCCACCGGGTACCACTCATCTCCACTACAAATAGGAAAAAGAGGCTACAATTTGCACGAGCTCACCAAAATTGGACAGTTGAAGACTGGAAAAATGTTGCCTGGTCTGATGAGTCTCGATTTCTGTTGAGACATTCAGATGGTAGAGTCAGAATTTGGCGTAAACAGAATGAGAACATGGATCCATCATGCCTTGTTACCACTGTGCAGGCTGGTGGTGGTGGTGTAATGGTGTGGGGGATGTTTTCTTGGCACACTTTAGGCCCCTTAGTGCCAATTGGGCATCGTTTAAATGCCACGGCCTACCTGAGCATTGTTTCTGACCATGTCCATCCCTTTATGACCACCATGTACCCATCCTCTGATGGCTACTTCCAGCAGGATAATGCACCATGTCACAAAGCTCCAATCATTTCAAATTGGTTTCTTGAACATGACAATGAGTTCACTGTACTAAAATGGCCCCCACAGTCACCAGATCTCAACCCAATAGAGCATCTCTGGGATGTGGTGGAACGGGAGCTTCGTGCCCTGGATGTGCATCCCACAAATCTCCATCAACTGCAAGATGCTATCCTATCAATATGGGCCAACATTTCTAAAGAATGCTTTCAGCACCTTGTTGAATCAATGCCACGTAGAATTAAGGCAGTTCTGAAGGCGAAAGGGGGTCAAACACAGTATTAGTATGGTGTTCCTAATAATCCTTTAGGTGAGTGTATATATATACTCCGGCGCATGATATTTACGATATTCAATGTCTGCATTTAATTCTCGTAAAAACGTTCAATTGTTTCATTCTAGGATGAGTCAGCGTAATTAATAAATTATTGACTAACTCAAAAAGAGCGTCACTTGTCGCCACCTACTTAGAATAATTATGTAATCATGCAACCAGTCGACCAATCAGTTTCGAATGTTGTATGTATGGATGTAGGTCTATGTATGTATGCATAAATAAATAAAAATAATAATAAAATAATAATAATATTAAAAACTTTAATGCAGTAGCTTCAGTGCAGTTTTTAGCATACAGCAAACTGATTATTTTATATATGATTATAATTATATTATGATTACATATATACTTTAAGTGAATGGAATTACATGCATTCACAAAGAAATCAGCTGCCCTTTATATTATTAAAAAAGCTTAAAAATCACATTGCAAGGGGAAAGTACTGAAATCTGACTGTCCAGGTAAATAAAACTGCCTGTCTATTTTCAGTCCATTGCTGTCAGAGTGCTTCAATGGAAGAGCAGAGCATCCACCTGAGTGCTTTTCCTCCACCCAAAAACATAAGCAGTTCACTTGGAGTTTGCTCCCAGATTGAACAACTGCAAAACAATTGCTCCAGCCCTTCACAGAGATTACTGTACTTCAGAACAAATGACGGACTTGTCTGCTTTGGAGCTCGAGGGAATACGGAGGGTGGTAGGAGCAAGATCGGGGTGAAAGAACTGGCCTTTCAGTAGCCTTATACGGGATGAGTGTCAGCGCACATGGTTCTGGAGACCCAACAACCGACTCCGGCTACTTGAGCCAGTGGCTTTAGAGTTAAATCCAGAGTCTAAGCCTTAGGCCAGCACGGAGAGGAGGCCAGAGCTTTGAAGTAGGATTTGTCAGAAGAACAATATAAGCATGAATTTGTCCTTTGCTCTGCGGGCCCATGTGGGAGAGAAGTTTCAGGCCCACTTCAGGCTAAAAAGACTGCAATATTTAGGTCTCAATGTGCTGGATGTGCGTTCACAGATATTATTCTCTTATTTTCTGTGTGGGCATTTGTGGACATCATGTGGGTGTGCACGGCTCTTGAGGATATATGTATATAAATAAATGGAATCACTTGTTTAGTATATACTCTGCTAGAATTATTTTATAAATGTGAAAGTATTGCAAATCTTTTTAAACACACAGTATTTAAAGTTTAAGCTGCATTTCATTTCATGCCCTTCTTGATGGCATTTCAAACGCATTTTTGGAAAAGCGAGCACAAGGTAAAACCTCATTCAGAGGTTTTCATGCACATGGTCTAAAGTCTTAAATCATTTCCCTCACAGCTTTTGAAGTAAGGTCATTTAAACAAAACACAGGAAGTAATGAGAAACGACATTTGGTATTTTTGAAATTATGTGTATTTGCTCGGCTAAGTGTAACTTGCACTGCAGATTTGCTGTTGCCATGGCATTTCACATGACGTCTAAATCTGTGTACTGCCTTCCAAACTGGTTCAAGGATCTGGACTGGATGGTGGTGCAGGAACTCAACCAAGACAGACAAAAAAATCTAAAAGAAATGTAAAGCATCAAAGGGAGCCCATCAGAACAGAAATTAGAAGGAAATGTTTAATTTACAATTTAGGGTTGTCTATGAGGAAAACACACCGGATCTTTCAGATCATTTGAGAAACCGCAAAGCTCTGCGGTGGTTCACACATGGTGTAGATTTCTGCTCTGTGCCTTAAGGCTTTCCACACTACATCAAAATGAAAGATTGAATGCCGTCTCCCACTGGAACACAGCAGCCGCAACGCCAGATTCAACACTCAAATGAGTGCAAATACTAAGATCAACAGTGTATCTCACATAAATCTAAACATAAAAATGTCACTTGCACTAAATACCATGTTTTCTGGTCTCATTGGATGAATTTAGACTTGCATAATAGCATTTTCTCTTACTGTTTCTGCCATATCTTGGCATATCATTTATGGAAGACCTCAACTTCATGGAAATGAGCAGCAACACAATGCATGACTTGATGGATGAATCAGTCTCTCTAAATCCCTTTTTTCCGCGAGGCCTACTCTGCTCAATTGGTCAGATGGCCCAGTCTGTTGTGATTGGTCTACCGCGTACAGCGTGTATTTCGGAAACAAACGCCCATTGCCATAACTGAACCCCAGCTCTGCCCAGAGCTTCCTACAGCTCAGCGATTGTACACACTGTAAAGACAGTAAAGATGACGTGATTTTTCATCAATCCCAGCGCGAGTCCGAATTGACGATGAAACAATGGAAGAACTAGTTATTCAACCCGAACCTTGAGCAGGACGTTTCTCAGTGATGCTACTCAGTTTGAGGTACATTATGAGATGTTTCAACTGTAATTCCTCACCATCAGCATTAACGTGTGTGTGTGTGTGTGTGTGTGTAATGTATTGCGGTGCACATGTGGGAACTGTATCAATAACAGTGCATACATTTGCCCAGCTGATGTAAACATTAACAAATCTTGCTCCATCCTTTATCTTTACTCAAAGTAGTAAGAATGACAGACAATCTGCATTAATAGACACAGTTTTAGGTAATAGTGCAGCCCACAGCTGATTTACAGTAGTATTTCAGTAAGACAGTAATAACGTTAGCTGGTAAGCCAGATATTTACACAATATGAAACACAATAAACACATTGTAGAGCACAGTGTCTTCTCGACATGATGCTATCCAGTATCCGCAGCAGTTCAAGTTTTCTCTGGTGTCTGCGCGTGCAATAAGTGGACGGGCAATATGCTAATGTTTCGTCGTGACGTCACAACGAAACGGCTTAGGACTCGTTTAAAAAACGATTCGTTTAATTGACTCAGAGTCGACTCTTACTTGTGAGAGACAATAACTTTATATACGGTGCACTTTCAGATTTAAAACTTTGCAGGATGTTTTTATTCACTTAGAACTATGTTACACACTACATGAAAGGTAATTTTCAAAAATCCATAATAATTTTAAATCCAAAACCTCAGACTTGTGCAGTATTTTTTTTTACAGATATGAATTGTTTCAATGATTCATGCAGTTAAAAATTGTATCCTGCATTTGTTTTTACAGATGTAACCCCAGGAGTGGGGTTTGAACCCACAAGGACATCTTTCCACTGGCTCTTAAGACCAGTGCCTTAACCACTCAACCATCCTGGTTGGGACAAGGCTGTTTACTGCACCACACCCTCACATTTGAACTTGCCACTCTATGCTGTGTGCTATATGCTGGGGTTTGAACCCAAGAGGACATTTGTCCATTAAATCTTAAGTCCAACACCTTAACCATTCAGCTATTCTGGCTGTGTTCAATAGTTTGAGCAGTCAAATCGTATTCTGCAATTATTTTTGACAGACATAAACTGATTTTAATCACTCGTGCAGTCAGAAATTGTATTTTGCATTTATACAAAAATATGCAAAATCCAATAGGCATTTTTCCATTAGTTCTTAAGTCCAAAGCCTTAAACACTCGGCCATCCTGGCTGGTTTCAATGACTTGAGCAATAAGAAATCGTATTCTGCATTTTTTTAACAGGCATAAACTGGTTTCAATGGCTCGTGCAGTCAGAAATTGTATTCTGCAATAATGAAAAATTATAATTTTTTTGGATCTTAAATCTAATGCCTTAACCACTCGATTACACATGCACAATTTTTCTGTATTTATTTGTAACAGATAAAAAGCAGTTTCTGTGACGTGCAGTCAGAAATTGCATTTTGAATTTATAAAACACTATTTTGCTACCAATGCCTTAACTACTCTGCCATCCTGGTAAACTCTGAAAACCTCGGCAGTCAGTTTAATGTCTCATATTACTACTTCATTGTTCAAAATGTGTCAGTTGGTTTGTTTTAAGAAGGACAGAAAACAAAGAGAGAACAGTATCCCCCGGGTTTACAGACAAGGCTTAAGCCTAGTCCCAGACTAAAATGCATGTTTAAGCTGTTTTAACTGAAAGCAACTTGCACTGACATATCTTAAAAAAATGTCACTGCCATTGTTTTGTCTCAAGACGCAAATCAGTAATGGTTTTTTTTTTTTTTTTTCTAAGGAACATTTATAAAAGCTACTTAAATGCCCTAATTGAACTAAGGCCCAATCCTGGTTTAATCTAAGCCCTGTCTGTGAAACCAGGCCTATATGATTTAAAGTGGATTCAAACTTATTTCACCTACAAATAAGAAAAATGACAAATTAAAGCTATTTAGACTTTTAAAGAATGTAGAATTTATTTCATATTTCTGGATGTTAACATGATTAGTGAAAAGTAGCCTTGATCAATGCAGCAGCAGACGTCTAGTTGAAACTCCCCAGCTGACTGAGCTCAACAAAGAAAACTTAACACCGATCCGGTCAGTTTAATTTCTCCATTACAACAAGAGTCACGAACAGATGCACTCTTGAGACTAGAGTCTGTTCCGATCCCCTGTGAGCCTCACAACCCAGCTTTCGAAAGAACAAACTGTTAAACTAGCCTAAGTGACACACACTATAGTGTCAGTGAACAAGTCAGTTAAGCCATTTATAAGGGACTCCCACACCCGCTTATTAAAAGACCCTGGTTTCATTGAGTTGTGCTCAATCATTCTGCCTTTGAAGCTTGGGGGAATGAATCTTGCTATTGATCTAAAAATCAAACTGTTCTCACATGACCGCTGAGAAAAAAACACTGACCACTGACAGAACGCTAGCACTGCATGATCACCCACAAAGTGTGGAAGAAAATCGTTCATTCATGTCCTAAGAGTAGCTACTATTCAACTATAATGACTCTTTTAGTGAATAAAAACTATAGCATTACCCGCACAGCAGTTCACAATCCCATATTAAAGAGGTAACTAACCATTATATTATGTTGAATTAGAATATTTATTCTTTTATTGATGTGTTCTTATCGCTACTCTTGGCAGTAGTGCAACATCTGGTGCTATTATGAGGCATTTCTTAAAAATAAAGGTTCAATAATTCAGAAGTTTCAATAGTTCTGCAAAGAATCCCTTTTTTTTATAAAGAACCATTTTTTTCTGTATAGGGTTTTTCAGTTGACTATGATTGTTTAAAACGTCTCGAACTTCATTAAAACTGGGGTCTGGGGACTCTTCTCGGCTATCCTTTTTTAACTGTCAGAAATTGTATTCTGCATTTATTTTTAACAGATATAAAGCAGTTTCTAAGACTCAGGGTGTCAGAGAAAAGGGACACTTATCTTTTAAGTATAAACGCCTATTTTACATATTAAAAAATACTCCTAACTTCATATTATTGGATGGGGAATCATCATATATAGCTAGAGATCCTATAGCATCAAGTTTAAAGCCCAACATACATGCCCAAACATAGTTTAAAAAAAAAAAGTTCTGTGGGGAACAAGCCATTGGGAACAGGGTTCACACACCTTTGATTGCAATGAACTTTCATAACATTTTCCAGTTGCTTATGATAATTGGATGAAGCATTAAAAAAAAAAAAATTAAGATTTTTTTTTGCCAGAGATTACACTCATAGTGAAATATCAGCTGATTTAAAGGATTAGTTCAATTTAAAATGAAAATTACCCCATGATTTACTCACCCTTTAGCCATCCTAGGAGTATATGACTTTCTTCTTTCTGATGAACACAATCAGAGTTATATTAATAAATATCATGATGCTTCCAATCTTTTTAAAGGCCAGACCGTATGACATCGGACGTACCGTAAACATTTTGAACTGCAAGAGGCGTTACACTTTCTGCATAAATTGAATAGGCGGTCTGGCGGAAGCTAGATATTTTACTTTTAAAAAGTTTTAAATATATATATTTTTTATTACACAAATCTATATATCTAAATAATGAGTAAATCATGGGGTAATTTTCCTTTTAAAGTGAACTAATCCTTTAAAGTATATATATATATGAAATGTTTTGATTTACATGACTCTTAGGCCTGAAAGACATTTCCAAATATTTTCAGATTATCCGTGAGTGTGGAAAATCTGTAAAAAGTTCACCATAAGACTATAAAGCACTTTTTAAATATCAAATTGTGTACTTTGTACTTTCAAATTTGACCTGCAATATCTTTTGATTCTGGTGCCCTATAAACTGTAAAGGAAACAAGGATAAATGTTATTGCTGTCTCTTAGACATTTCACAGAAAACAATGACTGTACCACTTTCTAAAAACATGTAGCCTATAGGTTAAAATAAGATGTAGACAGCATGATAAAATTTTTGCTCTCTACCCTGCGTCACCTCTGTGAGCGTCGAGCCCAAGCCGGTCCCCTCTCCGGTCCCTAACTCTGTCCTGTTTACCCAGCACTTTTTCCTCTGGAGACGGATCAATAGAAAGGCTTCATCATCCCGCTCATCAGAGACAGACACCGCTAATGAGGCTCAGAACAGCTGACTGCTCACTTTTACACTGAGCGGAAAGGACCGTAGGGGGCACGGAGGGTTACATTGGAAAGAGGAACAGAGATCCAGTAAGAGCACATAACTTAAAGTCGATGTGATTCGTGAACTTGTGTATAGGCCTATATATTCATAAATGTATAACATTATCCAACTACCCCTCACATTAAGCCCATGCACAAACGTGAATTAATAAAATATGGTCAGTTTTGATTCCATGTCTTTTTAAGATTGAGACAGAATATTGAATACATACACACTTTAATTACATCTTTAATAGTTTTATTTCTATCCTCCATGCCACCATTTTTGTGTGTTGTGTAGTTCTCAGATGTAAACACATTCTTTTAATGGTTGTTATACGAACATGTAATATTTGTATGTTTTTTTTCCGAATATGAAAAGAGTCTGGAAAATAAATGATGTTGTGTGTACCTATGTGGAAGCAACCAGATACTCATTCAGCGGACAAAAACACGGCAGAAGACCTGGGGAAATACAGCACGTTCTCATTGCGCTTTGCAAAGCACTACTGCCACCATGAGGTGGGGAAAAGAACATTACTATTGTATATTTCATTATGGCTGAATTTTACTATTTACCATGTTTTCTTGTCCAAAGAGGTGGACTTAGAGGTTTTGCATCTGCAAATATTAAACCAAGAATAAATGTGCATTTCTATTTAATTTGACTTTGTTTCATTTGAATGCAACAATACTTTTATATATATCTTTATCTGTTAGGCTAAAGTTGTTAATTCCAATGTTCAATTTTTAAAAAAAAAAAAAATCTGCATACATTTTTCAGTTTTAGTCATAATACTGAAAACATTCAAAGTGTCACTGCATAAACAATCAAGTGATGCTATATAAACTATTAAGCTATTTATAAATAAACCATTTAAGAAAAACCAAGAACAGAATCATGAAGAGAAACGGTCTTTAATGTTTTTTTCCCCCATGTTAATAGTGATTCATACAAAAAATGAAAGACAATTTTGCTTCAACAAGAAAAAGAACCTCATCACTGTAAGATACTGTCAGAATGGATGCTTGATATTCACTGAATGTTAAAAATCACATTAGTATGGCATCACATAACTGAAAACATCAGTGGCTACTGTATAACAGAAACTGGCAACACCATGGTGGATCAGCACGAGAAGCACATTTCAAGCAATGTTTCTGTAAGATAGTGGAAGGTCTGATATAGCATGAAACCAATACATTTAGAGTGATGGCTCTTAAAAGTTTATAAATCTTAAAAATTCCGAGATGCACTGAAATAACCAGTTGCCAGACAAAACTAGAAGGAAAAAAATTGGGAGATGGAGACTTCAAATGTAAAACCGACTCAAGAAAAACAGTAAGGCAACTGCACCTCAAAAAACTAGAGTAACCACACGATGGCCTTGAAGAAATTATGCAAGACTGGAAGCATCATCTTCTCAACGTCGATCCTTTCGATCAGACTTCCGATCTCTCTCACTTCTGGAGGACCTTCTCCCTGACCTGCTTCCTTCTGAATTCGTCCTCTTCCTGTCAGGTTTGGAGTTCTTGTCTTTGGACCCCTTGCTTTCCCGCCCACTGCCTTTGGAGGACTTGTGTCCCCTTTCGCTGCCGCTCTTCCGACGCTCCCTGTCTGACGGTCTCCGGCGGCGTTTGTGGTCTCGGCCGTCTCTATCCCTGCCACGGCTGCGGGAACGTGAACTGGAAGACGACGAGGAGGAGCCAGAGGAACTGCTGCTGGAGCCACTAGAAGAGGAGCTGGATCCACTGGAGGAGGAGCTTGAAGAGGAACTGGAAGAGGAGCTGCTGCTACTTCGGCTCTTGCTCCTCTTTTCCCGGACTTTGGCTCGTCCGCGGGCGTCATCGGCCTCCTCACCAGCCTCCTTTGTGTCCGTTGTGGCTCCTTGCAGTTGGACTGATGGTTCCTGGCTCTGCTCTTGAGACGGAACTTCGGGGTCAGGTTCAAGCTGTGGCTGTTGGGTCTCAGGCGCAGTGTCTTCTTGTTTGGTGTCATGTTCTGTCACATCAGGGGTTGGGACATCCAGCTGAGGCTCTTTACATTCCTCAGGCTGTGTTTCCATTAGGCTTTCAGGGGTTTTCTGAGAGTCCATTACGACGTCCTGCTGAGTCTCATTCTCGGTCTCCTGCTCTTCCTCCCTTTTCACATTACCTACCTCTTCAACTATGGCTTCTGGACTCTCAACCTGCAGCTTACTCTGTGTCTCAGCCTCCCTTACAACTTCAGTGACCTCCATCTGCTCTTCCTCGTCTTCCTTAACCTCAACCGTTCCCACATCATCATCCTCGTCCTCCTCCTCGTCTTCCTCCTCTGCCTTCCTCTCACTCTCCTCATGTTTATCCTTCTCCTCGGCCTGCTCCTGCTCCCCCTCCCTCTCCCTCTCTCTAATCTCTGAGCTCTCCTCTCCTTCCTCCTCCACTACATCTTCCTCCTCATCCTCAATCTCCACATCATGCCTGTTACCTGTCCGCCCTACTCCAGCCTTACCCTCCTCTTGATCTTCTTTCTTCGTCTCTTCAGCCCGACGGCTATCCTCCATTTCTCTGTCACCTGTCCTCTGGGACTGACGCCTTGGCCGAGCCTCCATTTTGTTGAGTTGCTCTGCAAAGGCTTCACGTCTCTCATCAAACACACCTGGAAAGTTGACCAAAAAAAAAATGTGTATATGTATAGGCCTTGAAAGTGGTAATGTTGCCAATCTATGTGGGGTCAGAAAGCTCTCAGATTTCATAAATATCTTAATTTGTGTTCTGAAGATAAACAAAGGCCTTACGGGTTTGGAACGACATAAGGAAGAGTAATTAATGACAGAATTTTAATTTTTAGGTGAACTAACCCTTTAAAGCTATGTGCAATGAACATTAGATAAAACATAAATACCAGGTGTGAACAGGGTCTAAATTATAACTTGTGAAATTGGAGAAAGAAAAGAAAGCAAACAACAAGGAACACCTACCATTTAATTTTTTCTGAGACTCCTCCAGGAGCTTTTGAGTAGCGGAGCACATTCGCCCAGGCAGGTAGAAGATCGGGGGCTTGGTCTTAGTGCGAATGAACTTGATGAGCTTAGTATTATGTGCATTCCACTCTTCTTGCTGAAAATACATGAGAACAGCACAACGCATGTATGGAAAAATCAGACCAAGGACAGTCTATTCAAAAAAAATTACTGCAAGCATACAACAAAAAGCCCTGCAGCCGAGACATACCAGTTGAGCGAGCTCCACTTTGTGCTCCAGCAGTCGCAGCTCCGTTTGTTTGGCACGTCTTTCTTCAAAGAGCTCTCTCCTTTCACTCTCAACTTTTTTACGCTCCTGTTCTGCCTGCACTTCCAATTTCTGCTCAATTTCTTGCCGTCGTTTTAACTGGAGGGGGGTAAAAAAAAAAAAAAAAAAATATTCAAAAAAAAAATTCAGAGCAGCACTTTGTTTCAGATGTATTTTGACTTGGTGTTGTGTGCAATTCACTGACTATCAAGATGAACTGAATGCAAAATAAAGTGGGTTGGAAATAATTCAGCTTTGGAGGACCCGTCAAAAAAAAAAAAAAAAAAAAAAAAAATTTCTTTATTCTAGACCAGGGATGGGCAAACTTTGTCCTGGAGAGCCACTGTCCTGCAGAGTTCAGCTCCAACTAGGGTTGGGCCAATAGACAATGCCATCATCAATGGCTGACAGACATTGCGATGTTGAGCCGGCATCGTGATATTGTTTCCATGACGACGCGTCATGCTTGTCACATGACTCACTTCAGCCAAAAAAGAGCTTTATGACAGATATCGCTTTTATTTCGTTTTTCATTTTTTTATTCAAAATATTCACAAACTTGCTTAACATGTCATCACCTATCTTATATTCCGATTCTCAAATACGTGTAAGTGAGTGTTTTGTCATTTAAAAACCTTTATAAATGATCTTGATCTATAACGTGAGATGGGCGCCGCCATGTTAGTTGGCGCCGCAGTTCCGAGAGTCCTGTCGGTTGGATTTACAGCACGTGTCGTGAATACATCAGTTTTCCCCGAAATACATGCAAGTTAGTTAAGGGGCCGGTGAACTGGGAGAATAAAGTAAACTTTATAGTTACTTACACTATGTGTATCTGATATGAATAAAGAATGTAAGCAAATTATATTTGAATGGATTGTTATTGCTGCATCCATAGACACCAGTGTTTATTTTACAAACTATAAATGTTTTGTTTTGCTAGTACTTCTGTATTTAAATGTCCGAAACCTAAAATAAACATTATGAGGTTGAAAACACTGAATAGTTGAGATACAGGACAAGCGCTGATCGCATCCATCTCTGGCAGTTATGTCACTTCACAGTAAATTCTAAGAACACAAAACGCAAGGTCTCGAGAAAAGTTGAACTGATTTTAACTTGAGCGCCGCATTTTTAGAGCACCGGCATGCGCGAGATGGTGCATGACAGGGCATCATGACGCCCTACCCCTATCCCCACCCCCACCCCTGATGTCATCGTCCATCATGACGTTTCACAGTAGACATCGTCCAATGTCAATTTGGTAGACATCACCCAACCCTAGCGCTAACACTAATCAAACACACCTGAACCAGTTAATCAATGTCTTCAGGATTACTAGAAGGCTACAGGCAGGTGAGTTATATCAGGGTTGGAGCTAAACTCTTCAAAACATTGGCCCTCTGGTTTGCACATCCCTGTTCTAGACAAATTTCAGAAAATACACTCAGAAGGAACCAAAAAAAAAATAAATAGGACACAACATTAAAAAAAAAACCTAGTACAAAATTCATAGCATATGTCTACCCGATCTGTGGACACAGTAGACTCCTGTTTAAACTTCTGCAATGTTCCCATCAATAGGCCAAACATGCGCCGGTTTCTAAATGAGGAAACAAATTAATAATTTTTAAATTAATTCAAGAAAACAACAAGGAAATAAATGTTTAAAAGCTTTGCAGACATTGCCCAAAACAAAAGCAATACCTCTGCTTTCCTCTCTCGTCCATGGTCTGATCTTGAATAAGATCTCGGCGCGTACGTTCTTTGGAGGTAGCAACCACAGATGACTGCAACGCTGGCTATAAATAGAAAACAAAAGCAAGATTCAAACAATAAGTGGACAAATCTACATGGGGGAGAAGGGGGGCAAATTTAGTCTGCATACTTTTTTGACGTCATCATCATCCTCAGCGTCGCTGTCATGGCGTGAATCTCTCCTGGCTCGCTGATCCCCGGCCAGCCTAGTTTCACAAGACAAGTTGTAAATACATTTGGAAACATACAAACATCAACTGTTATTTCATAACATATCCAGAAATCAGGTAATTGGTGAGATACCTCACCTCAAGAGTGCCCCTTCGATGTCTCTCTGTTTGGCTGGGGGTCCTCCACCGCTATCTGAGAGTCCACGCCTGAGAGGGGTTGAAAGAAATTAAGGACAGATCCAACATGTACTTATTACAAGCATTTACCTAGGAAAGAACAGATTCTTACCTCAGCAAATTGATTCCACGCCCCCTACCTCCACCTGGGCCTGTGATGGTCAGTCTCCTATTTTGACCCGGTCTGGAAAAGGCAAAAGTTACAAGATGCACAGTTAATAAGCACAGATTTAAATAAAAGAACAGCAAATTTAACCAACTGTAACTGTACAACTTCTTGCTCAGCAACATAAGCGTCACAATCTAGGTAAGTGGATGTTAACTGACAAGCAACGGACAGACAACAGTAAATGCAATTATAACATACTGATAGGAGGGATTATCAACATTTAAAATGGAAGAGAAACTCCTTTGCTGCATCCACTCATTCTATAATACTTTGGCACAAATTAATCTAATTCCACACAAAGAATTCAAAAACCAAACCACCCACAAACCATGAGCTAAAGTATTCAAGGATAAAAATCCAACAAGAATTAAAATTATTAGAATTAAGCCAACCACAATGCATTTTGCACATTTTAATTCAAGCCCATTCATTTTCATCATAGGGAAAATTATTTTGTATAATAACTTGTTAACCTTTAAACTAAAGACAGACCTACAGTGGTCTACTCAAATGAAGCACTGTGGATAATTATGACTCAGTATCCCTACACACAAACTGTGTAAGCACTTTATTCAATTTCTGTATATTTCCTACCTGTTAGATCAAATATTTAAAATATACTGTCTTTGTTGTTTCTACATTAATTTGGAGATTAAATGTAAAATTACAATATAAAAATATTAAAAAAACTTTAATGTTGGGTGCAATTAATTACAGAAAACAATGTACAATTAATTAGTTATTTTTTTTAAATCGACTGACGAATCTAAAAAAGACAAGACCTACATTGTCCTGTCCAAACATACAGTTTCAATAAGAAATAGACATGCGCCTCTAAAGTGTATCTAGAGGCCATTTTGGTTACTTTTATAGGATAACAAATTACGATACTGTGTTGGGTCTCCAAAGCTTTGAATGAAAAACCAGCAACACGCATCACTTCCCATTCAAACAAATGCAAAGCAGGAAGTTCCTGCAGGACTAATGTATAACCTTACCATTTGCATGTAGATAAACCATAAGGACCAACCTTCGAAGACAGCCTTGTTTTTAAATCTAATTAACATGTTACTAAGGCTAGATTTAAAACCAGCCTTCAATATACCGAATGTATTTTATAATGCGTATGTGCTCTCAAACAGAGATATGCTGCTAGCTCTCCAGCATAGTAATGTATGGGTCTTAGTTGATTTAGATAACTGTGAGATATCACTGCATAAATATAAAGACTAATCAGTGTAATATGTCGATGATTTAATCGCTAAAATTAAACACATGTGATACTTTAGCTTGTGCGCTAGCCGCAGTCTTAGCTTGCTAACAGGCCCTGCTTTATTTTCCACCAAATAAAGGTTACTGATTCAAACGCTTTCAGCAAGTAATACCTCAATTCACTCGGATCTCTGCCGGTTAGTTTTCGAATATTTTCGTCCACGCTCTTTAAGCTTTCCTTTGCTTTTTCCAGCTGGTCTTGCAAACTTCGCACGGCCACCGCCATCTTGCGCTTCGTTTTCCAGCAGTGCGTAGAACGTCGTGCGCGCGCTCGACTCAAGGCGAGTAGCACTGATCACATGGGCGGTCCTGCATATCGAAACCCCACACATAGGTGGCGCGCAAGGACCGCCCATGTGATTGACAGGATCACCGTCTATGGTCGAGATTGTTACAGATAGTTATGAGAGAAAAAAAACTAATTAATATATTTGTTATCTATCTCTTAACTGTATCTGTAATGCCTCAGTGTTCTTAATAATAATAAAAGAAAAAAGAAAAACTAATTAATATCAGTGTCAGACTTCACCAGCGGAAGCAAATATGTTTCTGTCACAAATGGATATTTTTTACCCTTCATTGCAACATTATCTCAGACTTTCAAATATGGCTGATAACAGAGACAAACGTCCCTAGATTTTTCAATCATGAAAAATATTCCAAATGCAAGAAACCCCATAAATGGATTAACTATATATTATTTGGGTGTTTTTTTTATGATTCATTTTGAGCAAGCAGTTTTGTTGAAAAAATCAGTCTTTATCTTGCATACCACTTCTATTTTGGTCTCATACACCACATTTAGTTATCGTTTTATTTATTTTCACTCATTTTAAATCAATGCTAATAATTACTCAAATTTTCTCACATAATTCAAGGCATCAACATTTTGCAAGTCAATAGTAACATCCAAAAATAATTAAAATTACAGAACCATTCTTAATGTGTCTTGCACTTTTTGAAAGAAAGATCAATTTTTTATTATTTTAATTAGTATTTAGCAATTTTGGCTGAAAACTATGGTTATTTTTATAAAAGTATAAAATATAAAAGTATATAAAAATATAGACGGATGCTTTCATTTTTCTTACATTTTCAATAAAAATGGGACGATTTTTTGTTAGTTCTTTAATAAATATTACATGGTTTTGGACAACACTATGACAATGAAATACCAAGAAGCCAAAGATGCATTTGTGTTTTATGTCAAAAACTAACTTTTATTTGACAATACCTATGATTCAAAATTACAGTCATTTGTAGCTGTAACAGGTCTACTTTAATATTACATGGAACTCAATGAAATTTAGCAAAATATTGTAGTCTACAAAATCTCCTGAGTATCTCTCATAGTTCCTCCATTTCACATAAATTTTCTTCACAAAGGCTCTTCCATCTGTTTCTCAGTCTTTGTCAGCCAAGTCATTTTGCTCAAAATACCTTTAACAGAGAGAATTAAGATTATACTTCATAAGAACACATATTTCAGGGAACACTAAATATGGTTATAACAGCAGTTATAATGTCAGTTACCTGGCAACAATACAAATCATCAAGTTAAGAGCTGACAAACGATCATCATCTTTGTTCTCCTGGAAGAGAAAAATATCCATTCTATTTTAGACAACCTATTTTAGGCTGTCAACAAACAAGCCTTCACTTGTGCAACTGCAACGGAAGCAAGGGAGAAAATAGTGATAACCTAGCTTTTAATTCAGAGCAAACCAAAAGGTGTTTACCAGATTGGCACGCACTGTTGAGCAGCGTCTCGCCAACTCTCTGATAAGGGAATGTGCTTCAGGAAGCAGCGGCTTCTCAAGGCACGCTAGTAATGCATATAGCCATCTGCCCTGTGAAGATAAATGTTATAGTGTATGAAATGTACAGATAAACTGAGCAATTACAGTTTAATAATACCTTTACATTTTAAAGCCACAACATGTAATTTTTCGCCGCTAGAGGTCGCTTATTCAAAACCATACTAATATATTAAAGCGTCTTTGGTGTTTCCATGGTTTCTATAAAATAAAACCGGGAATCGAGGGTAACGCGGATATGATGTCATTGATAGGCGGCGTACGTACATGGTCTGTGTCCTGGTTAAAATTGCTTATTTCTCTGGATTTAAACATTCTTGGAAACATTTGGGATAATGTAAGTACACAAGTCAACAAAATACATAACATTGTTCTAGTGGTTTTTGGATATTTTAATCCAAAAATCTTACATATTGTGCCTTTAAAGGAAAAAATTGTGTTATAATATTGTACAGGCAATCCATTAAAATCACCATGAAATCAAAATTGACAATTCCTTTTTTTATGGAATATTGTAGTACTTATTATAAAAGATTTATTTGTGCACATCATTATTTTTAAATTCATGTGCACTTGTGATCTTTAATCAAAATAACTTCCCCTCCCTCTTGCAGCAGCATCTCTTCTCTGATGACGTGTTTACTGGTGCGAGGGCGGGGCAACCTGTCACTCACATGTGATCGACCAATAGAAAACCACAACCATCCAATCAATTTCTGATGGACAAAATCAAGTCCCGTCCTAAATTTGTTTTTGTTAGAGAAGCCATTTCACTCAGGTACAGTGGGGAGAACAAGTATTTGATACACTGACGATTTTGCAGGTTTTCCTACTTACAAAGCATGTAGAGGTCTGTAATTTGTATCATAGGTACACTTCAACTGTGAGAGACGGAATCTAAAACAAAAATCCAGAAAATCACATTGTATGATTTTTAAATAATTAATTTGCATTTTATTGCATGACATAAGTATTTGATCACCAACCAGTAAGAATTCCGGCTCTCACAGACCTGTTAGTTTTTCTTTAAGAAGCCCTCCTGTTCTCCACTCATTACCTGTATTAACTGCACCTGTTTGAACTCGTTACCTGTATAAAAGACACCTGTCCACACACTCAATCAAACAGACTCCAACCTCTCCACAATGGCCAAGACCAGAGAGCCGTGTAAGGACATCAGGGATAAAATTGTAGACCTGCACAAGGCTGGGATGGGCTACAGGACAATAGGCAAGCAGCTTGGTGAGAAGGCAACAACTGTTGGCACAATTATTAGAAAATGGAAGAAGTTCAAGATGACGGTCAATCTCCCTCGGTCTGGGGCACCATGCAAGATCTCACCTCGTGGGGCATCAATGATCATGAGGAAGGTGAGGGATCAGCCCAGAACTACACGGCAGGACCTGGTCAATGACCTGAAGAGAGCTGGGACCACAGTCTCATAGAAAACCATTAGTAACACACTACACCGTCATGGATTAAAATCCTGCAGCGCACGCAAGGTCCCCCTGCTCAAGCCAGCGCATGTCCAGGCCCGTCTGAAGTTTGCCAATGACCATCTGGATGATCCAGAGGAGGAATGGGAGAAGGTCATGTGGTCTGGTGAGACAAAAATAGAGCTTTTTGGTCTAAACTCCACTCGCCGTGTTTGGAGAAGAAGAAGGATGAGTACAACCCCAAGAACACCATCCCAACCGTGAAGCATGGAGGTGGAAACATCATTCTTTGGGGATGCTTTTCTGTAAAGGGGACAGGACGACTGCACCCTATTGAGGGGAGGATGGATGGGGCCATGTTTAGCGAGATCTTGGCCAACAACCTCCTTCCCTCAGCAAGAGCATTGAAGATGGGTCGTGGCTGGGTCTTCCAGCATGACAACGACCCGAAACACACAGCCAGGGCAACTAAGGAGTGGCTCCGTAAGAAGCATCTCAAGGTCCTGGAGTGGCCTAGCCAGTCTCCAGACCTGAACCCAATAGAAAATCTTTGGAGGGAGCTGAAAGTCTGTATTGCCCAGCGACAGCCCCGAAACCTGAAGGATCTGGAGAAGGTCTGTATGGAGGAGTGGGCCAAAATCCCTGTTGCAGTGTGTGCAAACCTGGTCAAGAACTACAGGTAACGTATGATCTCTGTAAACTTTGCAAACAAAGTTTTCTGTACCAAATATTAAGTTCTGCTTTTCTGAAAAGCAGAATACTTATGTCATGCAATAAAATGCAAATTAATTGCTTAAAAATCATACAATGTGATTTTCTGGATTTTTGTTTTAGATTCCATCACTCACAGTTGAAGAGTACCTATGATAAAAATTACAGACCTCTACATGCTTTGTAAATGGGCAAACCTGCAAAATCGGCAGTGTATCAAATACTTGTTCTCCCCACTGTACACTCACCTAAAGGATTATTAGGAACACCTGTTCAATTTCTCATTAATGCAATTATCTAAATCAACCAATCACATGGCAGTTGCTTCAGTGCATTTAGGGGTGTGGTCCTGGTCAAGACAATCTCCTGAACTCCAAACTGAATGTCAGAATGGGAAAGAAAGGTGATTTAAGCAATTTTAAGCGTGGCATGGTTGTTGGTGCCAGACGGGCCGGTCTGAGTATTTCACAATCTGCTCAGTTACTGGGATTTACACGCACAACCATTTCTAGAGTTTACAAAGAATGGTGTGAAAAGGGAAAAACATCCAGTATGCGGCAGTCCTGTGGGCGAAAATGCCTTGTTGATGCTAGAGGTCAGAGGAGAATGGGCCGACTGATTCAAGCTGATAGAAGAGCAACTTTGACTGAAATAACCACTCGTTACAACCGAGGTATGCAGCAAAGCATTTGTGAAGCCACAACACGCACAACCTTGAGGCGGATGGGCTACAACAGCAGAAGACCCCACCGGGTACCACTCATCTCCACTACAAATAGGAAAAAGAGGCTACAATTTGCACGAGCTCACCAAAATTGGACAGTTGAAGACTGGAAAAATGTTGCCTGGTCTGATGAGTCTCGATTTCTGTTGAGACATTCAGATGGTAGAGTCAGAATTTGGCGTAAACAGAATGAGAACATGGATCCATCATGCCTTGTTACCACTGTGCAGGCTGGTGGTGGTGGTGTAATGGTGTGGGGGATGTTTTCTTGGCACACTTTAGGCCCCTTAGTGCCAATTGGGCATCGTTTAAATGCCACGGCCTACCTGAGCATTGTTTCTGACCATGTCCATCCCTTTATGACCACCATGTACCCATCCTCTGATGGCTACTTCCAGCAGGATAATGCACCATGTCACAAAGCTCGAATCATTTCAAATTGGTTTCTTGAACATGACAATGAGTTCACTGTACTAAAATGGCCCCCACAGTCACCAGATCTCAACCCAATAGAGCATCTTTGGGATGTGGTGGAACGGGAGCTTCGTGCCCTGGATGTGCATCCCACAAATCTCCATCAACTGCAAGATGCTATCCTATCAATATGGGCCAACATTTCTAAAGAATGCTTTCAGCACCTTGTTGAATCAATGCCACGTAGAATTAAGGCAGTTCTGAAGGCGAAAGGGGGTCAAACACAGTATTAGTATGGTGTTCCTAATAATCCTTTAGGTGAGTGTATATGCAGTGGTGGATGAAGTACACAAATCAAGTACTTGAGTAAAAGTACAGATACTTAAGTACTAGTTAAGTACCCCTTTCCAATTTTACTTGAGTTCTTGATTTTTAATGTACTTAAGTATTAAAAGTAAAAAGTACTGATCAATGAATGTTTATTTTGTATGAATTGTCAGTAGCCAGCACTAGTCAGTAAGGAAGATTAGTGGATGCAGATACATAATGGCCCGGTTTCACAGACAGGGCTTAGACTAAGCCAGGATTAGTCCTTAGTTCAATTAGGACATTTAAGTAGCTTTCATAAACATGCCTTAGAAAAAAAACATTACTGCTGTGCATCTTGAGACAAAACAATGGCAGTGACATATTTTAAGATATGTTAGAGCAAGTTTCAGTTAAAACAGCTCAAACATGCATTTTAGTCGTTTAGACTGGGGGAATATGTAATGTGTGTTGACAAACAATAAATACAGACATCACATAGGGCTAAATGCATAACATTTTAAAATGAACACTATGCAAACAAACTAGTTTTATATCATTTGAAAAGATGGGGAAGAATGCAAGTGCAATAATTTGCATTATTCTAATGTTACGTTGTGTTATGTTTTTTTTTTTAATCTTCACCATTGAGATGGTGATATGGACATGCCCACATTCAAGCATTACAGCTCACCCCTTTACAGCAGATTTAGTTCACAAACAATTGAAAGTCGTGACCTAAATATGATTTTCATTTACAATAATCAATCCTAAAATTTGTCATTTGTAACTTACCTTTCACACTATTGGTTGCGCACACACTCGAACTCAGAGGATCCCCCGGTTCTTGGCTTAAGTCAGACTTGTGAATTTAGTTAACTGGAGACTCTGAACGAATCATTGAACGGATCATCAAGTTGCTGACTCGAGAACAGTCCAATTCTCAAATTAATCGTTTGGTGCAATTTGCGAACCGTTTTAACAGGTTCATTGAAAAGAATCAGCTCGTTCACAAATCAGACACTGCTATTGCGTCACGGAGCACATGCCAATTTCTTCAGTTCAAAATAACGAGTAACAATGTGTTTTTATGAAATGTAGTGGAGTAAAAAGTACACTATTATGCTGTGGAATGTCAAAATAAAAATACTTTCATGGTGACTTTAAAGACTAAAAACTTTAAACTCATTAAACATATTTTAAAAGAACAATATCAAAGTCAGGTCCTGATGCATATGGATATGGCAAAATGGAGCAATTGAACTCACCAACTGTGGTACAAAGTCTCTCTCCTCAAACCAATTGATTAAATACTCAAGCACCGCAGAGATGGTTGACTGAACAGAGAATGCAATGAAACGACAATTAAATATTCGATTTATATTCGATTTATATGTGAATAATCAAATGACAGTTACCTGGTTTAGTTTGCTGACAATGCTCAGGAAAGGTGGGAAACCAGTCTGATAAAGAGATTCAAGAACATCAAATCATGACAGAATGCTCATGGTGTGATAATAAATCTACTTGATGTAATCGATTCATGCTGAAAACAGCTACCACAATGCCTGATAAAGGTGGAATTAGTACCTTGACATAATCAAGACCCGGGTTAACGTTGTCTTCTTCTTTCAGCTGAATGTCAAGACAAACATTCTCACCCAAGCAGAACCTCCTCCATCCATCCTCATCCTCAGTTTTAGGCTAAAGGGGAGAAGTACTTGCTTTTAAAACACCTTTTTTAATGTTAAACTTCTGTCCACATATTAATTTTCTTACCATGACAACATTATCATCCAAAAACTGAGCATTCCAATGCTGACGATGCTTGTTTACACTCTGAAACAAGAAAGAGATATATTGACGATACTAAACAGACAAATGCTAGAAGCTTGATTTTGTGATTTTAAAAGTAAACGTAACCAGTGGAGTTAAAATTTAACACCTGTCTGATTTCTGAAAATTTGCTGACTTGTTGTTGCTGCCATTTCAAGCTAGGAGAGAAACCCTGAGGTGCGGCCAGACAACCTGTGATCTGTGAAACAAAATATGCAAAATTATTACACATATAACAAGATTTACAACTTACTAGTCAGTGTTCACTTGTCTCACTCACAGACACATTCACGGATTGTTTCTTCTTCAGCTTCTTTGGATCAATTTGTGCCACAACAACATCTGGGCATAGAGACGCTTCCTTCCTGTAAAACATAATGCTCACTGTAAAAAAAAAAAAAAAATACAGCTGTATCTGAAAAATAATTAGACAATAAGTATTTTATTTAAAAATATATACTTTTGCAATATTATTGAATATGAATGTGCCTAAATATACACAATTTAGCTCATTAAACTTATATCACAGAGACTTCTGTGTTTATTTGGTTTTGCATATTATGCATATTATTTTAATCCCTATTTTATTTTATTATTTTCTATTCTAATTATTATTTTTCTTATATTATGTTATCATTGAGTGCATCATAGAGTCCTTAATATTTATGTGCGTATGTAAAGCACTTTGTAAAACCTGGTGCTTATATAAGTAAAGTTCTACTTGCGACTACTTTGAAAAGATAATATATTGAAGAATGATTATGTAGAATGACTTACTGGACCTGTCTGAGATATTCTTGAGGGTTTCTGGGCGGTTCGTTAGAAATATATTCATCAGCATCGCATGACTCTACCGGCAAAAGTCTGGGCATCAACTCCTCCACGTCTGACTTCATGTCTTTGCGTTATTTTCTATGCGCGATAATTAAAATAAATCAGCATTCATGAGTCGTTGTTGCACGTTCTCTATGTGCTTGTCAACCTCTCCATTTTGAAAACACTGGGCACGATGACGCCCAATGGACGCGACGGTTACCGTGGTGACTCTTAATCGCTCGCTATGATACAGATGGAAAGATGTGTAGTGACATCTGTTGTTTGGGAGGAATATGAAGAAGGCGAAGGGCATAGTTGCCAAGTCCGCTTATAACACGCGACTTTGGGCTTCTTTTTTTGTCAAGTCGCGTTAAAAAAATCACGTGTCGCGATTTGCGGTTTTTTGGCCTTATTTTAAAAATGTGGTTGCTTGTTAGGAAAATATGACAAGCAACTTCATTTCTTTACATTTATGGTCGCTGTTTTGTCCAATACATTGATTGACACTGTCTTCTCACAGCTAATAGCCAATCAGTGCAATAATACAAGTGCTGTAGCGTAATTCGTCCTCATACATCCCGCCTCCTCCTTCCCCTCATTGAAGAAAAATCGCCTTCAACGTGCAGGCATGTGACATTATAAATGTAAGTAATGATAGTTAGTAGACGTAAATAGACGTATGTACATTTTCACAAACAAGGCCACCAAAAGAGATGTACAGAGATGTAGAGGAAACAGGGAGGAGAGGCACCTAATTTAATTTTTTAAAAATATTTTTATAATGTATTTATCATTACAGGCTATAATAAAAAACAAAACAAAAAAACAAGTGTACTAATACTAACAGTAACTTAGGTATGGTTCGAATTTATTTTATTATAAATATGTGGCTATATTGCAGCACTCCCTTAGTGCTTGCCTGCGTCCCATTGTGCATACTATCCATCCTAATTAGTATGTGACATTAGTAGTTTTCAATACTATTTAGGGCAGATAGGGTGGATAGTATGCACACTGAGATGCAGGGCTTGTCTTTTTCACGGTTTGCAGTGTGTGTGTGTTCGCTACTCACTGCTCCTAATATGTGTGCACTAACTTCGACTATGGGTTACCATAATTGTCACTTTTTCTATTTTTCCATCTCCAAACCTATTCTGTTCACAGCTGATCGGAGGATATTGCGTGCCCTATGAATTTGATGTTTTTGAATTCTGTTTTTGCTTTTCAAACTCAGAGAGGTTTCAGTTTAATATATTGCAGGCTCATTTATTGATAATAAATAATTGATCATAAATAATATTGATGATAATAAATAATATAATAATATTGGGCTTGTTTTGGGCTTGTTTTTGAAGCTGCGGTTGCTTATTTGTCTCGTGAGAGTTGGCAACACTGGCGAAGGGACTATGAACATATAATGGATGAGTATACAGAATAGAGAAGTAGAATATGAAGATTTTTCAATGCTTTGCATACTTTTTAAGTGGCAACATTTGCCCCCTGGAAGTGAATTTCAGGGGCATTTTGATAACTTCATATGAGGGGATTTTTAATAAACCACATGAAAAGCCACAGTGTCATCCATGAAATATTATGTGAAATACTTAAATTGAATCAATTAAATGAAATTAGGCATGAAAATAATATCCACTAGACTGATAAATGAAAAAAGGTTTTGTTTTTCTGGCAGAACTTCAGACTCTGCAGACCTTTGCTCAGTCTGTCACTCCTATCAGTAACCGTTCCTCTAACAACACCGCAACTGAGTGGGCTGACATGTTACCCAGATGCACTATGAATAAGTTATTATTGTACTGGAAAAAGCACTCTCATCTATTATATTCAAAACTATAATGAAAAGATTCTGACCTGTATCTTTTAATCACTTCCAGGTATGGGTTGTTAATGAAAAGCATGTAGGCTAACCTTCCTCACTGAATATTTTCTGTATTCATAATGTATTTATTCATTCTAGACAACCATATTTTTAGTCACACAGCTAATATCTTAAATGATTGAACTGATAATTTAATGAGGTTAGTAATATTTACTGTGCCTGCTTTAAGGCCTGTTCACACCAAGAACGATAACGCTAACTACATTAGCGTCTACACCAAAACACAATATCTTTCTGTTTATTCTAAGCATCATCTGCAGTTTCTGATTGGCTGTCAATGTTTTTAGCATTCATCAGCTGGACAAAAAAAAATGTAAAAGTGATCTCTGTGTTGTTATTGTTATAGTTGTGGACTCTGCTATTATTTTACATTTAGGACGATATTTTAAATCTTGATCCTTATAATTAGTGTCCTTGGTGTGTACAGACATTTACTCACTATAATATCTCAATTAAAATCCAAACAAAGTAAAAAAAAAAAGATATCACTGCTTCATGTAGTCTAACTAACATTGTGAAACCTTATCAGTTTGAATGTGGCTTTGGTCCAGTGCGAGTTTGTGATGTGGCGTGTGGTGATGTTAATGATTTACTGGGAGTAACCTATAGGCTAATCCAATCTCTGCTTGTCAGAATGTGATCTCCATAGATTAGCTCATTCTCTGTGAGACAGAGGGAATGACATTTAGCTGGGATTTAGCTTGGCTTTCCCTCTGACTATTGGATTTGGAAATGTACACGATCTACTGAGATGAAGGGAATTGCTGGATGAATCCAAACATGGCAGCTCTACGTTCATTCATTTTGTTTCATATTGTCTTTGGCTTTTTACACCACGGTTTGGGCTTGATTTCAGACTACAAATTATGTGGAGACCCCGAATGTGAAAGTAAGTTCATCATTTATATTCAGATACTGTAAAAGAAAAGATTAGACTGAAACTCTGATGTGTTTACACCTGTTCATCTTACAATTATATGGCTTTGTGCAAAATATTTCAAGTGATTCATGTACATGTTATTGTCATGCTTTCTTATCTTTGAGTTTTTGTCTGTTTCTCATTCCTTCAGGCATGATAAGTCGTGTGCAGGCACAGAGAGACCATAGTGCTAAAGACTGCCGCTTTCTAAACTTCAAAAAAGGGGAAATGATCACTGTTTACTACAAACTCACTGGAAAAAGAAATGATCTCTGGGCAGGAAGTGTGAGTATACTCTTTTCTGGTTCTATTCTTGATTAAATCAATTATTGATGAATTAAAAATATGCATGCATTAATGTTCTTTTACTGACAAATAAAATCATTATATTATCATTATATTCATAATATTTTACATTTTGCAGATAGAAAAGCTGTCCGGACTGTTCCCAAAAGATGCCATCAAAGTTGATCAACTGTTTATTGATGAGAAAAAGGAAATCCAAGTGCCGACCCAGGTAATGTACATTAAAAAAAAAAGTTTTATGAGTAACCTAAAAAATATGCTTTATGTGATACATCTACATGAACTGGTTTTAGGCTGAAAATATTCTTTAATATAATCAAATCTACTTATACAATATATCAGTTACAGCAACAAAAACAATTCATGATATCATGAAATGGAAATTCACCCTGTTTTCTAAATGCATATTGAATGATTCATCCATGCGTATTACTTTTTACTTTTTTAACTACTTTTTTTTTATTTTTTTTTTTTTTTTATTTAACCTTTATTTAACCAGGTTAGTCTCATTGAGATATAGAAACTCTTTTTCAAGAGAGACCTGGCCAAGATAGCAGAACAAATTAGATCACACAATCACAAAACAAACACAAAAAAAGGCAAAGACAACTCAAGTGCATTTCAATTAAATAAAAGTGCCATTAATTAAAACATTTGCACGTGTGGATGGACTCATGTTCTATAGATTTAACATAACCTTTAAACTCATTTAAGGAAATAAGACACTGTAGTTTAAGTGTTTTCTGTAGGTCATTCCAAGTTGAAGGTGCAACAAACATGAAAGCCTTTTTGAACAACTCGGTCCGGGCTTGAGGTACATTCAATGAAATAATTTTCTGGGACCGTAAACCATAAGTACTTATGTACTTAAGTACTTAAGTACTTAAAAATTGGATATGTAGCATGGGAGCCTGCCTATGATACCCTTATATATAAAGATATAAAGGTGAGTAAGCCGGCGATTTGACAAAGAGGGCAAATTCACTGTGAAGTAAAGTGTACAGTGATGAGTGAGGGGTCTGCAATTTGAAATAAACCTTAAAGCTCCATGAAACACACAATCCAACATCTGAAGACACTTTGATGGAGCATTCATATACAACAGATCACCATAATCAATAATAGATAGAAATGTGGCATCGACTAGCCTTTTTCTGGCCGAAAAAGTAAAACAAGATTTGTTCCTAAAGAAAAAAAACCTAGCTTCAATTTCAACTTTTTTTACTAGATTCTGTATATGAAGCTTAAAAGAAAGGTGATCATCAATTAAAAATCCTAAATATTTATAAGATGAAACTACCTCAAAGGTTTTACCCTGATCAGTAACAATATTCAGGTCTAACTCATTTTTCCTTGAGTTTGAAAAGACCATTACTTTGGTCTTCTCTGCATTTAGCACAAGCTTTAATTGATAAAGCTGTGCTTGCACTCTGTTGAAAGCAGTTTGCAAACATTCATATGCCTTCCTAATGGTAGCTGCACAACAATAAATGACTGTATCATCTGCATAAAAATGGAAAAATGCATGTTGGACAGTTTCCCCCAGACAGTTTATATAAATAGTGAATAAAAGTGGCCCTAGAATGGAGCCCTGTGGGACCCCTTTACAGATTGATACATATTTTGACGTTAGGCCATCAACTTGCGTCGCTTGAGTCCTGTCAGCGAGGTAGTTGATAAACCAGCCCACAGAGTGCTGAGACATACCTATACTGATCAGTCTCTGAACTAGTATACTATGGTCAACTGTATCAAATGCCTTGGACAAATCAATAAACAGAGACACACAGTGTTTCTTATCATCAATCGCTTTGACTATATCATTAATTACTTTTACAGCAGCAGTGGTAGTGCTATGTTTTTTCCTAAAACCAGATTGATGCTTAGCTAAAATTGACTGAGCATTTAAATACTCTTTCACCAAAGCTGAAAGTATGGAAATGGGTCTATAATTATCTGGCAAGGTAGGGTCACCTCCTTTCAAAAGTGGTAAAACATACGCAGACTTCCATACCATGGGAATTTTGTTTGTGACCAGTGAAAGATTAAAAAGATGAGTCAGAGGTTCAGCTAGGATATCTGCAGCTAATTTCAAAAAGAAAGGTTCTAAGTGATCGGGGCCCGCAGGTTTTCGAGGATTCAATTGTTTCAGGGCTTTATGAACATCAACAACAGAGAAAGAGCTAAAATTGAAAGTTTTGTCGGCAGTAATAAAGGTGTCATTTACCAACTCCGACACTATAGGGGCAACAGAATTAAACAAAAACCCAGATGATACGAAATGCTCATTAAAACAATTTAACATTTCTACTTTGTCAGATATAGACACACCATTCTTAACTAGAGACAACGGAAAACCTGTTGGTTTAGTCGATGCAGATAATGACTTAACAGTTTTCCAAAACTTTTTTGGGTCATTTAGATTCTCTGTGGTTTCAGATAAATAAAATTCAGCCTTAGCTTTTCTGAAATCTGTTTTCTGAATCTATTTCGCAACCGTCTGAAAACAAACCAATCAGCATCAGTATCCGATCTCCTTGCTTTTGCCCAGGCTACATTTCTCTCGTGGAGCAAATTAGAAATCTCAGAAGTAAACCAGGGATTGTCCCTACCCTTAATTCTAAATTTACGAATAGGTGCATGTCTGTTCAGAATATCATGAAAACTGTTTTGAAAAAAAGTCAGGGCTAATTCCACATCATCAATCAAGGCAATTCTATTCCAGTCAAAATAAAATAAATCATATAAAAAACCCTGCTCAACAAACATTTTCATATTTCACCTTTCAACAATACGAGGTGCAGACCTGGGCACCTGAGTATCTCTAACAGCAGCAATCACACAGTGATCACTCACATCATTAGCAAAAACACCTATTTCAGAGTACTTAAAAGGGGCATTTGTCAGGATTAAATCAATGAGTGATGATTTCTCCGGACATTTAGGATTTGGCCGAGTAGGAGTGTTAATTAATTGAGTCAAATTTAAACTGTCACACTGCTCTTTAAAAGCATGTGATATCGGCCTTAGCCAGTCCCAGTTCAGATCACCAACAACAATAGTGTCATTACAAATAACTTGACTCAACAAATTTGATAATGTAAATGAAGAGTCATTTGATGCAGACGGAGTTCTATAACAACCAACCAACCTGATTTGGTGGTCTTTTGAGACTTCAAGGTTTAAGGCCAAAAACTCAAATTGTTTACACACTGATTTTGAGAGCACTAAACTAGACTTGAATTTGCTTTTGATTGCCCTCTTTTTGGGCAATCTGAACGATACACATTATAACCATCGATGCCAATATCTCTATCAAGGACAGATTTGGTCAGCCAGGTTTCAGATAAAACAACGTCAGCATCAGTTGACCTGACCCATAAATTAACCATCTCCAGTTTGGACATTAAACTCTGAACATTGAGATGAATAATACCCAGGCCAGACCTTGATTTAAAATGCCATAACTCAGTCTTCCGGTGAAATGAAATGAAATAAAAAGAAAAAAGACATTTCTACAATCATTTTGTCTGCATAAACCCTGCCCCTTCTGAATTATCTGATAGAATTAATTCTTCTATGCTGATTTGGTTAAAGAAAGAGTCTACCAAGAACATAAATATTAATCATAAATTCTCTCCTCAGGAATATGACTTCATCTGCTTTGATGAAAATGGTTTAGTCATTGAGCGCAGCACTGAATTTGATGATCTGGAAGATTTGACACAAGAAACACAAGAAACCCAAGAAACCGATATCAATGAAGTCCATGATAAACCTGCTGATAGAGAAGAGAGTGAACCCAGCAAGATTTCTGTTCAAGATGTTTCTGATCAAAACAGCCCCAAGACAACAGAAAAAGGTGGGTCTTCGTGGATAGGCTCTGCTGTTAGTGGATGGTTTGGCAGGAATGAACAAAGCAATGATGAACCACAGGATGAGAGCAGTGAAGAATCCTTCAAAAGCAGAAAAATAGTGATGGATATTGAGGAGAACCACTTGGAGGAGAAGACGAACTCTCAAACGTTTGGTTGGATCAGGGGTGAACTGACCAATGCTTTTGGATTTGGAAACAAGGATCTAAAGACTGATACTCAGGACGATATTGAGAACCCAACAAATAAAGATACCTCATCTCAGCAGTCTAGCTCCTGGATAAGTATGGGTAGAGATGTCTTGGGCTTTAGTGAAGATGATACTCCAGCTGCAACTAAACCTGAAGCTGAGATGGAAGATGAAAACACACACATGGAGGACCAAAGCATTCTTAATCCCAGTGAGAACATGGACGTGGATGACAAAATACAGAGAGATGAAAACAACTCAGATGACCGTGTGGAGAATGAGGATGGTCCCATGGAGAACATGAGATCAGACAATGAAAAAGTAGGAGAACAGACAGGGTGGTACGGCAACATGTACAACAGAATTACAAACCTTTACAAAGAAGAGGAAACTAAACAAGATGAGGATGATGGAGGCAAAGACGGTTTGTCTGAGGAAAGAAGCCCTGGATTCGCTACAAATACTGAGAACATTGAAACCAAAGAGTCAGAATCAAGCTCACAGTCCATATTTTCAGTCAGCGGCCTGCCATCAGTGCTTAAACTTCCATTTCTGGCAGACACGGTAGTAAAGAGAGATGAGGAACAGACAGCAAAGGAAGAAGATCCAGTTAAGGAAGACTTTGATGAGGAACAAAATAATAGCGAGGATCAAGAAGAAGAAATGTTGACTGATATTGATGAGCAGGACTCAAACCCAATAGACAATGATGTACTTAGTGAAACTCAGTTGCTCTCTGATAAAGCAAAAGATAGCATTGCATTTGATAGCACTGAAGAATCTAATATGACAGAAGACAGCACAGATTCACAAATCATTGAAAACAAGTCTGCAGATAATTTAAATGAAGAAGTTAAAACTGCAAACAATGCTGATGTTTTAGAGGGAGAGGTGGAGCAAGATATGAGAGATATGCGAAGTGATGAGGAAAAGTCAGCAAAGGAGGTAGATTCAGGTAAGAAGGACTTTCTTGAGCAACCAAAGTTAAAAAAAGAAGAAATGTCTGATGTTGATGAGCAAGAATCAACCCCAAAGGGTGCCGATTTAATTAGTAAAACTCAGGCACTATCTGACAAAACAATGGCTTTAAAAGACATTGTTGCATCTGATGACATTAGAGAAATAGATGGCTTTTCTCAAGAATCTAACATCCAAAATGATGGTGATATTAAGTCTGCAAATCCTTTGATTGATGAAGTTATTCAGAGCAAAATCAACTTAACTAATTCATCTGATTACATTTCAGAGGACAAGCTGACACAAAGGCTGTCTGATCAAGGCAATTTAGACACCATCAAACAGCAAGAAAGTGATTATGATAAAACTGTAACTGGTGCTGATACATCTGAACTGCCAGAGACAGATATTCATAATGAGTTACATTATCAAAAAACACAAGAATCAAAAGTTTCAGATTTGTACATTGACTCTCATATTGAGACCGTCACAGTTAGTCAAAGTGTAAATGCGGATGTGAATCCGGAACTGACTGTGGATGCATTATCAGAATATATTAATGAAAAAAAATTAGCTGAAGATGGTGAGTTAGTTATGGACAGAAATGACAAGTTAGTTGTGCACAGAAATGACAAGTTAGTTATGGACAGAAATGACGAGTTAGTTATGGACAGAAATGACGAGTTAATTATGGACAGAAATGACGAGTTATTTATGGACAAAAATGACAAGTTAGTTATGGACAAAAATGACGAGTTTGTTATGGACAGAAATGACGAGTTAGTTATGGACAGAAATGACGAGTTAGTTATGGACAGAAATGACGAGTTAGTTGTGAACAGAAATGACGAGTTAGTTATGGACAGAAATGACGAGTTAGTTATGGACAGAAATGACGAGTTAGTTATGGACAGAAATGACGAGTTAGTTATGGACAGAAATGACGAGTTAGTTATGGACAGAAATGACGAGTTAGTTATGGACAGAAATGACGAGTTAATTATGGACAGAAATTACGAGTTATTTATGGACAAAAATAACAAGTTAGTTATGGACAAAAATGACGAGTTTGTTATGGACAAAAGGGACGAGTTTGTTATGGACAAAAGTGACGAGTTAGTTATGGACAAAAAAGAAAAGTTAGTTATGGACAGAAATGACGAGTTAGTTATGGACAGAAATGACAAGTTAATTATGGACAAAAATGACAAGTTAATTATGGACAAAAATGACAAGTTAGTTATGGACAAAAATGACGAGTTTGTTATGGACAAAAATGACGAGTTTGTTATGGACAAAAGTGACGAGTTAGTTATGGACAAAAATGACAAGTTAGTTATGGCCAGAAATGACGAGTTAGTTATGGACAGAAATGATGAGTTAATTATGGACAAAAATGATGAGTTAGTTATGGACATAAATGATGAAGTATTATCAAAAGACATCACATTTCATGAAGAAAAGTTATCAGATTCAGAAGCTCTTGCAACGGAAATGAGCAATAAACATAAATTGGACACAAACATAAGTCCTCTTGATGAAGGAACTTCTCATATTCCCACTCTTAGAACAGATGAATTAGCTGTTATTAATGAAGAAAATCTACATACAGACCTTGAGTCAAATCCAGCCCTAAACGCCACAGATGAAGAGATGGATAATACCAGCGACTCGCATGATGTGTTACTGGAGATACAAAAGTCAGGTATAAGTATTGTTAAGGATACTGATTCAGAAGGTGAATATGCAGATGAGGTTGTAGTGAATGGAGAGCAAAAGGAATTAGGTAGCATTTCTGAACCTACACAGAATTATTTTGAAACAAAAGAGCTAAAGGGTGACACACAAATCACAAATGAGATTCTGATAGAGGAAACCCATACAAAAATCCCATCACTAAACACGTCTGATGGATCTGCTGATTCAAAAGATGGTGGTCATGATCTCAGTTTACCAGAAAATACAGACACTGATAAAATTTGTAACGCTGTTAGTACTGAAGACCCAAGTGACTATACAACTTCCAAAGAAACAAAATTAACAGATGATTTCTTGGAGAATGACCCAGTTCAGGATGGCAATATTAATAATATGCTTGATCAAAATCAGAGTGTTGAACACAAAGAGGAGCAGGACACTGGAAATATGGAGGATCAAACCGATTCAGAAAGTGTCACGAAAATGGAGGAAAGTGACACCTGGGATCAAAGTGATGATAGTGACAAGGCGGTGCAGTCAGAAGATAAAGAGGAACAGGGTGATAAAGAACGGCCTGGAAAACCTGAAATTCAAGAAAAAAAGACTTTTAATCAATCTACAGAAACTTCTAAAGAATATACAAACTTATATCCTCATCTGGGCGAACAGAATATTGAAGATCTTTTAGATTTATTCGGGGACCACAAGTTATCTTGGCTGGATTCCAAAATAGGAAACACTGATGCAGGTCAAGATAATAAAGATCTTGAAGAACTCCATGACTTTGAACAGCTGTTGGAATACCATATGAAGATGAACACAAAATTGGGACATATTCAACAAGATACCGGTTTTCCTGGCAAGAATAATATTAAAGAATATCCAGCACTACAAACACTGTTTACCCTTTTATCTACTCTAAGAGAGAAATATTCACCAGTGATAACAGAAGTCAGTGTAGAAAGCCCAGGTACTGATGATTCGAAACTGATCATTTTAAAAAATATCTTCTTAAGAGCATGGCAGATAAAAGATTTCATAATTTTGGTGAATATTGCATGGGACAAAACTTTTGCATATATGTGATTGATGGGAAATCTAGGTTTTGTGATCTACTTGAGTTATGGTAATGTAAAAGTTGTCATGTTCTATAATGTTCCCTCTCTTTCATCACAGGGATCAGCGAAGATGGCTGTGTTCATGAAGCATGTCTAGATGTGAATAAGAATACACTAATCTCCTCAACAGAGCTTAAAAATAATCAAGTTACAGAAGACAGATCTGATAAAAATGACTTGAGCAATCCTCAAAATGAGCCAGTCACTGAGGAGAAGTACCTTTCAGCGAACAGAGCTAATGTGGAGGGTGTTCAGACTGATGAGCAGGAAATAAGAAAGCATGAGGATTGGTTATCTTCTGAAATCAAGAAAACTACTTCCCAGAACCATGGTCTAATCTCTGAGGAGCATGTTGAACCACAGAACGGTAACCCCCCGCCTTTTTTTCATCCTAAAATGAAAATAATTCATTTTGCCATAACTGTCTGTCATAATTTACTCATCCTCCTGTTTATGAATAAATTCATTTCACCGTATTAAATAGTAAATGGTAAACACTTATGTTTTTGTTCTTTTGACAGGTGAAGGGCAATTTTATCAAATGGCAGTTTTTGTTGAAGTCACAATTAATGAAATTGCATCTATAGTGGACAAGGTAGGCCTTCATGTGAAATACATGTAGGAAAAGTATCCTGCTGGTACATTGTGGTGTTTTTTTTTATCATATTAAAGGCACAAATCCTGTTATTTTGTTGTGAGACAAAATTAGCCTAATGTGAAAGATATAGCTAGTGTTTTCAAGTGTTTTAAAAATATTTAACATCTTAAATGTCTGTATTTTCCTTTTAAAATGATAATTTTGGCCAGTCCCTTTTCGACTGTATCTAATTAAAATCATAAATGTAATTTAAATTATTAACTTTTTAATTATCATTGTTTATTGTTAGAAAATTACAGAATTACCTAAATCAAATGACCTAAAGTGTTTTTAACTAGCCTATATGTACAGTAAATGTACAGTGCATATAATATGTATCTCCTGATTATCCCATATAATATTGATAAGCAATAATCTGAAGCCACTATTTGTTCAAAATATACTTGTAAAGCGTTTCATGCCATATTTTGTTCCTCGTGGAAACTGCCGACGTCTACAGTCTATTTTCTGTCTTGACGTCGCCAAACAGTGTCATATTTTGCACTCAAGCCAAGTTAATTATATTTAACAGTACTTATTACTTTTATATAATTAAATAACCCATAAAACCTGGGTAATAGAAATGAATGCAGACACAAAAGGTAAATTAAGTAGTAATTTTGAGATGAGTCGAATTCAGACTTGAGCTGCTCAACCGGTCTGTGGTTTAGTGACTTTGTTTATAGAGGTACAGTATATTTAACTGACACACCCACTAGTGAAACATACTTACCCACATTTGAAACTATTGACGTTTCATAACCAGCCCATGACAAATATTTTTCGCGAATGCTTATTGACTAATTCCTCAGTGTCGGTCACTTTAAAACTCGAACGGGACTTTGTGGCATTCAGCAATTGGTGACGTGTGGAAGAAACCATGACCCTTATAGGGATGTTAGTTTTTTTGTGGAATTTATTTTTTTTCCCATAAAAGCAAAATACTGTTTATACAAACAAAATACGTATTTTGTCTTTCAAAAACAATAAAACAAATACTTCTGGTGTCCTATTTAAATTTTAGTGACACAAACATTTATGCGTTAAGAATCCCCCCCTAAAAAGGAAGAGTGCGCTCTTCCTCTATGCGCACTAGCAGTCAGAGTAGAGCAGCATCCGGCGGCACCATGGCATAACAACAGATAAATTAACAGATTACAGAATACAGAATAACTCAGTTTGAATATAATCATGGCAGACGAATTTAAGGCCGAGTCGGTCGTCACGGAAGCGACTGACATGAAAGGAGCAGCGACGATTTACTACACACTCGCGGTGGAGAAAATCAAAGATGTATGTGTGTCAGTGTGTGAATGATGAAACAGCGTTAGTGTGTATGTGTGGCAGCTGTCAGCAGGTGTCATATATATTTATTTTAAGTCAACTATCATAGTACACATCATTTACTCGAGTGCAGTGTTTACTAGATGTATACTGGCTTTTAAATGTGTAAACTGCTTTATATTCAGGCGTATAGCTGGTTAGCATTGAAGCATCTGGTTCGTTTCTCATTTCAGCTTATATTATCATTGATTTATTAATCGTATTTATTTAACGATCTACAACAGCTGTCTTTATATACCAGTTTATAACGGTTTAATCGTGTACTGTATATTGTTCTTTTTCATCTTACAGTGGCATTGGTTTTGGTCAGTTACTGCTGGTCAATGACAAATGAGGATGTCTGAGATTATAAAAATTAGAAATATTTTAGTTTAAACGTGGTAGGTTGTTAGAGCCGGTCATATCATTTTTATTTTAATTTAATAATTTTGATTTAATGTCAGGTGGTATAACATTAAAGGAAAAAGTGCTAAAATATTTTCTTTGCAAATAGGTCAATATGTGTGTTATAAATTATTATTTTAAGAAATGATAATGCGAAACTACTAAAAAAAAAGTCTCATCATGTGAAAGTGGTTTTAGGTTATCTATAGGACATCCTGTTTAAAGCTGGTTCACTTTGTATGTGTGTGTGTGTGTGTGTGTGACAGAGAGAGGGTTTGAGACTGATAGTGTGAAAGCTTGTACAATTTTATATTTTATACTTTCCTTTTTTGAGAATCAATATAACTGTTTAACTTCTGTTTAGGTTGTGTCTTCACTTCCTGATGATATCCGGCCTGGCCCTGACTTATATGGACTTCCATGGGAAGCTGTGGTTTTTACTGGATTGTTAGGTTTATGCACACTGCTTCTGTTCAGCTGCAGGTTTATTCATTCTGTAAGTCATCTGCTCAAGAATCACAATAAAACGTGCACGCTTTATGAATTTCATCATTTCACCAAGTAGTCACAAGCTTTTTCTGTTTTGTTCTGCAGATGAAAAGTCGACTTTATGCAAGTGAGTGTTTTACCATCTCTTTATCTTATCGGCTCTCTGCTTTAACCTGTCCTTATTATCTGTTTAAAGGGTTAGTTCATCCAAAAATGAAAATTCTGTCATTTAAATACTCATCGTTCCAAAACCGTAAGACCTTCGGTCATCTTTTGGAACACAAATGAAGATATTTTTGATGAAATCCAAGAGCTCTCTGACCCCTCCATAGACAGCAACGTAATTAACACTTTCAAGGCCCAGAAAGGCAGTAAAAACATTGTTAAAATCTGGTTCAACCTTAATTTTATGAAGCGACGAGAATACTTTTTGTGCGCAAAAACAAACAAAAATAACGACTTTATTCAACAATTTCGTCTAGTCTGTGCCAGTCTCCTACGCAGTTTACGCAACAGTGCAGCGCTTTCGTGTTCTACGGCAGCCGATGCTGTTCACGTGAGCACCACGACGCATGCGTGTGATGATGACACAGGAGCTGCACAGTATTTATAACATAAACTGCGTAGGAGACTGGCACAGACGTGAAGAAATTGTTGAATAAAGTCGTTATTTTTGTTTGTTTTTGCGCACAAAAAATATTCTCGTCGCTTCATAACATTAAAGTTGAACCACTGGAGTCACGTGGACGATTTTAACGATGTCTTTCCTACCTTTTTGGGCCTTGAAAATGTTAATTACGTTGCTGTCTATGGAGGGGTCAGAGAGCTCTCGGATTTCATCAAAAATACCTTCATTTGTGTTCCGAAGATGAACGAAGGTCTTACGGGTTTGGAACGACATGAGGGTGAGTAATTAATGACAGAATTTTCATTTTTGGGTGAACTAACCCTTTAACTCATCCTTACTGTTAGCTTTCATTTGATCCTGGATGTTGGCTTTTTTGCAGGTAAAGAGAAGCAAATGGCACATAAAGTGGCTGAACTGCTTGATGAAAAGTGCAAAGTGCTGGAGACATTCAGTGAGGTTAAACAGAAGGTGAGAAATGGCATGTTATACACTTAATACACATAGATGCTTTCATAAATGCACTCTTCTCCTGAATCAGTCTCTCTAAACCAGAGGTTTTCAAACTGGCGTCCAGAGACCCCCAGGGGGTCGCAGGGGAATGCTAGGGAGTCTGTGGAAACTTTTAGAGAAAAACTGTGTAAAAATTAAAAATAAGTAAATAATAAGTTTAATACTACAGTACATGTAGAAAAAAAGTAATAATTTGACTTAAAGGGATAGTTCACCCAAAAATGAAAATGTTGTCTTCATTTACTCACCCTCATGTTGTTCCAAACCTGTATGAGTTTCTTTCTTCTGTTGAACACAAAAGAAGATATTTTAAAGAATGTTGGTAACCAAACAGTTGACGGTAGCCATTGACTTCCATAGTATTTTTTCCCTACTATGGAAGTCAATGGGTGCCGTCAACTGTCTGGTTACCAACATTCCTAATTTGTGTTCAACAGAAGTACAGATTTGGAACCAAATGAAAACTCATACAGATTTGGAACAACATGAGGGTGAGTAAATGATGACAGAATTTTCATTATTAAACTATCCCTTTAATAGTGACCTAACTAAATATTTTTTAGAATAATATTTTAAACACATTTATAATGTTTTTTCACAATATACATTGGGTTTTTGTACAAGAAACGATATGAGAATGATCATATTTGGGGGTCTGTAGCATCTAAAAGGCTGAAAACTCCTAAACAATGCTGTCTGTCTGTCTCAACAGTTTGACAAACTAGAGTCCACACTGCAGAACAATGGCGTGTCTGCTCAAGCTGCAGAAAAAGACAGTTTAGAGGTAAAGACGATCATTATGTTTCTTTTTTTCCCCTTCAAATGTTGGTTTCCCAACAATGTTTGTCTTTTAGAAATTGTTACTTACTTTTGGACATTTTCATTGTGCTCATTGTAACTAATTAAGTCTGTGATTTTTTTTTTTTTAAATAACCCGATAGTATTACACATAATTGCAACTCAAATCTCTTTGTAAAAAAGCACGCAGTTACTTAGCCACTAAAGTTTAAAGTGCTCCTATTATGCTATTTTAAAGGGTTAATTCACCCAAAATTGAAAATTCTGTCATTAATTACTCCCCCTCATGTCGTTCCAAACCCGTAAGACCTTCGTTCATCTTCGGAACACAAATGAAGATATTTTTGATGAAATCCGAGAGCTTCTTTGACCCCTCCATCCATAGACCGCAACGTAATTAACACTTTCAAGGCCCAGAAAGTTACTAAAAACATTGTTAAAATCTTGTTCAACCTTAATTTTATGAAGCGACAAGAATACTTTTTGTGCGCAAAAACAAACAAAAATAACGACTTTATTCAACAATTTCTTCTAGCCTGTGTCAGACTCTTACGTTGTTGACGCAGTGTAAACAGTGCACCGCTTCTTAGCTCTACGGCAGAAAGACTCGTGTGCATGTTGTTGTGCTTACATGAACAGCGTTGGCCAATGGTAAGCTGCACTGTTTACACTGTAAAGCGCTGCACCGTTTACACTACGTCAACAGCGTAAGAGTCTGACACAGGCTAGAAGAAATTGTTGAATAAAGTCGTTATTTTGTTTGTTTATTGCGCACAAAAAATATTCTTGTCGCTTCATAAAATTAAGGTTGAACCACTGGAGTCACATGGACTATTTTAACGATGTCTTTACTACCTTTCTGGGCCTTGAAAAAAGTCTTAATTAAATTGCTGCCTATGGAGGGGTCAGAGAGCTCTCGGATTTCATCAAAAATATCTTAATTTGTGTTCCGAAGATGAACGAAGGTCTTACGGGTTTGGAACGACATGAGGGTGAGTAAATGATGACAGAATTTTCATTTTTGGGTGAACTTACCCTTTAAAGGTTCCGGTTTTTGTTTGCATGCATCCAAGGTCAAAAAACACTTTCATTTTCTCATAATACACATTGCAGCATCACCACTTTCCTCACAGTGTCTGAAATGGCTTGATCAAGGATCCGCTCTCTCTAAACCCCTCCTTTCTGAGAGTCTACTCTGATTGGTCGGATGGCTTAGTCTGTTGTGATTGGTCTACTGCCTACAGTGCGTGTCGAAAATGAAATGTCCATTACTGAATTACTTCCTCAGCACTAGTATACAGTGGGGAGAACAAGTATTATATACACTGCCGATTTTGCAGGTTTGCCCACTTACAAAGCATGTAGAAGTCTGTAATTTTTATCATAAGTACTCTTCAACTGTGAGTGACGGAATCTAAAACAAAAATCCAGAAAATCACATTGTATGATTTTTAAGTAATTAATTTGCAATTTATTGCATGACATAAGTATTTGATACATCAGAAAAGCAGAACTTAATATTTGGTACAGAAACCTTTGTTTGCAATTACAGAGATCATACATTTCCTGTAGTTCTTGACCAGGTTTGCACACACTGCAGCAGGGATTTTGGCCCACTCCTCCATACAGACCTTCTCCAGATCCTTCAGGTTTCGGGGCTGTCGCTGGGCAATACGGACTTTCAGCTCCCTCCAAAGATTTTCTATTGGGTTCAGGTCTGGAGACCACTCCAGGACCTTTAGATGCTTCTTACGGAGCCACTCCTTAGTTGCCCTGGCTGTGTGTTTCAGGTCGTTGTCATGCTGGAAGACCTAGCCACGACCCATCTGCAATGCTCTTACTGAGGGAAGGAGGTTGTTGGCCAAGATCTCGCGATACATGGCCCCATCCATCCTCCCCTCAATACGGTGCAGTCGTCCTGTCCCCTTTGCAGAAAAGCATCCCCAAAGAATGATGTTTCCACCTCCATGCTTCACGGTTGGGATGGTGTTCTTGGGGTTGTACTCATCCTTCTTCTTCCTCCAAACACGGCGAGTGGAGTTTATACCAAAAAGCTCTATTTTTGTCACCTCAGACCACATGACCTTCTCCCATTCCTCCTCTGGATCATCCAGATGGTCATTGGCAAACTTCAGACGGCCCTGGACATGCGCTGGCTTGAGCAGGGGGACCTTGCGTGAACTGCAGGATTTTAATCCATGACGGCGTAGTGTGTTACTAATGGTTTTCTTTGAGACTGTGGTCCCAGCTCTCTTCAGGTCATTGACCAGGTCCTGCCGTGTAGTTGTGGGCTGATCCCTGACCTTCCTCATGATCATTGATGCCCCACGAGGTGAGATCTTGCATGGTGCCCCAGACCGAGGGAGATTGACCGTCATCTTGAACTTCTTCCATTTTCTAATAATTGCGCCAACAGTTGCCTTCTCACCAAGCTGCTTGCCTATTGTCCTGTAGCCCATCCCAGCCTTGTGCAGGTCTACAATTTTATCCCTGATGTCCTTACACAGCTCTCTGGTCTTGGCCATTGTGGAGAGGTTGGAGTCTGTTTGGAGTGTGTGGACAGGTGTCTTTTATACAGGTAACGAGTTCAAACAGGTGCAGTTAATACAGGTAATGAGTGGAGAACAGGAGGGCTTCTTAAAGAAAAACTAACAGGTCTGTGAGAGCCGGAATTCTTACTGGTTGGTAGGTGATCAAATACTTATGTCATGCAATAAAATGCAAATTAATTATTTAAAAATCATACAATGTGATTTTGTTTTAGATTCCGTCTTTCACAGTTGAAGAGTACCTGTGATAAAAATTACAGACCTCTACATGCTTTGTAAGTAGGAAAAGCAAAATCAGCAGTGTATCAAATACTTGTTCTCCCCACTGTACATAGTAATACAAACAGTAACGATGGCGTCTGTTTTACTGTATCAATTTGAGCCCGAGTCCTCATCCGCTGAAAGTTCATGCAAGTGGATTTGCTTTGCAGTGCAGAAAACAGCGCTGTCTCGACATGTCGAGAACACAAACCTACGTAGGTTCCAGCAGAAAGAAAGACTGGAATTGCTGACGACTCATTTCGGCAGTTCAGAATGTTTTCTTTTTTTAGGAGACAATAACTTTATTTGTCGTGCACCTTTAAAACTTTGCAGACTTTTTACATTCACAAAGCTGTATTACACACTACATGAAAGGTAATATTCGAAAAAGCATAATAGGGGCTCTTTAAAAAAACGTGTCTTCCTGATCACTTTACTTCTTACCTGACCCTTGTCCAATTATATTGCCCTTAGGTTGCATCAAAGAAACTTGAACAATCAAATGCTCAGATGAAAAAGGAAATTAAGAGGCTACAAGAAGAGCTGTCCCAACAAAACAAAGCAAGAAAACAGCAAGAGGATCAGGTAATGTTGTCATACACACAGTCCCACCCACACATAAACTCACTTTACATATCCATACTACAATAGTTACCCTATATAGACTGATTTTCATGCTTGATGCACATTATTTTGACTGAATCTGTCTTAACGGCTTTTATATCTGTTTTACAGCTTGCTGAACTTGAGCAGATTTTAAGTAATTTAGAAGAGGAAGCTAAAGATCGAAAGTCACAGTTAGAACAGGTATTGGCTATGTTTAAGATGCATATTTCAGTCATATTCCTCAGTAATTGTCATTTGCTATTCTATACTGTTACCTGTATTTTCATGTGCAGGACAACACAACACTGAAGATCCATGAGATCAACACAGAAAGACTACAGAAAAACCTGCTGACGGCCAAAGAAGAGCATGCAATGCTGCTCGAGAGTAAAGCACAGGTGACATTTGTGTTTGCGTCTTTAGTTTGGAGAGGAAAAATGTATATATTTTCAAGCTTTAACATAACTGTAATAAAATCACTGTAATGCATGGCTTACATTTACCACGAGTGCATATATGCCCATCACCACTACAGCTGGTGCAAGAAGCAGAGGGCTGGGGTGAACGTCTCTGTGAGCTGGAGGAGGAGATGAAAATGTGTGAAAGATCTCATTCTGGCATGCTGGAGGACTGCACTAATAAAGATGAACGCATCAAGGTAAAAACACATCGACTCCAGACTAGTAGTTGACTATTATGTGTTTGTCAGTGCATGTGCCAATGCCAGTATATACACTACTGTTCAAAAGGTTGAAGTTGGTAAGATTTTTTGTGTTTTTGAAAGAAATACTCCCCAAGGCTGCATTTATTTGACTAAAAATACAGTAAAACGGCAATATTGTGAAATATTATAAATATTATTATTTAAAATAACTGTTTTGTATTTTAATATATTTTACAATGTATTTTCTTCCTGTGATGGCAAAGCTGAATTTTCAGCATCATTACTCCAGTCTTCAATGCCACATGATCCTTCAGAAATCATTCTAATATGATGATTTGCTGATCAAGAAATATTTCTTATTAGGAATGCACCGAAATGAAAATTCTGGACCAAAACCAAAAATTCAGGATGCACTTGGCCGAAAAACGAAACTGAAAATAAATAATCAATTAATTTATCAAACTTATTTAATAATCAACACTCAAATAGCCTAAACTGAGTTGTACAAACATTTAAATTGCACATAAGGCAGTTTTTATATCAACTTTTTTTCTACTCCAGTTTGTTGGTGACATAAACATTTAAATGGCAATAAACTGTAATAACTTGTTTTCATGACAGATTTATTCAGTCATACATGAAATAATGAAGACATCACTAACAGGTTAAGTATAAATATAATGAATATGTAATACAGTGCATATATTAAGCAAAATGCTCTTCTCTAGAGTTATTTTTTCTAGTTAACTAATGAGTTTTTTGGACATTGAATAGCTTTCTTAAAGCTTTTTTTTGGTTAAAAATGATCCAAAATCAATTTTTTATCAAGTACACAACAAGCCAGTATTCAAAACTATCTTCTTACCTTAGCCCCATTCACAACGGTAAGCTTGTAATAATGTGTTATAATTAAAGTGGTATGGTGGATTTCCGCGGAAAATTCAAGCATGTCTTTGCGTCATTACGTCACGTCTGTATACATAAAGAAAGAGTCCGGCTAGTAGTAGTCAGAGCCAGCTCTGGTAGTAGTAACGCACGTGAGGAGCATGTTCTTCAGCGGATCATAGCCTTTTCTCACAGCAGCTGGAGTAATTAAATTTATCATTTTGGTGGCGGATTATAATCCAGAAAGGCCCAAACGACAATCATCAGTGACAACTGGAGATTCACCCGTAGTCAAAAGCAAAAGATTAGACTGTACGGAAATTGAAATCTACAGGTAACGCTAATAAACACTAATAATACACGTAGTCACGCGATATTAATGCTGTTAACATTAACAATTTGAGAACAAAGTATAACAATAATAATAATTTGCACAGTTATACGAGCGATCGTTAGATTTAATCACCGCAATTTATTGTAATGTTTTGTTCCCAAAAGTGGCAGACATGTTACTTACTTGTTCAGATGATATTTTCCGGTGAAAATTCTTATTTAGGTTATACTCCAAGACGTAGAATCTGTGATTCTGAAGTACAGTATCCACACCGGTGCGGTGATTGAATGACAACCGCACAAACTCCTCAAAACATTAGATTCATCCGCACTGAGGAGCTGATAACGCCGCAAATAACTGCAATTGCAGGTTTCAAACAGAGATGGCGACACAGAGGCAAAACTTACGGACTGCAGCTTTAAGGTTAACATTAAGTGACATTCTATAAGCTATTTTACTGACATCTTTCCCCGGTTGAAACACTAATTGTGTGATGAAACAGGATTCATTTCAGTAACATACCTTCTGGTGTTCACCCATGTTTATTTCGTGCTAACTAGTAGTAAAGGGGAAATGAGATGATCGGTTCACATGCACTTGAACTGAGGAAGCTACAGTGATCTGTCATGCCGTATTAAAGAGCGCCAAAACGACATTTTATTGTTTGAATTTCATATAAAAATCAACGAATTTTAAAGTTGAGACTTTGCTTCATAATAAAAATAACAAAAGGCAAAGCTTTTTTCGATTATTGGATGGCAGGCGCGCTACAAATGTTTTTTGTGAAGTTTTGTTTATTCATCATCAGAAAACACCACAGACTGAAAGTTGTCAATTTTAGATTGAAGAAACTATATCATTATAGACTAAAATTGAGAAATTAATATTGACAATCCAGAGCTAGTGTCCACGCAGCTGACATGTTTAACTGTTGTAGCTTATCCACGTTGTGTTCCAGTAATAGATGCTGAACAAAGTCAAAACATGCCATCGGAGAAGTGCTAATTAAACGTTTCGGTCACTGATTTTGGCCCTCCAAAACTATTTCGGCCCGAAACCGAAAATACCTGTTTCGGCTGAAAATTTTCGGTAGCTGAAATTGCGGTGCATTCCTATTTCTTATTATTATCAATGTTTAAAACAGAACAGCAGTTATTTGAAATATAATTTTGATAACAATGTAAAAGTCTTTATTGTCACTTTTGGTCAATTAATGCATCCTTGCTGAATAAAATAATACATTTCTTTTAAAAAAATATATTTTACTGACCCCAAACAGTGGTGTATGTGAAATAATGAAATATCAAATTAGATATACACAAAATTGTGGAAAATAAATGAATATTTTATAGAGCTGCATGATTATTTATTAAAAGATCGCGATCTCAGTTCAAACACCCACGCAATCTTATTCCTAAATGACAACGATACGCTGTTTCTGTTAAACCTTTGACAAGTACGATCACAGCGAAACATTTAAATCTTCGTTGGCGCTGCTGCTGATCCAGAGAGAGCAGTTGTCATGTATAGGTATGAAACCGCTTCACAAACAGTTTTTTCAACCACATAGTATCATATATATCAGTCTATCCACAGATATATCAGTCTGTCCACACAGTCTTGTGCCCAAAACTGCATTTCAGTAACACTGCATTTCTAAAAATCTGTTTTTCTTTTCTTATATCAGTCACTGACAGAGTGCCTTTTGAAGATGCGAGATTGGGATTCTGAGGACGAGAGCAGCGCTGATGGCAGCACTAATACAGCTGGAACTGAGAATGGAGACCGTTCAGGTGAAACTCTTGTGGTTCACTTGGGAATATTGTTAGTCTGTTTTTAAGTCAGATCTTGAAGGATCGTCTCATGAATTTTGTTCTGCTTGCAGAGTTTCATAAGAAGCAAAAAGTACAGAAACTCATTGAAGCAGCCAAGGTATTTCTACTTACATCCTGGTTGTTTCAAACCTAGTGAACTACTACCTAGATGGCACATACAACTGCCAAACATGCTGTCTATAATGGCAGCTCATTAGGTTTTGAAACACAGCCCTTATGTGTCAGATTAAATGAATAATGCCTGTCTACATCCAGAATACTAATAGTCCCTCTCTTTGACACAGATGAGTGCAGACTTAAAGTCCATGGAGGAGGACAAAAACAGGGTGTTCGCCAAACTCGCAGATGAAATGAAAGCCAAAGAAGATCTCCAAGGTAAACCATTTGGGTCCAAACAGGTTTTAAGATGCATGAAACCTTTAATTTGATACATTATTTTGTTGATTTAAAAGAGTTTTGATTGGTTGTAGAAAGACAATGTGACACATTCATACATGGTAAGGCACTTTATGATTTTGTTTCTGATTTATTTGTATTCTTATCTTGCATCAGAATGTATTTGCTTTCAAATTCAAATTTATTTATAAAGCACATTTAAGAAAACAACTGGCGTTTTCCAAAGTGCTGTACAACACAGGGTCACAATAAAACAAGTGAAACACATAAAACAACATTTAACAGCTCTCAAAATAGGTTTTAAGTCTAGATTTAAAAACAGACCATGTTTGGCCATGCCTAACATACAGAGGCAAATAATTCCAGTTTTGGTGCAGCAACCGCAAAAGCACGGCCTCCCCTGCTTTTCAGTCTTGCTCTCAGAACAACCAAAAGCAAATGGTCAGCAGACTTTTCTTTCAAATTTTTCTGTGAGTAATACAAGTGGAGCGGATTTGCTTTGGCCTGATTATATCAAACACTATCATTTAGACTCTAAATGAACATTAGACTTGTTTTCTTGTTTCTCGCTATTCTTAGATGGGATCAGACAACTTGAAGAGCAGAAGGAGGTGTTGGAGTCAGAGAGTGCCAACTATTCTAGTGAAAGCCAGAAACTCCAGCAGAAACTCCAGATCATGACGGAGATGTACCAGGAGAATGAACTCAAACTACACAGGTTTGGACCGAAGCACAGAAGCTACATCTCATAAAACACAAACTTCATCTTCCACTCATCGCTTGGCACTTTGCAGTGTCATTTTTAATTGGAAATTAAAATACTAATTCCAATAATGGAATTATTCCCTAAACTCTGGTCAGGTTGTTGACGGTGGAGGAGAAGGAGCGCTCACAGAAGGAGGAGAAGCTCAACAAGGCAGGCAAAAAGATCAGTCTCGCTGCAGAGGAGCTCATCACTTATAGGTGGGAGCAACTTGTTTAGCACACATGTGGAAGTCGAGTTAAGAATGTTTGAGTATGTGATTAAAATCAAAGGAAATGTGCTCTGAGAAAGGCAGGAAACATGATGCAAGATGGACGTTCACCAAAAGAGGAAGTTTACATTATAGTCTCTTTCACTATGTTTACATAGACAACGAGCCAAAGACCTAGAGGAGGAACTGGACCGGACTTCACAGGCTTATAAGAATCAGGTGACACACTTGAAATGCCTTACAGAGTTACAGCCTCTCTACATGATTTATAGTGGTAAAAGTTCTTCAGTCGCCTGTGCTGATGATACCCATGGTCATACCCATGATAAAATGTTTATTATATATATCTTTATTTACTTTTTTTATTTTACTTATATTACTTTATTTACAATATTTACTCAAAATACAGGTTTTAGAAATTACATTAGGGGGAGACAACATCCTCATATCGATGTCATTATGATATAATGATGGATGGATAGATGGATACATTTTCATGCCTTAAAATAGCTTGAATGTAACTCTACACCCTTGCTTCATTTAGTATACCTAGACTCATGAATATGCAAAATAGGCCCACCTCCACTCACTCATACAGGCATGTGTACAAGTCGATGTATCAGAATGGTAATGCATTTTATGTATTGCTCTCTACAACGTCGGACACATAACAGTAATTAATATGATTAGCCTTTTGCTGGGCTACATTATCAAACAGCTAATAATGTGTTGCTAATGTTACACAAACCATGTTCCTGTTCGCCATCTCAGAATCATAACATCGTAATATACATCATATACATAATTCACCCGCTATATTGCTAAATGTACACGATTTTTCATATCAACAGAAAAATATACCGGAATAACCTGGCTTCTCTTGAGACTCCCTTGCTTCAGAGCATAGTTAATGATATGCTAAAGCCCGCCCACACGTTGACGTGATTGGTTACAAGGTAGTTTGTGACGGCAGAAACACCAACGATTTTAAACCACGCTTTTGGGACTCTTTTTTTTCACTGCAGTTTTAAGGAGAAAATACTCAACAGTGGTGTTGACATGAATTTGCACATGGTTTGTCTTAAAGCATATTAAAAACACCACATAGACGTATAAACAACATTAAAAAGTTGATTTTTAGCACAGGGGGTCTTTAAAGTGTTCAAGTGTTTTTATAAATTAATATTTATTATATACATTTCTCTTTTTTTCTACCAGATTACTTCTCATGAGAAAAAGGCTCATGATAACTGGGTGAGTGTTTTTCAGACCACTTAACTTTGATCCATATCAGTCGTCAGTAGCTTACAGATGTATTTTGTGTCTGATACTGTTTTTATTCTGAATTGTCTGTGTTATAGCTAGCCGCAAGGGCAGCGGATCGAGACCTGGCTGATGTCAAGAGAGAAAACGCTCATCTCCGCCAAAGGTGAGATTGACTAGAGAGTAATTTACTTTAGTATTTTCTATACAAGAGAAGCAGCATTTATTCATACATATGAATGTGTTTACAATTGCAGGCTGACTGATGCCCAGTTTAAGGTCGAAATTCTTGATAAGGATATACGAGAGGGCAGACCTTTATTTAGAGGTCAGATTCTTTGCATTTCCCTTGCATAGTACATGTCTCTCTATGTCTAAAATGGTATTAAACATGATATGCATTTTCCTGTCTCAAAGGTGAAAGATCTCCATATGGACCCTCTCCTCTTGGCCGACCATCCTCAGAAACACGGGCCTTCCTGTCCCCTCCTACACTAATGGACGGCCCCCCTCGTCTCTCACCCCAGTTTGTTATGGGTCCAGGCAGAGGTGATATACACAAATCCATTCCTTTTAAATTCTGTGAAAGTCTCTTAGCTAGCATGAATAATGTGATTTATTCTTTGCATTTTCAGTCTTTAGTTTAGCATGGTTATCTAGCTATATTTTGTGTGTGTGTGTGTGTGTGTGTTTGTATCACATGCATGTATCCTGTTCAGTTCCCATAAGATATAGTTGACCTGTTTGACAGGTCTGATTTCCCACGGTTTGCTTGGTAAATACTTGGTACGTGGTTATTAAGTACTAAGTGTGATATTTTAACATTGACCTATACACTACAGTTCAGAACTTTGAGGTCAGTTTATTTTTTTTTTTTATTTTTTTTTATTTTTTTTTTTTTTTAAGAAATTAATACTTTTATTCAGCAAGGACACATTAAATTTATAGACTTTTACATTGTTACAAAAGATTGCTATTTCAAATAAATGCTGTCTTTTCTATCATCAAAAATAATCTGAAAATATGTATCATGGTTTCCATAAAAAGATTAAAAATATTATTAAAATTTCAACTGATGATAATAAAAAATGTTTCTTGAGAACCAAATCAGCTTATTAAATGATTTCTGATGGCTTCTGTAAATTCAGCTTCATCATCAGCACCATCACAGGAATATAATAGATATATAATAATATACATTTTAATCAAATAAATGCATTGATGAGCATAAGAGACTTCTTTCAAAAACATTAAAAAATCTTACTGACCCCAAACGTTTTGAACAGTTGTATAAAAGATTTTAACAGCATTATGATCAAAGAGCCCCTTTCATTTTACATTTTACATTCATGAAATGTCACACTCCAGAGATGCATTCATAAAATCAATATTTATCCAGTACTATCTGCTCAAGTGACAATTAGTATCTATGAGGTTTTTTTATCCTCTTTAGGTTGTTTATTGCATATCACTAATGATTAAACACTTGAGATATACCCGTGTAATTTTTGCAGAACAAAATGCACACTAAACCGTGGGCATCAAACCATTCCCCAAGTTTGAATATAGACAAATCTCTTCATGTTTTATTACCTTGTTAATATTTTGTTGGTTGTCTCCCTTTCCTCCCTTTTCCATTCTTAACTTCCTCAAATATTTTTATGTGCTGTCTCTCTCCACTCCATTCATCTTCCTGCACTCTCACTGTCACATAATCAGCATCCCGAGGCGTGGTAGAGCCCCCTAGTGGTGGGCCAGACTTTGAGCGGAGTGGCCCGCACTCTGATAGTGGCTCACTGTCTCCCTCCTGGGACAGGGAACGCAGGGGCCCTCCCGTCCCTCCAGGTACAGTGATGTTCCCACTGCTGTCCTGTAGCAGGAGGAAATACTTCTCTAGCTCTCAAAGGTCAAGAATTATTGACTGAAGAACCATGAGCACATTAACATAAGTGCCCATTTTTACATATTCAGCATTCAGTAGCTTTCTCCACACTGAAGCTAGCCAATCGTAACAGGTCATTTACATCGTCTTAAAGGTACAGTATAGCAAAAACTGCCTGTTTATTTATGACAGTCAGAGAGAGGAAGGAAATGGTTGTGTGAAACTAGATTATAATGCAAGAAATTTTTACTAATATTATAAATGTACTCAATTTGCTATTTATTTATGAATACCATTACCAGTAATTGAACTGTCTTGTGCCTGTAATTTAGCAAACTGTGTGAAGTGAGAGGCTCATATAAAGATGTTTCTGTTACTGAAGCTCAAACTCAGTTATTCAGAGGTCGCTGAGAAGCGCTGACTCAGCCGCACAGCTCATTGAAGAGTCGCAGAACTGGGCCTTCTTTGTTCTAGACATTTCTGCGTTTTTGGCCTGTGCGTCAGGCTTTGTCCCACTGCCCCCTGCTGCTCCTCACTGCTGGGCCTAATACTGTCGGTTCAGCGGCTGTGGACTAAATATTCAGCCCAGTGATTAGTTATTTCATACTGAAGGCCTGAATAGCACAGGACATCACAGTATTTTTTTTAATGTCATTATCATCATGACCATACCAACAGTGGTTGTTTTATATTGTGTGTAGTGCATCATTACCATTGCATCCCTGTGTTCATCAGCCAATTATTTTTAGATGTGTAATAACTTAAGTTTACTTTATTTTAGTTTCCTTGTTACATGTTACATGTAGTTACCGTAGTAATTACTATTGTGCATAACTACATGCAGCTAACCTTAACCGCACCCTAATCCTAACCCTATAGTAAGTTATTATTACTCAGTACTTAAATGTATAATTACACTGTAACAAGGATACCTTAAAATACTGTAACCATAATGTACAATGTGTTTGAAGTTATATTACTTTTGTTTGTTGTGTTTAGTTACATTATTGATTTTTTTTATATATATATATATATATATATATATATATATAAATAAATACATTAATTTTTAATGTTTATTATGTTTAGGTCACCCTCTCCCAGATCCAGGTTTGCCATATAGGAGGCCTCCTCCAGGTCCGTATCCTATGGGTCCTTTGCCTCCTAGACCTCCACTTCCTCCTGAGCCATACTTTGGTGACAAATCAGGTGAGCCTTCCCATGTGACCTCCTCTACAATATGTTTGACTTCTCCTCTGCTTCTCTTAAAGGTCAACTGTAACCGTAGAATTATAAATAGCCCATATGACTCATATATACAAGCCTAACAAAATAAATAATAGGGAAAAACTGAGCTCCATATTTCCATGGTAAATCAGAGTGCCATTATTGGTAGAAACTCCCTGCTGACTTGTTTTTATGTAACTCATGTAATTGCATTATCAAAGCATGAATGAGCACTTTTTTCAACAATCCTGAAGAATGACATTAAAATGAAAATGTAAGATTGGGACTTTGGGACTCACAGATCCTTAAAGTATTTATTCTCTCTGCTTTTTTCAGATCCATCATTTCTAAGAAACAGCTCATCTATCAGTGAGAATGAGAGCCGAGAAGTGAGTAAACCTCTCTGTATTATATCACTCGATGTAGTTATTGTGCATAGCCGTAACTGAAGTGTGTCTTCTCACAGGGTCCTCACTCGATGCCTGGTGACATGAGATTGCCCCCTGATCCAGATTCAAGAATGGGACCTCCTCCTGGTCCCCCATTAATGGGAATACCCCGACCAATGGACCCTAGGGACCCAAATTTCCCACACAGGGGCCCTTATGGACCTCCAGAGTTCTTTTCCTCTCGTGGGCCTGGAGGTCCCCCCATAGGCAGTAAGTTCACAGTTTCCACTTGTGTAGGTTGAAATATAGAAATGTCAGCATGAAAGACAACATGAAAGTGCATTTGAACCTAATTTAATTTCTGAAATGTGACTTTTGCAAATAAAAAGCATATTTATTGGGAAATAATTTATATAAATGATATTTGTAAATTGATTACATTTTATAAATTGATAAATGATAAATTGGATAAATAACAGATTTGATTGATAAAGTTGATCATTATTATTTAGTAATTATTTATAATATAATAAATAGTTATTATTACACAATTTTTGCCATTTGCCATCTTCGGTCTGGTTATTTGACACTGTCCTAGTACAAATTGATAATTTTATATATATATATATATACTCCTCCTATTTATTTATCAATTTGTACTAGGACACTATATACACTTCAGAGTTTTGATTCTGTGTCCTAGTACAAATTGGTAAATTATTATTATTATTATTATTATTATTAGACTTTAACTTTTCCATTAGATTTATTACATGATAGGACTCAGCTACTTGGATTGTTTTTACACATTATTTAATTTTATTTAATTTATTAAATGATTTAATCTATATACATTAATGGGAATTTGTACAAAAGGCTGCATCATTTTAGAGTTTTCAATCTGATTATTTGGCACTATTATAAATTATTATTTTTATTACACTTTAATTTTTTCAAGTATTATAAATTAGGATACAGTTACTTTTTTTTTTTTTTTTTTTTTGACTTTGATTTTAATTTAATTTATATGACTGTGTCATTGCAAACTGATAACCTTTAGTAACATTTCCTCTAGTGCGAGGGCCACTTCCCCCTGGAATGTTTCCCAGAGCTCCAATGCCGCTCCCTCATCATATGGGTTATCTGCCACCAAGACCTCTGTCTGACAGTTTCCCCCCTGGACCGCCTCCCAGACCCTCCCCACCAGGCAGTGAGCAGCCGCCCAACCAGTCGCCCTCTCCTCACGATGTCATCTGATCTTCCCATCTCACGCTCTCTTCCTCCCCTGCAGACTGTTTTCGACTTCCTGTTGTTGTGCTCAGGGGGGTGTTTCCTTTGATATGTAACCACAGTAGCCTTGTGGTTATCTCGTCTTAGTTGAAACTTGTTTGAAAGAGCAAGCATGGCAAAGGATGCAGCACATGCCACTGGTTATTTTATGAAAAGGAAGTTGATGTCTGTATTTCAGGTACAGTGTAAGTGTGCAGCCTTTGAGAACCTGTAGGTGAAGTGTAAAAAGTCAATGAGACTGCCTTATAGGATTATAGGTGCTCAGGATTGTAATGTTATGATGCTTTTTTAAATTGAAGGTAGTTGATGAAAGGTCCTCATATTTGTCAGACTGTATATATAGAAAGTGTACTAAGTATATATTGTGAATAGGATGTTGTTGAAACAAGACTTAACTAACTTGAAAATCCAATAACTCAGTCCAGAGAACCGTCCATGTAGCGTATATATATATTTATAGTTTCCTCAAATAACAATTCATGCCTTAAAAATACATGGTCTGATGAAATCATGTACATTAATAATAAAGATATCACTGAAAAATGCTGGATTAGTTTCAGTTTTGTGTGCTAAGATATAAAGATAACGGTTCTCAATCGTAAAAAACGTGGAAATATCCAGGACATTTAAAAGTGTCATTTCCAGAAAGGACGCAGAAATATTAAAGTGCTGGTCAATACTGATAATAGTTTTGAGATTTCAAAATTGTATACTCTGCTAAAGATATTTAACAGTGTAAAGATTAACTACAAGTATGCAAAAGTAATATAAATGTAAACGGAAAATGAGCGTCTGCAATTGAATATCTAAATATGTACAATTGCAGCAGTTGTTTCATGCTTACACTTTTACACGATTAACCCATAATTAAAAAATCATAAATGCTTATTAGGAATAAACTAATGTGGTGCTTTGGGAAATACCTAACAAATACAAGTTTTTTTTTATTTTGTTACAGCCACTCAGGAAATACAATATGATCGGAACATGTTTTACACATTAAGTAAGATTAATTAAAACATGACAAATTCTCTTAACTGATAAATTCACATAATAAAAATATCTGATAACCAATATCATACTGACATAAAGCATCCCTAGACCGGGAAAAGCTTTTGGAAAGATTGCTAATCAGTAGAAATTGCTGTTTATAATTTCATTTAGGTTTTATAATTTTTAACTTTTCATTCAGTCTCCCACTGTGAAGAAACAATTCAAATGCATTGTATCAGAACTGTATGAACACACCAAGACACGATTGATTTTTGTATGCTTTTATTTTACCGATTAAAAGAAAATGCATTCGTTCAACATTAATTCAAATCAACATTCGGCTGGTTTACCCAATATCTGTCAGTTAAGTTTTTCAAAGGTTTTCCTTCTTTATCGTGGAACCTCAAGATCACTTTTTCTCATTAAAATCTTCCCACCTGGCATGTTCACACCTGTGCCAGAGTATTTCCTGTTTGCAGATGTACATATAAAATCCAATGCTATGTGCTCACCGGAGACAAAAAAGTAGACAGAACACACCTGCCCAAATATTAAACATTTAAGATGGTAAAACCATTTTTGCAAAACAACACTTATAAACTTTTTTCAATGTTCATAAATAGAACCCGGACATGTGTTGCATAAAAGTATATACGTTGATATATATACGCATATGCAGGTTTATGTTATCTTATTTAACTCCCCATTAAGTTTATAAGGTAGCAGTGTGGTCTTAGCACTGCTGGTGCCCCATGATGGCCACTTCTTTATTGCAAACTGTCCTGATTTTAAACAAATGCACAACATTCGTACCACTTATAACTGGGGCCTTCTGGCCAGTCTCATAGAGACCATGTCTGTAACCCACGGTCGCCCTTGAAACTGAGTTGGCTTCCGAAGAATCAAGATCTTAAAACAATAATAATAACAATAATAAGGCCAAGTATCATTGCAAGTTAGGTTATTTCCATTTGAGTGACAGAAGGAAGAAAAAAAAAAAAGCGTAAAAAGAAAAACAAGTTAAGAGCTATTGGATCGTATGCATTCCGTTTGCATAGTTTTTGACTTCGCCTTTAACGCAAGCCAACCAGAGAGAGAAAGAGAGGCTCGCGTCGATCTCGAGATCGGACCTGCAGTGGTAACATGGTAACTGTTTGTTTTTACCAAAGGCTGGCGTGAGGTTTATAATCGGCAAGGTAGCTATCGGAAAAAGCTGTAAAACACTGACCGTCTCAGATGGGGTCATAGCAGCCCTCTTTCTCCTTACTACGAGATTGTGAAATGCATATAACGTTTCTGAAAATAAAAACGCGAAACCAAAAAAAAAAAAAACACTGGGATCCAACTGAGTTGTAACAACCGACTGGTCCAAATCGATCAAGAATAAAAACCTATGTGCGCTCTCAAATGGCTCAAGAATTTCATCGTAGGACCAGTCGAACGCTGATTCTAGGATCCCGCCCCTGCCCAAATCAAAACAGAAAAGAATAAAAGCGTAAAAAATAATCATTTCATGCAGACATTTGGCCATTTTAGTTTGTTTTTAACTCCCCAGTGGAATGTTCCTAACACGTCTCATAGCAGCTTATAGGTCTGATAGAACCAACCTTGATTTTCAATAGTTAAATTACATTCACTCTTCACAGTGAAACAGGTGCATTGAAAGAGAGATCTAACGTATGTTGACCAAAGCCACAGCACAGCTGTGGACCACCGCCCAAGTCCAACCACCCCTCCCTCCATTAGTACATTTATCTAATAGTAGTTGTCGTAATACGATAGTAGTAGTACATCTCGGCCCATCAGCCATTGGCCCTGCCCTCTGCCAGCATGCGGGCACTTCGAAAAAAAAAAAAAAAAAAGTCGTATCACCGTTATCTTTGGCAGCTGACGCAGATGATGCGCTGACAGAAGTTAAATCCAGTGACTTTGTTGAGAATATTCTTCATTAAATGGAAACTTTCATGGTGAGAGGCCTGAGCTATTGGACTCTTGTTTGTTTCCTCCACACGTCTAACAGTAACCCTGAGAATGGCTGTTTCCTGTTCACTGCTGAGGAAGTGGTACGTTTTGTACTGAACACACACCTCCTTCTCTGATGTATGCACTTTTTGAACGTCTACACGACACATACGCAAACAGAGAGATTGCAAAACGAGACGCAAACAAGAAAACACTGACGGTTTTAAATATGCTATATCTTTGTAAAGTTTCGGAGACTTAGTCGACCAGGGACGTACGAATGACATGGGTTTGAAATGAAAGCTATTCTGGGTTTTAGGCACGGTATGAATGCTTTAGCAGTTTGAAGCGTGTCATACGCTGTCGTTCTCGGCCAACTCTAGTCCTGCAAAATCGATGTACAACAAACAAGCTCACACTTATTGAAATTGTTTTTGGTGCTGTACTAAGTAGAACTTTTCGGAATAAACTAAAAAAAAAAAAAAAAAAAAAAAAAAACAACCAACAACAACAACAACAACAACATAGAATCCCACTACGAGCACGTTTAAGAGCATTCCAACATGATCATTACAGAATGTTTGGCACCTATGTCAACGCACCTGAAAACAACATTTTTAATCCGTGGTTTATTCAAAAAGGGAGAGAATTCAACAGATTTTGATCCACAAATGACTTTTCATACGACCCTTTTTGCGTTCTGTGCCACCAACCACGGAAAGCTGCCGTTTTCACCAATGTTGACATGGGTACCACAATAGGTTGTAAACTTGTCAACAATTAGTCAGGCTGGATCTCTTTACATCAACCCTACGAACAGGCCTTCATGTGCCAAGAGTTGTTTGACCTCATTGGTTAACTGCTTCAAATCTTTTTTTTTTGGACCACAATAATAAATCCTGACACGATCTAAGTCACCCCTCACTTGATAAGCTTGCATATAAAGATCATTTTCACGCTGCGAAGGTTTGCTTTGGCTGTTCGTTTTTTGTAATAAGCGCGGATCTTCCAGGAAGATTGGGGCGATGGCTTCCATTTCAAACCTGGTTTGGCTTCGGGTAGTCGCTACCGCCATAACAGGAAGTTCTGAGGCCTGACAGAGTAACAGTTAGCGAGGCAACTTAACGGTTTTAAAAAGTACTCCACTCTTCGACGATTCGCTTCGTTATTAGAGCACGAGAAAATAAAGATATGCTCAGGAAAGAGGGGGATTCTGCAGAGCAAAAACGCTACCGCTTTCAAGGCGGCTTTAGTTTGACATTCACTTATTTCAGCTATGCACGCAACCACGACCTCCCTCGACTGACTTTAAAAAAAAAAAGAAAGAAAAAAGCGAATCGACAATATATGTAAAAGCAAAAAACACACATAGACCTTCAAATGCTAAACTAGGGAAATTAAACAGGTAGAAAAAATAAAAACCAGCAACTTCTAAAGCGCATTATTTTGGAAGAGCTCTCTTTCCTCCAAAAAACACTACAAAGTCTTGCCCATCGAGCACACCAACCATTTGAACGAAGCTTCAACAAAAGCTTTCTGGAAAAGTACCGCAAGTGCAGGAATCCTGAGATATGGAACAAGCAAACGTCTGTCTCCCGCCATCTAATGTTTTACAGATGAAATACCACGGCCTGGATTCAATCCATTCGGCGCGTGTTCGCCCTCAATTACGATCCAATGAGGATTGCGCACTTCGGTTGGGAATTACGGCGACGCTGAACAGACCGAGTCCGAGGCCAAAAACACATTGATTATAAAGAAGAAAGGGGGAGTTCAAGGCAACTGTGACTCGAGAAGAACAATTATCAACTGATTGTTATCACTTTTACCAAAATATCATTACCATCATCTTCATCTTCATCTTCCTTGTCATATAATTTTTGCCTACCTGAGACAGACGGGAAGGACTTCAACAAAAACACACATAAGAAAACAAACAAAAAACAAAAAGAGAACAAAACACCTATGGCTGGGCCCAGATATTGTGCTGCAGGGCGGTCAGCATGCAGGTGTCATACACCAGACTGAAAACCTCTACGATTGGTTTCACCAGCAGAGGTGCATCTACTTCCAGGTTGAGAAAAACCAGCGGGATCTGCGTCCCGAACACGTCGTTTCCACCAATCCTCATTTCTGAATAACAATTACATACTGATGAACAAAGAGGAAGGTTCGTAATTGTGGATCAGCCCTGTCCCTTGGCTGGAAGACTAATCTCCCTATAAAAAGGTCAACGTGAACGTGGGATTTCGTCATTGCAGAAGCCAAAAAGGATCAAACTGATAGTTTGAGGTAACGCCACACTTTCTAGGGGGAAACCAACAAACAGACAAAGCGAGAGAATGAACAACTCACTGTACAACTTTTAAGCTAGCTGTATAAAAGCCCCTCTCTACCATTCACTCAATTAGCTACTAAACCAATACCCAACTATACTTTCCTAGTAATAAGCAGGATATATAGATATAGATATAAATATAGAGCTAATACTGATTAAACACAGCACATATAAAGGATTAAATTCACACTACAAGAAGAAAAAAACAAACAAATCAAAAAGCAATGAAAGAAATAAAACAATATGTAAAATGAGAAGGGCCCATTTAGTGAAAGATCACCAAGCACAGGGTTAGAGAGGGCGTTTGGTAACGGGCCCTGGTGCGTCTACATGCCCGCGCTGAAACTCTGCATTTCGCGGTGGAAGTGCTGAGTGGGCTCGTTCAGGACCACGCTGTTGTCCATGGAAGGATGCCAGACGCGGCCCAAGCCCAGGGACACCTCCTTGACTAGATTGTGGACGGGATCTCCCTCGATGTACACTGACTGGTCCGGGTCAAAGTCAATGCTCTCTTCGGACACCTCCAGGACTTTGAGGTTGGACCCACGCAGGCGAGAGATGGCCACAAGGTTGTGGGACCACACAGTGTAGCCTGTGAACCATGAACAATGACTTAACCCAGAGGACATGCACGGTTAAATGGATACACTTTAAAAATGAGGCAAAAAGGTTCTCTTGATATGGTTAAAAACTGTCACACTGAAATAAAATGGCTTAAGGCAAGTGGTTACAAAATTTATCTATCTTCATTTTAAACATATATTTTTAGTTGAACTTAATGTTTTTAGTTATTTCAGTTCAAATATATTGAGTAGATTCCAATATATTCAACTTAGTTTTTAATTTTGAGTGAATGGAAAAGACATTTAGTTATATTGTACAGTTAAACAAAAGATACTTGTTACTGCACAGGCATTAGCAAAGCTTTTGCTCATTGAACGCAGCATCATGCATAATAGCTTTTGTACATGCAGCCATCTACATCCTAACCATAAGATCTCTCTCTGATCCAGCCATATGCAAAGCATGCTGGGAACTATGCAACAAAAATCATTCATGTAATCCCAACACAAATGGTTTAAGTAAACTTCAATTTTAGATATATTTAAGTTGACTGAACACAATGAAATTAAGTTAGGACAAAATGTATAGCAATGGTGTTACTTTAGCTCATTAATCAAGTAATTTGAATAAGCAGCAAAAAAAAAAAAAAATTCAGAGCAGATACAAAGACAATGTGTATTCCCATGCCAAATATTTATTAACACTGCACATCTAGTATTCAGATTAATGAATAAATACATTGAGATTTTATTGAGAAATTATTTTTAGCTGCATATATTGAACTGTCACCACATTCAGACATAGTCTATAGCTTACAGTGTTGACAAAATAAATTCAGGAGCCATTTTGTTTTACTACTATTGTTGACTACTAATGTCACCCATTTAAAAGGAGGGAAATTATGTTGTTATAATTAGGTTATGAAGCTGACATATCAGAAAATAGGGGGAAAACAGATTCAGACATATGCTATTAAAAAAGGCTACATAATAAAAATTATATTTAAAAAAAATATATATAGATAAACATTATAAAAACAGATTACATTGTATTATTATGACATGACAGGTGATTTATTTAAAGACTATGAATGTAACTGATTAGGATACATGAGCATAAATATATTTGGTGTAATTTTCTTGATACTGATATTCATTTGTAAACGTGTCTATGTATCTTAAATTCTATTTATTATTTTTCTCTATTATTATTTTAATATTATTATGATTATAATGATGCTTTTATATTATGATTTTATTATTATATTTTACTTATTTAATTTGGTGTAAAGAGTTAATTTGGGCTAAATGTATAATATTGCAATTGTATTAGGCTTTTTGTTAATACTTTGGAAATGTTTGGGAAGTTATTATTGTTGTTTATCTTGTGCCTTTAATTTATTATTTTATTTAATTAAAAAAAAATATCTATACATTTTTTTTTTTTTTGAATGAAAAGGTATTATGAGAAGTTTTGTCCCATATCAAGAATCAGTGGATTGTCAAAGGCAAGTGAAAAAAAATGTAAAATGTCCACTTACCATGGATGATCAAGACAGCGAGGTGCACACAGCGCCAGGCAAGGAGAACCAGCGGGTCCTCATTGCGGTTGACGCTGAGGTCTGGGAATCCAGCATCATCTCTCATCAAGATGAAGTGGGTGAGGGTTTTGTGGTACTGCTGCGAGATGAGCTCTACGACACCATCCGTCACCAGAGTGCTGTAGCTGTCCAGGTGGATCCGCTCCAGGGGCACGCTGGGCTTCAGCACACGCAGAAGGTCCTGGCTGCACACATCCATCGCCATGATGTAGACGCGCAGGTTCGTGCTGCGACGGACCAGGGCTTTCCAATCGTCCTCGGCAGCAGTACCATCCAAAGGCTTGACATCCAAAGCAGCGCCGTTGAACAAAAGAGAGAGGCGGTGGAGGGGTGCTCGGTCGCTGCAAGCGAGGAGGCGGCACATGTCCGAGGTGAAGTCGCAGAAGTCTAGCGACAGAGACTGCAGGTGAGCGAGCCTTTCCAGTTCGACTGTGGAAATCAGGCTGGGCAGCTGGTTGTCGATCAGACTGAGGTGCTCGAGGGAGCTGGTGCTGGCGTTGGAGAGAGAGGCCAGAGAGCAGGGAGTCACCACACCGAGCATGAACGCAGATGACAGCCACTTCATCTGCCTGCTGTTGGACAGGATCTCTTCAAAGAGCTGCTGGATCCTAGAACAACAGGATGAAGAAGTACACGCTATAAATGGTTATAAATCATAATTTTTAAAGATAAATGCAAATGCAGCACAATTTGACAAAAACATTGACTACCATTTAGAAGTTTGAGAACGGTCCGATTTTTTTTGTTGAAAGAAATTAATATTTTTATTCAGCAATGATGCATTAAATAGATCAGAAATGACTGATGATCAAAATAAAAAATAAAAATAAAAACATTTAAAATAAATGCTGTTCTTTTGAACCTTTTATTCAGCAAAGAATCCTGAAAAAAAATATATTAAAAGCAGCACAACTGTTTTCAACATTGATTATAAGAAATGTTTCTTGAGCATCATTAGAATGATTTCTGAAAGATCATGTGACACTGAAGACTGGAGTAAATTTGTTTAAATATATGAAAAAAGAAAACAGCTATTTTAAATCGTAATAATATTTCACAGTATTACTGCTTTCACTATTTTTTTACTGCATTGGTTAACATTAGAGACTTGTAAAAATAAATTAATCTTACAGACCTCAAACTTTTCAGTGGTAGTAAAATTAGAGGTGAAGAAGTGTACAATTTCTATGTCACTAGTGTCAGAAAACTAAACACTCTCTGAATAGACCTTTATCACACTTCAGTGAAGCAGTGTATCACTACTTCCGGTACTATCGCAACGCAATCAAACCTAATGTCTGAATCCTCTCGCCGGTGGTACTGCAGCAATCCGGCTGCTCGAGTTCTAAACAACGACACCCTTACTTCAGTTTTCACGATTTCCCGACCCAAAAATAATTGAGGAAAGCATGGGTGAGACTGATATGGCGGGATGAAGGTCCAACTTTTGAAATAATACGTGGGTAGTAGACCTAGGCATTTCAAAACAGAGGATGTTTACATCTCATATCTTCAGCCTGCTGAAATGTTCCCTTTCAAATGTGCATTCGGAATAAATAAATAAATGTATTTCCCAACTAACCTGCAGCAGTCCAGTGCTCGTCTTCTCATTAAGTGTTTTTCTTTTACTGATTATATTTCATACCTGTTGAATTTACATTTTTAAATGAATTTGACTTTACGAAAATTAACCATGGTTTTATTATAGTAAAAATGTAGTAACCATGTTTTTTTTGTGGATTGATTCCCATTTGTATTACCACAGTTACTACCAATACCATGGTTAAACTATAAAACTGTTTTATTTGTAGTAAAACCATGGTTAATTTTTGTGAGAGCAGTATTAAAATAGAAGAATGAATGTAAGGTAACTGCCTTACAGAAATGTAATGATGTTAAACATTTAATTGATCTTAAACCGTAACACATCGACAGAATTTTGGCATAAATGTGTGAATTACGGCATAAATGTGTGAATTACATACAGTAAATTGATTGTCAACGAAAAATGACAAATATTTAATACAAATAAATAAATAAATAAATATATATGTTCATTCTGATCTTATTCGTCAGATTTATTCATCTTTACGAGCATTGGCTTATGTTGGATTAAAAAAAAACTACAAGTTCCTTTGAGTTTGGAAAATCCTGTCCACAGTAATGATCAATTTATCTCTTCTCCTGTCACTGAAAATGTGCTGATTTTGAAATCATCCTCTGGATGCTTATTTTAAGAGGCGTTTACAGCACATTGAAAATATACATAACCGGAAGAATCGATACACTGCTTCAACGCGCACTTCCGGTATTCAATTCCGCTGTGATAAATGTCTATTAAACATGCAATGTAGAAAGGTTATGTAATATACTAGAGTTTTTTTAAACATTTGTTTCCATTCATACTATTTTAAAGGGGTCATGAATTGAGAAATCAAATTTTCCTTGATCTTTTGACATACAAGAGGTCATTGTACTATAAAAATATCCTGTAAGTTTCAGAACTCAAAACTTCTTCATTAGTCCAAAAACAGCTTTTATTGAAACTAAGCTGCCCAAACAACTCGTTTTGGATTTTGTCACATTATTAAGTAATACTGCGATGAAAGACCACCTCTGCAGAAGATGTAGCCTACTTCTACATCATTGCCTACTGATTCACGCATGTCATGTACAAGTAAATATGAGAGTGACGCAAACACAGGATTCCTCCAGCAACAAAACCACAGAGAAGCCTCTGAGGATTACAAGACGTTTTGAAGTGCCAAGTTGTGGAAAAACGGTCTTTGCTGGCTTTCGGCACAGGCTTTTCAGGGAGACTGAAAATAAAAGATGATGCAGTGACGACTATATACTGGATCCGACAGTAATCTCGCAAACACACAGGTGTGAGTAACTGTTTTTATCATGTGTCACTATTGTTTTGTCTATTCCAGATAGATTGATATGTACTGAGTATTTATGCTGTAGCGCTGCAGTCAAACTGTTAATAGTTTATGGTTGTGATTTGCTGTTCCTTTGCTTCGTCATTTATGGGGTTAATGCATTGGATAATCGGATACGGAAGAAAGTATGTAGAGAACACTACTTTCGTTATTGTTTTGATTTAAGCCATTCGCTGTAATCCTGAATAAAAGCTTCAGTGACAAAACGACACTGCAAATGACAATGTATACGGTTTTCCCCTTATCGAAAAGGATGAACGATGAATAGCCTTTAAGAACGACAGTGCGACAAACGATGGTACTTTCATTCATAATTCCGTTTACACGCAACACTGAGTTATCCTGTATTTTTCAACATTTGAAGTTTTCAAAAAAAAAAAAAAAATCCCAAACGTGGGACATTGAAAATTATTTTAAAATGCAATACTGTTACCCAATCATAGCAGTGGGTGTTTAGTTCCAAGTCTTGAATGCAACACGCCCATCAAAACTGAGTGTTTGAAAGAGAGGGTCAAAAACAGGTGAGAAAATAGCTTATTAATTCTAAATTAGGATGTTTTTGATGTAAAAATGGACCCCAGAGAATTTTTTTTTTTTTTTTTTAAATGCAGTTCATGCCCCCTTTAAATAGCAGGCAGTATAAAGTATATACACTGTGCAATATGCTAGTATTCAATTCTAAACACAGCCTAAGACTGACTACAATTAACCTACAAGTACCTACAATTAACAAAATGGTTAGAATATTTGCAAAGCCAGCTTGCAATCAGTTTACACAAGTGAAAGGAAGCTATAAAACATACTCTTTCATTTTCTTGCCCCCTTGGTCGACCTGGCTGAGGTAAGAGCTGTCCAGAATCCCGTCATCCTGAAGAATGCATGTGTCCCCATAGAGACTCAGCTTCTGGAGGTTTCTGGAGGGTGAAAAAGAGGAATTTGTAGTTGTCCTGGCAATGTAAACATGATACAATATATGTGACTTGAATGATATTCATATAACAGTGTATATGTAAAATTAACCACATGAAATGACTACCAAAAATAAATCAATAAAAGCATGATAAAAATAATCAACCAATTAATTTTGAATATAAATTGTCAAACCAATATTCAAAATCTCGCTACACCAAACAACCTATATTCAGCACTTTTTTCCCTGTTCTTTACACATTTCAAACTAAAGCCTATTGTTTACATGGCAAGTGCTGGGCTATGAGTCCTTCTAGTGCTTTTCTATTGTACATTAACAGAATTGAAGGTTACGATCAGCATCAGGAAACATCTATGAAGAGCATGAAAAACAAAGCCATTCTTGTTTAAACATTGTTTTGTAAGATTGTAAAGATTCTGTTAGAATGTTAATGCAGTAAAGGCTCGTGGGAGTTCGGCCAGCACTTTTACTCCTTAGAACCAGTATTTATTTTATGTTACCAGTGCTTACTTTTTCCCCAGTAATCCAATAGTGCCTAGAATTTCACTAGCAAATATTCATTAGATACAAGTTCACTTTGTTACTACTAGTCACCAGTCACTATCCCAAATTTTGAAATTAAGAAAGTACAGATTGAATTAGAATGTATCCAGGTTCTTCTATTAGTTCTATTATAATTTAACTAATAACTATTCATTATGTACTAATACTTACTAATATTATTTTACCTACTTGGCAACTGAACAGACACTAGTACCTATCTATCTATCTATCTATCTATCATCTATCTATCCATCCATCCATCGTTACTAGTAACATTTCTAATGTAATTAGTTTTTAATCTTATTACTCTTATTAGGTGATTTATTTAACTATAAAATTAGTCATTCTAACTAATTACATGTGAAAATTGAGCAATTATAGCCAGATAAAAAGACACTAGTAATAAGTGGAATAGATATTAATGTCTAGACTAGTTGAAAGAGAAAAAAAAGTTAAGATCCCCATAGAGCTCAATGGCAAATAAAAAAAAACCAATTTGTTACCAGTAACAATGGAATAGTTTACTAGCATCCAATGAATAGGTACTAGTGATACCGAGAAAGATACGAGTCACTATTTACTAGTAGGCAATCCAATAGTGTTATTAGTAATATAACTGTCCAGCAACAAAAATACATACTAGTCAGTTGGGCTTGTCATAAGAAGTGATCGCAGTTTGGTTGTGCACAAAGCAGGCAGCCATGCGATGCTTCAGACATGAGCGTTACGTAATGCGCAAGGTTTGTTTATGGCTGCTGGTGCTGATCAAATGTAAGCAAAGCAGGCAGAAAGGATTTGTAATGCCAATGCATGTAAATCATGCCCAGGTCCATATAACGTTACCTGTTATTACGCAAACTGCCGAGCACACACAACACCTGATCCAAATATGTCACCATCGCATCTTTCGCGAACTGCGGGTCACTCTCGACGGCTTCCATTCCGTGCTGCAGCGGGCTTAAGTAGCCGTCCACCGGGGCAAACTCCAGCTGCAGCTCCCGCACGAACGAGCCGAACTTGCGCATGAGGAACTCTAATCGCGGGGTTTGTTCTGACCCAGAGCCACCGCCGTTGGTTCCGCCGCCGACGCGCAGCTTGAGCTGCGTCCACAGCGCAGGGTAGAAGAGACACTCCCTCCAGCGAGAGCATACGGCCGAGGCCCGGAGCTTGTCTCGGTCTGACAGGAAGGAAAATATGTGAACAATAAGCTCGCTGGGTAACGCCAAGGCTCCGACGCTACTGCACAGAGCCATGGCAGGAGGCTGGAAAGATGCAATAAAGATTAAAAACGAAACCGTTACACAACTCCGTGCCTCTCCTCTCCGCTCTGTTACTGCGCTGAGTGAAAACAAACAACTGCGCGATGATGAGCTTTGCTTTCAATACTACTGGATCAGTCCACTTTCATTTTCCGAATAGGGCGGTTAGAAAAATTGTCAGAGGATAATGTGTGCGTACTGAGCGAAAATGAGATGGAAATATATCATATTAAAGCACACATACTATTAGACAAAATACCTGTGCCTGCTAATATTAACTGACTGTGTATTTCGTGTATTTAACTTTTAGTCAATTAGGTGGATGCAGTGGTTTCTTCCGAAAATGTCTTATTTTTGCCATACAACGAGTGGCCGAAAGAGGGCGCAAGAATTTTACCCACTAATTTCTAATCCCTTTCATAGCCATGTGCACATGGTAATATGAGGAAATAACTTGTGGAGACCTGGAAAGGATCAAATAAACAAATGTTCTAATAAATGGAGACTTAAACAAAATACATTATATAATAAATGGGGTTAGATATTTTAGGATTCCAAAAATAACTAAATTTTCTTTTTCTTTTTGATGCCAGGTATCCATAAATATGACGATCCTCTGCAAATTAACCCCTTCATAATAATAAATAGACCTTTATTTCCATGTACAAAGAGCCATTTACACTATGTGAAAAAAAAATGATATAAAAGACAACATGTTTGCGCATTTATATTGTCATTGTGATAAAGCCAAAAGAAATGATAAAAAAAAATAGTCTGATTCTAAAATAATCCAGGAAATTATTTCATATATTTTACAGACTACAGCTGTAACCATCTTAAATATTGTATTAAATGTACAAAATGCATACTATCTATAATAAAGGCAGAAATAAACATGAAGAAGGCCTGAGTAAGGTGGAGCTGGCTCTCAATTATTATAGTCATTTCAAAAATGCTAATGACAAGTTTTACTGGGAGTGCAGACAGCAGAAAGCCATTCTTTTTCCATTGAACTTGATCCGGGCGAGGAAATCTTAGTCAAAGATAATCACGTTGAAGAAAATTAGTCTCATATTTTCATAATTAATCTGACTTTTAATTAGTTATCAATTAGGTTATCATTTATGTGTTATTATTAACACATTAAAGGATGAAAGAAGAAAAGATTAAAGAAAATATTTCTATTAAAGGGTGAGAGAAGAAAAGATGCAGTGGCATGTGATGATGCCTACAACTGAACATTAAATTATTATACTGTGCTTATCTAGTTGAAGTGTTGACGTAGCCTAAATACTTCAGTATACATTTTTATATGTTTATATAGAGCTAGATAAAGAATATTTTTTCATAATTATTGTACTACTAAAACTACAAAATGCTTGAAACTACATTGAAACAAAACTGAAACCCATTTGACACAAACATGCAAACAGATCTCTGCATCAAGTTAGCTGGAGTTAGGGAATAAAATATAAATTTATAACATAAATTTGTAACATGTTAATTTGTATTTTTTAGAACGTCTTTTGTAAACTTGTTAACGTATTTTTATTAAAAATGTATATTCTGATAATCTAAATAGATAGAAACTGTTTACATGTGACGTCACTTCCTGGTTGACGCTGCTAGAAGGAAGAGCTCGAAGAAAGCAACAGAAAGAAAACGCTGAAGAAGACATGGCTGAACTGTCACTGTACCTCACAAACGTTAACGTGTCTCTGGGACAAACTATGGACACAGAGAAGGTAAAGTCGTTTTTAAATATAATAAGTAGTTGCCTTGGAATTACATACTTTCTTTTGCTATAGACTACGGTCGACATATTCCATTCTGTTTCCTTGTTCCTTACATCTTTGTCTAGGGAGGAAACTTGATATGTTGATAAACGCCATGGGAGCTATAAATATATACAAATTGTATGTATATTATAATTCTAATAATAACGATATATTTTATAATAATGTAGTTTTGTATCTATCTATCTATCTATCTATCTATAACAGTGAATAGTACCCCATAGAACTCAATGACAAAAAAAATGTGTTACCAGTAATATTGGAATAGTTTACTGGCATTCAATGAATAGGTACTAGTGACACTGAGAAAGATACTATGGGAATGCCTACTAGTAAATATAAAGTATTATTAATACAAATTTCTAGCAACAAAAATAGATACTAGTTTGTCATAAGAAGTGAATAGTGTAATGTGTAATGTTCTTTATCTGCTGGTTTAGAGTTCAACTGTGGTGAAAGAGTTTGAAAATGTGGAACTTGGAGATTTGGGCAAAAAGCAGCCAAAGATTCCTCGCAGAACAATCTACTTTGCAAGTGGCGAAACCATGGAGGAGTACAGTACCGATGATGATGAGGAGGAAGAAGAACCGGAGAAAAAGAACACTTTAAGGACTGTGGATCCGGTGAGTAGCATCAAATCATTAAATATTAATGTAGTTTCAGTTGTCATCTTAAACTTATAGTCGCTTTGCATCTCTGATTATAGTCAAAGTTGACCTGGGGTCCATACGTCTGGTTCCAAATGTGGAGAGTGGCTACCTCAACCATCTCAGGTATCGAAACTCTTTCCAGTCTGTGACATTTGATTCTACAAAAACGGTTCAAATGTAACATTTTAACCCAAATATTTCAGTTTGTGACTATCTTGGAGAGAGAATGGCCTCATTGCTGGGAATCACAACACCAAAATATCAGTATGCAATTGATGAATACTACAGGATGAAGAAGGAGGTATGTGCACCAGTATTATTATCCTTCAGCCTTCACTTATTAGCTGATGTTCTCAAAAGTAGCATGTAGTTACTCTTGTACATGCTTTGAGGGATTTGAACAGCTTTCGCCTTGTGAGACCCTAATAACGTGTAATCCGCAGGAGGAAGAAGAAGAGGAGGAGAACCATCTCTCTGAGGAGGCAGAACGGCGTTTTGATGAGCAGCACAATCAGGAGGGCCAGCAGCCAAAGACTGAGCAACCAGAAGCAACTGCTTCTTTTGTGAATGTGACCTTTGAACTGGAGCAGGAATCACATGCTACATCCGATGCAAATAAAGTGCCTGCACCCATTCCCTCCTAAAATATTGTTCAGTGGATTGAGAATATTAGATAGTTTTACCTTATTTACCGTAGGCATAAGGTGTGCTGTTTCCTTTTTTGGGGAGTAAAGTTTATCATACATGAAGGTGAACATGAAGGTAACATGTTGTTTATGCATAGCTGACAATGGTTCTGCTTTGAACGCAGAACTATTATAATAATCATTTTATAAAGCCATACATAAACCCTCTTTTAGTCACTACAATTCATTGTACATTTTAATAATTATAAACACCTAATACGCCTGCTAAACACTTTAAAAACTGCATGGATCACGAATCTCTTAAGATGCTGAGACATTAGTTGTAATAGACATTTCTATGTTACTGATGAGTTGTTGAATGTAGTGTAAATGGTCAGATGGGAAGACCCCCCCTCTTTCACATGTCAAAGCTGACAACATTCGAGCTGAGAGAAGTTATTTTTCTAACCAAATATTCTTTTTATGTGAACACGTTTTTGTGTGTATGTAAATCTGTGCTTTACTCATGAGATTTGAGTTCAAATTGTCTACCCCCTTACACAAACAAATGCATTTCATTTTGAAGAGTGTATAATTTATTTGTGTACAATAATTTTGTATTATGTAGGTGAAAATACACCTACCTTTCTATAATGTAGGTGAAAAAAAAAAAATACAGTTTGTTTTGTACATAATATTACTTAATAAACAATTCCATATACAACTGAGCTATTCTGTGTATTCCTCTTGGCTGAAGGTTTTACCCTCCTTCTGAGTATAACACTTGGTCCCATAGCACAACTTGACTTGGCTATACAAAGGGACGTCATGTGTCGTCTAAATCAGCTGTGTTGCTGTCAGTGTCGTTAGCCACGAGCACCTCTCTGTTCTCGTAAGTCCAGAAGCCATTGAGGTCGATGAGGATACTAGTGACGGTATCACCCTGACCGCTGTTCACCAGGTCCTGTAGTGTAATCTTATACGGATCTTTGGGCTTCACCATATCAAAGATTTCATCCTGTAGACAACAGACAAAAAAAAAATGAATTATAATACATTATTGTCGAATAGCAACATGATATTACTATTTCTCTACTTGGTGATAAATGGAAATGGACTTTAAAGGGGACATAGTATGCCCCTTTTCACAAGATGTAATATAAATCTGGTGTCCCCAGAACGTGTCTGTGAGGTTTCAGCTCAAAATACCCCCCAGATCATTTATTATAGCTTGTTAAATTTGCCCCTATTTGGGTGTGAGCAAAAACGTGCCATTTTTGTGTGTGTCCCTTTAAATGCAAATGAGCTGCAGCTCCCTGCCCCCTTCCAGCGGCTCCTTTATGCAAGCTTCGGATACAATGTCAACAATAAAACATATCTCACTCAGCCAAAATGTCAGAAATAACCAGTTGTGGAGTACAGTCTTACATGTTTGCGGGGTTTCCCTATGAGAGATAGATAATTATTAATGGAGATTATAAAAAAAAAAATTATTGGGTGGATTTTGACCATTATAGGCTGGTTGTTTACACACACTGTGGACACACATCTGAATTTTGCATAATATGTCCCCTTTAATTCGTATATAAAGAAGAGCTAAAGGCAGTTTACCTTTACATCCTGGAAGGAAACTGGCTCCTGCCCATGGATTTTCATTTGTTCCTGAATGGCCTGATATCACAAATGAATAGGTTAGTTTCTACTTCTTGTAAATTTATGATCAAAAAAGCTAACAAATATCTCTACTTACCCTGAAGAAGTAGTTGAGGGCAAATACGTTGAGATAGCCTTTGCTTTCCATGTCTAGCAGTTTGAAAATATACTGGAGGGCTGCAGGCTCTTTCCTGTTCTCTAGAGCCAGCACGAAGTCTAGATAGGTCTTATAGTCCTAAATTAAAACAACAGAAACGCATGTTTATGTTTTCAGATACTTAAAATGTTGATGTTGAATTGCGTGCATATAGTAAAAATTGCCTATTTTCTAGTCTTATTCCAGAGTAACAGTTCAAAAGTTTGGGAAGTTGGTTTCCACAACAACAGCAGCACAACATTTTCAATTTTGATAATAATAAGAAATGTTTGTTAAGCAACAAATCAGCATATTAGAATGATTTCTGAAGGATCATGTGACACTGAAGACTGGAGTAATGATGCTGAAAATTCAGCTTATTTTAAATTGTAATAATATTTCACAATATTACTTTTTGTACTGTTTTAAATGCAGCCTTGGTGTGCATAAGAGACTTCTTTCAAAAACATAAAAAACGAAAAAAAGTGTACCAGTCTCCCAAAGGACTACTGTGCCACAAGCTATGACTCTGACAGCAGACATTTGTTTAAGGAATTTTCTCCCATCTAACTCTTACTGTGATACAAATTATTAATGAAGTCAAAAGGTTATACCATTTCACCGTCGTAGGTTAAGCATTCCTGGTAGACACGGTCTAGGAAAACACTAGTTAGAGTTCCAGTGCCATAGCGAGACAGCTCTTCCTTACTGAGCATCCCATTATGGTCCTTATCCAGGTTAAGGTACTGTCCTGTAAACAGGAAATAGGATGATTAACATATGAGATTTAACTTACATTATTATAACACTGATTAAGTGCATTTTGCAGGCATACCATAAACACGAAGAGCGGAAGGTGCAGAGAACCAGTTAGACTCCTGACTCTCCTTTGACAGCTCCTCGTCTCGAAGCTATACATTAATAAACCTGATTAGTTTAATATTGCAAGCCACCTGCACAGGAATACTTTTGAGTAGCTAGCTAACTAGATGATGGATGGACGGAAGGGCGGATTGATAGATAGATACAGTTGTGGTCAGAATTATTGGCACCCCTGGTAAATATGATCAAAGATGGCTGTAAAAATAAATCTGCGTTGTTTATCCTTTTGACCTTTCATTAAAAAAAATGTACACAAATGTAACCTTTCACTGAAGTAAAAGAATTGAAATTGGGGAGTAAATCACATTATGAAATAAATGTTTTTAAAATGTTTAAATTATTGGCACCCTTTTATTAAATACTTTTTGCAACCTCCTTTTGCCAAGATAACAGCTCGGAGTCTTCAATAATGCCTGATGAGTTTGGAAAACACCTGACAAGAGATCAGAGACCATTCCTCCATACAGAATCTCTCCAGATCCTTCAGATTCCCAGATCCATGTTGGTGCTTCTTCTCTTCAGTTTACCCCACTCATTTTCTATAGAGTTCAGGTCAGGGGACTGGGATGGTCATGGCAGAAGCTTCATTTTGTGCTCAGTGACACATTTGTGTGTTGATTTTGATGTTTGTTTTGGTTCGTTGTCCTGATGGAAGATCCAACCACAGCCCATTATAAGATTATAAGATCTGTTAGTATTTGCTAGAATCCATGATACCATGTATCTGAACAAGATATCCAGGACCTCCAGCAAAAAAACAGGCCCACAACATTAAAGATCTAGCGGTATATTTAACCGTGGACATGGGGTACTTTTTATCCCTGTTTGCACCAAACCCATCTGGTGTTTTTTTAGTTTCATCTGACCACAGAACCAGGTCCCTTTTGAATTTCCAGTCGTGTCTGACAACTGAATATGCTGGAGTTTGTTTTTGGATGAGCAGGGAGGATTTTTTTTTAAACCCTCCGAAACAACATGTGGTGATGTAGGGGTTGTTTGATTTTTTTTTAGGCTTTCTGACCCCAAGACGCAACTAATATCTGCAATTCTCCATCTGTGATCCTTGGAGAGTCTTTGGCCACTCAAACTCTCCTCCTCACAGTACATTAGGACTATATAGACACACGTCCTCTTCCAGGCAGATTTGTAACATCTGTATTTGATTGAAACTTCTTAATTATTTCTATTTTGTGAAGCTCAACAATCTTTTGCTGCACATCAGAACTATATTCTTTGGTTTTACTCATTGTAATGAATGATTAAGGGAATTTGGCCTTTGTGTTTCCTCATATTTTATACTCCTGTGGAACAGGAAGTCATGGCTGGACAATTTCATGTTCCTAGTCACCCTGGTGTGCTACAAAAACATAAATATTAATGGGAATATACTTCAGAGATATTTTAATCATAATAAATTCTAGGGGTACCAATAATTGTGGCAAACGTGTTTTGGAGAAAAACATTTATTTGTGCAAATTTTTTGAATGAGAGATCAAAAGGATTTATTTTTACAGCCATCTTTGATCATATTTACCAGGAGTGCCAATAATTCTGACCACAAATGTAGATAGAAATCAGCAAATCAGCTTGTTAGAATGATTTCTATAGGATCATGTGACACTGAAGAAAAAATATATTGTATTAGATACATTTGTAAAAATATAAATGTAATCATTTTTGACAATATTACTGTTTTTACTGTATTTACCAATATAGTATTCTCCAACCCCAAACTTGTGAATACTTGAGTGTAATAGATATTTTTATATTGGTATATATTATAGGTTAACTTGAGTGAGAATCTGTATGCTACCTCAAGTAGGTCATCCAAGAAACTGCAAGCCAGGATGTCCTGAATTTTTATCTTCCCTGCAGAGCAAATACAAAACATTAGAATGATTCGTTTCATTCCAGTTTTTCCACAGGGTAAAATCTGAATGATGCCTGCAGGAGCTCTGACTTCAATTCAAAGGCAAAGTTAGAATTGAAAAAAAAAACAGCACGGCCACAGGAGAATTACCAGTGTGTAGAGGATCAAGGAAGAAGAAGAACTTGCGAACGGCAGTGCAAACATAAAACGAGTAGAAGGATTTCTCCAGGCCATCTAGTTGGGGGAGTGTGGGAATTAACTCTAGGATGTAGTTCTCCAAATCCTGCAGAAAGAAACAGTCACACACTGAAGGCTTTTCTTTAAAGCTGCAGTCCGTAAGTTTTGCCTCTTTGTCGCCATCTCTGTTTGAAACCTGCAATTGCAGTTATTTGCAGAATTATCATCTTTACGTGGGTTGTGCATCGGCACGGCTCCTCAGTGCGGATGAATCTAATGTTTTGAGGAGTTTTTGTGGCTTGCTGTCAGTCACCGCACCGGTGTGGATACTGTACTTCGGAATCACAGATTCTACATCTTGGAAGTACGTCCAAAATAAGGATTTTCCCCACAAAATACAATCTGAACAAGTAGGTAACATGTCTGCCACTTTTGTTCTGACCAACTGAGAAAAAAAGCATTACAATAAATCACGCTACCAACGGTGATTAAATCTAACAATCGCTTAGCTCATATGACATCAAACCGTGCAAATTATTATTGTTATACTTTGTTCTCAAATTGTTTTTGTTAACAACGTCAGCATTGCGTGACTATGTGTATTTAGTGTGTATTAGTCTAATCTTTTGCTTTTGACTACGGGTGAATCTCCAGTTGTCACTGATGATGTCATTTGAGCCTTTCTGGATTATAATCCGCCATCAAAATTATACATTTAATTACTCCAGCTGCTGTGAGAAAAGGCTATAAATGATCCGCAACCTGCAGCATCCTCACATGCGATACTACTACTAGCCGGACTCCTTCTGTATGTATACAGACGTGAGGTAATGACGCAAAGGCATGCTCAAATTTCCCGCGGAAATCCACCAGTACCACTCAAATTATAACACATTATTACAAGCTTACCGTTGTGAATCAGGCTAAGGTAAGGAGATAGTTTTGAACACTGGCTGGTTATGTACTTGATCATTTTTTAACCAAAAAAAGTTACGGACTGCAGCTTTAAACAATACAGCTTTACTCAGATATTGTGAATACTGTGATTTTACTGTGTTTCAGAGGGTAAAATGGGTTTACTTACAGACTCACGGAGATAACCCTGACCTGCTACATCATAGAGACTCAAACCAATCCTGGTTTGGTGCAGCCACACTGCCAGAGAAGAAATGCAGATCAAACCGTGATACATCTACACATCTGTATTACAGTGTATTACACATCTGTATTACAGACTCATAATTAACTGCCGTCATAAGACGAGAATGCAATGAGAGCACACATCACAACATTTATAACTACCTTTTCTCATGACATAGTTGAAGAACTGCATAATTGATATCCTCCCATACGGATCATTATGAAGCAGTTTGGCGTAGACTCTAGCAGTGAAGAAAAGCCTGATGGGGTGTAATGATTGTGAAACAAACACCTCAGTGAGTCATAAGCATTGTCCACCTATGAATTATATTGACTTAGAATACAGTTATCAGCCCATCATACTCATGGTTTCAAGTGATACTTTTCAATGATGCACTTACTTGCATTTGGCACCTGCTTGTTCTCCAACCTTTAGGAAACTCTCATAACTGATCATGGCCTCGTCACCGGTCGTGGGCGGTACTTGATGCTTATCAAGAAGAAACCAAAGGTTCTGTAGGAAAGAAAAAAAATAGTACATTTAGAAGAGGAAATAGAAAACACATTTAATAACTAAACAAAAGCTAATAATGAATGTTTGGTTTGGGACACAGACCCAATACAATGCTCTCTTACTTGTAACTCTTCATTGTCCAATAGTTCCCGGCTTTTCCTCTGGAGAAACACTGCCCTCGATTCTTCTCTGAGTTTCTGCAGCAAGACTTCATCTTCTGCAGGAAGCTGAGGTGAAATATTGTGAAGATTGTTTTAAAGAAATTGATACTTATGCATTAAATTGATCAAAAGTGACAGTAAAGACATTCAAAATGTTACAAAAGATTTCTATTTCAAATATATGCTGTTCTTTTGATCTTTCTATTCATCAAAGAATCCCTTCCACAAAAATATATCAAGCAGCACAACTGTTTTTAAGACTGATAATAATAATAAATGTTTCTTGAGCAGCAAATCAACATGATTGAATGATTTCTGAAGGATCATGTGACACTGAAGACTGGAGTAATGATGCTGAAAATTCAGCTTTGCCATCACAGGAATAAATTACATTTTAAAATATATGAAAATAAAAACAGTTATTTTAAATTGTAATAATATTTCTGTTAATATTGTATTATTGATTAAATAAATGTAGCTTTGGTGAGCATAAGAGACTTCTTTCAAAAACATTTAAAAATCTTTTCCGACTCAAACTTTTGAACGGTAGTATAAGCTGATGAACAACATGAAAAAGTGGAGCACTTTATGCCAGCTTCAGTCAGTGGTGGCCCTCAAATTAATATCTTCAAGACTAGACATTTATCATTGTCATGATAGGTCAGACTACGATAAATGGATTTAACTAACATTTTTAACATGATATAATATACCACAACCACTGACAACACTGTATTATAGAACAACTCACCCTGTAGTAGAAGCGTGGGATGTGTTTAAATGAGCCATCTTCTCCTTTCTCGTCTCCTTTCCATTCAGTGTAATACTTGGTAAACAGTTCAGTTTCCTCCGCTTTATTCTCCTCCTCTGTTTTGTCATCTGTTCAATACAATTAACCCACGCATTAAGATTATTTACACTGTACAAACCTCACCCGTATTCAATTGGATATTAAGCATGAATATTTCTGTCCTGCTTAGTTTCATAGTAAAATCATAGTAACCATGAGCAAAATCACAGATGGCTCCTAATTACCAGTGTTGGGTGTAATTAATTACTAAGTAATCTAATTACTTTTCCCTTGAAAAAGTAAAGTAAGGGATTACTGTTATTTTTTCTGTAATTTCATTAAAGTTACTTCTGATGTAGTTGCATTAAATACTCTCGAGACTACAACAATTCTATATAAGACAATAATGGATTTAACATAAAAATGTTATGTTAAAATGTATGTTTCTCCCTTTACGCACTTTGGTCAGTTCAAGAATAATTTATGCAATTGTATACTGTTTATTTGAAATAATCAAAAGTGCAGTTTCCTGTCTATCCTTGTATTGTTCAACTTGTCGAGGTTGATATGGAATTTATGAAATAATTAGCAATAAGTAATCCAATACTTTTTAGAGAGAGTAATTAGTACTGTTGAATATGTAATTAGTAGCTAGTAATTAATTACTTTTTAAAAATAACTTACCCAACACTGCTCATTACCAGGGTGATTCCTACTTTGCAATAAATTTTAATGTCCACATAATTTATGTTTTAATATATTGGATAAAATACTACACTTCTGAGTAACAATTGAAGGTTTTTACAACATTTTTTATTACATATGGAAATCATAGTAACGGATAGGGTAACTATGGTTTCTATACAACAAACTATAGTACTTGCTTTAACTAATGGCCAAGTATATTAAGTCAGTCCCCTAAAATAATATTTAGTATAGTCTAAATCTACAAAAATTTCATCAAAAATAATGTTTTTACCACAGTTAGCGTTATTAAAGTACCACGGTACATTTTTGCAAGCGACTTTTAATCCTTGTAATTTAGACGGTTATACCCATTAATTGGGAGATTTCTATATAAATATTATATTATTTATATACACTGTCTCTCTTTGAACTCACTATAAATCTCTATAGTTATTGATTAGCTAAAGTCATCATCTCACCTTGTTTCACAGAGGCGAGTCTTTTTCGCAGTAAATCTTTCCAATGTGCGGTTTTGTCGTTTGCCATTCTTAACTTTATTCTGTCATAATATGTTTTAAACTAACAAGCCTAAAACTGATTATTAATCAAACTGTAATATGTTCGAGTAGCCTAGGCGGTTGATCAACTGTTTACATCTCTGACCAAAAGGCGCATGAGTGACGTATTTGAAGTGCGACTACACGGGAAAGTGAATGGCTGCGCGCACTGGTGTGTACTTGCTTTCTGGTTAGACTTCAATAACTTTTGACTAGATTCTGTAAGTTAGATGTTCTTGTTTACCAATTAGAATTACCGATTTGCTCCGCAATAATGCGATATCTTAACTTAATGAGTTTATCGATCTGAGGATATCAATATTGTGTGCTTTAAGTACAGAAGGACATTTCTTTAGCAGATAAGTTTCTGAATATTATTTATATCTATTAATTTTAGGTATATATATTATTAAGTATAACTTTATAAAGTTCATGTGTTTTGTATGTGTTGATCAGTAAAACTTAATTCACAAAGCAATGAGATTTGGGAGATTTACATAAATCACCCTTTAAAGTAGTGCATAGTCTGAAAAATATAGTAGACTTGTAAGGAAATGTCAAATTCAAGGACTTGCATGAAGCATCTATGCACATGGGTTGCCAACCCTCTGTATTTCAGGCCTTCATTGGCAGATTTACCACAACATAACATTATGCTTGCTGTCAGGTTTATCATAAATCCACACACACAATTTTACAGCACAAAAGGAGACAAACAAGCACAATTATACAGCCGAGTTACCAAAGAAAAAGGATTCACTCCTAGAACAAGGCCTGCATTCCCAAAGTCAGTATTCGCAGCTGGAACGGCCAAAAAAACTGCTGAATATATGAAAAAGCGAGTTGGGATGGATACAGAAGAGCTGTCAAATAATACACCTGCGAGAGGCAGAGGATCTCTAAAAGTTGCCCTTCCTGATCATCCGCTGACCACATCAGAATGGGAAAAATTCAAAGAGGGTTCCTCCAAACCTGAGCGCTTTGAGATGCAAATGATGGAAGGACTGTTGGCGGCTAATGCAGATGTCAACATCGCCAAATCTCTCTTGGCGTACGTTGTTCAAGACAAAGGCACCCTTTCTTATGAACTCCTTTTGAGGTACCTCACGCTGTGTGTCACAGCTGGGCACCACTCTGAGGTATTTGACACTTACGACATCATGAGAACTTGCTTTAAGACCCTTGACACTGGAGCCTCGTCCCTGTTTATTAAAGGTTTCAGTCAAACTGAACGCTGGAGGGAGGCTCTTGTCGTGTTGGAGGGCATGAAAAAGGCCCTCCTGCCATCTCCTCGTAACTATGGGGATGCCATCGCTGGGGTGGTACTTCACGGTGACACTGAGACGAGCTGGAAGCTGTACGAGGAGCTCCTAGAACAGGGTCTCATACCTAATCAGGACTCCTGGCAGTGCCTGTTTCAGAGTGGCATCACTCAGTGTGGACAGGAGGACAAACTCTTTTCTGTCCTTTCATATATGAGAGATAATCAGATCTACCCAGAGGAGCCGCTGATTAAAACTATCAAAGCTTGGTTTGAGAGGTAATTATAAAAAAATATATATATATATATATATATATATATATACACTGCCCAGCCAAAAAAAAAGTAGCTGTTTGGATTTAAATAGGCAAATGCTTAAGAGTCTATGGTTGGATCATTATTGCAGTGATTATTAAGTTTCTAGAATGTTATATGTTTGGCAACAGTTCTTCTAACCCTAATTGATGGAGTGTGTAGCTTTTCATTTCTTAAACAACCATGTAGGAAGACACATCATGGCCATATTCCAGCATGACAATGTCAAGAGTCATTAGTCTTAATGTGCTGGAGGAGACTTTACAGAGTGCTGGACTCTTGCATTGTCAATACATGATCTTGACCAAAAATGAATGCACCTCTTGATGGAAATAAATGTTGTGATGATATTTCCGTCAAGAGGTGCATACATTTTTGGTCAAGATCTTGTATTGACATATAACATGCTAGAAACATAATAATCACTGCAATAATGATCCAATCACAGACTCTTAAGCATTTGCCTATTTTATTTTTCAATGTTATAATTTTTATATTATAAAAAGTCGGTAACACTTTACAAAAAGGTTCATTAGTTAACATTAGTTAACATGAACTAATAATGAGCTTCACTTATAAAGCATTTATTTATCTTTGTTAATGTTAATTTCAACATTTACTAATACATTATTAAAATCTTGTTAACATTAGTTAATGCACCATGAACTAACATGAACAAACCATGAACAGCTGTATTTTTATTAACTAACGTTAACAAAGATGAACAAATACAGTAACAAATGTATTGCTCATGGTTAGTTCATGTTAGTTAATACATTAACTAATGTTAACTAATGAAACCTTATTGTAAAGTGTTACCAAAAAGTCAATATGTATATGTTTTTTCATTCCATTATTGTAATTCTTTTTTCTATCTGCACAGTTTACCGGATCAGAAATGGAGTGGGAAGTTTTCATTCGTCACCCCCAGGTACTAGTTTAATTATTTCAGTTTTAATTAAATACAATGTTCACAAAGACTATTTTTAATAGATTATTGGTATGGATATAACTTGTGTTTTAGTGGAGAGTGCAAAAATTGCAAGGCATCACTGGAATCCATTCAACTGACTGAGGAAGAGTATGCTCAGCTGAAAGATGAAGTGATGAAAAAAGTGATAGAGGGAAGTGACATCTTCAACAAAACCACCCCAGAGGTCTGTCTCCTATTTTATATCCTTCTTTTACCTGAGCTAATTAATCAATGTCAGTTTAATCTAGATATATAGATAAAATTGATAGATAAAATCAATATTTAAGCCAGTGTTGTTATTGATAATTAAAACTAAACTAAAACTATTAAAAATAATTTCCTGGAATATTAAATGAAAAACAAACTTGAAAAAACTTAAACAAAAATTAAAAATGTTGCCTTGGCAATTAGCTGAAATAATCAAACTATTGTTGAAATAAAAAATAAATTAAAGCTACATAAAAATATAAAAAATGAATAAAAATTAAATATAAAAGTAAAAGCTAAAATTCAAAATATTAATAAATACTATTGTAGTACATAAATAATACTAAAATAACACTGAATTAACCTCCCCACCCATGCAAAGGTTTCATTCTCATAAATAATGCAAAAACACAATATATTATTTCAATTATGAAATGTGTCAATATATATTTTAATAAATATTCCTATAGCAGAATTTATTAGTTTATTAAAAAATATATCATCAGACTTTTGAGGGGAAATGTGCTTAATTTTCATTACAATCATGCCATGAATAATTTTAATGGCCTTTAAAACTAGTTTACTTTTCTTTATACTAAATATTAAATTATTATTATTTTTATTTTTTTATTGCTTTTGATTTTGCAGTAAAATGTGACCTTTGTTTTAATGAAATTCCTCTTATGTAAAGGAAGTGTGGTTTGAAGTTCTTATTTAGTGCTGTCTGACTCCACTAGATGGCGATAGCGTCCTTTACATCTTGTATTCAGTTTTCTACATGACTGATTAAACATGTAATACATGTTACATGTTAAACATCAGCTGATTTTTGAATGCTAATTAGATAATTTTCCCCTTGGAAATGATCAAATAATTTTAAAAAACACATACGCTAAAAACTAAAGAAGCCTTCTGCGTGGCACTAAATAGACTGCAACTACGTGATAGACAAGTTGGGTAGTCGTCCAGAATTAGATGTTCCATGCAGTTTTGAGCTCCGTCTTAAATGAAGTCTGCCCCTGAATTAGATGATGTTGTTGTCCGGACGGCTGCTTTTTTCAGGCTGTGGGGTCTATAGATGTCAAAAGCATGTGATCCTGTCTAGTTCCACATTTAGACATGATGTAGGGGCTTTCCAACACATGTTCCTTCATGTGTCTGTCAGGTCCCCGGTTTAGCAAGCTCGTGAAAACAGTCCAACTGAAGACACAAGGTCACAAGGCAAGCGAAATTCCATTTGCCAGAGAGAACAGTCACGTTTGTTTGCAAACGCCGTTCTCACGCTTAGGAAAAGCATTACATTTCCAAGTACTGTCTCAGAAAGGGACATTTTTATACAGTACATGTTGGAAAAACAAAGTACTCAGTATAGCCATAAACAATCTCTAATTTGGTCGTGCACATGATTGATGCTGAGGCATGGGTATTGCTTGTGTGCTTTTTGCTGTCATAAAACGCAACACAATGGGCTTTCACATTTCAGCCCTCAAAAGCCTCTCACATGAGTGACCCTGGAAAGTCCCTGCCTGCCTGTCTGCAGCGCTGCATGGACTCCAGCCCCCCGCCATCGCTGCAGCAGTGCTTTATGAAGTGAAACCAGTGTAAGGCAGTTAAAACACCCCCAGTCAAAACTCTCCAGAAGCATTTAACAACCCCAAAACAATCATTTTGCCTTTAAAGGACAAAAAAATGTGCTATTGGGTGGTTGACATGACATGACAACCGTGTCCTGCTGTGACATGCAATACTTTTAAATGTTTTAAACAACAGCTTTTAAATATTGCATTGTTATTATTGTGACCTTATTTTAAATGTGAGATTACAAGGTATAGCTGTTAAAAAAAAAAAAAAAAAACATTTTTTCCACACCATATTCACTAGCGTTCAAAAGTTTGGGATTGGTATGAATGTTTTTAAAAAAGTCTCTTATGCTCACCAAGGCTGCATTTATTTGATCAAAAATACAGTAAAACCATTTAAAATAACTGTTTTCTATTTTAATATAATGTCATTTATTCCTGTGATGACAAAGCTGAATTTTCAGCAGCCATTACTCCAGTCTTCAGTGTCACATGATCCTTCAGAAATCATTCTAAAGGCCAGTTCGCACTTTTTACAGTACATCGCTTCTCACCAATTCAGAATGTTCAAGCTCCGACAGACAGTAACACTTTAGACTAAGGTTTTATTTGTTAACATTAATGTATTAACTAACATGAACTAACCATGAGCTACACATTTGTTACTGTATTAGTTAATCTTTGTTAACGTTAGTTAATAAAAATACAGCTGTTCATTATTTGTTCATGTTAGTTCACAGTGCATTAACTTATGTTAACAAATACAACTTTTGAATTTAATATGCATGTTTTAAATATTTTAGTATGTATGTAACAAAGATTAATAAATGCTGTAGAAGTGCAGTTTATTATTAGCTCATGTTAACTAATGTAGTTAACTAATGTTAACTAATGAAACCTTATTGTAAAGTGTTACGGATTCTATAAATAAAATAAAATTGATAAAATCTTACTGACCCCAAACGCTTGAATGATAGAGTATATAAAATGATTAAAGTGACATTATGTAACTTTTGGCCCTCTAGCGGTTAAAAAACAAAACTGCATTTTGTGGAAGAACATTGTTTTGGTTATGTTCGGCTCTGCATGACACTGTGGATGAATATGACCCTTCACAATAGATACTGCTTTACAATGAACTCTGTTAGAAAGCTACATATGCCACTTTATCTGTTCAATAAAATACCTTACTCACCTGTTGAGTAATAAAACGCCATCTCCGCGTCACTTTTATAACATTTCAAATCTCTCAGTTCTTGCCATCTTCAAAAAGCCAAGCCAATGTTGATTCTTGTTTTATTACGAGCTCTGCCGCATTCTCTTTTTGCCCGCAGACTCTTCTCTGTTCAGTGTGTTTTTGGTATTCCCTGGAGATTCGAGATTTAGCAAGCTCTATGTCAACCTTTCTCGCTCATTGTGACAACTATAACCTATGCCACTCCCACACCATTACACATGTCAAAGTAGGTTTTAATATATATTAACCTATATTTCAGCCTATATTAACCTTAGTATTTAAAAAACTTAAATTGTCAGGGGATTTTTAATTTCTAATGTGCCATAGTGTTAACACATAAAAAAAAATCCAAGTGAAATATTCAGATTAGCATATCAACCATTTTTATTGTTGATTGTTAAAAAGCCCCTTTTTAGTTTCCTTACATTCAGTGGCCTGCAGCTTTTCAGGTCAAGCGTGAGCTTTGGGGAGCCTGTTTTTCCCGTTTCAAAAAAAGCAAGCCTGTAATAAAGAAAAGTACAGGACTTGCAGATGCCTTTTCATTAATGTCTGCTGTGGGGCACGGTGAAGTTTCCACATACTCAAATTTCTTTGTTCTCTTTCTATTTTTGTGTGGCTGCCTTTCATTTTATTGGAATTTCATGCATCCTCAGAACAAAACAGAGCAGGTACTTTAGAGAATGAAAGAAATTAGAAGTTTGCAATTGTACATTGTGTGTTAATAATCACTCCAAGACTGAATGAGGGTGCTTAGATCGTCATGGGCTATTGTGTATATTCCAAGTAGAAAAAAAGTAGACTGATCACTATCAAATCTAGATTAAAGTTATTAATGTGCGAATACCAAACACACCCATTGTAAGTACAAAAAGTTCTGCACAGCAAGTTGGTACCGCATACACGTGACCTCTCGACACCATTGGGGAATCCCCAATGTTCCTGTTCCCATTCAACCTAACCTCTCCAAGACCACTAGAGGATGCGGAGCGAAACAAAAACACAATAAAATCACTTACGATGCAGGACCTTCATCGTCAAAATCTTATTGAATGTGCATAGTTAAAACCAGGTGAAATTCCATGTTTGGATTTCGTCCCATGCTGAGAGTCCTAACCCTACTCAATGCTGCAAGAGTTTTAGAGAGTTGAACAACTGATGACCAACCACTAACCCCCACCAAATCCAAAGAGGAATTCCCCAAATATCCAGCTCCCCTTCCCCCCTCTTGCTGGCGCTCAACCCTCCCCCTCTCACCCGCTAGCACAGACACGCTACTTAATACTCTCTTAACAAGATTTTTAGCATGCAAAGTAGCTGCACTTATTTTTGTTTTGATGTCTCACTTTTAAATGTGGGTCACAATCTTCTGTTTTTGCATATAGGTGCCTTGGAGGGGTGGGAATTTGAATTTTAAAAGGAAAAATTCTCACGCTCCAGGCAGAACTGAAAGTGCTGGTTTCCAGCCACCTGACAGTCCAGGAATACTTGTGGTTTTGACAAACATGGCTCTGTGTGCATTAGCTGTTGGACTTAACTTTACCACATTGTTGTTTCCTCAACTTTAAGAAAGAACGTGCAGGGTTTGCAGTTCCCTCAAAGCAATGAGCTCCGATGCAAGGATTTTCACTCAATAACTAAACTTAAGTTCATTGTTCAAAATATCTGTTCTTGTATTTTAGTTTTGGGATGCATAATAACTTTCTTTTTACTCCACTGCATTTCAGATTAAAAAAAAACATACTTTACATTATTTTAAGGTGAAGAAAACACATCTTTATATTAACTGGCTTTCTATTATTTCAGTACAGTGAATAACAATCGTCTGTGGTCTCCCAGTGACTTACATTATCGAACCTCGAAAACTGAGACTTTGGAAAAAAAATGCTGATGACCCTGTTTTAGTTTGAAAATGCCGGGGTTGCGTTTCAGTGTAAACAAACCAAAACGGACACTTGAAAACGATGGTGTGGCTGCCCGCATTACGCTACCGGAACACGACCATAACAGACCAGGGCTGCGTTTCCCAAACGCATTGTATGCCTAAGTTGATCGTAGAGACCATTGGCGACTGCTGTATTACAATGCTTTTGGGAAACACAACCCAGAGCCGTCTCTCTCAACGGCTCTGTAACATACCAGCCTTGACAACCATGTAAACAATAACACAGAGACGGAACTGCATGCTTTGCTGACTTTTGTGGTCCTTTTTAGCAGCAGTTGTGCAGTTAAACGCTGTATTTTATAATACTGCATCTGCCTACAAGCGCAAGAGACAACTGTTTACACTTGTATGCACTCGCCCAGTGTGCATGAATGGTCATGTGACATGCGTTTTCGGTCATGTAGTGTGAATGGAGATCGTTTCCGAAGTGCAGTGGAAATGCCAGTATAGACGAGGATTGTTTTCATTTTAAAATGCCGTTTCAAAACGAAAACGCACTAGTGTAAACAGGGCCTCAGACAAGCTCATTGCCGACTTGTATTCCGTCAGTTCTTTTTCATGAAATGGAATGTGTGCAAAGGATTGTGGGTGATTGAAGGACGCGAAGGATACACTTGATGCATCCTTCGAAATGAGCTGAATGAAGAGCGCGAAATGAAGGCTGCCATCCAAGGATCCTTCAAATTGAGACGGCCTTCGTGGCGCTTGATGACATGGCATCCGAGATGTGCAGTCTTACTTACCTTCCGATTGAGAAGCGCCCCGTGTAATTTTATTATTATTTATATACTATTATAGTATTTATTGATAATTTGATTTATATTTATATTAGTATTCATTTTAGTTTGAGTTTTAGCAATTTTGTTTGTGCCATATTTATTAGTCTTATTTGATTTTAAATATTTGTTTTATTTTTATTTCCGTTTTAACCTCAATATTTCTTCAGTTAGTTGCCAAGGCAACATTTCTGATTTTTGTTGACATTTAAGTTTAAGTTATCATCTAATATTAATATTTTATTGTATTTCAGCTTTATTAAAATTAACAAAATTATTTTTAATAGTTTTAGTTTTATTTAGCAATACAACAATGATCTGATTTCTACAGTTCTTGAGCTAAAAATTTTTACAACTTGAGCTGATACTGAAAGTTAAGTATTTTAATTAATATTAATGATTTGTTTGCCTAATTGTGGATCATGCATATTTAAAGGGGTAGTTCACCTAAAAATTAAAATTATATCATCATTTACTCAAGTTGTTCCAAACCTGTATGAATTTCTTCTGTTGAACACAAAAGAAGATATTTTGAAGAATGTCGGTAACCAAACAGTTGATGACCCATTGACTTCCATAGTGTTTTTTCCCCCCCATACTATGGAAGTCAATGGGACACGTCAACTGCCTGGTTACCAACATTCTTCAAAATATCTTCTTCTGTGTTCACGGTTTGGAACAACTTGAGGGTGAGTAAATTTTCATTTTAGGGTGAACTATCCCTTTAATGTCTGCATCCATTAATCTTATTTATTGACTAATGCTAGCCAGTTGATGTCTGGCTAGTAATACTTTTATTTGTGTAATATTTCATCAAGGTATGTGTATTTTAACTCAGCATTTGTGTACTTTGACCACCACTGATGAGCTAGGTGTAAGTATACAGTACATGGCTGTGCAAATGTTTAGTAAATCAAAAGCCCGTCTGCAGCTCTGAGGACAGGTAAGGGAGTGACTTGGCCCTAATCCAGCTGGAAATTCCCTCAGATGTTTACATGTTGTGTCAAGGACAATTGTGGAGGTATTTCAGCCTCTTCTTAAACAACAACAAAGGAGAAGGAAGTCCTCCCCCCCCTCCCCCCAAGGGGCCCTTATGCTCTTCTGTTATTCAGCTAAACACAGCCTGATCACGCTTTTGAAGGTGAGGCAGGTGTGGTCAAATTCTGTTTGAAGTTCTATTGTTTGACTGTAACAAATGCTTAGATATCCCATAGGAAAAGTCATGTTTACTTCACTTACAATGATGTCTGTCTGCAATAAATGTCACCCGCCTGGCATCGTGATTTTTCCAGAAACAATCTTTAGTTTAAAAGTGAAACGTGCAATATCTGTGCCACTAGCATGACAAAACAGAAATGCAAATATGTTTCTCAAACAAAAGCTTTCTCAGTTTTTATAGAAGGCTAAAATCTTCATTTGGTGTATTGTAATAGTCCTTTTCTTGGTTTAATAGCCTTATTTTTAGTGTTATTAATATAATATTTATAGTATTTATTAATCTTTTTAATTAGCATTTATTTTTTAATTTAATTTTAGTTTAAGTTTGTCATTTTTATTCATTTTATTAATATTTCTAATTTAGCTTTGTTTTTATTTCATTTAGATTTTCTTATTTTACTATTATTTATGTACTATTGTCACATTTATTAGCATTAAGTATCTTTTATTTTTATAATTTTATTTTAGTTTAATTAGTTTTAATTAGTTTAAATTTTAGGTATTTTGTTGTTGTTTTTTCATTTACATTACCGGTATTTTTATTATTTTTTAATATTTCTATTTAGCTTTCATTTAGTCATTTTAACTTCTTTCATTTCAGTTATCAAGTTCAGTTCTGTTTTCTATATACATATAGAAATATTTTCTATATATTCTTCGGATGAGACTTTAAACCGAGGTCCTGTCTCTCTGTGGTCATAAAAAATCCCTTCGGAAAAAGAGTAGGGGTGTAACCCCAGCATCCTGGCCAAATTTGCCCATTGGCCTCTGTTCATCATGGCCTCCTAAGCATCCCCATATCCTAATTGGCTTCATCACTCTGTCTCCTCTTCACCAATAAGATGGTGTGTGGTGGGCGTTCTGGCCCAATATGGCTGCCATCACATCATCCAGGTGGATGCTGCACATTGGTGGTGGTTGAGGAGATTCCCCCCTTCTAAATGTAAAGCGTGTGTACCCAGAAAAGCGCTATATAAATGTAACAAATTATTATATATATAAAATAAAATATAAATATTTTATTTCAGCTTAATTTCAATTAACAAATACAATTTTTAATAGTTATAGTTAACAATAACAACACTGGCTTGAAAGCTGTAATGTAATTCAGCATAAAGGTTTGCAGCTGTCCTCCTTGTCTTGTGCAACACCGGTTACTTTTCTCTTGTGCAATGCGCTGCACAACACCAAAGTGAGGTAATATACATATAAGACCCTCGTCCATCCAGGCAACCATTCGTTGCAAACAACATAGAAATATTGCAATGTATGAAGCGTCAACAGATATTATCTAAACTGCAAAATTGTGACTTTTTCAGAACTATGCATATTGTCTGCACCAAATTTATACCATTTATTTGACAGTAGCATGTATTCACTGTATATGGTCATGATTCTGAGAATAACCACTTGTTTGTGTTCTGTACAGGAGCTTAAAAGCTTCAAGAGTTTCGTGAAGCAGAAGCCTCCTTTTGATATTGTCCTTGACGGTCTTAATGTGGCTAACACTACACCCAAGGCCACCCACTCTGAGACGGTGAGTTGGGTCACTCTAACTGTTTGGATGTTCCAATACAGGGCTGGTTTGTCTGTGAGATATAGGTGACCTTTTAAATCACTTAACTGCCTAGACAGTCAACCTACTCTGATTTAAAGCACTAAAGGTCGAAAAAATAGCTGGCTGTTCCAAAAATAAGTTAGTTTACCTTTATGTTTGAGTATTCAACTGGTCAGTCGGCATTCTAAAGTCAAGAAAACAGAGAAGAGTGCAAGAGGATCCATCAGGGGGATGATGCTGAGCACGTCTTGATTTTAATGCAATAGAACAGCCCCGATTTCTCATAGTTTCCAACCTGAAAGACCCCAAACCCACAAAACCCACCACAGTTACTCAAACAAAAAATAGGGAAATTTCAATGTCCATGTAAAATTACACAGAATGTGTTACACATCATCCCTCCTACGAAGTGGTATCAGTCCCAGTAGTGGCTTTACATTTGGTTATGCTCCTTTATAATAGTACCTAAAAGATTTTTTTGCCTACAAACAGGCTATAATTTTTTTAGATAAGTACCCTCACCCACCCATCACACCCTAAAATACTTCACTGAAAACCAATGACTTGATAAGGCATTTATTTAGAAGGTTAATACAATGCTGGTTGATGCAGTAGAGTCATGTGTATGTGTATATATGTGTGTGTGTGTGTTGCATAAAACTATTACATGTACTTTGTTTATTTTAGATTAACATTTTCTGCAACTTTGATTGGGCTTTAAATTGAAAAACCCACACATTTTTTATATGTATATATGTGTGTGTATATATATATATATATATATATATATATATATATATATATATTCACCAATCAGGCATAACATTATGACCTTAATATTGTGTCGATCCCCCTTTTGCTGCCAAAACAGCCCTGATCCATCAAGGCATGGACTCCACTAGACCCCTGAAGGTGTGCTGTGGTATCTGGCATCAAGATGTTAGCAGCAGATCCTTTAAGTCCTGTAAGTTGCGAGGCATGGGGCCTCCATGGATCAGACTTTTTTGTTCAGCACATCCCACAGATGCTCGATTGGATTGAGATCTGGGGAATTTGGAGGCCAAGTCAACACCTCAAACTTGTTGTTGTGCTCCTCAAACCATTCCTGAACCAATTTTGCTTTGTGGCAGGGCGCATTATCCTGCTGAAAGACGCCACAGCCACCAGGGAATATCATTGAAGGGTGTACATGGTCTGCAACAATGCTTAGGTAGGTGGTACGTGTCAAAGTAACATCCACATGGATGGCAGTACCCAAGGTTTCCCAGCAGAACATTGCCCAAAGCATCACACTGCCTCCGCCAGCTTGTCTTCTTCCCATAGTGCATCCTGGTGCCATGTGTTCCCCAGGTAAGCAACGCACACGCACCCGGCCATCCACGTGATGTAAAAGAAAACGTGATTCATCAGACCAGGCTACCTTCTTCCATTGCTCCGTGGTCCAGTTCTGATGCTTACGTGCCCACCATTGGCGCTTACAGCGGTGGACAGGGGTCAGCATGGCGCTGTGTATTCTGACACCTTTCTATCAGAACCAGCATTAACTTCTTGAGCAATTTGAGCTACAGTAGCTTGTCTGTTTGATCGGACCACAGGGGCCAGCCTTCGCTCCCCACGTGCATCAATAAGCCTTGGCCGTCCTTGACCCTGTTGCTGGTTCACCACTGTTCCTTCCTGGGACCACTTTTGATAGATCCTGACCACTGCAGACCGGGAACACCCCACAAGAGCTGCAGTTTTGGAGATGCTCTGACCCAGTCGTCTAGCCATCACAATTTGGCCCTTGTCAAACTCACTCAAATCCTTACGCTTGCCCATTTTTCCTGCTTATAACACATCAACTTTGAGGACAAAATGTTCACTTGCTGCCTAATATATCCCACTCACTAACAGGTGCTGTGATGAAGAGATAATCAGTGTTATTCACTTCACCTGTCATAATGTTATGCCTGATCGGTATATATTTTATATATAAATATAAAAAAAATTCCTAAATATATACATGCATGTATGTGTATTTGCATATACATAATAATTATATACAGTACACACACATATATTATGTAAAGACAAACTTTTCACTAATAAGTGAATTATCACGATGTGTGTGTGTATGTGTGTATATATATATACACACACACATCATGTTTATATATATTAGTGATAATTCACTTATTAGTGCATATATATGCATTTTTCTACTTGGAATTGTGTACTAATTGTGATGTAAATGTTTAAATACCAAAATGAATAATAATTATACAGTAAGCTTTTTATATATATATATATATATATATATATATAGCACAGTCATGATTTCAGAAAAGATAGAGGATCGTTTCACTATACTTCCCCAGTTGATGAATGACAGTACATTGTATTAGAATCTTTTTGAAATGTTATGTTTAAATATGCAAATTAGGCATTATCTAATTAAATGTGCATATACTAAATAAAATGTACATTACAAATGAGATATATGAACAATCCCCTCCAGTAAAAACCTTCAGGTTATACATTTGGTGTATGCAAATGCTATTGAACCAGAGATTTCTGGCTCAGTGCAGGAGAAAAAACAAATTTTGACTTAGATATGTATTTTAATTGATATCTGAATTAGTGAAATAAAATAAACGCTTAAATGTGTATTTTGGATGTTTTCTTTTCACAAGTCTGAAATAAGACGCAAAATAGCATAAAATCAAAAACATTGATCAGTGCATGAAAAACAATGGTTTAATTTTAGTATCTTGTCGCAACAGATACGATTAACACTAAATACTTCACTTGACATTAAGCTACAAATTTTGATGCAACACAAACTTCCTTGACCTTTCTGGATCCTTTTGCTTTCTGGCCACTCATGGCTTCCAACTGCACTTTTTGTTTTTTATTCACTGCAGACGTGCGTCACAAAGTCACACATTATTAACACAGACATGCCCCATAGCAATTGTAACATGAAGGCAGGGGATTTTACACTCATTTTGATATGACTAACCCTGTATTTTAAGTCAGACATGTGCCTTTTGTGGTCAAGTTTATTTTTGGTGGTAACATTTACCCCACTTCCTTGCTAACTGGCACATTCAATGAAATGCTTGTATTAACCGCTTTTCTCTGCACACAGTCTGAGAGGGGCCTGCTGGGTGTGAAAATGAGGGCTTCAGTTAACTTGTGGCCAAAGTAGGCATATATGTTTTTGTTTACAAGCTAAGTAACCGCACTGTATGCATAGGGAAATGAAATGGAGTGCAAATTTGCACGACTAACATGCTGGAAGGATGAGTGTCTCTTTATCTAGAAATGCTTAGGCAAAGGTGATTACAGGCAGAGGTCAAAGTTAGATTGTGAAACAGGACACTATCATGTGTACGGTGTTTTCCAGAGTAACCCAGCCCATCTGTGGCTCACCGTCCACTTCCTTATCATGAATTAGCAGAAAATGATCACACCTGCAATTCCCCAATTAGCACTTCCTCTTGACTAAAATAACAAAACAAGGGATACAAGACAGACTGGAATTAATTTGAACTTACTTTGCATATTCAAACTGTAGATATTACTGTAATCTAAATTTGAGTATGAAATATATTTAGAAGGTTAATACAATGCAACTGATTGATGCAGTAGAGTCATGTATATATGGGTCATTGACAAATAAAGCTTCAAAGCTTTTAAAAATCTTCTCAAAACTGATGTAATGTATATTTTTTAATCATGAGCAATGCGTTTAAACAAGTTTCAGTTGTTAAATAACATTTCAAAGTGTTTTAATTCATTTTTGACTGTTTTTATGTCAGGCGGTACAACCAAATAGTTGCATGTCTATATACTGTAGTTGTACCACCTGACATGGAAAGTATACCAACCTACCCGTACTTGAAATGAGCAGTTTTTACCAGTATTTGAGAGAGATCTGCAAACCTTTTCACTCTGCCACAAGGAACAGTTGGGCTCCTCTGGATGATACATTATCATGTTTACTGTTCCTTGTCAATTCATAATAAAAGAGCCATGTTTGCAGTTGTGCGGCGTGCCACCCTGACATTTGAGAATATACAAATTGCTGGACAAAAGTTTTTCAATGATCTCAACAACTTTAAAACTAGCTTTAAATAGTTTTCTAGTCTGTTCATTTGTTCAGACAGTTGCACCACCTGACATTTTGGGGGTTTAAGATAACAAAATATAAAATAATATGCATTATTTAAATGTACTAAAAGTGAATTCAAACAAAATAGGTTTTATAGAATAAAGTGATATATATCATGAATTTTTCAAATTATTTTAAAAGGAAAAAATTTACTTGGACACAAAAATATGCACGTCATGTCATTGACCTGTGTGTGTGTGTGTGTGTGTTTCAATTTGAAGCCCAATCAAATATATATATATATATATATATATATAGCACATTCATGGTTTCAGAAAAGTTCCATATAAAAATACAATTTTAATTAGTCACTTCCTGCATAAAATATCATATATTCATATATAATAAAAATAATTAGGCCTATCTCATGAATAGGGGTCTTAAATCTGAACAGCTACATACAAACCTTGGATATTTTTAGCACACGGTTATAACCTTTACTGACCGCACTCTTTGTAATGGGGTATTGGAAAAACAACTTCCTGTGTAATCAGGAAACTCCCCCCTCATGGTGTGTGCATGAGTGGGTGGCACTAAAGTAGGCTAAAACAATGTGAGCAAGAATAATTTTCCCACAGATGACCTGCTAAAGGTCCCAAATTCATCTGTAATGCCGAGGGAAATTCCTTCAAAAAAGTCACAAGTGCAGCTCACTTCATAGAGAAAGTGATGAATGAACTGAGGTCTCTCATTCATTAAAAACTCATGAATGACCTCATTTATATCCAACATCTGAATGGAAATGGTAAAAGGTCACTGAGAGTGTGAATTATCTCCGCAGTTGCTGGCAGTCGTTTCGGAGCTGAAACAGCAGGGTCTGAACGTGCTGGTCCTCGGCAGGAAGCACATGCTACAACCTTCCCGGAACTGGGACAGACAAAACATGAACAAGATCAAGCAGAAAGCCCACTGCTTCTTCACTGAGAACATGTTAGTATGAGCCCCATTTGCTCAATCACACTGTACACCCTGTTCCAAAACCTAGTGAGCTACCTACATAAGCAGCAATTTAAAGGGTTAATTCATCCAAAAAATTATCCCATGATTTACTCACCCTCTAGTCATCCTAGGTGTATATGACATTCTTCTTTCAGACGAATACAATCAGAGTTATATTAAAAAATGTCCTGGCTCTTCCAAGCATTATAATGGCAGTGAATGGCTGTTTCTGTTTTGAAGTCCATAAAGTGCATCTATCCATCATAAAAGTGCTCCACACGGCAAATGCCTTCTTAAGCACTTAATATATAGAATGACTTGATCATGGGGTAATTTTCATTTTTGGGTGAACTATCCCTTTAGTGCATTGTAAAAAAAAAAAAAAAAAACCTCAATTCATCCAAGGCTGTATTGATGAAAATAGTTGTGGAATATACACTCACCTAAAGGATTATTAGGAACACCTGTTCAATTTCTCATTAATGCAATTATCTAATCAACCAATCACATGACAGTTGCTTCAATGCATTTAGGGGTGTGGTCCTGGTCAAGACAATCTCCTGAACTCCAAACTGAATGTCAGAATGGGAAAGAAAGGTGATTTAAGCAATTTTGAGCGTGGCATGGTTGTTGGTGCCAGACGGGCCGGTCTAAGTATTTCACAATCTGCTCAGTTACTGGGATTTTCACGCACAACCATTTCTAGAGTTTACAAAGAATGGTGTGAAAAGGGAAAAACATCCAGTATGCGGCAGTCCTGTGGGCGAAAATGCCTTGTTGATGCTAGAGGTCAGAGGAGAATGGGCCGACTGATTCAAGCTGATAGAAGAGCAACTTTGACTGAAATAACCACTCGTTACAACCGAGGTATGCAGCAAAGCATTTGTGAAGCCACAACACGCACAACCTTGAGGCGGATGGGCTACAACAGCAGAAGACCCCACCGGGTACCACTCATCTCCACTACAAATAGGAAAAAGAGGCTACAATTTGCACGAGCTCACCAAAATTGGACAGTTGAAGACTGGAAAAATGTTGCCTGGTCTGATGAGTCTCGATTTCTGTTGAGACATTCAGATGGTAGAGTCAGAATTTGGCGTAAACAGAATGAGAACATGGATCCATCATGCCTTGTTACCACTGTGCAGGCTGGTGGTGGTGGTGTAATGGTGTGGGGGATGTTTTCTTGGCACACTTTAGGCCCCTTAGTGCCAATTGGGCATCGTTTAAATGCCACGGCCTACCTGAGCATTGTTTCTGACCATGTCTCTGATGGCTACTTCCAGCAGGATAATGCACCATGTCACAAAGCTCGAATCATTTTAAATTGGTGTCTTGAACATGACAATGAGTTCACTGTACTAAAATGGCCCCCACAGTCACCAGATCTCAACCCAATAGAGCATCTTTGGGATGTGGTGGAACAGGAGCTTCGTGCCCTGGATGTGCATCCCACAAATCTCCATCAACTGCAAGATGCTATCCTATCAATATGGGCCAACATTTCTAAAGAATGCTTTCAGCACCTTGTTGAATCAATACCACGTAGAATTAAGGCAGTTCTGAAGGCGAAAGGGGGTCAAACACAGTATTAGTATGGTGTTCCTAATAATCCTTTAGGTGAGTGTACACTGACGAGCCAAAACATTATGACCACTCATAGGTGAAGCAAATTTCTTCTGAATAGCTCCTAATAAGGTCACATGTCAAGGTCTGGGTAGATTAGATACAAGCGAGCAATAATTTATTGTAAAATTGGATACATGAGAATTGGGCAGGAGTAAACACCTGAGCAACTTAGACATGGCTTGTGGGTTGCTCTTGGTCAACAGTGAGAATTTATATATGAGAATACATATGATGTATGGGACAATGTTACCTATATAGCACACTCAAAATCCTTTACCTAGGAGGTTCTGTTCAGTTATGCCATCTAGAAGACCTCACTATGTTTTGTAACAGTTTCAGTCAAATGGGTTACACATGTACCGATCACTTCCCTTCTCTGCGTAAGTCACTATAAACACACAATTATTTCATTCTCTAAGCATGAAAGGTATTTTTGATACAGTGCGCTGTTTTTCTTGGATGACTGCCACAGGTCTGAAGACGACCCGTTTCTGCTGTATGCTGCTTTGCACTCTGGCATTCACTGTAACTTTCTTAGTCGTGATCTGATGAGGGATCACAAAGCCTGCTTGCCAGACAGAGCAACCAGACGCCTCTTCTTCAAGTGGCAACGTGGACATCAGTTGGTAATCAGTCATTATGCCCCTGGAAAAAGGGTTCGATTTCAGGTAGGTTTAGGAATGGGTAGACCTGATGTAATCAGTAGTATTTAAAGGACTAAAATCCTTATTAGGATGACTGATGACTTGACTGTGTTTTTCAGAGGATCTCTGCTTATGACACAATCGTTCAGACCTCCGGCAGCTCCTGGCACATTCCGTACGATGAGAATAGAAGAGATAGAGCCACATATGAAGTTCCTCAAAAATGGCTCTGCCTTACTCAAGAACATTGAGGCTTGAGTCACTGCTAGTGTTGATTTCAAAAATTTAAATTAAAATCAATTAAAAAATACTTTGCAAAATGTCTAATTGTATTTCTTCTACTGCTTATCTACTTTTATTTTATATACTGTCAAACCTAAATTTATTCAGACACCTTCAACATTTCTCACATTATCAGTTTATTCACTATAGTTTAGAAAATGGTAATAAAATATGACAAGAACTCTGTCAGGACAAATTCATCTTGATAATGTCAGATAACTTTGATAGAAAGGTATGTAATGGATTACAATCAACCAATCAGCTGTCAGCTGTCAAATTTAACTACACAATTAGATAATACCAATTTAGGTCAACCAATGACCAAGCAATGCTTCATTTTGTTCAGTCTGTGGTGTAAAAGGTCGCATTAGCAATTAAAGAAAAAACACTTAAGCAAAACATGGTCAGGTCAAAGTGTCTGAATCATTTTGGTCCCAAATTTTTATCAGTTTTACTGGTAGTCCACTGTATGAATTTTTGGGTATAATATGTCACAGTTTACTTTATTTTGCTATCCTCACTTACATAAATGAACTATAGTGTCCTGCACCCACTAGTAAAAAATTATATCTGGTGTCTGAATAATTTTTGGTTTGACTGTATATACCCTTACGATCAAAATTATTCAACCCCACAGAGACAACTTACAAATGTAAGCTTTTCTAAATACATATACATTACACTTTAGTGACATATTAAAAGTGATCATGTCAATATATAATCTTCATCATATTCATCATTGCTGTTTTTAAATCACTTACTAGTATGGTAGGGTACAAAATTGTTAAAACACAATTAAGCCTTTGGGAACTCAAGCTTTAGTTTTGACACATGTATACATTTAGCCCGTGCGGAAGTTGAGTATCAGATGTGGCCAAGACAAAAGAGCTCTCACAAAAGCTAAGAGAAGGTGGCTGTGGCTACTTGAACATTTCCTAGACACTAAAAGTTCTCTCAGTTGGCAGCATTGTTTGTAAGTTAAAAACGTATGGTACCATAACAAACCTTCCAGTTTCATCAAGGAGAATAAGATGTTTATCAAAGCAGCTGAGAAAAACCCTACATTTACTGCCAAAGACTTGCTAGATGACTTGATGAACAGAGGAAACTAAATAGAACACTAAACAAGCATTGACTTTAAGCCCGGACACCTTGACAAATGCCACCCTTGACAGAGAACATAAAAGGCTGGCTTGAATATGCTAAAGGAATTTGGATAGGCCTGCAGAACTTTATGGACTATGGATCAGCAGTATGTCTGGCACAAAAGTCATGGCTTATGACCAAGAACAGTATCCCTAGGGTCACGTGTTATTGTTATGGGGTGTTTTGCTGCTGCAGGAAGCACGTGTGGGTATCTGCATGTCGGAGTTAAGGGGCGTGTTGAAAGGTCCCACAATCGGTCCCGAAAACTGCCTGGTAGGGTAATTAGTTTCTGTAGTAGCTTTGTGTACCTTTCGGCACACCCTACCTTACCTTTGTGTGTGTTTGTGTGTGTTCATGTTTTTCTATCCCAGTTGGGACTTCAACCTGAATGCACACTGACTCATGGGGACTTACCTAACTTGAGGTCCCCATTAGGAAACAAGCTTATAAATCATACAGAATGAGGTGGTTTTTTTTGTTTTGTTTTTTTTTTAATCTAAAAATGCAGAAAGTTTTCTGTGATGGGTAGGGTTAGTGTAAGATGATAGAATATACAGTTTGTACATTATAAAAACTATTACATCTATGGAGAGTCCCCACAAAGATAGTGAACCAGACATGTCTATGTGTGTGTGTCTAATTGCATAATTTCAATATTTCATATGGTTATCCATGTAGGTTTATAGTATCATTGCAAGGTTCAGCTATATTATAAAGGTACATTTTAACTGTAAATTTGCACTGTGTTCTCAGTACAAGGGTGTTTTTTTTTTTTATATATAACTGTCAGGTGGTGATAAATTATAAATTATAGTAGCCTAAACATATATTCTCAGTGTGATTATTTAGATTGAGAATTTATTACCTAATTAAATCAAATAGGCCTATTTCTGTTAAAATGGATGAACACATTGTACAATTTCTTAAAACCCCATTTAATTTCTGACCCTGGTTGTACTAAAGTAACACTAACTATATTAAATATGGCAGTTGATGTTTCTAAATGTGTGGCTTCTGATTATCAGAACAAATTTAAACTATTTATTTAAACTAACGTTATATTGATCTAACCATGTTAATAAGGAGCATATCTGAATGGGTTTACATGTGATTAAACTTTGGTCACTATGTCAGAACTACAGGTATTCATTTGGTAGTTTTTTTTAAGACTACACCCTATCCAAGTAAAACTACCTGTTAATATCAAGTGCTTTTCACACAAGGGCCCGTGCTGCGCGTCATGGCGTCTCACCCGGATATGAATGCTGGAGCCGGTGGTATTATTTCCGGTGTACAACAGAGCTGTGTGTTTAGATCTGTTTACAAACTTCAATATTAAACAGTAAATCTCTCGCATCATGTCCCGAGGCTCGAGCGCGGGGTTTGATCGACACATCACCATCTTTTCTCCAGAGGGGAGACTCTATCAAGTCGGTGCGTATCGATGAAATTGTGTCTTTATTAAGTCGAAAGAATAAATGCCCAGTCATTTTGCACTATGTTCATTCTGCACTTTCTTTAGCTCATACTATTGGATATATAGCAGCATTAAACATTAATTTGTTTAAAACGGGTGCAAAAAAGTACGAGTGGAATATGTTGTTAAAATTAATTCGCTTTTTGACACGTTTATCAATACTCGTTTTAGCTTTCACTTACATGACAAATCCATCTGCACTCATTGTTTTTACTAATATAGATAATTGTACTTTCGGTTTCATAATGTTAACAATTATGTATACCATGTACGCAGAGATTTATTTAATATTGTTTACATGTGAAACCTTATCACTGCTCATTGTAAAATCCAGGTTCTGTCTTGCACGCAAAATCACTATATGTTCTGAATTATTTGCCCCTATGTATTGTACATATAACTGTATATATTTAGAAATAAAAAATGTATGGCTACATATTCTCTTGTATATGAATAAAAGACTAATAATAAAACATTTGGTTGTTAAAACTGAGTAGTTTCCCAATTTTTATTTATTTATTTATTTTTATTTTCCACAGAATATGCATTCAAGGCCATTAATCAGGGAGGTCTTACATCATTAGCTGTTCGAGGGAAAGACTGTGCAGTTGTTATAACTCAAAAGAAAGTTCCAGTAAGTCTGTGTCACCCAAATGGCCAAATATAATACTGAATTTGTATTTAATTTCATTTTAATTTTACTTTATATAAGAAGTGTGTTTATATCACAATGTACTAATGTATGCTCTTAGTAATCTTTTCTCTTTTAATCACCCAGGATAAACTTCTCGATGAGTCCACTGTCACTCATCTATTCAGAATAACAGAAAACATTGGCTGTGTGATGTCTGGCATGACAGGTAATCTTATCTCTATACACAGCGATTGTCCAGCTTGTGTTAAGTTTGGAAAATCTCCTTTTGTATGGTGAAATGTAAAACTATGTATTAATTTACACCACATGTGATGTCTTATGTTTCTCTCTGAAGCTGACAGCAGGTCGCAGGTGCAGAGGGCGCGATATGAAGCTGCTAACTGGAAGTATAAATACGGCTATGAGATCCCAGTAGACATGCTGTGCAAGCGCATTGCAGACATCTCACAGGTGTACACACAGAATGCTGAGATGAGGCCACTGGGCTGCTGTAAGTGTACAGTCTGCATATGGTCCAATTGAGGGAGCTCTTCTGAACAGAATCAAGTCACATTCATTTATATAGCCCTTTATACAATACAGATATTATGCTATTTTATAGAATCCTATTTTTGTTTTGGAGGTTTCCTACAATAGGTTTACTTGTATACAAGGTCATAAAACACTTTAATTTTATCATAATACACATTGCAGCATCACCTTTGCAAGTTCTGGTCTCTCTAAACCCCTCCTTTCTGAGGACCTACTCGGAAACACACATTACCATATCTGCATTTCACATCTAGAGGCTTCGTCGGTGCTTGTATACACAGTGAAATGAACAGTAACGATGGCATCGGTTTTACTGTATCAATTTGAGTCCTCATCCTTTGGAAGTGCATGCAAAGTGGATTTGCTTTTGCAGCGCAGCAAACAGCATCTTCTCGAGATGTTGACAACACAAACTCTTCCAGGCCTCGGCTACATTTACAGTGTTTGAGGGCGGGTCAAAGTAGACCTTGTTCGCAGCCAATAGCTATGTTTCCATCCACCTGTTTTTATGCACATTTTGGGATATCGCATAAAAAAAACTGCTGGATGCAAACGCCAGTTCAAAAAATGCTCATAAAAAACATATGCTCTTGTTTGAATTGGATACATTTTTATCTAATAAGAAAACATGCGCATAAACTACGTTGGAAACACATTTACCGAATAAATTCCTTGATGCGCATCAAAAAAATCATGTGATTTTGCGCGATGGGATGGCATAACTGGACCAACCGACGGACCGATCTTTTTGTCTGAAATGCTGTTTTGGTTGTTCTGAAAGTCTGTCATCAAAGTGATTCAGTATAATTACCTTCCAGAACTGTCTTACACGACTACGTTCCCAAAAAGCAGGCCTCTGGTCCAAAAGCAAGATAACGTGTTTACTGAATTTCGTCTGCGCGCTCTGAGACGCAAGTAATTTATTATATACGAAAATGATTATATACAGTGACTTCTACTTTTCTTAGTGATATTTGGTGCCAGTTTATCAGGAAGTGAGATTTTGTTCTCTTCGACTCACTGGATGGAAACGCTGCTTTATTCGCAAATGTTTTATGCAATATTCCAATTTTGCGCATAAGTTAAATTCGCAACTTTGGATGGAAACATTCACTATATTGCCAAAAGTTTTGGGACGCCTGCCTTTACATGCACATGAACTTTAATAACATCCCATTCTTAATCCGTGGGGTTTAATATGAAGTTGGCCCACCCTTTGCAGCTATAACAGCTTCAACTCTTCTGGGAAGGCTTTCCACAAGGTTTATGAGTGTGTTTATGGGAATTTTTGACCATTCTTCTAGAAGTGCATTTGTGAGGTCAGGCACTGATGTTGGACGAGAAGCCCTGGTTCGCAGTCTCCAGTCTAATTTATCCCAAAGGTGTTCTATCGGGTTGAGGTCAAGACTCTGTGCAGGCCAGTCAAGTTCCTCCACACCAAACTCATTCATACATGTCTTTATGGACCTCGCTTTGTGCACTGGTGTGCAGTCATGTTGGAACAAGGAGCCATCCCCAAACTGTTTCCACAAAGTTGGGAGCATGAAATTGTCCAAAATGTCTTGGTATGCTGAAGCATTAAGATTTCCTTTCACTGGAACTAAGCGGCCAAGCCCAACCCCTGAAAAGCAACCCCACACCATAATCCCCCCTCCACCAAACTTTACACTTGGCACAATGCAGTCAGGCAAGTACCGTTCTCCTGGCAACCGCCAAACCCAGACTCGTCCATCGGATTGCCAGAGAGATGCGTGATCCGTCACTCCAGAGAACACGTCTCCACTGCTCCAGTGGCGGCGTGCTTTACACCACTGCATCTGACGCTTTGCATTGCACTTGGTGATGTAAGGCTTGGATGCAGCTGCTCGGCCATGGAAACCCATTCCATGAAGCTCTCTACGCACTGTTCTTGAGCTAATCTGAAGGCCACACAAAGTTTGAAGGTCTGTAGCTATTGACTCTGCAGAAAGTTGGCAACTTCTGCGCACTGTGCGCCTCAGCATGCGCTGACCCCTCTCTGATTTTACGTGGCCTACCACTTCGTGGCTGCGTTGCTGTTGTTCCCAATTGCGTCCACTTTGTTATAATACCACTAACAGTTGACCGTGGAATATTTAGTAGTGAGGAATTTTCACTAATGGACTTATTGCACAGGTGGCAACCTATCACGGTACCACGCTTGAAATCACTGAGCTCCTGAGAGCGACATATTCTTTCACAAATGTTTGTAGAAGATGCCTAGGTGCTTGATTTTATACACCCGTGGCCATGGAAGTGATTGGAACACCTGAATTCAATGATTTGGAGGGGTGTCCCAATATTTTTGGCAATATAGTATAGCTAATGAAGACCATATAGGCTGGCATTATGCAAATGTGTTACATTGCTATGTATGTTCGTGCAGAAAGTAAGACTGGAATTACTGTCAAGTCTTTCAGGCAGTTCAGAACCTTTTTTTTTAGGAGACAATAACTTTATTATGCACTTTGCCCTTTAAAACTTTACAGACTTTTTACATTCACAAACAGCTGTATTACACACTACATGAAAGTTATAATATTCGAAAAAATTTGAAAAAACAATAGGGGGCACTTTAAAAGCTGCTTCACGGAAATAAACTGGAAAATAACAATGTTGCAAGGTTCATCAGTTATGAAATGACAGTAAAACAGCTCTGCATTATTCAGCTAAGTTTAGTTCAATAACGGTGTCAAAGTTGCAAAGTTCATAAATTATGAAATAAATTAAGTTATACAGCAGCTCTACAGAAGACATATTTTCAATATTCAGCTCAAGTCTGTTCAATGTTGATTCAGTTCAGTTCAATGACAGTGTTGATGTTTCAAACTTCAATTATATAGCGCATTTGTTTTTTGATTTAAAACAATAGTGTCATTATTCAGCTCAGTTTAGTTCAGTGTTGATTGAGTTCATTTTAATAACTGTCAATGTTGCAGAGTTCAAAATTTCAAAGGCAGCTCTACCGAAAGCAATAGTGGCTTTTATTAGCATGAACAAAATTAGTGTCTAGAATCTTGGCATACCGCATACTACATATTCTCCAGTAGAGTGTGAAACAATCTGTAATATAAAACAATAAATATTGTGGTATGTTAAAATGTTATCACATGACTTTATCAGCAAGAGGTGAACAGTTATCTCAAAAATGGCCATTTTTGCTGTTTAATCCAATATGTGTGGGTAAAATGCACTAAATTTTAGTAGTCCAATAAAGTCTTGAGCCTAATATTAGGTAATATCTAAAACATTGCATTGTGTGATTATAACATTTACATATCACTATATAGAATGTACATATGTCCTGTATATCCACCACCACAGTTTATAACATATAAACAAATTCCCTCTAGGTACTACCAGTTACTAGTACTAGGGTTGCACTTTCATACTATCTACATACACTAGTGTTCAAAAGGTTTTTTTTAATAAAGGAATTAATATTTTTATTCAGCAAGGATGTATTAAATTGATCAAATGTCACAGTTAAGACATTTTTAAAGTCAAGTAAATACTGTTCTTTTGAACACCTTATATCAAGTCTAACGCATTGTATTGTCATGCAGTATTATATATAGTGTTCTCTGGTTGTATACTGCACATTTTGGCAAATGTAGTAGAAAATCTTGTATTTTAAGCATGAAAATGCAAGTATACATACAGCATGTCTAGTCAGAAGAGTATAGTAGTAGGCCATTCAGGACATATCAGAATTTCATATTACGGAATGTTATTGTTATATAAATAACTTTTTTTAACATTGTCTATTAATATTGTTTGTACCTGTCAGGTATGATTGTGGTTGGCATTGATGAGGAGCTGGGGCCGCAGGTCTATAAATGTGATCCTGCAGGCTACTACTGTGGATTCAAGGCCACTGCTGCGGGTGTCAAGCAAACAGAGGCCACAAGCTTCCTGGAGAAAAAGGTGAAGAAGAAATTGGATTGGACCTTTGATCAAACAGTGGAGGTATAAGTTCATCCTTCTGCATCACTGATGGATCAGTACCCTTTATTATGTCGTGTCCTCTTATTTTGAGTTCTTTTATGCACGTTTCATCCTTACAGACTGCAATAAGTTGCTTGTCTACCGTTCTGTCCATCGACTTCAAGCCTTCAGAGCTGGAGATCGGGGTTGTTACCACAGAGGAGCCCAAGTTCAGGTGGGTTTGTACGTTGCAAGTGATACAGGATGTAACATTTACATATGTCCTGTATGTCAACAACCAAACCATGCTCTATAAATGGTGAAAAATCCCCGCTAGGTACTACCAGTTACTAGTACTACGCTGGTATTTTCATACTATCTACATACAGTACCATTCAAAAAAAAAAAAAAGAAACTTTTATTCGAGTATGTATTCATCAAAAGTGACAGTTAAGACATTTATCTCAAATAAATTGTTCTTTTGAACTTTTCATCATATATTTGTCAGGATTCTAAAAAAAAAATGCATTATGGCTTCCGCAAAAATATGAAAGAAATGTTCCTTGAGCAGCAAATCAGCATATTAGAATGATTTCTGAAGGATCATGTGACACTGAAGACTGGAGTAATGATGCTGAAAATTCAGCTTTGACATCACAGGAATAAATTACATTTTAAAATATATTCAAATAGAATAGTCATTTTTAATTGTAAAATTATAACTGCAGGTTTGGTGAGGATAAGAGATTCCTTTTTAAAAACAAAAAATTCATACCGACCCCAAATTTTTGAACAATATTGTATTTATTTCAAAGCACTAGGTCATTTAAACTTTTGTTGTTGTGTTGTGTAAAAATGATTGAATACACTTATTAAAGTTGTGAGTTCATTTTGTAGTAATGTATATTTCTATATATTTCAGAATTTTGTCGGAGTCCGAGATTGACACCCACCTCATGGCTCTTACTGAACGGGATTGAGAATATCTGCCCTGAGTCCTTGCCCTGTCACAAAAAGAATTACAATCATGTCATCAATATTCAGGTCAACTGATGTTTTTTGCTGTTTATGTAGCTTTTTTTCTTGCAACAATACAATAAAAATAATTTTTTGGAAAACTGTTTTTCTTGTATTTTCTATTCAGTGGGATTCAAGTCTAGTGAAAGTGTTACTCATATATATATATATATATATATATATATTATATTACACATACACATACAGTGGGGAGAACAAGTATTTGATACACTGCCAATTTTGCAGGTTTGCCCACTTACAAAGCATGTAGAAGTCTGTAATTTTTATCATAGGTACTCTTCAACTGTGAGTGACGGAATCTAAAACAAAAATCCAGAAAATCACATTTTATGATTTTTAAGTAATTAATTTGCATTTTATTGCATGACATAAGTATTTGATACATCAGAAAAGCAGAACTTAATATTTGGTACAGAAACCTTTGTTTGCAATTACAGAGATCATACGTTTCCTGTAGTTCTTGACCAGGTTTGCACACACTGCAGCAGGGATTTTGGCCCACTCCTCCATACAGACCTTCTCCAGATCCTTCAGGTTTCGGGGCTGTCGCTGGGCAATACGGACTTTCAGCTCCCACCAAAGATTTTCTATTGGGTTCAGATCTGGAGACTGGCTAGGCCACTCCAGGACCTTGAAATGCTTCTTACGGAGCCACTCCTTAGTTGCCCTGGCTGTGTGTTTCGGGTCGTTGTCATGCTGGAAGACCCAGCCACGACCCATCTTCAATGCTCTTACTGAGGGAAGGAGGTTGTTGGCCAAGATCTCGCGATACATGGCCCCATCCATCCTCCCCTCAATACGGTGCAGTCGTCCTGTCCCCTTTGCAGAAAAGCATCCCCAAAGAATGATGTTTCCACCTCCATGCTTCACGGTTGGGATGGTGTTCTTGGGGTTGTACTCGTCCTTCTTCTTCCTCCAAACACGGCGAGTGGAGTTTAGACCAAAAAGCTCTATTTTTGTCTCATCAGACCACATGACCTTCTCCCATTCCTCCTCTGGATCATCCAGATGGTCATTGGCAAACTTCAGATGGGCCTGGACATGCGCTGGCATGAGCAGGGGGACCTTGCGTGCGCTGCAGGATTTTAATCCATGACGGCGTAGTGTGTTATAACTTTTATAACTTTATAAGTTATAAATATAACTTTTTTTTCTTAAATATATACATGCATGTGTGTGTATTTATATATACATAATTATACAGTATATATTATATAATATACACATATATTATGGAAACAAACTTATTTTGGATGCGATTAATCGTTTGACAGCCCTAATATATATATATATATATATATACGTGTGTGTATATAAACTTGTCTATATATGTGTGTGTTTACATAATGTGTGTAATGTTTATAATTATGTATATATAAATACACACATGCATGTATATATTTAAGAAAAAAAAGTTATATTTATATATAAATTATATAAATATATATACATTATATAAATATATATACAGTATATACATGCAAATATTTTGTATATACATGTATGTGTGTATTCATAATTATACACAGTAAACACAAACTTTTATTTTGGATGTGATTAATCACGATTAATCATTTGACAGCCCTCATATATACACTCACCTAAAGGATTATTAGGAACACCTGTTCAATTTCTCATTAATGCAGTTATCTAATCAACCAATCACATGGCAGTTGCTTCAATGCATTTAGTGGTGTGGTCCTGGTCAAGACAATCTCCTGAACTCCAAACTGAATGTCAGAATGGGAAAGAAAGGTGATTTAAGCAATTTTGAGCGTGGCATGGTTGTTGGTGCCAAACGGGCCGGTCTGAGTATTTCACAATCTGCTCAGTTACTGGGATTTTCACACACAACCATTTCTAGAGTTTACAGAGAATGGTGTGAAAAGGGAAAAACATCCAGTATGCGGCAGTCCTGTGGGCGAAAATGCCTTGTTGATGCTAGAGGTCAGAGGAGAATGGGCCGACTGATTCAAGCTGATAGAAGAGCAACTTTGACTGAAATAACCACTCGTTACAACCGAGGTATGCAGCAAAACATTTGTGAAGCCACAACACGCACAACCTTGAGCCGGATGGGCTACAACAGCAGAAGACCCCACCGGGTACTACTCATCTCCACTACAAATAGGAAAAAGAGGCTACAATTTGCACGAGCTCACCAAAATTGGACAGTTGAAGACTGGAAAAATGTTGCCTGGTCTGATGAGTCTCGATTTCTGTTGAGACATTCAGATGGTAGAGTCAGAATTTGGCGTAAACAGAATGAGAACATGGATCCATCATGCCTTGTTACCACTGTGCAGGCTGGTGGTGGTGGTGTAATGGTGTGGGGGATGTTTTCTTGGCACACTTTAGGCCCCTTAGTGCCAATTGGGCATCGTTTAAATGCCACGGCCTACCTGAGCATTGTTTCTGACCATGTCCATCCCTTTATGACCACCATGTACCCATCCTCTGATGGCTACTTCCAGCAGGATAATGCACCATGTCACAAAGCTCGAATCATTTCAAATTGGTTTCTTGAACATGACAATGAGTTCACTGTACTAAAATGGCCCCCACAGTCACCAGGGGCCTCATTTATAAACGTTGCGTACGCACAAAAGAAGGCGTACGCCGCTCTCTACGCAATAATTGGTATTTATAAAAAGCAAACTTGACGGGAAAATGTGCGGTCCTTCACGCAAGCTCTGACCCAGGCGTACGCACAAAAACGGGTGAAATGAGAAATGGCGACACCGTCGGCAGATGGAAGAAACACGTGAAAGTGTGTGAAACTGTAGACCGTTGTGTAAAAGAAATGGCAATACTGCCTCTCATAAATAAGATGAAGACTTCACAAAGCAAGTCTTACAATTAACAGCCTACACGAACACCCGTTTGATCGATCTGCAGTGTAAACAAACAAAATCAAACGAAAATTACAACAGAAATGTAAATTAACACATATTTGCAAAAAGAAAAGTGAAATATGTTCTGCAATAATATTGGCATGTTATGCAATTCATCCTCATAAATAATATGGTAAACAGAACGAAATAATGTACAAAACTGATATTCTCGTCAATGTGTCAGTCTGGCGGAGCAGATATAGATGCAATTAGACAGACAGACAGACAGATAGACAGATAGACAGATAGATAGATAGATAGATAGATAGATAGATAGATAGATAGATAGATAGATAGATAATTAGGGAGATATATAGATAGATAGATGTATTAATTGTCCACTGGGGAAAGTTGTTTTCATAGTAAAAATTTGTTCATCAGCTACGGAATCATGGTATTCATGCATATGCCTTTAGTTTGTTTTATTTTTGATAAAATAACGTTTGACGTGGCAGACACACTCTGGCGATGGAGCGCTAGACGCTTTTTTGCCTCGACTTTGATATCCGACCGTTTATTTTTTATTTCGGCCACGGTCCGAGGTTGTGAGGCTACAGCATTTACGGCGTCTGCAACCTTTTGCCACTCAAGTGCCTTGTTGGCATTAGTAATGCCCACACTGTGCCCTCCAAACAACATTTTTCTCCTCTTTTCCACCTCGCCAACGATAACTTCTACTTCACATTGTGTGAAGTTACGTTTTTTTGATTTCCTCTCTGTGTTTGCCATGATTTCGCAATCGATGAATATTAACTTGTGGGCGTTTCACGGACTATTTATGGGCAACTATGGGCGTGACATGAAGCCGCAAAAGCTGCACTACATTTAGAATTGATTGTGATTTATTAAGGGAAAACTGCGTAGGATGTGCGTGCGCACGGTTTTATAAATCCGAATATTTCTGTGCGTACGCACGTCCTATGTTTCATCCGTACGCCACTTCTGACGCAAATCCTACGCAAAGTTTTATAAATGAGGCCCCAGATCTCAACCCAATAGAGCATCTTTGGGATGTGGTGGAACGGGAGCTTCGTGCCCTGGATGTGCATCCCACAAATCTCCATCAACTGCAAGATGCTATCCTATCAATATGGGCCAACATTTCTAAAGAATGCTTTCAGCACCTTGTTGAATCAATGCCACGTAGAATTAAGGCAGTTCTGAAGGCGAAAGGGGGTCAAACACAGTATTAGTATGGTGTTCCTAATAATCCTTTAGGTGAGTGTATATATATATATATATATATATGTATGTGTGTGTGTGTATGCATGCCATTTAATATGCAATTAATTATTAATCTTTAACTTAAACTTATGCTTACCATATTAAATTTGCAAACTGTCACCTTTGAGGAAATGTGCTGCTGCCTCAATCAATTTCCTGCTTTCTAGAATGCATTTTATTTGAAGACAGTAGTCAATTTACTGTACAAAATCACTAGGAAGTCTCCTGGGGTCTCACAGTCCCCTTCATTTATGGTAAGCGATGTGAGTTTGCACCTGTCTGGTTTTCTCACACTCTGTTTAAGATGTAAATAACATTTCCTAAACTCTCACTACAGAATCCCCTCCAGACATGATATTTGCATAGATGTAGCGCTGCTTGCTTTAAAGAGAGACAGCAAACAAGAGCCGGATTTTCCAAGGGCCGGCCTGCTGTCATTTCTCGGCTCTGGCTGAATCATACGAGTATTCTCCTGCAGTTACAGGAGCTGCGACGAGCTGTCTCCTAACCAGACTCCACAGGCTCTGAAATCGAGCACTATGACTAAATCATTTGCATGGAGCTCTTTAAGAGGTGTCTTAAGGACTGAAGAGACACAACGGTATCTCAGAATCAAAAAGGCGTGCAGTCCGGATTCACGTTCGGAAATAAGCAGGGTTAAGATGAAGGTGGATTCCCTTTAAAGATCTCAGGTTTGTATTCAAATCAAGAAAACCACACACACTTCATGACTTTCCTTTACTGTAAAACGCAAGACGAAAAGCAAAGTGTGACTGTGAGGTGAACTGCATGACTGGTTGTGAATATGAAAGTTTGAGGAAATTTTCAAGGAGTTTCACTTTACGCTGTCGGCTTAAGTTTGATTGTAAATTGAAATGGCAAACACAAGGAATATTTAAACTATGCTAATAGATGAATAGAAGTTCTGCCTTATGATCTTTAGATCAGAGGCATGAACAATGTTGCCAAATGAACACTACACTCATTTCCAAGAATGTCAACAGGGAGGAACTTTCTAGTAATATATCAAACTAAAATACTCCCTGTAGGTAAATTGTCGACTAATTTCATACCCTAAAAACTATTCTTGCATAAAGCAGCATTGTGCAATTCCATGCCGTTCCTTATTTTGGGAATTCAGTTGGGGAACTCAGCCTTGCCAATTTTGTCTGAATGGCCCTTCCTGCTCAGGAAATTCCAGTGAACTCAGCTGACGGAAAACAGAGTACAAGTTCTTCAGTTTACAAGCTCTTCTCCTCAGTGACACAAAAGGATATTTAAACTTCCTCATTTCTCTTGTAGAACCGCTCTCATGCGTTTCCAAGGAACGACACAAAGTTGAAGTTTAAAGTTTTAATTTAAAATGCGTTACGTCTCCACAAAAAAAAGTTTCAATCTTCTATATACACATTTACATGTTAATATAAAAATAAATCTGTCTGTATACACAATATTTTACATCACAGTACAACAGAAACAGCCTTTGATTTCAGCTGACAGTTCAGTCCATCATAGAGAGCCAACGGTACGGTTTTGTCAGCCTCTCTCCAGTGTTGCTCTAATACACCCTTTGTTTCCAGGCCTACATCGGTCTTGTACTTGCGCCGCCAATGAGCCGTGTGCCGCCTGGGACCCATGCGAGCTCCACGGCGGACTCGTTCCAGGGCACCTCGAGTGAGAACATATCTCTCTTTCTCCATTCAACAGAAGTCCTTCTACTAGTCCTTCTTTCCTACTGCCCCATCATTTTAATATCATCATATATCTGTGAAATGAGCAAATTAGGAAAACATAAGCATGTTTACTATCTGTACCAAATCAAAACATGAACATCAGATAAGTAACACTTACATCTTCATCATCAGATGTACATTGATCTTCATAATCCTCGTCACTATCTTCTGACTCACTCTCTGGTAGTTCCCTTAGGTGTGGCGCCGTGAGCTCATACAGGACTTTTTGGATGTCCGCGTTCGCCCGGCCATAGGTCAGGTGATAAGGCGTGTGACCGCCATACGTGAAGCTGTGAACATCAGCGCCTTTGCTGATTAGAAGCTTAACCAGCTCAAAGTTCTGAAGGTCCACCGCTAAGTGTAGAGCGGTTCGGCCATTACACTGCTCCTAAAGACAAACACAAGTATTTTTAGCCATTGCAATGCGGTTATTCAAGATACAAACAGATTCGTATTGATAGAGAAAATCTCATTTTTACCTGTGCGTTGATGTCTGCGCCAAGCTGGATGAGGTTTTCCAACAACGACAGGTAGCCCTGGATGGCGGCCACGTGTATGCATTTCTGACCTGAAGAGTAAAACGAGATAGAGATCAGATCAGAAATGTCCAAATGAAGGTCAGAGAAGATAATTGCAAGCAAAACACGCATAGAAAACACCCTCTTACCGTTATAGTTTGGTGTCTGGAGGATGGCTGGGAGGTGCTGCGGGCAGCCCTGCGTTAGGAGGCCAAAACAGGCCATAGAACCTTTTCTGCAGGCGATATGGAGTGCGGTGTTACCACAGTCATCCACCAGGGACGCATCACAGCCGGCCTTCAGTAACTGCTCTACTATACGAGGCTGCTCTGTGATGATGGCCAAATGCAAGGCAGTCTGAAATGAGAAGAGAGTGGTTTAGTGTGGAATAAAAGTCATAAATAGAGCTAAAGTTTGATATTATACAAACATAATAATAGTAATAAAATGAATATCCTAATGTACCTGTCTCTGGTTGTTCTGTATGTTGAGGAAGGGGTCACCATAGGATAAATCAATCATTTTTAATGCAGCATCATTGGCCTCGTGAATAATGGCAAGATGTAAATACCTTTAAAAAAAAAAACAAATAAATAAACATTGTTATGCAACCGTAAGAACATTTTTATTTATAAAACATCAACTCATTTTGGTGTGCAGAGAACTGTATTTTTCCTAGTAGGGACATGCGCAGCACACGCGCGTCTGACTGTCTGGCACGCTGCCCGGGACTTTCCGTGTTCGCGCAGCCCCGCCCTCATTGACGCCAGGCCAGAAGCCCCGCCCACAGCGACGCCGTGCCAGAGAACAGTCCGTACTGATCTTTACAGTCTATGCAGCGTTTCTGTTTACATAAAGCCCATTATGACTGCAGGGTGCCTGCGCATGCGCACTACGGTTTGTGAATGGAATGAGGACTTTAACTGCGCTTAAGAACAATCAACTTTGAACTCTGAAGATTTTTCTTCTTTTTTTTGCATTACAATAAGTACTGTGAAACAATTATATATATAAATATATTAATAAAATTATAATTATAATACAGTTCTTTGCAAACAAAGTTATTATTTTAGTCATTTTATGATTGAAATTGCTTTAACTGTGCTCAAAAACAATCATAAACTTTAAAGACTTTTTGTGTTATACTAATAACTAGCTAAAAAAACAATGGGGTCTTAAGAAATAAATAAATAAACAGTTCTCTGCAACCCAAAAGTTATGTCTTTTCCATGCGTCATGCATTATGTTTACTATTTCTAAAAACCAGATGCACATAATTGCTTTTGCATGAGCTGCATAAAATTGTTTTAAAACACTTACGTGTCTCCGTCTTCGGTGAGCTCTTTCCTCCAGGGCTCGTCCTGCCGCTCGGCCACATTCATCCGCCCGAAATCAGACACCACGTCCGGGTATTCATCCTCTTTTAGCGAATCCAGACCGCTGTCTAAACGGTCATCGTTGCTCACAAGCATTTTCCCAGATTTGGGTCCGCGGCCATCGTCATTATAATCCATTTGGTTGGTGTTGCTGCCTCGGTAAAGCTCCATGTTTGTGTCGGACGTCTGTGTAGCTCTTCTGGACTGTGAGAGTTTCAGGAGTGTTAAAAGAGACGAAGAAAGGGGCGGAGCTTTGCGGAGGGTGGGGGATTTCCAAAGTGTGATTGACGTCTGAATTGTGTCTCTCTAGAGGGAATTAACTGCGCCAGGAGTTTGGGGAAATTTTCTCTGCTTCGTTAAACACACACTATCAGATCAGTAATACTGAAAGCTCGACTTTTCCAGTTGCAAAATATTCCAGAATCCAGTTGGGGCTGGCTAAAATTAAAAAAAACCTAAACATTTTATTTCAGAAGAGAAAATATTTGTAGTGCACAACACTACAAAGTGTACTTTGGTGGTTTGCAAAAAGTCCCATTTTCACACATCTCAAAATTTTTGCAGAAAGATATTGAATCATGCATATATTTCAGATGGGTCCTATAATTCTGACATTGCGTGTGAACAAAAAACAAAATAATACATAAATAATATTTAAAAAAAAAATGAAAATATGTTAAATATTTTTTAATAAATTGTATAATTAAATGATATAGTAATATTAATAATTTTATACTTATAATTTTTTTTAATAAATTATGCATATAGATTTTGGTTTAAATCGTTTTGACATTGCAACATGAACAGAACAAAACTAAATACAGAAAATGGTATATATAATGTATAATATAAAAAAATGGTTATAATATTTTTTTTATAAAATATAAATATACAGAGGGGTCAAAAAGTGGAATTACAATTTTGTAATTGTTTTAATTGTTTTAATTATAAATGAACAGCTTTAGTGTATATATATATATATATATAATGACAGCAGACAAACAAAAACTAGAAGTGCTTTAGTGGAATCAGGAAAAAAATCTATATATAATAGAAGAAGTTCTTATACATTAATGTAAAGTCAAGGAAGTAGACTGTATGGTGCCAACATCATAGCACTTCCTCATAATCTGAAGAATGGGAAACTCCTCTATGTGTAGTTCTGTCGTGAGAGTTTGCCCACAAAGGCATTTACTTAAATGGAAGCAAAAAATGTGTCTTTTTTTGCTCAAGACGCATGTGTTAACTCCAAAACAGCCTGTTCTCAAACACCACTACCATAGTAACAGTAACTATGCGTGGTAAAACCCTGAGGGCAGAGGGTGTTCCACTAAAACGCAACTGAATTTGCAATGCACATTGTGCACATGCACAACAGAAAGCTATACCTCCCATGAGGGAACGCTTTTACTATTGTAAACTTATATCAGTGACCTATAAAGAGGTTTAAAAAGTGTTTTGTCTCTGATACAATCTAATTAATTCAAGTAAGATAAGATGACGAGTGGATAATTATAAAGTGACCTACAAATCACAACAACAAATTTGCTTTGCAGTGCTGTATCAGGAAGTCTAACTCACTTCATCTGATCAAATTCTGGAAACTCTGAAAATGTTCCTTTCCGGTATCATGTGATCAGTGTGGATAGGACGTCCTGTCCAGCTCCCAACACATAGCTCTTACATAGATAGGTGACGAGAGCTCTCATCAGCATGTTTATGAGCGGGAATAACAGAGAGCGGGTAGAACAGTGGGCTGACCATTACTAAACCTCTTTTGCTGAGGCAGATCTTACACCAGCATGAACAGACACTTCCTCAAGGGAGTGCACAGGCCAAACATGCCAAGATCACATTTAAACCTAACTGTTGCTCTCAGCAGGGTGGACAGCGTCAGATGTTCACTAACAGTATATCGCTATTCATGTATTTCGAACTTCGTTTTACCCCTAAACGAAGAACGAAAAATAAATTTGCCTTGAGTAGACTTAATGAGGGACTACCATTAAAACCTCAAAGGAAGAAGAAGATAAACAAGCGCGCAGCCATCTTCAGTATTTTGTGTTTGAGCTTTTGCTTAGCTCTGTATATTTCTATGGCATCGCTGTAGTATAGTGATTAGCTCGTGAAGTGGATTTACTTATTGTAGAGTTAACGAAAGTTATCATGAGCACTGTAATGTTTGAAGCTGATGTCATAACAAATGGCAGTAGACTGGGAAGATTTTAAAATGAGCGGTTCATTCATTAATCCGTAAGATTTTACCTTCATGCTGTGGAAATACAAACCGGAAGACAGAATGACCAGCGCAGCGCTGAAAGGGGGCGGGGCTACAAAGTCTAGAGCTCCTGATTCGTGGCTGGTCTGTGTGCGATTCCATAAAACTAGAAGACTTTCTGAATGTATATAATCAATAGGCTTTTTTTTTTTTAGAATTGAAAATGTAATATATGAAAAAGAAGAATATGGATACATGGATAGTTCACCCAAAACATTGATAGTTCACACCAAAAATCAAAATTCTGTCATTTACTCACCTGTTGTTTCTTTTCTCTGCTGAACACAGATGATGATATTTTGAAGAATGTCAGTAACCAAACAGTTGGTGGACCCCATTGACTTCCATAGTATGGAAAAAAAAAAAAAAAAAAAATACTGTGGAAGTCAATGGCTACTGTCAACTGTTTGGTTACTGACATTCTTCTGTGTTCAGCAGATGGAAATCATACAGATTTGTAACAACTTGAGGGTGAGTTAAATGACAGAATTTCATTTTTGGGTGAACTATCCCTTTAAATTGATCAAAAGTGATGATATTTATAATGTTACTAAAAATTTCTATATAAATAAATGCTGTTATTTTGGATAATGGTTTCAAAAGAAATATTAACTGTTTTCAACATTGATAATAATAAGAAATGTTTCTTGAGAAGTAAATCAGCATATTAGAATAATTTCTGAAGGATCATGTGACAGTATATAAGTTCACAGTATTACTCTTTTTTACTGTATTTTTAAATGCAGCCAACCCCAAACTTTTCTACAGTAGGCCTGTATATAAATTCATGTCAGTCATTTGAGATACCGGTCTCTGAAACTGGTTAAACAAGGCACATGGTGTACTATGATGGTGACTTTCCCAGCTTATCAGGCTAAAAAAAATGCTTTATTTCACTCATGTGTAAGCATAGTGTCATTTTTATATGAAACTTGCTCACATGAAACGGCATGTTCTGAGACACCGTCTGCTGACTCACAGTGAATGACACTGAATGTTTAGATACAGGGAGGCATGTGTGACCCACCCTCTCCACACGCCACTGGAATTTCCATTTTCTTCCAGACTCCTCTAGAGTCACGTACATGTCTTGTATACACTGGAGATATGGGCTATGACTTTTTAAAACTGAAAACAAGGGTAAATCACGAGCCTGTTTATACATTCTCTTTAGGTTTCCCAATCTTTCCCCCAACAGACACACTGTTTAAAGTCCCAGAGGTGTCAGTGGGGATTCTGCAGTGTGTGTCACTGGCTGCACAGGACTTTTAAACAAGTCATCACAGTTTTCCATGCAGTGGGGAATCCTAAAGGCTCAGTCCATGAATCACACAGGTAAATCAGTATGTATGGAATGTGACTTCACACCATTCTCACTTGAAAGGGTGCAGTAGTCCTGTGTGTTATGTAATGGTTATGAGTAGTTTAACCTTTATGCAGGAGAGTATGGACTGTATTGATTTTAAAGGGCCAGTGCATTCCCTGCATATTTACCTAACATGTTTCTCTCTCACGCAAAAGTTGCCCAGACAAAGCATATGCATATAGTGTGGGTGGTGTGTTTCCCTTTTTTGTCTAAAGAGACAATTCAGCTGTAGATACAACGAACTGAATCTCTCTCTCTCTCTCTCTCTCTCTCTCTCTCTCTCTCTCTCTCTCTCTCTCTCTCTCTCTCTCTCTCTCTCTCTCTCTCTCTCTCTCTCTCTCTCTCTCTCTCTCTCTCTCTCTCTCTCTCTCTCTCTCTCTCTCTCTCTCTATCATATTTAGAAACACATTTAGTTGCATGAACTATTTGTGCAGCGTAACAGTCCCAGATGTAACCTATGAATGATTTTACACACACTAGCGCTTATAGCGCCCTCTAACGGATACATATTCCTTTGATACTTTTGGATAGAAATCATATGACCGAGAATTGTTTATGCTTCTCGAAAACGACACACACTTTTGATGTCTCAATTATCATATAGCCTTAAATAAAATTGTATATTACTTGAAGCAGGTCAGCAATGTTTTGTAATGTTTTTTTGTTGTTGTTGAACGTTCCATGTTCTCTAAATGCTTAGGTCTAGGTAGATTTTTTTTATTTTTTTTTTATTTATCAAATATTTGTATTAGCTATTATATTTATCAATATTTTTAAATAGCTGTTTATATAAAAACCGGGCTGTTTTGCAACATTCTTTGTTTTAGAAAGCGCAATTACTCGAATATTCCAGGAGATGGCGACAGACTGTAATAAACAGTAGATTCAAGGCGCACGAGACACTCGTACAGTTTCCGGCCGCGCAAGATAAATCTGCGCAGCCACTAATGTATACTCATTTATATATGCTCAATTATATAATCTTCAATATTTACTAATGTGTTTTTTTAGTAAAATAAAACATTTAAGATAATCTAAATATTAGTCCAAAAGTTCCAGATCTATAGCCAACTGGTTAAACGCACTATTTTCTAAAAGCATATTGTACAAAATGTTTTGTTTTTGTTAAAGTGATTGTTACTATCCGTGAAGCCAGATATGTCAATTTATTAATTATTTTAAAGAAAGTAATTAATTAAATTGAAATTTAAAGTTTTCGTATTCAACGCACAACATTATTAAATAATACAATTGCTTAAAAAAATAGATAAAAAGGTGCAAATGCTTATTTAAACACTCAATTATCCATTAATTGCTGTCCATGTGATAATTTTGAGCTAATGGACCGAAACTGTGTTAGTGATAAATACAACATGGGCCCTAATTAGAGATGATTAAACATGAATTATTCAACAGTCTGTGTGAGTAAAGCTGCCAGAGTCTTGACGCTGACGCTGTCCACCTCCTGCAGAGACACATCAAGAGCCAACCTGTGTGAAAACATGAAGTGATGCTTCATCATTCCACACGGAACAGCTTCATTATCCCGAAATCAATCCTGAATCTATCTACACTCAAAATAAAATTTAAGCCTTTTTTCAAGATTTACGCATTTCAATTAATAGTAAAATTCCATCAAATTGAATTGAATCTATCTATCTATCTATCTATCTATCTATCTATCTATCTATCTATCTATCTATCTATCTATCTATCTATCTAGTAATTGATTATTACAGGTACCACGATCTTCTTAAATAAAAACTTTCTACTAAGCATTGTGTAAATGATCATCACCTCAACAAACTGGCTAAGCGTCTCCACTAGTGGTTTCTCACGCTCATTTGCCGTACAGAATAGATGAGTGTCCTGGGAGGAGAATCCCATCTGAACATAATGGGATCCTAACAGGTTTGTGGCTTCAGCATCCACCCCCTCCACAGGAGAAAGAGATGCGTCTCTTATCAGCGTCTGCAGCTTCTGCAGGTTATCAGCAGCCTGTCTGACCCCAAACACACACACACACACACACACACACACACACACACACACACACACACACACACACACACACACACACACACACACACACACACATGGGAAAAACAGCGGAACATGTTCCCATCGTTCACTGCACAGATGTGTTCATCACTGACTGGCACATGTGCTCGGACACCAATTACAATATAGACCTAACCTATAATGTATTGTACTGATGAATTGTAATAGTTCGTTCTTGTACACTACGTAAAAAACAAATCTGTTAAAGCAGATCTATTTATGTAGGCCTATATGGCCATTTAAATTAAAAATGATTTAGAAAAAGTATTAATTTATATTTTCTGGGAATTATTTATTAGTAGAGTCTACTTAAATTAGCTTCTGATATTATTAGAAAAATGTTTATCAATTTGAAATATGTTTTCCTGTCCACCAAGACAAATTATTTTAAATTTAATAATTAAAATATAAAAATAAATAAATCAGATTTTAGAATTGCTAAACTCGATAAACAATCAAAATAAAAAATAATAATTTTGCAATAATAGCTTTAAACATGAAATGTGATAATTTAAAAAAAAAAAAATCTCATTTAATTTTAAATGTTTTATTTAAAAAAAAAATAATAATAATGACATATATATATATATATATATAGCCTATTCATTCTGTATAGGTATAAATGGACATTCATAATAATAAAAATAATTAAGTTCAGTGCGTGTATATGGACTGATCTCACATTACCGAACAGGAAACTGGAAAACATGGGAAGGTTAAAGAGCCCATCGATCCCTTGAGACCTTTGAGATTATAATCTACTGCCCATTAGAAATGAATCTGTAACTGGATCAGCTCATTAATGCTCGTCCCGCCCCTTCGTTTGAATGCCAGCGCTGATTGGGCACAACTGCGGCATTGACAGTGACCTCCCACAGAACCTGAAGGCGACCCAAAGGATAAAATGCGAGCGGGATGCATCACGGTGACAGTGTCCAGCCCGCATCCTCTCTTCAAGTAGTTTCATCTGGACTTTGGGTGAATCCGACGAGAAGATGCCACGAGGATTTTTAGTGAAAAGGAGTAAACGTGCCTCATCAGCATCCTACAAGGTGCGTGCTCAAGAAGAAAAAGAGCCACGCAAAGAGGACCTGCCCAGCCAAACTCCAAATGCAAGTGTCCTGGACGTTCTGGAACCTATTAGAGAATCATGGGCAAGTGGTATAAGCTCTACAAATGAGCAAAAGCGTCTTCTGGAGGACTCTGTGATTGTTGGAGAGAGCGTCGATTACGCACAGAGCTACTTCAGCCACCCGGAACAGAGCGCGTCATCTCCGCGCAACAGCACCGACTCCTTCAGCCCGATCAAACCCATCAGCACGGAGCTTTTGGACAGGTGTCTGAGCTCACCAGCCATGGCAGAGTCCTTTCCCTTGGCCACCCCTGTGTCTTCAATCGAGCGCCTGCTAATGAACCACTCTGACATGAAGTTTGGCACGCCGGTGCCCTCTTCTGTGCCCACCTACCCCGCGTTTCATCAGTGCGTAAAACGCGCGTTCATGGACACAGAGCGCAAAAGCAAAGCCCCTAAAAAGCCTAAAGTCATCAGAAAACTCAATTTTGAAGACGAAGTCACCACCTCACCAGTCCTCGGGCTTAAAATCAAAAAAGAAATTCCAGAGTCAAAACTGGCACCGCAAAGTGGCAGAAAAAAGCCGCTGGGTGAGTTCATCTGCCAGCTTTGTAAGGAAGAATACCCTGATCCGTTTTCTCTGGCCCAGCACAAGTGCTCCAGAATCGTTCGGGTTGAATACCGCTGCCCGGAGTGCGACAAAGTTTTCAGCTGTCCTGCTAACCTCGCGTCTCACCGCAGATGGCACAAACCTCGCGGCCTGAGCACCGCAGACGTGAAGAAGTCTCAGCTGGAGGCGCGTAACCACGAGAAGACCTCAGTGGAGGGGAAGGAGAACGCCAGCAAGATGAGTGGAAACAATCAGCACCAGCTGAGTCTGGACAGCTCCCAGCTTCACAGATCAGCACCGGACAGCAACATGATGCACAGAGTATCCCAAGACCCTCCTCTGGACCAAAGGTACCCATCCTCCGAGAAATGCTTTGAGATGCACATCGGCTCCGCCGACAGCTCCAGGTTGTTCGATCATTGCCCCGATGAGCCCGACAGGTCCACCACCCCCTACCTGCCCTCGCCCGGCCCGGAAGAAGTGTATGAATGCCACTACTGCAGCAAGAAGTTTCGCAGGCAAGCCTACCTAAGGAAACACCTGGCCGCGCACGAGACGATCAAAGCATCCTCGTACAGTCACATCGAGAGCGGACAGATCACTTTCCCGTGCCACCTGTGCGGAGCGCACTTCCCCTCCGCGGAGATCAGGGACAAACACAGACTCTGGCACGCGGTCAGAGAAGACTTGCTACTTAGACCCGATCTGAGCCCTGGAGAACAGCAGATATTCTCATGCAAACACTGTCCCTCCACGTTCTTCAGCTCTCCAGGTTTGACCAGGCACATCAACAAGACTCATCCCACAGAGAACAGACAGGTGATGCTCTTACAAATGGCCGTCAGGCCGGGATGCTGATCTCACTTCAGAAACATTTATGATCATGTCTAACGACTTGTTAATATTATCACTCAGTAGGCGACATCCAGTGACTTTATGTGGGAATATCGAACTTTACAGGTTTTCTTGTTTGACAACAGAGCTAGCTTATGTATTCTTTGATAATCTTGGGTAACACTATATAACTTTTATTAGTACAGCAATTTATTAACAGACATTATAGGGTTCCCACACTTTTGAGATTATATATATATATATATATATATATATATATATATATATAATGTTAATTGTTAATATATTGTTATAAATTAATATTTTAAATTGCATTATTTTAGAGCCGAGGAATATAAATATTGCTTTTATTATTTTAAAATTTGATTAATGTCTGTGACTATTCCAAGCCTGTACATCTCAGCGGGAACTCTGTATATAATTCTTTACATATTAGTTCATACACATTGAAATGTGAATATTATGCTCACTTAAATGTTTAATTCACCTCTATTTGAAACTCATTACTGATATTATTTTTGATAAAGTTATAAAGTGTTACCCATAAAAGGTACTTAATGTTGCCAATTTAATTTAACTCATTAAGTGTTTATATGGGGAAAGACATCAAATCTATCAGGCTTGAGACTTTCTTTCACTCACATAATATGGGAAAAAGTGAATTAATATATTTTGTGTCTCAATGTAAAAGTAGCTCCCATGGAAAGCTTGTTCAGTCTTAGAAGGTGCTTTGATTTCTAGATCATGAATTAAAGTACTGTACGTTTCATTATATTTTAACTGACAACAGTAGCTGCAAAAAAAGAAATGTATTTATATCATAATTAACTGCCAAGCAATGCCATAACATACATCAAGACTATTAGAGGCCTACATGTAATAAACCATAAGTGTCATATTTATATTTTCATATGTAGTCATTTTCAGCTGTTATTGGGGAAATAAAGAAAATTGTCTTCGAATACACTTACAAATGAAGCTTATTTGTGCAAATCCGCAGGGGAAGCTGCTATTAAAACAAAAAAAAAAGAAAAAAAATCAATATAAAACAGGTTTGCTATGTTGTAAGAATACTTTTATTCTTAAGTGTAGTTGCACATCCACTCTTCTTCGACATCCGATACAAATGTATAGATACACTCCCGTATTACAACATTGTGGATCTGTGCGTGTGTTTGCGTGTTGTGCAGCTGTTATATCAACACATGCAGTTAGTACTGGAATCATGCAGCATTTGGTCAGTAGTAACACACAAAATGTCTACCATTTTTTTGCCTCTTGAAATTACGCACAGGTTTGAGTTGCTTGTGTGCAGGCCTTTAATATACATGTTATAATTTCAATCCAGAAGGGTGCTGCATGATTTCAACTCCACACACATATATATATTTTTTGTGATAAATTTCTAAATGATTTCAAATTAAAAAGAAAAATAATAAAAATCTGACCCTCGTGAAGTCTCACATAGCTTTCAAGAAAATATACAAACTTGACTTTGTTTTAAACATGGCAACAGTTATAACTTGCATCCGTATATGGGTCAGTTTACCCTTTAATCCCTTAAACGTGGAACGAAGAAATGCAGACCAAAACTAGTGTACACTTCCACGTCTACACGTTTAGAAAAAAAGAAGAAGAACAGAACAAGATTACATTAAAGGCTTTTGAACTAGCTCAAAAAGTCCTGAAGCGGGTTGTTCGGTTCAATTTGGCAACGTCGCCGTCTCCCTGCAAGACCTGTTAATGTGGCAACTCATTCACACTTTCCTTAAAAATCCCATCCGAGATGAGATGAATCAAAAAGAGCGCTGCAGTCAAATGATTTATGCTGTGAATGAGCTGATAAACCTGCGTGGGTTGGTCTCTAAGGCTGCTGTGCAACAAAACAAAACGACCTAGCCAGCCATACAGACAGACATTCAAGCTGAAGACTTGATCTAAGTGGCCTTTTGAATTTTTTTTTTTGGTTGATTTAAATACTGTCAAATATGTACACAGATCAGATACTGTTCATACACTATACACATACATTAAATATGTATATATTTTATATTTATAGATATATACACACACAAATAACAGTTGACAAAGGGGCGGTTCAGTATAACATAAAAAAATCAGTAACGTTCTAATGAAGAGAAAACTAAATGTACAAATCGCAATAAACCGTGATCCATAAAGAAAACCAGCAAATAAACCAACAAATGTGAGTGTCAATGTTATATAAAAACCGAAATAAACGTAACAGCAAGAAGTGCTTGAGTTTAAACGTAAATCTGCTCCACAAACACGTCGAGCACTTCTCCAGCCGTGAACGCTGCCGTCAAATAGTCAAAAACCTCAGCGCGTCTTCTGTACAAATATAAAAAAAGTTGTGGTTGATACGATGGCAATCAAAAAGAAACGTTTTTTTTTTTTTTTACGATCACTGGCACTCTTCAGTGTGCACCAGCTACGACAACGAAGTAAAATGCAATGCGATATCCATCGGCCATCGACAAAAATAAACATTTCGGTTGTCTTTGATCTTTTTTGGCTCTGTGTGGGAGGAGTCAGACAGCTATCGCAGGCAAGAGGGCGTGGTTTGTCTTTGACAGTGCAGTGGGCGGAGTTCTGGAGTGTCCCGCAGGAAGTCGTCGCGTGCGTTTGCTCACTTAAGTCAAGTCTTGTTGGCGGAACCCGAGGAACGGCGAAGCTTCATGGACATCCGGCTCTTGCTAGCACGAGGTGACATTGGCGAGGCTAAGTCGCTCCCGTCTACCTGCATTGCTGGACTTTCGGCCAGCTGACTCTCGAGACATGAGCCTGTTGGAGAGGGAAGGGAGGAGGAGGAAGAAGAAAAGACAAGAGATCAGAACGTCACGACGCACATGTTAAACACGGCACTGTTCTCAAACATCTACTTGAATGAGGCATCTCATTAAAGGGTTACAATTTAGCTTGGATTTGTGAATTAGAATATAAAATATACAAGAAAGGAGGGGAATAAATGTCTATACTAAAAAACTTGACTTTTTTGGTAATCTCAAATCAGTCTCATTGTGAATTTCACTCAGAATTTCCTCTCTGATACTTTGGTTAAAGCCATTTTGGCAAATTGTACAATAAATGTAACCAATTCAGAGCAAAATAAGTGTGAAAACCCCTTCCTGAGGGGCGTGAGAGGTTAATGCACCAGTGCATTGTGGGTGAATTTCACAGAGCGAATCACAAGGGATGCTGGGACTAATCAACGCTGAAATCGTCCCTTGGATGAGACCAACGGGGGGTGCAGTTATGATATCGCAACACAAACTACATTGTAAAAGAGGAACGGGGAGGAAAAAGGTACTTTGCCGTTTTCGGTTCCAGCATACCATTCACAGCTAGCGTGAAAGACCTTCCGTTTCAAGCCTTTTCCCTTTACCTTGATGAGCCCAATGTTTTCTAGTGGAGGTTTGGGAAGGAGCAGAAAAATCACAGCATTTCTTTCTTGGGGTGCGAGAATGGACAGAAGTGACAGACAGACAGGAGGACGAGAGGGTGCGGGTGAGGATGGGAAAAGGACAAGAGAGAGGGGCAGGAAAGATGCAAAGTGATGGGCATTGATGTGGGATGTAAGAGGAAGTAGAGAAGGAATATAAAAAGACAGGAGGAAGAAAAACAGAAGAAGAGATATAAGATAAAGGTATGAGCAGGCTGGGAGGGAAAACAGTAGCAGGTGCACATAAAATACAAGACAATAAATGCAAAAGTTGATCTTACACAAACAATAAACTAAAAAAATGTCAGAATTACCACCCGCTCATAACTAAAGTCTAAAAACGAATACTGACACACCAATGATGCTGCAAAACCACAATTAATACTCATCATTAATATAATCTGTAAAACTGTACCTTAATGCCTTCTGTAAATCAATCACACTCAGCAGTAGTGTTCCGGAAGTAAAATGCCATTCACATAATCATATAATGCAACATTATTCATAAAAAATATTTTAAAACAAATCTACACATTAGCGCTGGGGTTTTTGATACACTACCGTTCAAAAGCTTAAGGTTGGCAAGATTTAAGAAGTCTCTTATGCTAATGCATTTATTTGATCAAAAATACAGTAAAAACACTAATAATTAGCCCCTTTCACACAGCAATACCGGTAAATTACCGTAAAATTACCAGAATGACTTTACCGGTAAATACACAAATATGCTGTTCACACAAGCAACGGCGTTCTGGCTTTTTACTGGTAAGTGACCATTCACACAGCAGCAGCAAAATACCGGTAAATTCTGTGATGTCAGTCATCGGAAATGATCTATAAACGCTGCGCCGTTGTCTTCATCTGCCCGCATGAGGAGGAGCGCTTTAGTTTCACTATCTGTTCAATTTGACAACATCTTTTTGACATCTGAGTGACAGGCATAACGGATGATCAAACAGAACGCAGGTTTGCTCTTAAAAACACGACACTCGCGTAATAATATCCAACTGCAGAGCCGCAGCGCTGATGAATGGAAAAGAAGGCTGGGTCTCGAGCGCGACACGTTAAAAAAAGCTGCGAGACGTGGCACAGCGGTCAAAGATGATCATTTAGAACATATTTAAATAGAAAAACTATTAAAAACCTTACTGTAAACAGCACGGAGTAATCACGTCATCTTCACAAGTCTTTATGATTGGCCCAAAGCAGACTTCTTACGTCAGCTCGTTCTGATTTCATACGTAAATATACCGGTAATCTTCATTCCGCGTTCACACAGAGCATATTACCGGTAATTTACTGGTAATGTTACAACTTCCCTTACTGGTTAATTGCCAGAACCAATTTACCGGTATTTTTGAAAAGTTCCTGTTCACACATGATCTGTTACCGGTAATTTACCAGTAAAGACTGTATGTGTGAAAGGGGCTATGTGAAATAATATTACAATTTTAAATAACTGTTTTCTATTTTAATATATTTTAAGATGTAATTTATTCCTGTGATGGCAAAGCTGAATTTTCAGCATCATTACTCCAGTCTTCAGTAATCCTTCAGAAATCATTCTAATATGCTGATTTGCTGCTCAAAAACATTTATTATTATTATTATCAATGTTTAAAATAGTTAATATGTTTATTGAAACCATGATACATTTTTTTTTCCCAGGATTCTTTGATGAATAGAACATTCATAAGAACAGCATTTATTTGAAATAGAAATAGAACATAATAAATGTCTTTTCTGTGACTTTTGATCAAATTAATGCATCCATTCTGAATAAAATTATTGATTTATTTTCCTTAAAAAATAAAAGCATACTGACAATCAAATGATGATTATTGTAAATGAAACAGGCAATCTCCACACTGGTAAATTTTTTTTGCAGGCTAACAGAAGCTTGCTAGGAAACTTTAGCTAGCCAGTTACCTAACATGAATTAAAATAGGGTGTAAGCATTACAGCACAGTGGTAGTAGTAGTGTTCACTGACAAGAAAACTTTGTAAAAATTTGTTTAAAAAAAAAAAGGTACAAAAATCTCAGATTCAATTATGATCTGCAGTAATTTAGGGATGAGTGGTTCATTCCACACATAAAAGACATTAGCAATGAATTATTGTAATGTGACTCAGTCTAGAGTTGATTAAAGAAAACTCTTTATTAAGAATCTTCTGAAATACTTATGGAGCAGGAAAAATACTTCCGGTACAAAGGCTGCTGAAAAAGTAGGCAGCCGCCGTTGTGCTCTATTATCTGTATGAGAGATGTTATACAGCACCTGGTGCTTCCATTCAACATTTACACAGACAGACAGATGTAAATATAAAGAACAGAAGATGAGGTGAGTGAAGCTGTAAGATCATGCCAGACACAGACATGACTTAGGGTGTGTTCACACTTGGCAGGTTTGGTTCTATTAAAACGAACTCTGGTGCGATTACTGTTAGTGCGGTTCAAGTGTGAAGGCGGCCAAAGAAGCAGTGGGTCTTGGTACACTTCTAAACAAACTTTGGTGCGGTTTGACAGAAATATGAACGCAACACGGAACAATGACATCTAAACGAAACAAAATTAGGACGTGATGTCACAATAAAAAGGCCAACACCTGTTTTTTTCTCATCATAGTCACTATGTTGCCCATCACAGTTCGGTACAGGCGTCAGAACGCGTCTCCTTGCAGATCTTTGTTTGTGTGTGTGACGGAGGGATTCCTACTGTTTTGACTCATTTACACATTTTATAAACTCTTCACAAGTTCTCAACCGGTAAAAATATCATCATATGTATGCACATACAACGAGCGCATTTATCCAAGCACATTGTTTTGGATGTTTGGTAAGCCATAAAAGCCGTATTTAATGTTTTGTATTATGTGGTTTGTGTTAAAAATGACAGTAAACGCTAAGCAAACCAGGACTAAATGTATCATTTTCGTATTTGGTCCGGACCAAAAGAACCAAGAGAACACACCCTTAGAGGAACCTAGAGGAGTGGCATCTGAGAGTGTTAAAGAGTGTAAATGTTGGTCAATGTTAGGGATCTGGTGTGAACATGCCATGCAATGAATGTCGCAGACTTCCCACTGAACAAAATATAGAGGACATGGAAAAAGAAGGGAACATATTTCAGTCTAGAAAGGAATCAAACAAACAAACAAGATAAAGCCAAAAGAGAAGGAGCTCATAACGTCGTTACAAGCCAAACAAACGCATAAGACAATCAGGCAGTCTCAAGTGTACGGCATCTTCAGGAATCTTACCTTTAGATATACACAAGTGATAGATTATGATCTGAAGGGGAAACATAAGATAAACAAAATAAAAATAAAATGGGAATGAAAAAGAAAAGAAAAATGATCATTTGTGTTTAAAAGGTACCAGGAGCCCAACACAAATGCCAGAATAAAAGCGTTGGGTTTGAAAAACGACTTCATTTGCATAAAATACAAAACAAAAGATTATTTTTCAGCCCCAAAGCAAATTGTTTTGCAATGACTGAACCAAAAGAAGAGGAGGAGAAAAAAAAAAGAATTTGTGCACAGGCATGCATGTGTCCTCAAATGAAAGGCTTAATGACTCATCTGGAAAATGTCAATGAACTCTCTTGAAATGAATTTATCTTCAATTATTTTCCCAGAAACTTCTCCCAAAATAATGGCCTAATGCTATTTCTGGACTACCTTTGATTCAAGTTCTGCTGTCATGTTCATTGTAAGGTTAGCATCAAATAGTAGAGAGCATGGCACTAGCAATGGCAAGGCCTTGGGTTTGACTCCCAGAGAATGCAAGAACTTCTTAAAATGCTTGAGGTTTGAGGTCAGTAAGATTTTTGTTTTGAAAGAAATTAACAAAGATGCATTAAATTGATCAAAAGTGAAGGCAAAGAAATTTACAAAGCTACAAAAGATTTATATTTCAAATAAGTGCTGATCTTTCTATTAGTTCTATTAGTTTCCACAAAAACACAGTTTTCAGCATTGATAACTCCAGTTGGTGTTTACATTGTAATAATATTTCACAATATTACTGTTTTGACTATGTTTGATTTAATAAATGAGTCCTTGGTGAGCATAAGAGACTTCCTTCAAAAACAAACTTCTATCTTACCGACCCCAAGTTTTGAATGGTAGTGTATATATATATAATTTAGTGCTGTCGATCAATTATTTAAAAAAAAAAAAAAAAAAAATTATTATAATAATTTCACAGTTACTCTCCAAATGAATGTAGAAACAACTTAAAGACAGTATATTTTAAATATTTGTAGTAATGGCATCTTTTTATGAAGGCCAGATAAATATAGATTAAATATAGATTAATCATTATTAAAGCTACAATTTTCTCTGTTACCTTTGTTCTTTGATTAACATTAATGACAGATATCACAGCAACTGGTTTATTAGGCTGCTGTCACTGGATTAGTTCACTCAAAAATGAAAATTAGCCCATGATTTATTCACCCTCAAGCCATCCTAGGTGTATATGACATTCTTCTTTCAGACGAATACAATCAGAGTTATATTAAAAAATGTCCTGGCTCTTCCAAGCATTATAATGGCAGCCCAAAAAAGTGCACAAATGCATCGCTTCGCTTCAGAAGGCTTTTATTAACCCACTGGAGCCGTATGGATTACTTTTATAATGGATGGATGCACTTTTGTGGGCTTCAAATTTTGGGCTGCCATTCACTGCCATTATAAAGCTTGGATTAGCCAGGACATTTTTAAAATATAACTCTGATTGTATTCGTCTGAAAGATGAATGTCATATACACCTAGGATGACTTGAGGGTGAGTAAATTATGGAATAATTTTTGGGTGAACTATCCCTTTAAGATCTGCCGCTGCCGAACATGACATGGATCTGACGCGCTGTCACGCTCATCTCATTTTATCACAAGTCTTTAAGTTCATTTAAGACGTTATTCAACTAATTTAGGACTGCTCATGAGAATACTCAACAAAACAGACATTTTTGCCATAATTCTGTGTTCTGTGCGTTAAACTGAAAAAAATTTGTCGCATGCATTAACGTGCTAATTTTGACAGCACTAATATATATATATAGATAGATAGACAGATAGACAAACCAAAATTTATTCAGACAACTTCAACATTTCTCACATTATCACAGTTTATTCACTATAGTTTAGAAAATGGTAATAAAATATGACAAGAACTCTGTCAGGACAAATTCATCTTGATAATGTCAGATAACTTTGATAGAAAGGTATGTAATGGATTACAATCAACCAATCAGCTGTCAGCTGTTAAATTTAACTACACAATTAGATAATATCAATTTAGGTCAACCAATGACCAAGCAATGCTTTATTTTGTTCAGTCTGTGGTGTAAAAGGTCGCATTAGCAATTAAAGAAAAAACACTTAAGCAAAACATGGTCAGGTCAAAGTGTCTGAATCATTTTGGTCCCATAGTTATCATCAATTTTACTGGTAGTCCACTGTATGAAGAATTTGATATAAAGTATAATATGTCACAGTTACTTTATTTTGCTATCCTCACTTACATAAATGAACTATAGTGTCCTGCACCCACTAGTATAAAAAATTATATCTGGTGTCTGAATAATTTTTGGTTTGACTGTATATATATATATATATATATATATATATATAAAAAATGTAAGTCGTTTTGGATAAAAGAGTAAGCCCAATGCATAAAAATGTTAATGTAAAAATAAGTAAGTGTGATTCTACAGTCTCAACTGATGGGGCTATGACATGCAACATAGGGTCAGAGAGTCTAACTGGATGAAATTTTTAGGTGAATGGTGAGCGGTGTAAAATGACAGAATTAAGCATCAATTCATTAAGTCAATGACGCCCACCTGCTTCAGATGGGAGATGGTGGAAAGGTGCAGGGCAGAAAACACGAGCTGCGTAGTCCTCGAACGTTGTTGGCTCCAAGTGGTGCTGGACTATCGTCTCCAGATATCTTGCTCTCTCTTCGTAGCTGATAAACGTACGAGTTAAGGTCAAACAAGGTTGGTGCATCGATTTCAAAAGCAACACAAAAACACACATCAACAGGGGTCAAACAGTTAACCAGGATGCCATGGGTTAATAATTCTCCCATCATACTGTAAACTGTATTACAAAGCTGTCATTGCTTTACGTATGGTGACACTGGGTATCAATGGACATCTTACTGTCTGTGTTATTCGGTTAAGAAAAATGATGGTATTGAGTAAATGGAAGGGATTGGATTACGCCGCTGTGTATGGGTTTAAAAACGGAGGGATTCTGTTAATGGGGACAATTTGATTAAATAGTCCGGTGGCATATGGTCTTTGCTGCATTCATAACTTTGTAAACCAAGAACACGCGGTTTGGATAACGACGGATGCTGCGTCACTGGAGAAACTTGAAGTAGCGGTGAGAAATGGAGCGTGCGAGAGACAAAAAGACGAGAGAAACAGAGGCCCTGCTGGGACAAGGCAGGGGGAGGATATTCTCGGCTGTTTTTGGGGTGTTTCTGCGGGTGAAGAGGCACACGGAGCATCTCCACCAGGAAACGCAACACTCACGCAGATCTGTCGTTTGCCTTTTCCTGTCTCCAGCAGACCCGTTTCCTGCCGACGGGTCCTGCTGTTTGAGAGCAAACCCTGGAGTGAATGGGTGAGAGGTTCCCACAGAGGAGAAGAGAAAGCTAGCGAAAGTGTCAGTGGGTGTAACGTAATTAGACACATGCAGTACTACAACTACAGGCAGAACATGACAGAGCCGGTGATGGTCTTGACAGCTGTGTTAACAGCTCAGAATAGCACTCATACAGTCTTACTGACTAAAACATTCAGTCAGGGCTGATACAATGAATGCAAAGCTTCTGACTGCAGACTTCAACTGTGTCCTCCCTGTTCTGCACTTCCATATGATTAAGAGTAAGAGCAGAACTACCTCATGAACCACTAACAGGTAATACATCAACCGCCAAATGCAAAATTGCCAGCTAAAATATATATACAGAAGCCGATACAGATGAGATTAATCTGATATATACACAACATAAATATAATATTGATCTATTGTTCAAAAGTTTGGGGTAAGTTTTTTTTGGTAACACTTTAGGGTCCGATTCTCACTATTAAAGGTGCTGTATGTAAGTTTTTGACTGTACTAAAGCATATAAATACCACAATATGTTTGCAGATATTTAGGAAACATGCTGAGTTCACATACTCGTTTCTCCCAAAACCAATGCTACAGCCAGTTATTCTACTTTGAAATGTGTGTTCCGTGTCAGAATGTCTGTTTTTGTTTTGGTCTGTGCGATAACGCACATTGCCAACTTACCCAATAGTATTTCGCCGCCACAGGTTGGCAGTTGGCGGAAAACACCGCGTATAGCCAGCAAACAAACTGCGTGAGAGATCACAGATTCTACCCGACCTAAAAAGCCTCAGCATCCATCTAAAAATCTCTATGAACGGAAGCATATTAAAACGCGTATAAATCAATTCATCAACTTGCAGTGTGTAAGTATCCTCGCCTTCAATTGTCAATTGCGCTCGAATCTCAAACTGGCAACCCGCATGAGCGTCGAGTCTGAGGAGAAGGGGGCGGGGCAAACAATATTTTGAATTTGGACTGCAGTACCCATTTCAACCACTAGCTGTCATTCTTACATACAGCACCTTAAACTAGTATCTTATTAGCATGCATATTACTAGGATATTGGCTGTTTATTAATATTGATAAAGCACATATTAATGCCTTATTTTGCATAACCATAATCTATATCCCTTAATCCTACCCCATACCTAAACTTAACCACTACTACATTACTATTACTATTAATTAAATAACTATTAATAAGCAGTAATTTGGAGTTTATGGAGGCAAAAGTCATAGTTAATAGTTAGTTAATAGTGAAATTGGACTAATTCTAATCCTAATCTAAAGTGTGACCTTTTTTTTTTAAATGGAATTAATACCTTTATTCAGCAAGGATGCTTTAAATTAATCAAACGTGACAGTAAAGACATTTATAATGTTACATAAGATTTTTTTTTTTGTTTTGTTTTATTTGAACTTTCTGTTTATCAAAAAATCCTGAAAAAAATGTGTCATGTTTCCCACAAAGGAATTAAGCAGCACAACTGTTTTCAACATTGATAATAATAAGAAATGTTTCATAAGCACAAGTTCTGAAGGATCATGTGACACTAAAGAAACGAGTTATTTTAAATTGTCATAATATTTCACAATATTACTGTTTTTACTATGTTTTTGATCAAATAAATGCAGCTTTAGTGAGACATTAAAAAATTAGGCCTCAAACTTTTGAACGGTAGTGCAAATTATATACCATTTTATTCAGAGTAGAATTTACTAAAATTAATATGACATTATTAAATATTTACAAAATTTTATTTTATCAAAAAAATGAACACTGACCACTGTATAAATATACAAAAAGTGTTTGAAGCTGCAATGAAATAATCCTTTTTCTCCATTTCAGGTCACTAAAATGGAAAACCTGGTTCTTGGACTGAAAGGTCAGGGTCTTGAAGGGTCTAGTCTTGGTCTTGTTAGGTATTAGTCAGGATCTGGATCTTGGGAATTTGATTTTAGTCTGTGACTACAACTCTGCTACGTAGATGGTTCATGGCCAGAATAAACTGCAAAGTGGACCATATTTTATGCCGACAGTCCGGCTACAAGGGGCAACCACTCCAAACAGCGAGAGTAAAGCATGAGCAGCACCGCTGTGTGTCTTAATAGCCCTCTCAGAGCCGCCCAACATGTGGCCACCATCCTGAACCTGAGATGAGCCTCTAATGCCACCCTGTCACCAAGACAACAAATCCTCTCCGCTGTTGACTTCAGATGCTCTTTGTGTGTCACAAAGAGAGACGTAAAGGGAAAAACAGTTCTTCTTTTTCCTTCTCATACATGGTGCTTCTTTTTTTTTTGCACCATGTATTCACCCAAATAACCCGGGCCTTGCATCCACTGTAATTGAATTTTTGATGGGTGGTGTTTTTTTATGACGGCTTGTTAAAAAGGAGAAAGTCCTTTTAAGAGAGTGCGTGCCGGGTTTTCGCACCCTCTCTAGCATCACATGCTAGTAGAGGAGAGGAGGATAAAAAAGAGCCTTTTGTGCATTACCAGAAACTCATTTTCCCTGTGGATGAAAGGCAGAAGGGGGCAAAAATACTCCTGGCCTCTTCCCCCCTCCTACAGAGCTTTTCATTGTCACCGTGCTGAACTCCTGGGCTCTGGAAGGAAAGAGAGAAATTGCCACTGAAGAGACAGCAAAAGTGAGCTTGTTAGCACATTAGGAGTGAAGGGCTCGTGGTGGGCTCCAGGAACAGTCCCTGGTGGTGTGTTAATTCAGCACTCCGAACATGTTGGTGCTGATAGCCTCCAAATTGATCACTCCTGCTACCCCCCACTTCATTCCCTCCCCCTCTTGAAGCTGGTGGCAGTGGAGGAGAACACAAACGCGCCTCTAGAAAGGAGGAGAAGCCTTTTATAATGTCAAAGTCTTGACAGCCACCTTGACGCTAAAAAACTCCTCTCTGATGTCATGGTGTCTGTCTGGTGAACAGCAGTTCTGATCTGGTCTCTTAATCACCATAGGGTTAATTTGAATTGAATTGGCCAAACCCCACAGGAAGTTGGAATTGAAATCTGAATGGGAATGACAGGAAGGGGAAAAATATACTGACTGTAATTTCAAATAAATCAACACAGGTAATGCATTCTAGGAAATGAAGTTCTCTTCCACAATATTTTAATTTATTCAATATGATGAAATACATCTAGATTATAAATGTATAATCTATCTATCTATCCATCCATCCATCCATCCATCCATCCAATCAATTTATAATCAATCTATCCATCCATCATCCATCTATTATCCATCCATCCATCTATAATCCATCCATCCATCTATAATCCATCCATCCAATCAATCCATCCATCCAATCTATAATCCATCCATCTATAATCCATCCATCCATCCATAAATCTATAATCCATCATCCATCCATCCATCTATCTATCCATCCATCCAATCAATCTATAATCAATCTATCCATCCATCCATCCATCCATCATCCATCTATTATCCCTCCATCCATCTATAATCCATCCATCCATCCAATCTATAATCCATCCATCCATCCATCCATCAATCAATCAATCTATAATCCATCCATCCATCCATCCATCCATCATCCAATCAATCTATAATCCATCCATCCATCCATCTATAATCCATCCATCCATCCATCCACCCACAGATAATGGATGGATGATAGATCTGTCTGTCTGTCTGATCTATCTATCTATCTATCTGTCTATCTGTCTATCTGTCTATCTGTCTATCTGTCTGTCTGTGTCTTATCTATCTATCTATCTATCTATCTATCTATCTATCTATCTATCTATCTATCTATCTATCTATCTATCTATCTATCTATCTATCTATCTATCCATCTATCCATCTATCTGTCTATCTATCTATCTATCAAATTTCAAAAGGCTTTAACTCAAAGTTTTCAAAAAAGACCAAGTAATCATTCAAAGTTTGTTAAAAAACATACATTTATATACATTTCTTTAAAAATGACAGTTTTATTCATTTTAATTTTACTTCGTTTAATTGTACTTCTAATTCTACTTCTTTACATTGAAATTTAAACTTTTATTCAGTTCAACTCTGCATCCTGTTTGCTACCTCAATTGAAATTTAATTCAAATTAAAGAACTGAAATGGATTTTAAAAGGCAGTTTCAATTCAGTTCTGACTAGAGCATGAGCCTGGCTACAACGTGTTCATTATACTGAAGTGATGTCCAAATTAATCATAAAATACAGTGAGAACACAAACAAAAACAGGGCATCTCAAAGGACACTTGTGGTTGGAAACATCAGTGCAGCCAAGAGTTCTGGGACAATCGGATGTGTGACAGCAGCACAAGGATGGGCAATATCTCCACTCTCCAAGAGCATAGCTATTCCCTGCTCTCGCCTTGCAAATTAACACAGCACAGTAGCTGACGAGCGCGGTGAGACCACGGTCCCAAATCGCACACACACACACACACAGCTCATTTTAATTACACACATGATCAGTCATTTTCTCCACATGGTGTGGTTGTTATTATCTGTGCTGAGAATTCCTCAGTAGGACATCATTGGCACCTTTCAAAAGAAACCCAGAGAAGGATCCGCAGCCCCACAGAGAGAGCCACTGTCCGGCTGCCGAACAGCTCTCGTATCCTCACACACAACCCGGTGGGATGCGCACAGAGGAGTCCGCGTACTCAAACCACAGACCACAAGGTCTCCACAGGTGCTTCTGTCAGGACACGTCTGTCAAACCCTATGAGAAATCACTTAGCTGATATACAGTTTTCAGTCACACCACTTTAATGGAGCGTCTGTACATCAAACTAACTCTTATTATTAAAGACACCATGAAATTAAAATGGACAATTCTTGTTTTATGGAATATTTTAAATGATTCTCTTCTCTGATGACGTATTTACTGGCGTGAGGGCAGGACAACCTGTCACTTACATGAGATCACAGACATCTATGGCAAGGGACAATGATCCAACCATCCAATCAATTCCTGATGGACAAAATCAAGTCCCGTCCTACATTTTTACCTCATTTGAGAAGCTGTTTCACTCAGATAAACGTCACAATAGGGAAGAAAAGATGATTGCTATTTCCGTTTCAGGACGACTTTAAGATCTCCCATTGACTAAGCAATCTAACCAGATCTACCCAATTATGCATGCTGAAAAAATATGAATCAAATATCAGTGCCAATCAAAACAATTTGGAAGATAAACCTTAAAAAACAACAGTTACCAAGATCTAGGAAGCCTAAATCCACCAATAAAACTACATCTGCACTGACGCTGGAGAGAGAGAGAGAGAGAGAGAGAGAGAGAGAACGAGATCAGAAAAGTGACAGAGAAAAACATCACACAAATAATCAAATTTGAGGAGTTTTACAGAGTATAATTACAGAAATCTATGTGTGCCCTGAAGTGCAGGCTAATCGGTTTATTTTTCCATCTGATGCCTGCTGATATCGTGGCCCTAACAGTGATTTTATTAGCGAGGCACGGTGCTGCGGCTGGCTGCCATAGCCCCGTCATTACGGCCAATGTCTCCGTGTGGCACAAGCAGATGAGAGGAGAGATAGCCCAAGCTAATGCACCGTTGCCTGGGGCTCCGAGACACTGATCTAGGCCCGGGCTCCAGCATCACAGCCTCTCCTATTAATCTCCGCTGAAACCAAATTGGAGGGCTCGTGAAATACAGCCCCAAGAGCGTCCGGCCCGATTTATCGCCCTGCGTCCTGTCCCCGCGCCCCAGGGGGAAAGTGATGTGCGTGCTGCCGTTGCAAATGCAACATTTATTTAACATTCACGACGCACAAGTCAGCGCTAATGCTATCAGAGAGGAGTGTGCATACGCCGAGCTACACGTACGTAGAGGTCCTGATTAGTATGAATGAGTAAAGGTGGCCTCGCCATCTGCCTCCCATGCATGTCTTTTTTAAACAGTAACCTGATTTTGTGGTTCTACGGGGAGTGGGGATTTTTCACCACGGCTTTCAAATGCCATGGCTATTAATTCTTTAAATTGCATTTAGCTTTGCAGAAATGGTTGAAGTCTGAATTTGCAGTCTGAATTTGAGTGTTTATCTTCTAACATGTTTCAGCAGGTTTTGATGCACAGATGGACAAGCTTGCAACACTTAAAAAAATATATATATTATTATCAAGTTCTGTGGATCATCTTCACAGCTCCACCGGTCAAAACTATAAAATATGAAGATAATTTTCTCTTATCATCTAGCATTTCTAGTTTTAACAAAGATGGCCTCTATTCATCCATAGCCAATTTTAGACCCTAGAATCCACCAGAATGAAGATATTGTGTGATTTATTTTCATGCTTACTGAGAACAGAGGCTGCAAATATGTTTTAGGGGTAATTCACTCTGAATTCATCCCTTACAAGTCATTAAAAAAAAAATGTAAAACGTTGTTACATTATCATCCTTAACTCTGTATCGGGTCCTGGCATACCAGGGTTATTGATAACTAAATTGAGAAAGTCTTCATAAAAATTCCTGAATTTGAATTGAGGCATCAAACAGAACGCAGAATTGCAATTCAAATTTGAATGCAAGGAGGCAAAATTCAAATAGATGGAAATTCATAAAACCGCAATTTGGAAATTAATAACTACAAAAGCAAAACAAACTTTTAAACAAGGTTTTTTTAAAGCCAAGATTCAAAATTCTTTTTCTTGAAAAAGTCATTACACAGAGAGAATGATGGATGGATGGATGGAAACTGTAAAATGATAGATAGATAGATAGATAGATAGATAGATAGATAGATAGATAGATAGATAGATAGATAGATAGATAGATAGATAGATAGATAGATAGATAGATAGATAGATAGATAGATAAAGACAGTATGACAGACAGACAGAGACAGAATGACAGATAAAATGACAGACAGATAGATAAAATGACAGACAGATAGACAGAATGAATGACATACAAAACAATAGAAGACAGACAGACAGACAGACAGACAGACAAGACAAACAGATAGAGACAGTCAGATAGACAGTCAGTCAGACAGACAGACAGATAAACAGATATCTGCTACACTAACCACAAACTCCATGTCAGGAGCCTGCAGCGCATCCTAAACACCTCGTAAGAGTCAGACCCACATTCACCATCGCTACGCACCCCCAGGGAGCTTGTTGTTTACCAATCTATCCCGAGACGGAGGGGGCCACACAACAACACAATTTTTTTTGTTAACACACCCTGCACCTCACTCATTCACACACGGCCTGTGCTTGACTGACTGGAAAGTCTGAGGATGAAGCTGTCGGTGTTAACAGGTCAAAACAGGGGAGAAGTTAGGAGGAGTGGCTCAGTGATTGATCGACATATTAATGCCATCGCAGGCCACTGAGGTGAACTGTGCTGGAAAAAAAAAACACTGACATGAACAGTGACGGGGGTCGCTTGTGCAGTTACAATAATTACTAATGCACAGAATAAAGAGAAAGAAAATGGCAAAAGCAATTAAGGACTGAGCCCACCAATACCCCCCCCCCCCAATCTGTTCCAACCCCTTTTCAGCACTGACAGGACAATTAGTGAATAGCGCAACCTTCCATCCCCCTTAACACACACACACACACCAACAAACCACGTTGTTAATGGGACACAATGGGGCCCATTGTGAGAGCTGGCTGTGTGTGGCAGCACTGCCCGTTAGGCGTTTGGCTGTGGCTACGTTGAGTGTGTGTGTGCGTGCAGGCCGCTCAAGCATGGGGACAAAAGGGGGAAGCGCTGGCCTGCTGCTTCCATCAGCTCGGTTGCCTTTGGAAAAGCCAGAGTCAGAAGGAAGGAGGCTATGACCCAAAGCTCTTCCACTCTCTCCGCTATCACGCCCTGCCATATGCTGACCCCAGCAGCCCGGCACTTATCGCTGCCAATCAGCAGCCAGCGGGCCTGCCCCCACTGTCATGCCGGAGCTGGCGCGGTCCCACACACACCACTGGACTGGCACGGCCAATGGGGAAGCCGCTTAGCACGTCCCCTCCTCTCCCCCTGCGTCCCAATCGACCACTGACAGATGGAAGATGGCCGTGACTCTTAGACTTGCGTGTTTTTTTTAATCGAGTCCAAGCCAACAACACCCAATCTCCCCCCGGCCAACTCGCAGCCGCGAGCCAGACGGATCAGATAATGTGGGTTTCTCGCAGCACAATCGGGGGTTGAAGGACCAGATCTAGATCCACTTAATTCCAGGATGTGTTACAAGGAACCGAGCAGCTGTAACGATCCGGTAGCCTGGGGGAGAGACAGATCAACTAGCTCTAATCAAAATGGGGTGTTCACACACTTCCACATATGGCAGCCCAGACTGTAGCAGAACATTTTATCACTCAGGCCCAACATGGTGCCCTCAGAGACTGAGGCTGGCTGGAAGGCCCCGAGCTCGGGCTCTTTTTTTTTTTTCACACATGGCCCTTTGGATTACTCCTGTGCTATCTGCGGTTTAACCCTGTTATTTTGTCTGCCCAGCATTCATAACATTGACCCACGCCAGCTACCTGCTATCTGCTGTTTTTTTTTCTTTCCCTCCAACAGACATTAAGACCAAAGAGGCCCCTTTCTATCCATTCCAGGCCCTAATTTCACAGTCATGCCGAATGAGGGATCAGTGCGCGGGGAGGCAGATGGACGCAGCCCGGGGCCAAGAGAAAGAACTGGAACTTAGAGTCAGGCACAAGAGAGGTTGAGGCGTGTTGGCTTACAGAACGAGAAAAGGGAAGAGATGAAGTAAAAAAGTGAGTTTATAGAGTTTAATGGAAAAAAATAGGAAGAAAAGGCTGTTTTGAAGTGGCTTGACTGTGGACTCTTTACAAAAGGAAAATGCTGGTCTATCTTTCTTAAATCTAAATCATTTACTTCACAACACATGTCTCTGCTGAGCTTAAAAGGGGATTTTGATGACCATGTGTCAGTTGATTGCTACGAAAGCGGCTGGTGTACCATTTAAACATTTCTAAATGAGAAGCTCTACAGCAAGAACAGCACCTGACGTGTATCCACAGCAAATCTAATTGTCTGTGTTTGTGTGAAACTAAAGGCGGTGGTGACCTGAGGCTCAGTGTATGACGCAGTTCAGGTGGAAGAAAATGAGCTTGATTATACAGAAAAAAAGACGTAACGGAAGCCTTGAAACTTACTTTAACTACTTCCACTTCTTTCCAATTACACAAATCAACCCAAACACTTTGACTGACTAACAATGCAACCAGTGTAGTCCAATTAACACTTATGAGTCAGTTCTTTTAGTGAATCAAAAACACAGCAAGATCATTGAAGCCTAAATCCTGAAACGAATGACTATTTTGAGCCGGTTCTTTTAGTGAATCAAAAACACATAGTGTGACCAATGTAGCCCAATCCATGAACAAATGACTCGTATGAGCTGGTTCTTTTAGTGAATCAAAAACATACAGCGCAATCAGCTTAGCTTGAATCCCAAAACAAATGCCACTTATGAGCTGGTTCTTTTAGTGAATCAAAAACATACAGCGCAATTAGCTTAGCTTGAATCCTAAAACAAATGACTCTTATGAGCCGGTTCTTTTAGTGAATCAAAAACATACAGCACAATAAGTTAAGCTTGAATCCCAAAACAAATGCCACTTATGAGCTGGTTCTTTTAGTGAATCAGAAACGTACAGCACAAACAGCTTAGCTTGAATCCTAAAACAAATGACTCTTATGAGCCGGTTCTTTTAGTGAATGAAAAACATACAGCACAATAAGTGTAGCTTAAAACTCAAAACAAATGACCTTCATAAGAGATGGCTGTTTTAGTGGCTCTTTTAGTAAATAAAAAACAAATAGCATGACCAATGTACCCCAATTCATGAAGAAATTAATCTTATGAGCCAGTTTTTTTTAGTGAATCAAAAACAAAGCACAATCAGTGTGGCCCAAATCCCGAAACAAATGACTCTCGTGAGCTGTTTTTTAAATGAATCAACAACATATAGTGCAGCCAGCACACTCCTGTTCTCAAAACAAGCTAAATTAATAATGAATGTAATTTATAATGTGTTGTATAATTTACAGCAGAGATTTTATGTAAACAATTATAACTAAAATATCCATAACTGAATCAAACTAAATAAAATCGAAAGTTTCCGAATCGGAATCAAATGTAATCTAGATTTCAAATAAAAATCATGACGTTGCCACAGAACAATGTCATGAACTTATTACATTGATGATGGCTCATGGCTAGCTCCTTATGAGGGCTGAACCAACAACTTCACCAGCTCTGCACTTTAACAACTATACCACCCCACCCGTTAGTGACTGATTTAGAGATACAAGGATGTTAAGGGGACAATTAGGTTACATCACTTTCTCTCTCTCTCTGCAATGACTTCATGTGGCGGCACCAATAACAGGTAAGCAGGAGATACAGTGACTTCTTTCCTCGCATCCCTGGGGTCCTCTCAGTCCCGCAGGCCGTTTTCTGCGTAGGAGAGCAGCCGTTTTGGCACATAGATCTTCTAATCACTACTAGCCTGCCATCTATCCATCCCTCACAGTCATCAATTATTCGCACAGGACAGAAAGAAAATAAGGTGCGAGGGTGCTCAAAGAAAGAGAGAAAAAAAGAGGGAAGGATAGCTTCAAAATAAAGGGAATCAGGCTGAAAGAAAAACAGACAGAGAGAGAGAAAAGGTTTGGAGAGACATCCGTCGATAATGACAGATTACTGTAATTCAGGCTGTCAGGAGCATCGACCTGTGCGGCTCACGCCAATCAATAGCTCAGTCCACTATCGAGCTCCGCGCAGGCACACAGATGGGCGAGATTGCTGCGAGCGAAAGACTCAAGCTGAGCCAAACAATCTCTCTGGCTTGGAGGACATGGCAGATGAGAATCGCTTTCCCCCCCTTTTCTCTCTCTCATTTTCTCCCCTCCTCTCCATCTTTGCTTTGTTTTCTGGAAGTAGCATCTCTTTGATAAGAAAAGAGTGCTCTTAAAGAAAGGTTAAAGGTCTTCGGTACCAACAAGCCAGAGAGGCTGGATTTGGACTGGGAAATGCTTAGATATTTAACATTATCTAAAGCATATAGTGGATGTAATTGTGGTTGTAAACAGTTTGAAAACAAAAAACAAGCAGACTGTCTTGTAAAACAAATTTTATAGTGGAAACTTGACCATGCACAAGTTCAAATCCAGCCTGTGTGGCTCATTCAGACCAAAGGACTTCAATATTTGTTTAAAAGTGCTCTTTTCTTATTATATATGATTTTACTTTGAGGGTCAAAAGAGCTGACTGCCAGTGATATTGCGGTGAGATATGGCTCAGGTTTGCCCTTCATGTAAATCTATGGGATTTTTCTCACTCGCCACTTCGGAAAGCAAGAGCACACCAGTCCTCAACCACAAGTCACATGATTTGAGATATGCAGGATGTGTACAGGTCCAAATACCTAACCATTAAACATGAGCAATATAAATACACTTTGCAAGCACCACTAATTATTAGGGCTGTCAATCAATTGTAATATATAAATTGTAATTAATCTCATAATTTAATGCAGTGTTAAAAAAGTATTGGATTGAGATTATGAAGGAAAAAACTGATTCTCCAAAATGCATCAAAACGTATGGGATCAAGTAAATGAAAATGCAATAATAATAAATGTAATAATAATATAAAAAAACAACCCTTCAAAAGTCTGAGGTCAGATTTTTTTTTTTGTTAAATTAAGCAAGGATGCAATACATTTATCAGAAGTGACAGTAAAGACATTTATAATGTTACAAAAGATTTCGATTTCAAACAAATTCTGTTCCTCTATCCTGAAGAATTCTGGAAAAAAAATGCATCATGGTTTTGCCAAAAAATATTAAGCAGATTAGAATTATTAGAATGTGACACTGTGGCTGCTGAAGATTCAGCTTTGACATCATAGGAATAAAATTACATTTTAAAACATATTAAAATTTTAAATTGTAATAATGTTTCACAATATAACTCAAATAAATGCAGCCTTGGTAAGCATAAAAGACATCTTACAACCCCAAAGCTTTGAATGGTAGTTTAAATAATGCTACTTTTATTCTATAAAACGATTTCCATTAGAGTTTTTTTACATTACTTTGACAGCCGTAATAATTATGTAAAGGTAAACAAGCAAACAAATATCTCTTTTTTTAAAGAGATATTGCATGTTGTGCATGTATAATAATAACTGAAAAGTGGTCAAAAAGACCCAAACAATAAGATTAAGAACCACAGCAGAGATTCAGATTGTGTGACCGAGAAAAAGAGAGAGACAGAAAAAAAAGCTAATTGCCAGAGAAGGATTTCAAAAGCAAATGGCTGTGCATCACGGTTAGCAGGCATTGAGGGGTGATCAGAATGATTCCATCACCCGCCTGACTGGGTGAGTAGAGAGCGGTGCTCTACATGTGAGAAATAAGATGTCAATAATTATTGAGCGGCTCTACCTGCTCCCGCTCTGAGAGAGAGACCAACCTGACCGCTTGCAAGTCAATCCGTACACATGTGAGCCAGGTCTGTGCGGCAGGAGGACAGAGCAGAAAACGAACCAAGCAGGCGGTAACAATGATAATAGGTTTCTGCCACCTTAAACATGACAAAATGTGCACTCATTAGTCTGGGAAAAGGATACAAATTTTGGTAAAGAGGAATGAGGGATTTCAGAGCTCTACTGGCGTTGATGGCTGTGGCTCGCACCACTGTGGGTAAGATATTTCCATCCACTATGGCTCCATCAAACAAGGGACCGAAGAATGGCACCTGTGGAAAATGAGATGACATGATATATGAACAGTTAGTGGACTGTGAAGAGCAAAACGTGACACGCTCCAAGCAGGAACAAAACACACATTTCAATCAGTATTAAGGCCTACACACGCACAAGTCCACATTTTCAGCATGAAAAACGTGCATGACAAGATCGTAAAACAAAATAATGAATCTCTACAAACTCCTTCACATTGAGTCTAAAATATCATATTGGGATGGTCTATTTTTTTAGTCACTATTCAGTGATCCTTCATAAATCATTGTAATATGCTGATTTTCTGCTCAAGAAAGATTTCTTACTATTATCAATGTTGAAAACAATGTTGTGCTGATTAAAGTTTTTGTGGAAACTGATACTTTTTTTCAGGATTCTTCTTGAGTTCAGAAGAACAGCATTTATTTGAAACAGAAATCTTTTGCAACATTATGAATGTCTTGGCCGTGATTTCTGATCAATTTAATATGTCCTCCTTGCTGAATAAAAGTATTAATTTCTTTTTAAAAAAAAAAAATCTTACTGACCCCAAACTTTTTAACAGTAGTGTATGTTATTTGTTCTCACATACCAAACATTTTTATTCAGTTTATTCAGGTATCTAAACCTTTTTTTCAGTCAGAGTGAATAGTTTTGGTATAAAAGCTGTTTGCAAACACAGTCGCAATACGATTTTCTGTGAACAAGGCTTCACACACCATATAAGCTAGTAGCTTTATCCTTCAAATAAAAGGAGGCATGGAAATGTCAAAACCTTCAATGTATTTCAGCCTGTTACAGAAAAACCCCTGACATTAAGCAGAAAAGACACAGTGAATAGCCCTTATGTACTGAAATGGGGTCTAAATGGACTTAAAAGCCAGGCCTCGTCTTTCTTTATCTCTCCATCTTTCTACATTTCCTCAGACTGCATGAAAGACTGAGCCTCTCGTCTCGGATCCATCTCCACAGCGGAATTCAATTCTGAGAATCCCATTCATTCAATTAGCCCTGACATAACTGAGCAGGAAGCAATGGCTGGTAGTGCCCAAAGACAGATATGCTTCCACTGTCTCCTGAACAAAGCATTGAGCTCGTTTACAGAAAAACAAATGGGTGTGATGCAGAAACAAATATCTCTATTTCACTGTATATCGATCTCTTTCTTTGACATTCATTAAAATCCTTTTTTCCCCTCAAAGTGTGGACGAGGGTTTCGGGGAATTCGGATGCATTTAGCCAACAGACAAAAGTGCCAAAAAGTCTCAAAAAGAGTCAAAGGTGTCAAATGTCCTTTTTTTGTAGTAAAATAAATATGAATTATTTTATAATAATATTATTCTAACACTATTCATTATTATGTTTTTAAGGTTTATACACTACCGGTCAAAAGTTTAGGGTTGGTAAGATTTTTTAAATGTTTTTAAAATAAATCTTTTATGCATGTTTAAACAAAAATACAGTAAAACAAGTGTATTGTGAAATATTATTACAATTTAAAATAACTATTTCTATTTTAATATATTTTAAAATGTCATTTATTTCTGTGATGGCAAAGCTGAATTTTCAGCATCATTACTCCAGTCTTCAGTGTCACATTATCCTTTAGAAATCATTCTAATGATGCTGATTTGGCACATAGTAAACATTTATTATTATTATTATCAGTTAAAATTTTAAAAACTTTTAAAAACTGACCCCAAACTTATAAACACTAGAGCAGGGATCTTCAACGTTTTTCAGGGCAAGGACCCCTTTGGCGATAGAGACATGGAGCAGGGACCCCCAATACAAAATTTGTCAAATAGAGCTATTAAGCATATACACTGCAATATCAATAGAAACTAATCATATTATGATTACGAATAAGTTACATTATGTTAAGAGATCAGTAGATCAGAACTATGAACGTTGTTGCACATGCATCACTGTCTGTATATTGCTTGCCATTATTAAAATTGACATTTATGCATCATAACAAACAACATGTTGTGATAAAAATCACAATTTATTAGTTGTTTGCAGTTGTTGTAAATTATTTTAATGGTTTTTCAGTCATACATTTTAATTTTACTAATCAGATGGATAATTAAACATTTACCTTAACTTTAGCTACAAGTTTATTAAAAAATTCACAGTTTAATTTTACTGTCAGTTGGACAAATAAACTTTTACTTGAACTTTAGCTTCAAATTTACTAAAACTTCAGATTTTAATTTTACTGTGAGATCTGAAATCACTGAGTATCTGAAATTAGTGAGGGTTCTCTAGTAAAGTGCAGATGTAATGTGTAAGTAACGGCTCCACCATAACAACATTAGCAATGCACAGTGAGACATTTAAAATGATTTACAAGTCGTTACTTTTACAATTAATTCGAATGGAATTTCAAAAATATATTGATACGAATATTTTGTTTCTAGTAACCTACGAGTCTGCATTTACATTGCACGTATATATTTTGAGACGCCATATTTTTTTCCCCGGGCTACTTATCATCACTATGTCAGTTGCAATTTTGAGAGTGAATCACGCATTTATATGTAGATGTCACTTCCAAAACTTTGCAGCGTATAATGAAAAACAATACTTTTATTCAATGGATTATAGCTATATAGCCTGTAAAGCACGAAAGAGCGCTCACTTTACAATCACTAAAAAGCTGTCACTCATCTCAGTTCGCGATCTCACAGCGTTCCATTAAAATCTGTAAAGTTGTCTACACTGCATAATGAATCTCTTACTTACATCGTGTCTTTCTTTGTTAATGAGAGGATTCACGAGTGCGAGCAGAACTCATCACTGAACAAAAACTCCGGCGTTTTGAGCAGTGACTGGATTCTGGCCATTGCGTTCAAGAGATCAACAAACATGTCTGTGATTGGCCACATTTCTCACCACTGCACATTTCTCACCGCTCTCACCGTTCTCCAGAGCGCAAACTCAAAAACGCAATGGAGCGATGGCCAAATCTGTTTCGCCAATAATATTATATTATTACAGTATCAACCGAGGGTGGTATTGCTTCGATTCAGGGCGCTTATATTAAATTAGACTGTGATGTTTTAATTTTTAAACTAAATTATTTGTGATCAAACACTAATTTGCGGACCCCCCTGCAGTACCACTGGGGACCCCTGGTTGAAGACCCTTGCACTAGAGTATATTCCAGCATGTCATGCCATCCCTCAGTTTTTCTCAGAAAAAAAAAAAAAGTTTTCTAATGGAGTCAAGTGATCTAAATATATTTTACAAATCTATTTGAATAAAGAAGAAAATAAAACTGTTTGTGTCATTACATGCAGGAATCAAAATTAATCAAATGATGGTTTTGTTCTAACAGTTCCTTCATCAGTGTTGAGCTCACCTCTGGTTTTTTGATGATCTGGATGCTGTACATGTGATTCTTCATGGGGTAGATGATGATGAGCACGTCTCCAAACTCAGTAGGAATGATGCCTCTCCGGTAGTCACGCGAATGCTCGGACCACACGATGTGCACTTCATCGTTACCCAGGTGTCTTAACTGTATGGAGAGAGTGGATACATAGGAGATGCCATTTAGATTATACTTTTGTCCAAAAACATACTTATTAAAGATTTGGTTCTTTAATAGTAACCTCAGGAAGAATGGTGATACCTCACTTTGTTTGTGGAGTCCACATCAATAATACCTTGTCAATAATGCCTTGTTTACACAACAACAGTACAAGAAGCCTTGTGTGACGGGCATACTTTATGACCATCACGTTCTCTAAAACAAAAGTAACTGGTCTGAATTGAATCTCAACTGTGCGTTGTCTGAGCCGTGGAGCAGCGCTCTCCACTACAGCATTTATTAGCCTTGCGCTGTGACAGTTGAGAGAACGGCCACTCAGTCTCTCTCATCTCTTCTCATCTATCTTAGCCCGATCACTCCATCTTCCTGGGACCCGTTCAATCACTGCCACGGCCATGGGCGCAGTGACCCGCCAACTGTCCCGAGCGATGGCCGCAACCTTTATGCAACTAATGACAAACTCTGTCCTTTGGATTCAGCAATGGACATCATTCATTTCTTTAACTGCAGCTATGGCTGAAGATACTTAAAACAGTGTGGGTCATAGGAAGGCTGTCAGCTCTGTAACCCATAAGTTGAACAGGTCAAAAAGGAATTAATGAATCAAAACTAATTTAATAAAATATTTAATCATTTATTTTCATGGACTATGTGGCAAAAAGTGAATATTGGATCCTTTAGAGTGCATGTTAGGCAATAAACAGTGCAAAAAAAACACAGCTGTAAAGTAAGAAAAAAAAAAAAACAACAGAAAAATAAATGTGTGTGCGCTGTGGCACCGGCGGCCACGCTGACACGCTTTAGTGTCTAGTTAACATGGTTTAGAGTTGCTATCGGAAGATCGTGCTCTGGATAGCCTCACCAGCAGCCCTTGCAAATCCAATTTGCCTCTGAGGAGTCATGATAGGCGATGCAGCACAGGGACGGACCCAATCTAATTTGGGCGGAATATAGCCGTGCGTAGCGTGGAGGTCCCCTCAGCTCCCCTGCAGGGCAGGGACGGCAGTCCAAAACCTCTCCACCGGGCCCAGCAACCCCACACATCACTTCACCCCACGCCTCGTGCTCAAATTACAGCCATGAATTACATCCAGCATTCAGCTGCACTGCCACAGACCGGGGGCTGCCATTTCGTTCCAGGGTGTGTGTCCGTGTGACAAAATGATTGGAGTTTTATTGGACGATAAGGTGGTCTGGACTGAGAGATTTTCTTTCATCTCGGCCATCTTTGTTTAATCATGTAATATCATTCTGAGAAATGCCACATTTGCTTGGAGGCCCCGTGGTGCGGATCGTGGCAACGTTGCAGGAGAAATTCAAACGGCCTGTCCTCAATGTGATAAGAAGATATAGATCTGCATTAGATTTATTATTGCATGTGCTCTGTCACCTCAATGACACAAAATAATGCAGGAAAGAAATTATGAATTATGAAAAAGGTGATCGGCCTAACTTGAGCATAAATCCAGGGTTTAAAATGAGTTACTTTAAATATCTCCAGATCGGAACTATGTTTGTCTGTTGAAGTTCAGAATGACACTTGACGGGATGTAAATGCTATAACTTTTTGGATTGGATTGGATTTCATGTCACGTTTTTAATAATCTTTTCATTTTTATTAAGAGTGGGACTTTAAAAAAAAAAATCTCCTTTTGTGGTCAAAAAAGAAGGGCCTACAGCATTAGAACACCAGGGTAATACATTTTTTTTTATTTTAGGGTGAACCAACCCTTGAAGACTTCTGCATGAAAATGATGAAATGAGCAAAAATAGTGTTAAGCATTTAACAGCCATTCATGTATAAATGATGGCCTGGTTTCACTTCTTAAAACACCCACTTTTCATGATCCAATCGATCCATAATCAAATACTTACGAACAAAATAAGTCCTGCACCCGAATATCCTATTTCACTTAGAAAAGTGTAACAAAGATGGTTGCAGACAACATTTCAGTTTGCATGTCACTTCATCTTTCATCTCCTTGCAAGCATCAAACAAAAGAGACATCTTTTTAAAAACAGTGGGCCCTGAAAATTGACCTTACATCTTGTCATCCTTCTACTTAAAGCCAATTACAGTCCAGCATCTTCCTGACAATATCCCACAACCCCCCTTTCAGCATACCTGCTCAGCTCATTAAAAACAGAGAAGACACAATAAGCTGTAGGCGAGACCATTTAGATTAAACGTGGTAATCTAATTAGAGCCCCCCTTTCCCACCCTACCTAACGCCCCATGAAACGTCCCTCTTATGGTCCACTGTAGCCTCCCTTCCTTCTCCACTGTGTCACTCGCCAATATCACATTTCTATCAGCGTTCATTAATAAGTCTTTGGGGCGCATTAGCACCTTATCGCCTCGTCTTTGCCCCAGAAGACGTATGAGTGAGGAAGTGAGGGGACAGCTTTAATGACAAGCGATTGGTCATTCGGCATGGGGCTGGCCGCTCCACAAACAACCCCATATCACAGCCTTCCAGCCAAGCTCATTAAGGATAATGCTGCACATTATTAGATTTGTGCAGCCCATGTGAACAAAAAAAAAATACCCATGCAGACAGACATTTGTGGGTGTTTCTTCAACTACGGACACTTTAATGCCCCATGGGTTGTTTTTTATTAAAACTAAGAGCTTTCAACATTGTTCTTTTTGTTATATCAAGGTCACATTAAAACAGACTTGGTAACTTTTTACCATGCCTTAATTGTTTTGATTTTGTACTAAATTTTATTGTTTACCTTTGTCCTACACCCAGAATTTCAATCGTAAAAAGGATAGTTCACCCTCAAGCCATCCTAGGTGTATATGACATTCTTCTCTCAGATGAATACAAGCTTTATAATGGCAGTGAATGGCTGTTTCTGTTTTGAAGTCCATAAAGTGCATCTATCCATCATAAAAGTGCTCCACACGGCTCCGGGGGGTTAATAAAGGCCTTCTGAAGTGAAGCGTTTGTGTAAGAAAAATATCCATATTTAAAACTTTACAAACCGTAATCTCTGACTTCCGCTAACTGTCGTACGCACGTTCACAAGAGACTGGCGTTCCAGCATATGACGTAGGACGCAGGCGTAGCGTAAGTTCTGGTGACGAATGCAGAAGCGCAGAGGATAGAGCAAAACAAAACTTGGTTCTCGCGAGTACCAGCATATTCTCAACAGAGCGTCCTACGTCATATGCTGGAACGTCTCTGAACGCGCGTACGACAGATAGATTACAGTTTGTAAAGTTTTAAATATGGATATTTTTCTTACACAAACGCATCACTTCAGAAGGCCTTTATTAACCCCCCGGAGCCGTGTGGAGCACTTTTATGATGGATAGATGCACTTTATGGACTTCAAAACAGCCATTCACTGCCATTATAAAGCCATTTTAATATAACTCTGATTGTATTCGTCTGAAAGAAGAATGTCATATACACCTAGGATGACTTGAGGGTGAGTAAATCATGGGATAATTTTCATTTTTGGGTGAACTATCCCTTTAAAACATTAAAATCCATCTTAAAAATATTATTATTATTTTTTAAACTATGATACTCTTAAAGAAATAATCATAACAGATTTAAAACTTTATTATGTGAAAAAAGTCACATTTTGATCAAATGTACAGACATTAACTGTTTTTAGTGGTGGTATCATTACCATCACAACCAACAATTTTGCCAGTAATAATAATACTAATTTTGCCACTTTTTTTCAAAAGCTCGCGTACTTGAGTTGAAATATAAGACTTAAATATAAGACTTGATGTGAAGTAAAAAGGTAAACATAATTTGAAAATATTTTAATTACATAATTTACAATCAAGTTGTAATTTTGTCAATTTATGCAAGAAAATATTAAATGAGTATATTTGGGATACTTAAAATGTTATGAAATTAGCATTAGCAAGGAAAAAAGAGCATATGTAACAAAAAAAAATACACAGTAAAAATAAAAGTTTACAAAATGTAAAAAGTGTGTTTTAAGAGCGTTTAATTTATAAAATCCTGCAGGCCAAAAAAGCGGCCATAGTTAAAGAAACAGCATAGTAGAAAAAGAAAAATGTAGCAATGTTTCTTTGTGAGGTCACATCGACTGCGAGGAATAGTGAGAAAAAGAAAGGGTGTGACATCCCTCTTTAAACAAAAGAGAGACAGAGATAAAAGCCAGTGGGTGAGGCAGAACGAGAAAATAAAGTACGGCTGTTAGGAGTCATTACTCTCTCTTTTTCTCTGTTCTGATAGCAGAGAGGACCTTTTCTCTCTATGGGGAACCCAGAAACACAAAAGTGCCGCTCTCGGCAGGTATAAGTGTCCCACCCCTCAGATTAGCCTGGGTTAGGTTTAATGATGAGGTGTGAACGCACAGGTCAGCAAGGTTCTGTATCCCACTTCACCCACAGCACAGGAAGAGCAGAGCTGCACTGCTGGAGAGAACTCAAGACAGAAGAGCTATGAAAGAAAATAAACCACACAGACTACAATATAAAAGGCCATCCACAGGTGAGCAGGCAGGGGGAAAGTGTAACTCTTTAGAGAATCAACAGTTTTTGAGAGATGGAAAACAGGATTTTTTTCTTGTTCCTTTGAGATTAGTGTACTATGTAGTTGTATGTTTACGACTCAAAGCTCCCTTCCCAGTTGGTGAAGCTGCAAAAACGAGTCATTTAGATGTTGTTTTGTACCTCACTGACTTTCACTGTATAGATTGAAACGTTCTTCAAAATATGCATTTTTTAATTTTAAGCCTTTTTTTTTTTATTCTAAAGATCTGAGATGTGGTGGAAATCAGTGTTGTTTTTGTTAAATAAAACTGTTAAAAATTGTTTGTTAATTGAAAGCTGAAAATAAAAATAAAATAGAAATTTAAAAAAATAAACATAAAAATAAGAAATGTTGCATTGGCAACTAACTGAAATAAGTTGAAGTACTAAAATTACTAAAATAGCAATAAAAATAAAATCTATATGGAAATCTAAAAAAACCTAATAAAAACAAAAGCACATAACAAAACAATAAAACTAAAATTAAAATTAAAATTCAAAATATGAATAAATATCATAATAGTACCTAAACAGAAATTGCTCATGTAACCCAGGTAAAATCATAATTTTACTTCAAAATGGCATCTTTTACAAGTTCACCTTTTTAGTCAGCGAGTCGTCGGAGTCCGGAGGCATGCGTGTGGAGACATGGAACATCACTTCAACTGTAGAGGTGGCAAAGTAGGGCATGGTCAAACCCGTGCTCTTGTTCCGCTGCAGGCCGCCCATGAAACCACAATGAGTCGTTAGGTTCACCTGAACATAGAGGAAAGAGTTTGATGGGGCCCATGCATTAATACCCTATAAAACACTGCAAGCAATACTTAAATATACAGAACACTATCACATAATAAATTGCCTCCCAGCAATACTAATAATTAATTATCAAGATTTTACCTCCCAGCCCAGGCCTGACACAAAGTCTTCATACGCCTGACTCCCAGCTGTGTTGGACAGAATTGAGTGCTTGTCTTCCTGCCCTTCTGCCACATAAAACACAGCAATCTTATGTGTTTCACGACTGCAGAAAGTAAATGGAGAAGAAAGTAAATTTAGGAGCCAAACAGGAGTACACTTTCATGAGGTGGTCTCTCAGACTATACAAAATAACAGCTACAGTAAACGCTATAATTTTGTCCCTTTGCCCTTACAGCAACATTCCTAATGGCTTTAGAGAAACAACACTAGATAAAAAGTGGCATAACATACCACTGCCTTGAATCCAGATTCTTCAGCTCTCTCAGTAGTTTTTCATTCTTCTTCAGCAGGTGGAAACTGTTCCTAGAGACGAGACATTTTAACATAAGAGCTAATGGAGAGAAATATTCTACCAAATTACTCATTTTTGATCCGTTCAGATTAATTAGCAATCAACAACATCTATATACTGAAAAAGAAAGAAGGGAGATAAACAGATAAAGAACAATAGATAAAGAGACAGACAGACTGATAGAATGAACTTAGATAGATAGATAGATAGATAGATAGACAGGATGACAGGCAGATAGAACGAGAGACAAAACAATAGAAGACAGACAGACAGACAGATGGATGGATGGATGGATGACAGGCAGACAGAACGAGAGACAAAACAATAGAAGACAGACAGACAGAGACAGAATGACAGACAGACAGACAGACAGACAGACAGACAGACAGACAGACAGACAGACAGACAGACAGACAGACAGACAGACAGACAGACAGACAGACAGACAGACAGACAGATAGATAGATAGATAGATAGATAGATAGATAGATAGATAGATAGATAGATAGATAGATAGATAGATAGATAGATAGATAGATAGATAGATAGATAGATAGATACCGATTCCAAAAAAGTTGGGACACTGTACAAATTGTGAATAAAAACAGAATGCAATGATGTGGAAGTTTCAAATTTCAATATTTTATTCAGAATACAACATAGATGACATATCAAATGTTTAAACTGAGAAAATGTATCACTTTAAGGGAAAAATAAGTTGATTTTAAATTTCATGGCATCAACACATCTCAAAAAAGTTGGGACAAGGCCATGTTTACCACTGTGTGGCATCCCCTCTTCTTTTTATAACAGTCTGCAAACGTCTGGGGACTGAGGAGACAAGTTGCTCAAGTTTAGGAATAGGAACGTTGTCCCATTCTTGTCTAATACAGGCTTCTAGTTGCTCAACTGTCTTAGGTCTTCTTTGTCGCATCTTCCTCTTTATGACGCGCCAAATGTTTTCTATGGGTGAAAGATCTGGACTGCAGGCTGGCCATTTCAGTACCCGGATCCTTCTTCTACGCAGCCATGATGTTGTAATTGATGCAGTATGTGGTCTGGCATTGTCATGTTGGAAAATGCAAGGTCTTCCCTGAAAGAGACGACGTCTGGATGGGAGCATATGTTGTTCTAGAACTTGGATATACCTTTCAGCATTGATGGTGCCTTTCCAGATGTGTAAGCTGCCCATGCCACACGCACTCATGCAACCCCATACCATCAGAGATGCAGGCTTCTGAACTGAGCGCTGAGAACAACTTGGGTTGTCCTTGTCCTCTTTAGTCCGGATGACATGGCATCCCAGTTTTCCAAAAAGAACTTCAAATTTTGATTCGTCTGACCACAGAACAGTTTTCCACTTTGCCACAGTCCATTTTAAATGAGCCTTGGCCCAGAGAAAACGCCTGCGCTTCTGGATCATGTTTAGATATGGCTTCTTTTTTGACCTATAGAGTTTTAGCCGGCAACGGCGAATGGCACAGTGGATTGTGTTCACCGACAATGTTTCCTGAGCCCATGTTGTGATTTCCATTACAGTAGCATTCCTGTATGTGATGCAGTGCCGTCTAAGGGCCCGAAGATCACGGGCATCCAGTATGGTTTTCCGGCCTTGACCTTTACGCACAGAGATTGTTCCAGATTCTCTGAATCTTTGGATGATATTATGCACTGTAGATGATGATAACTTCAAACTCTTTGCAATTTTTCTCTGAGAAACTCCTTTCTGATATTGCTCCACTATTTTTCGCCGCAGCATTGGGGGAATTGGTGATCTTCTGCCCATCTTGACTTCTGAGAGACACTGCCACTCTGAGAGGCTCTTTTTATATCCAATCATGTTGCCAATTGACCTAATAAGTTGCAAATTGGTCCTCCAGCTGTTCCTTATATGTACATTTAACTTTTCCGGCCTCTTATTGCTACCTGTCCCAACTTTTTTGGAATGTGTAGCTCTCATGAAATCCAAAATGAGCCAATATTTGGCATGACATTTCAAAATGTCTCACTTTCAACATTTGATATGTTATCTATATTCTATTGTGAATAAAATATAAGTTTATGAGATTTGTAAATTATTGCATTCCTTTTTTATTCACAATTTGTACAGTGTCCCAACTTTTTTGGAATCGGGTTTGTAGATAGATAGATAGATAGATAGATAGATAGACAGGATGACAGGCAGATAGAATGAGAGACAAAACAATAGAAGACAGACAGGCAGAGACAGACGGATGGATGGATGGATGGTTGGATGGATGGATGGATGACAGGCAGATAGAACGAGAGACAAAACAATAGAAGACAGACAGAGACAGACGGATGGATGGATGGATGGTTGGATGGATGGATGGATGGATGGATGGATGACAGGCAGATAGAACGAGAGACAAAACAATAGAAGACAGACAGGCAGATGGATGGATAGATGGATGGTTGGATGGATGGATGGATGGATGGATGGATGACAGGCAGATAGAACGAGAGACAAAACAATAGAAGACAGACAGAGACAGACGGATGGATGGATGGATGGACGACAGGCAGATAGAACGAGAGACAAAACTATAGAAGACAGACAGAGACAGACGGATGGATGGATGGATGGATGGTTGGATGGATGGATGGATGACAGGCAGATAGAACGAGAGACAAAACAATAGAAGACAGACAGAGACAGACGGATGGATGGATGGATGGTTGGATGGATGGATGGATGGATGACAGGCAGATAGAACGAGAGACAAAACAATAGAAGTCAGACAGAGACAGACGGATGGATGGATGGATGGTTGGATGGATGGATGGATGGATGGATGGATGACAGGCAGATAGAACGAGAGACAAAACAATAGAAGACAGACAGGCAGATGGATGGATAGATGGATGGTTGGATGGATGGATGGATGGATGGATGGATGGATGGATGGATGGATGACAGGCAGATAGAACGAGAGACAAAACAATAGAAGACAGACAGAGACAGACGGATGGATGGATGGATGGATGGTTGGATGGATGGATGGATGGATGGATGGATGGATGGATGACAGGCAAATAGAACGAGAGACAAAACAATAGAAGACAGAGACAGAATGACAGATAGAATGACAGACAGAATGACAGACAGATAGATAGATAGATAGATAGATAGATAGATAGATAGATAGATAGATAGATAGATAGATAGATAGATAGATAGATAGGATGACAGGCAGATAGAACGAGAGACAAAACAATAGAAGACAGACAGATGGATGGATAGATAGATGGATGGATGGATGGATGGATGGATGGACGACAGGCAGATAGAACGAGAGACAAAACAATAGAAGACAGAGACAGAATGACAGATAGAATGACAGACAGAATAACAGACAGAATGACAGACAGAATAACAGACAGATAGATAGATAGATAGACAGATAGATAGACAGATAGATAGACAGGATGACAGGCAGATAGAACGAGAGACAAAACAATAGAAGACAGACAGAGACAGAATGACAGACAGAATGAAAGATAGATAGATAGACAGACAGACAGACAGACGGACGGACGGACGACAGGCAGATAGAACGAGAGACAAAACAATAGAAGACAAACGGAGACAGAATGACAGATAGATGGATAGATGGGATGGATGGATGATGGAGAGATAAAACAATAGACAGAAAGAGATAGATAAAATGAAAGCTATAACAACAGGCAGACAGAGAGAGAGAGAGAGAGAGAGAGAGAGAGAGAGAGACACAGAGAGAGAGAGAGAGAGAGAGAGAGAGAGAGAGAGAGAGAGACAGACAGAGAGACAGACAGACAGACAGACAGACAGACAGACAGAGAGAGAGAGATGGATAGACCGATAGATAAAATTATAGATTAAATGATAAAGAGAACGATAAATAGACAGGCAGTTGATAGATCAATAGACTGAATGACAGAACGTTAGCTAGAACAGAGACAGACAGACTATAGATTTTTGATAGATAGATAGATTGTTTTGATGCCCTAGCTATGTTCCACGGACCCCATTTAGAGAAGAGCTGCTCTAGACTGTGTGTTAGATCTCTTTCATTAAGTGTCCGCCTGCTTAATTACCGTCTTCCTTGTTTTTCTCACAGACTCCTGGAAAATCTGACCCCGCAACAGAAACGCAATTGAAAACAAAAACAATGGAAGATCCTATGTGGAAAAACGTCTTCTGACATAATGAACCATAAAACAAAAACCTACATGTGATGTTATGAAAAAAAAAAAAAAAAATCCATAAATCTATAAGATAATGCATGGATTTTTTTCCCCCGTCTGCAGTTTTTATAGTCCAGAGTTCAGTTACTTTCTCCCTCTCCCCGTCTTTATCATTCCCTCCCTCCAAGTGGCCGCGTGAGTCATGTGGAAAAGCCACACGATGCTCTCTAAAAGGACTTTTTGTTTTGTTCTCCTTTTCTTTGAGCAGGGGTCTCTTTATTAGCTTGTTGCAATGTAATGGTCTTCATTTTCTCCATTGAAAGTGAGCCATTTCAGGAGGCGAACGCGTGAACGGCATAAAAGGCCGACATTAGGTGCGCACTCACACACACAATGGGCCGGCGGATTGCAATGCCTTAGTCTCTGACCACGGATAAATGATACATGAATGCCTGGAGAGCGGCAGCAGGACAATTCCTCATTAAACAGCCCCTATGCATTTTCTCCCAGCTCTCCAACTCATAATAACCCTCCAGCCACATTCGAAAGGTAGAAGCCTTTTATTTTCACCCGCCGTATCAGGCAAGAATGAAAAGTACCGCGGCTGCTCGGCAGATAACAGACCCCTCAAGAATTAATCCCCCCATAAAAGCTGCATGCGTGCACACGCACACCGCACCCGGAGCTGTTGAAGAAAAAAGCTTCCCACCCCCCCACCGACAACTCTCTGAGCGAATGGTGAAAAAACTATTTTCCTGCATTAATCTCATAACACAGAGCATGTATAACATGAAAATTAATGCCATTACATTCAAGGTGAAAAATAACCCAATTTTCCAATTATTTGTCATCTGGAAATATTTAACCATTCTCTGTAATACCACAAAATGGAATGGGATTGAACCTTTACAGTGAAATGCAATGTGGGGAACCATTATGAATGAGGGAAGGGGATGGAGAAGTAAGTGAGCAGCACTGTATTGGTGGATAAGCTAATCAAAAAGATGTTGACTGTTTAAAGCAGATTAACACGGATCTGCACAATCAGGGAGAGGTGTGAGCAAACAGGATGTTTACATGCATTATCTGCCTTCAACAACATTACCCAGATTGTGCAAAAAATTCAGACCAAAGGATTAAACTTTCTGATGAGGCAGTTAAACAAAGTTACGATAAAGACATAACAGAATCGGCAGAATCGTGGTTGGTGGAATTCGCCTCTGTGATTTGTAATAAACTGCCCAAAAACTCAATGTTAACGAAAAAGGGGACTATTTTTAGTAAAAAAATTGTTTTAAATCAATGTACCATCAATTTCAACAAATCTTAATTGCACTGATTGAAGGCTCACGTAGTGAAATGACAAATAATAAAACTCTGTTCTCCGTTTTAGGTAGACATGATGAAAATAATGACTTGGGGTTCAGTTCATGAAAAACTGCGATGACTGATTCTTGAGACAGGCTTTTTAAACAAAAAAAATACATCTTTAAAATACACGGCACATTAAAAAATGCGACACTGAGTGCTGAACTCCCGCCAATTATGGTAATCTGCAGGCAGTGCAAAACAGTGTTTTTCATCGAGTAGATTTTTGGGTTTTCTGCAAAAATCATATAACTGCCTGCCAGATGTTCTTAAAAAATAGTTGAGAACTTCTTAAGATCTTTTCATAAGAATTGCACATGGGAACATTCTTACAAACTACTGGTCTTTCTTCTAAATTCTCAAGTAGCAACTAGAGCCCTGCACGGGCCTCAAATCTAGACCCTAGCCCGGCCCTGGCCCGAGACGCTCAGGCCCCAGCCCGGCCCGCGTCCGACAGCTTATCAAAAATCTCAGCCCGAGTCCGACTGGAGCCCGTTTTTTCTATTGTTGTAGCTATTAAAATAGTTCAGTTTTGTTTTTAATGTCAGTAGTTATATTTAGTTTTGTTTCTTTAGTAAGTTAATTTAGAAAAATGTTTGGAGCATTTTATGTTTGTTAAATTAAAGTTTTTGTTTTTTTAAAGTGACGACCAAGTGGCCAGCGGCCGACAGAGTTAACCACGTATTTGATCAATTTAGCCTCTCAATTCAACACTTGACTTGTCTTGCCTATAATAAAATCCATAGATATAAAACACTTCAAGCATATCACAATGTTAGTTTAAACGTTTACTATCACCACCACAGTAAAAAGGCATTTCTGACAAGCTGAGGCAGGCTGCTGCTGCTCGCAACGGCGCTCGCAAACGAAACGGGCTATACAATCTAAACAAATAAACAAAATAAAAATAAAAAACATGCAGGTTGTCTTACACCTCTCCACAAAATGAATATAAATCTGATCTTCAATTCCCGCGAGTTCACGTCAACGAAATTAACAGATATGAGCTGCATTTTATTGATCATCAATTTCAAAATCAAAGACCGCAATAGGAGAAAGAGCGACCTAAGCACTGGTAAGGTCATTTAGTCTCATTAGTTTTAATGAAGATGATTGTGTTTTTGAGCATCTAAGACTTAGCCTATTTTCAGTTTCACTTGCAGCCGTTTGCGTGTTGGCTTTCTTTACTCATTTGCGGCTATGCGTGTTGCAGTAGCGCCGTCATATCTGACTACAACATGTCATATATAACATGCTCTCACACGTTTATTTTTTAACAATTTGCCTGGAGTAAAATTTACATATGTGATTTAAACAACCAGATGCATTCCAGTGACAAGGTTGGTAAACACTAGGGTACACCAACATTTGTTACAAATAGGATTTGTACCTGTGGATGCCCTATTGGATTTCTAGGCGTTTTCAACTGCAATCTGTGTCCTCAAGGTCTTACCTCTTCTCCCAGGAGTTCATACCCAGTATGTTGAGGAGCAGTTTGCAGTAGTAGAAGGCCGACTGGGGTCTCTGCGGGCTTGGCTCTTGCTGCACTACGGCCCTCATGTTCAGCTCATTCCCAAGATGCAGCGTGAAGTCCTGCTCCTCGGCACACTGCTTCAGGATGCCGTTGATGACGTCATTCTCCTGCTTCTCAGACACGCAGGTGGGTGGCGGGGCTGGAATGTTGAGCGGTGCGCCAGTACATTGTAGGCACTCTGGGCTGGAGTATCCCAGGTACTGTAGCATCTCGTCCAGAGCATCCTCCCCATCCTGCAGGGAGTCCCAGCTCGGGATCACCTCTCTGCACCGCCGTTTGGCCTGTGGGGCCATCAGTTCCAGACCCGCCTCTTCCTCCTCGTCCTCTACCTCAAGTTCTTCCTCCTGCCTGTCTTCTTTCATATCCTCCTCATGCTCATCCAGGTCCTCCTCATTCTCCTGAAAAGCTTCATCCTCTGGTTCTTCTTGACTGCCTCTCTCTAGACTGTCCTCATCTCGGCCACGCTCTCTACCACCCCCTGCTAGATTAGAGGATGTGTAGAGGTGCAAAGTTTGACTAGGCGGACCATACAGTACAGCCGAGTCCCAGGAGTGTTTGCCGGAAATGTCTCTTACAATCACCCGAACGCAAGCACTGGTGGTGGTGAGGCCAGCTGACATCCCGCCACCAGGCAGGCCGTCCTCTGCCCGGATTTGTAGGTAGGACAGCAGGGTGGTGCCATTAAGCACGAAGAACTGCAAGTTGGGCGCGTCAAAGAGTTCGGGGGTCAGGTCTGCGCTCTCGCTGTATGGGTTATCCTGGTTCTCGCACACCTGGCTGGTCAAAGTGGCCGGACCACCACTCATCGGATAGTGACCCAGGTGGTTGACCAGATGAGATATGACCGTGCGTGCCGCGATTGAAATCAGGCCTTGCTGAATGCGGCTCCTCACTACAGATAGAAAGAGAAAGATGTATTTGTAAGAAGTATGAGCAGAAATTTCCATAGATTTTCAAATATAATTCAAGTGCCCATTATTCATAAAGTTTTACACATCCCCCACTCCTTGAGCAAATCTTTTAGGCTAATTTGATCATGTTTTCACATCAGTGAAGATGACTATGAAGAGTGAAGTGCTCTCAGCTCAGTTTAAATCCATTTGGAAACTACACAATTTCAAAATCATGTTGATAAACATTTTGTTGACAAATCAGTATTACAGAAGCTTTATATAGTTTTGGGGCTTTGGCTTTGGGGCAGCTGTGGCCTAATGGTTAGAGAGTTGGACTAGTAACCCAAAGGTTGCGGGTTCGAGTCTCAGTACTGGCAGGAAATGTAGGTGGGCGGAGTGAATGAACAGCCCTCTCTTCCACTCTCATTACCCACAGGTGGCCCTTGCAAGGCACCTAACCCCCAATCGCTGGGACACCATACTTGGCTACACATCACGTCACTTAATATATTTATGTTGGTTTTGGGTCAACTGCCATAATCGAATGTGTTTCTTTAGGGTTATTTACATAAAATGGCCATTTTATATTCATATTCAATAAGGTGGAGCAAAAATAATAAATAGGCCTAAAAAAAATTAGGAATATTTAAGAATATTTTTAAATCAATATTTTCCTAAAAATGCACACAAAAAAACAAAAAACGTTACAGTGGCCACAGTTATTTTTCTGAATGTTAATGGCCACAGTAGCGGCGTTAAAAATAATATTAAATGAATAAATCAAAAAGAGATGAATGAGTTGACTAATAGACACTAATCGACTAATCTGTTCATCCATCCCTAAATATATCTTGTAGAATTTCATTAAAAATCAGTCTGTATAAGAGTGAGAGATATGAAGAGACTGCAGTGATGATGACAAGGTGTAAGAAATAAGTAAAGGAAAAGAGTTTAGGCACTCGTTTCATCAGGGATGTAGTGATTTTCAGATCTATCAGTGTTAATCTCCTGCAGAGTGAAGGTGCAGACAGCTCGTGTGAATACGGGGACATTAGGGTGTGATGAAGAATGCAGGATGCCTGGGGAGAGGTGCAGATGCCTCGATGCTGGTAAGGAGCTCCCGACGGAGACACTCCCTCTTCACACACTGCCAGAACTCACAAAGAAACCATGCAGAGAGCAGCCCAATACCAGTACACTCGACGTGCCAGAGGCCCACTCCCCCCAATCAACACACCACACCGATCACATTCAGCGACACTCTCCATCGCCTTAATGAGCCAAAACATTCTTAGACTGGAGCTCTCGGGAGGAGGGATTTTATCCTGATGAAGCAGTCTTCTGTTCGGACCACCTCAGCTGCAGAGTGCCCTCCGATCCAGCAAGAATTCAGTGCTAGGAGTAATTTCAAGAGTAATGGAGGTAGGAAAGTGCTGGACACATGTCTCACTCAGGGTGTAATGATTAGTTATTTTCATCTGATGGAGAGAGAGACAGCACCGTCCGGCAGCACAGGAAACCAGCCCCCCTGCTGTCAATCTCAAGCCCATCCTTGCCCTGATACACACTGAAACTAGTATGAGGGAGCAAACCGATTTGCCAACATTAGCTCATTCCTGCTTCTAATTTGTTCTACTACTGTACTTGTTTTAAGAGAGGTTTTACAGAAGGTGATAAAGATAAGAGAAACATGGGTGAGTGATGGTTAACACTGGGCGTCAAGCTCTATTCGCCCATGTTAATACATGTTTGATCAATTCAGTTCTATGTTAATCCAAGTAAAAAGCTATGTAATTAAAAGTTAGATAAGCATTTTGTTAGCTCTACCCCAATGACATCTCATTGGTCCAAAATGGTGTTTTTAGTAGCTGCATATTAAACCGTTAATCGTTCTGATTGGCTGCCTTGTGATTTTGCTTTCTGTAAGGACAGAATGACTTAATGCTCAAAACTTGTCATGTCGCAGCTGGTTAGGACAAGGTGTAAAAAATAGAAAAGGAGAAAGACAAGAGTGAGAGCAGAACTTGACTGAAATATCAGTTGCATAAACAAAGAACGAGATGAAAAGAAGGTCAAAACAAGTACGAGAGAGGCAGAAGACATGCGCTCACCTTCAGTGACGGGCTGCAGTTTGGAGGAGCGTTCAGAGTCGGGTGAATGGAGCGGCTCTGGCTCCTTCAGGTTCTCCAGTAGTAGAAAGGGGTCATAGTCTGGGCTGCTTAAGTCTGACAGGTGAATGGGGAAGTAATTGGGGTTATTGAAGCTCTGAGCCCCATACACACAGCCATGGAGGACCTGCGAGATGAACAAAGGGGTTAGAAATACAAAGAAATAAAACATAATGCACAGGTCTTTAGTTATTTCACAGGGTCTTAATTTACAGATAAAAATGATGTATATTGAGAGATAAAAATGATGTTTAATAGATGATGTGAGCATTGGTCTTGTACTTTATAGATGCAGCTTAGGACAGATTTGTCAGTCTTCTCCTTGTCTGAGGCACCTTGGACCGGCTGGAGGAGAGTTTTAGGAGGTAGAGCCATCACCCAGTCCAGCAAACACAGCAGCAGAGACACAACCAGCTGGAAAAAGGTATATATACATATACATATACATATACATACATACATACACACACACACACACACACACACACACACATATACAATAAAAAAAAACAGTAATACTGTGAAATTATTAAAATGTAAAATAAATGCTTTCTATTTCGATATATTTAAAAATTTAATTTATTCCTGTGATGGCAAAAGTCAATCTGGTGACCAATTTTAAAGTACACCCAATTCAGCATCACCCTCATGTATCCCAAAACCAGTATGGCAATTTCTGCCTATTCTTCACACAAAGCTATCAAACTGCTTAGACTTAGAACGTAGCGTGCAAGTTGTTAAGTTGCTTTACACGGCATTTCTTTTTTTATTAAGAACAGGAAAATTACTTGATATGTTGCATCTAACCAGGGCAAATTGTTAACCCCCTTCACTTTTTATTTAGAAGAAAACAGACACAGAAGAGGAAAAGTAGAGAGAATGTAGAGAGTAAGAGGGTATGGGACCAGGACAAGTTAAATTCAAACAACTTCCTTTGGATTGAAATGAGCAGCCAGGACTTTCTGTAAAATAACTCTTTTTGTGTGGTCAATAGAAGGAAAAAACAATATTCAGATTTTGAAAGATATGAAGGTAAGCAGAATTTCCTTTTTTAAGTATACTTTCCTTTTAATAATCATCATGAACTGTTGGCTGAACAAAAAAGCATTTATTTCACATTTATATAAGTGTGTTCTTTCATTGTTTTTGGGTGCACTTGTTAATGAGACATACCCTTTTGTCCAGCTCATGAGGGGAGGACTCTGTGACAGGAAGAAGGTAAGTGATGGTTGCAATAAGGACCTAAAAAAGCAGGAAATTAATGTTACTTTCTATTTAACAAATCAAAATCAGCCTTAACTTAAAATTCAGCTCACTTGCAGTATGACTGACTTTACCTCCACTATTTTCTTTGGAGTGTTAGGCGGGAATTTCTGCAGTTCGTCGACGTAGTTTATGAGCAGGTGCAAAATGTCTGAGGCCACCAAGGCAACGGTTTTATTTGAGAACTGCAAGGAATGTATTAATGGTTAAAATAGAAGCAATCAGCAACTTTAATGTGCTCAGACATGTGTGGAGCAAAACAGCAAAACTGCGTTGTGCGCCTCATCTGAGCTGATTAAGATGGGATGAGTCTTTTCCTAATTCTGCTTCACGGAATGCACCCAAAGAAGAGAGAGCCTCATGTCTAACCCTCCACTGACAACAGATTCTCAGAAAAGCCAATAAAATCGACCCGATCACAAACAGGCTTTTCTGATTGGACCAGAGTTTGAGTATGTGTGTGTCTGTTGGCCCTAGCCTTCATTTCAGACAGAAATGTAATAATTCCTCGAACTCTCTGAAGCGTACATTCTTCAGTGGATTAGCCTTCTGTCTGTGAGAAGCAGAGGAGCCAAACATGTTGACGGTCCAGATTTAGGAAGGCTGGTAGGGGTGGGTGCAGGGAGTATGGAATAATCTTCTTCTGGATGAACAGAACACACTTGTGCCAGTGCAGTGAGCCCAGGCATCAGGAACGGCTTTAGAAGACTCAGGCCAAGGGCAATGCCATCATTTCTCTGCTGTGCTCACTTACATTGCCAGTGAAGGTTCTTTTACAACACAGATGCTTCTATTCCGTTTATAATCAATCTTTAACAGCAGAATACATGTATATTTTGTTGTGTAACCAAGCATCCGTTACCTTGAGAGTAACACAGATGACATTAAGCGCTTCTTTGATCTGCGGATGCTGAGTGCCATGAACCAGCTCTTCACAGAGCCAAATACCCAGACTACAGAGTGCCACACACCTGAAAAAAGAAACAGAGACAACTTTTAGATTTTATGTAAAATAAAGGGATAAATAATTGCCAACACATTCTAAATAATCATAGACACATGAAATGAGACAAAGCACAAAATGCACAATCCCTTTGAAAATACTTGTTTTAGATCTGGAAATGTTTACATCTGCCATGTAGAATATTTATATTTAGCATGTTAGCATTAAAAATACATAAAGATTAATAAAAAATAATTTAATAATAACTAAAAAAAGTTATTTATATATAAAGTTAGTTATACATATACACACACACGCACACACACACAATGAATGTATGTACCTGAATTTTTGTAACATTATAAAATGTCTTTACTGTCACTTTTGATTCATTTAATCTTGCTAAAATAAAAGTAATTAAAGCTGCAAGCAGCGATGAAAGGGCCCTCGCACCCGGGCCACCGCCACCGCCACCGCCACCCGGTGGCCTCAGGAAAACAGCGAATAGTGGGCGACATGCATTTAAGTGGGTAAATATACGAAAAAAATAGCAAAGTCATTTCGATGTGTCACACTTCCTGTTGCCAGCAGGTGCCGCTTTCATTATAACTGAATATTGCCATGTAGATGTCTTCAGGCCAGGACTCTTATCAAACATGTGAAGTTTAGGGCAGATCAGACATTGTATGCCTGAGTTTCAACAACTTCCTGTTTCGTGGCGTTAATTGCATACATTAGCGCTTAGCCAAGTGTTGCATGATTTAACAAGTTTCTAGCATGTTTGGCACTTGATGGCATATTTTAATATATTTCTGGGAGTGCATTACAGTGTAAAGCATGCCATTTCCTGTTGCCAGCAGGTGGTGCTATGACTATAACTGAATATTGCCATGTAGATGTCTTCAGGTCAGGACTATTATCAAACATGTGAAGTTTGGGGCAGATTGGACACTGTATGCCTGACTTACAACTACTTCCTGTTTCATGGCGAAACATCAGACTTTGTCAGGCCGCCACTGACACGCCCTTCAGCGAAAACTTCACAATTTAACGTCGCAAAGGCCTTTAGATTAGACTGGCCAAATATGATGTTGATCTGATTAAATCTCTAGGAGGAGCTTGTTAAAGTACAACGTCTGGAAATGGCAAAATTTGCAACAATAACTGACTTCCTGTTGGTTGTTAGATTTTGCACCAGGAGACTTTTTGTAGGTATTGGGCTGCTACATGTGTGTACCGAATTTCATACCTGTACGTGAAACGTAGCGGGAGGGGCGCTTCGTTGAAATTTGCTAGGTGGCGCTATCGAGCCATTTTGCCACACCTAATTCTGAAACCCATATCAGGCGTAAATTTTTGCCACTTCTGACGCGTATGCAAAGTTTCATGAGTTTTCGAGCATGTTTAGGCCCTCAAAAATGCGATTCATTTCGGAGAAGAAGAATGATAGGCCGAGCAATTCCAATAGGGTCCTCACACCATCGGTGCTCGGGCCCAAATAATTACTTAGGAATAGAAGATTGGAAAAATATTTGCCTGGTCTGATGAGTTTCAATTTCTGCTGTGACATTCAGATAGAGTCAGAATTTGAGGTAAGCAACATGAATGGATCCATGGATCCATCGGTTCAGGCTGGTGGTGGTGATGTAATGGTGTCTGGGATATTTTCTTGGCACACTTTGGGCCCCTTAGTACCAATTGAGCAACGTTTAAACGTCACAGCCTACCTGAGTATTGTTGATGACCATGTGCATCCCTTTATAACAATAGTGTACCCATCTTTTTATGGCTACTTCCATCAGGATAACGCGCCATGTAACAAAGCTCAAACCATCTCAAACTGGTTTCTTGAAGATGACAATGAGTTCACTAATGGCCTCCATAGTCACCAGATCTCAATCCACCTTTGTGGTGGAATTGGAGATTCGTATCATGGATGTGCAGCTGACAAACCTGCAGCAACCTCGTGATGCTATCATATTAATATGGACCAAAATCTGAAGAATGTTTCCAGGATCTAGTTGAATCTATGCCATGAAGAATTAAGGCAGTTTTGAAGGCAAAAGGGGGTGCAACCCGGTACTAGCAAGGTGTACCTAAAAAGTGGCCAGTGAGTGAGTGAGTGGGTCAGTTGGTTGGTCGGTCGACAGACAGACAGCTAGATGGATGGATGGATGGATGGATGGATGGATAGATAGATAGATAGAGAAGGGGTTTTTATATTATATATTGAAACTTATTACAAAAGATCAAATATGACTTAAATTTGCATTGCCTGAATAAGGTCCCCAGCTCAATGTGTTGGGGCTCGTGCCCTAACTGCTAGGCCATAGATATTTAATCCTGCCTCCTGTCTGCTCCTTCTATGGATCTAAGGCTTTCCTCAGCTTTTCTCTGAAAAAACACCCAAACTTTTTCCACAGGGAGTTAAAGGGGCTTCTAATGACTTGAGCCCCATCAGGATCCATTCTAATCCTACTGAGTACTAGATTACTTTAAATGACACTGCTCCTAATCTGTCTAGATATGACCAGACACGTAGCCTCACACCGGTTTAACACAGACCTTAATGTACAGAGTTATTAATCTGTCTGGCATGGGGCTTGCTTGCTTCCTTTTCAAAACTAAATTTGCTAAAATTTTCAAAAATAAGTATGCACTGACCTGGAAACATTCCAATATTAAAACACGAAGCAGGACTATAATAATAAATTCTTGAGTAAGGCTGCTAAACCCTACAAAATGGGATGATTAATGAATTAATGATACAATCATCTGTTAAAAAAAATGTACGTTTAAAATAAAATATCTACCTTCCATATTCAACTTACGCAGAAAGTGTAACGCCTCTTGCAGTTCAAAACGCTTACGCTACGTCCGACGTCATCGTTGCGCCAGTTACGCCAGTCTGGCGAAAGCTAGATATTTTACTTTATAACGTGTTAAATATGGATATTTTTCTTACAAAAACGCATCGCTTCGCTTCAGAAGGCCTTTATTAACCCCCCGGAGCCGTATGTGAAGTACGTTTATGATGGATGGATGCACTTTTTTGGGCTTCAAATTTTGGGCTGCCATTCACTGCCATTATAAAGCTTGGATTAGCCAGGACATTTTTTAATATAACTCAGATTGTGTTCGTCTGAAAAAAGAAAGTCATATACACCTAGGATGACTTGAAGGTGAGTAAATCATGGGGTAATTTTCATTTTTGGGTGAACTATCCCCTTTAATGCACCTAGCTAAGACAACATGTTTTTAGAAGAGAATATGATGTGAAAAGTGAGGGAAAAAAATGGGACTAGGAAACATTGCGAGCCAAATTCAAACTTGTGTCGTTTATATGAGCACCACAGCAGTCTGTGTCAGAGTAAATGCCAAGGCACAGCTATGACTAGGACAAGGTGTTAGTGTTCAGGGTATGTACCTTGCTGGTGCAGAAGGCTCATCTCTGGCAGACGTCAGGATGTGCTTGATTATATGCTCCTGTAACACAAAAACAAAATTATTACTATTAAAGAGGTCACATCATACATATTTGTATTATTTATTGTATTTATTTATATTTTTTTCCCTCTGAAGGTTAAAGTGCATTTTAAACCTTTAATAGCCTTACCCTAAAAATGTAAAGACAATTAAAATAATTAAATAATTTTAAAAAATCAGCTGCTAGTAATACATATGATATAATTAAATATAAGCGATACACTACCACATTTCAAAAGTTTGGTACGATTTTTTCACGTTTTTGAAAGAAGTCTCACCAAAGCTGCATTTATTTGATCAAAACACAATAAAACACAAATATTGTGAAATATTATTACAATTTAAAATAACTGCTTTCTATTTTAATATATTTTAAAATTTAATTTATTTCTGTGATGGCAGAGCTGAATTTTCAGCATCATTGCTCCAGTCTTCAGTGTCACATGATCCTTCAGAAATCATTCTAATATGATGATTTGCTGCTCAAGAAACATTTTTTATTATTATCAATGCTAAAAAACAGTTGTGCTGCTCAATATTTTTGTGGGGGGAAAAAATCTTACTGACCCCAAACTTTTGAAAGGTAGTGTATACACACGTCAAAAATGATTTCGTCAGAACGCATGAACAATTCTGAATGGGCGTCAATAAAAATACAGGATAAAAAAAATCCTGTTCAAGGACCTGATGACATCCTGATGCCGATCCATTTCATTCCATCTAGGGAGAATCAGATTATACGCCACCCATTTCTTAGCCACACAGACTTTCACACGGCACATTTGCACACAGAAACATACACAATACCACACACTCCCACCAGAGACACAGATGCACAGAGTGAGATAATGCAGACAGACAAACAGATAATGATCAGAACCGCTCACAACAGACACAAAATCTGACATAAAACCAGCAATCTGGCAACTCAGAACATGACATATCCAACCATCTGGAAAAGAAGCATCTGTGCACGCGCACACACAAAGAAAAAAGATCGCCTTAACCACAGTCTTGTCATTCATGGCCTGCTCCTGGTTATCAGATGCCATCATGTGAATTTCTGCATGCGAGTGACGGACGCCTCCCCGCATGGTATTAGCTCCTTACTGTCGCCCGGAACAACACGGCAACACAATAACAACAGCCCTGTGGAGCTCGGCTCAATGCAGCCTGCATTGCTGATCGCCCATTAGCACATTAGTGCCAGCAGGAACAATTACAGCAGATTTCCCTGCACTCTAAACAACCGTTGGAGTGGCATACATTCAGCCACTTGGATCTGCATAAGGATCTGCAGTGGATCAGAGGTTAAACGCAGACTATAGATACGAGCACATAAGGGAAGTTCTGATTGAAAGTCGGTGGTCGAATGTAGCTGCATGAAATGTCAGAGATTATGTGTAGGAAAGATACACAAAACTGTATTTTTCCCAGACTAATTAGTAGATGTGTTGTCTAAACAACTAGTCAGTATTAAATTGTGTAACTTTGTTAAAATACTTTCCCCTATGCCATTTTTATATAATAAAAACTTAATTATTATAAAATTACTCTATTAATTGGTTGAAATTGGTCAATTTGGGGGATGGTGTGGTCATTGTTGTGCTCTTGTAGCTAACTTTAATACATTTTTTTATTGGATTAAAGAGTAGAATAAAAATATAGGCATTATTCATGAAATAATTTATATAATTTGCATATTCAGTAATATACTACTGAAGTGAAGTGGACTGAAGTGTTTAATCATTATCAACATATATTTTTTAAATAAAAATAACTCTATAAATGAGTTCCAAATGACTATTATTTTTTTAAAGTGCACTTTTCAGGGCTCCAAAGCTCTAACATTGGATGGTAAAGAGTAAAGACGAAAAGAATATCATTTCTGAATGGAAAGCTCTCTCTCTCTCTCTCTCTCTCTCTCTCGCTCTCACAGTCACAAGTAGGCTACAGCACACATTCTTTCTATTCTGAATAACTGGACAGAAACAGCCAGAAAGGGCCATCAAAAGTGCCACTTTTGAGCTATTAGCAGCCAGTGGCTTGAGTGACAAGTAATCGAACAATTAGCGGTATAGTCACTGTTAGCTTTGGCTTGAATGGATGGTTTCTGCAGATTTAAACAGTGGTGTATGAACATAACTCAGCTTTTTTTTTTTTTTTTAAATAAATAAACATGTACATTTATCTAACATATACGCATGTGTACATTATCCCCTCAGTGATTACACTCACTTTCAATAATTCACTACAACTTTGACAACAATCCCGTACGGAATCAACACATTTTAGCTATGTTCATTATTCTTTCTAATGTGTCAGGGGACTGTTCTTAAACACTAATCAAAGAAATATCATACCTTCTGTTCTCTTCTTTTTAAATAACATCAAAAGATGTGCTTGAACCGTTCTCCTGGCCATTTTGAACAAGCTTTAAAAATGACGAAAGCTTGCTTGACTGCGCAGTGAGTTCTGATTGGTCAATCGCTGTTATTTATAGTTCGTTATTTATTATATAGAGAAATTTAAAATTTAATTTACATGATAAGTTTTACATAATACACAACACTGTTAATATAATGGGCATGGTAAGGGGGAGGGTGGTTTTACAGAGGGGATGCTGGGATGACAGCGGGGATGGAGGGACCTTTTGACAAGGGAACAAATTAATGAAACGTGGACGGTGGCCACAAATTAATAAGACATTGGAACAAATTATTAATTTATATTTTTTATATATCTATTTATTCAGCATGTCACTCCATAGTAGGAGTATTTCACACAAGCCAGTATTCAGTTTCGCCTTTCCCCCGCAGCGCAACATCATGTCTTGCCCGTGCGGAAGATCATTTGCTTTTCTGACCATTTACAAATGGTCTCAGGTGCGTTGGAATTATTGGGAGAAAACATGAAGATATGAGACAAGAGATGGGCTCTGCCCCAAAGCACACAGCCTGATGTATGATGAAATAATTATCTTTGTAGGGAAATATAATTAAACTGGATTTAGTTACTACATTTCTATTGCTTTCCATATTCAAGGACTTTGTATTGTTTCTATTTTAATTCACTTTAAAAGTTTGAATCACATTAAAAGCGCAATTTGTACATTGTGAATTATATGTGCAAAAGATCCAGTCCCGTGACCGTCACAGCCCTAACAAGGCGCTCGTATTTTTTCCTTTGTGTGTCTGTTGCACGTGTTTTTGCAAACTCTGAATCAACATGCACCAATGTTAAATCTTTCTACATATCCCAATCATTTGTTAACAATATGAATTCTTTACTTCAATGAGCTCATTTTTTCTGCCTTAAATTAATACATTGTTTAAATGAATACATTGTTATGATTTGTATATGTACATTTCTGAAATCCATAACTTGGACACAGTCACCTCTGATAACAGATCACTCTAAATTGTACTGAAGACGCATGCATTTTCTGTAAAGCTGCTTTGAAACAATATGTATATAAATAAACAAATAAATGAATTGAATCGAATTTTTGCGCATGAGCCACACACACCCTGCTTAATCGACAATCAATAAGTTTTATCGATTAAATTATTAACGACAATTAATCAATTGTCGATTAATTGTTAGCATCCCAAATATATAATTTCTTTAAATATTATAAAATTATAAAAAGGACAAAGAGTAGATAAATAGCTGACCTCACAAATGCATCCATGCGACCTGACCCAAGCATTTTTTTAATTAATTTTTTTATTTTTTATTGTATTTATACAAAAAAATACCTTGACATCTGTGAATTTTGTCATGATGATGTCGGCTGTTGTAGGGTGCAGTGCAGGAAGTTCGTTGTACAAGTTTGGGAGGCACACCAGGGAGCCCAACAAGATCTGAGCCTCTACCCGTGGAGCCTGGGAAAAAGATGGAGAAGAGAGAAAGACAAAAGCAATGAACAAAAGCTACAAAGTTAAAAGGCACCTATTATGCAAAATTCACTTTTACATGGTGTTTGAACATAAACATGTGTCAGCAGTGTGTGTACACAACCACTCTATAATGATAAAAATCCACCCACTCCTTTTTTTTTTATTCCCATAAATCATAAGCAGTGTCTCAGAACAAGCCATTTGCAGATTCCTGGCTAAGTGACGTTTGTGTTTTGTTGTTGGATGTAAGAGTGAACATAACAGTCTCCATGTACTACTGACATCAGAGCCACTGAAGACTTAGTGGATTCGTTTTATTTTTGAAGGGAATGCTCTGGGACATCAGAGACTTATTTTAAATCTTGTAAAAAGGGGCATAATAGGTGCCCTTTAAAGACAGCAGATGTGACATTTGTGAGCACATCTGCATAGATGTTGGCGTGTGTAGGGGCAGTGATGTCTGGAAGCAGTTTGGTGGTTTCTCACATTGAGGGACGAGCAGGCAGTTACACGGCTCGCTGCCACGATGAAGTCCAGGATGAGCATAGTGGCTCCCGGAAGTCCAATAGAGAAGAAACGTGGAGAGCAGTGCTTAATGATTGTGTTCACAATGTCCTGCGAGACAAAGAGAAGGTTAACACAAAAGTTTTGTACAAAGTTGTCAACCCACATGGTCACCAGGTACACGCAAACACACCTGGTCTTGGTGAAGCAGGCCGCAGTGCATGATGTTGTAGAAGTGCGTGAGGAAGTCAGAGTTGGGTGAAACATCCTGTCTCCTCTTCATGATCCTACAGATGAGCTTGTAGGCATGGAGTTTCCCCTGCTTATATCGTTCGCCCAACATAGTGGCCTGCAGGCAGACAGCAAAAAAACCTTTATGATAGGATCCTGGATCACAGAGAACTACTTCTATGAAACGTTGTGACGCACCAGATAGACAGATAAACATATATATATTTTATTGATCTCATGAGTGAAGTTTCAAAATAATTAAATAGACAAAAATAGAATGAACAGTAGAATGAAAAATAGGTTGAATAGATGGAACAATACATAGAACAACAGATCGATAGAATGAAAGAAAGATTGAACGAACGATAGACAGATTGAGCAAAACAATAGATAGAACGAACAAGCAAAAAAACGAACAACAGATAGATAGAACAATAGACAAAACAAAAGATATGATAAACAACACACAGATAAACAGAACTAATGATAGAACGAATGATAGACAGAAAGATAGAGCGATAGATAGAACAAAAACAATTGACAGAATGATAGATAGAACAAAAACAACAGACAGATAAATAGACAGAAAGATAGAACGAATGATAGATAGACAGAACGACAGGAAGAGAACGAATGATAGACAGAATAATAGATAGAACGATATACAGAACAATAGATAGAACGATAGACAGATAGAACGATAGATAGATAGAACGATAGATAGAACGATAGAACGATAGAACGATAGATAGATAGATAGATAGATAGATAGATAGATAGATAGATAGATAGATAGATAGATAGATAGATAGATAGATAGATAGATAGATAGATAGATAGATGGGTAGGTTTGAAATTTGGTAAAAGTTTTTAAAAGCAAGACAGTAATAAAATATGTTCAAGTGTCAACGTTATCTTTGCCATTCAGATAAACAGTAAAGTAGGTTAAAAAGATAAAATATTGATAAACTCACTTTGAAAAGCCAGGGAGTCAGAATCCGCAGAGGTGGAATCAGATCTGGCGGGGGTGGAGACGACTGGTTGTCAAGGGAGATCCCGAGATTGTCTCTGATCTACAGAGACAGAAAAAACAGAGACACAAGGACGTTTCTTTAACTGGAATTTGATTAGTAACTGCACTGTAAATCATCCTTTCAGAGCACTCTGAAGGACTCCGCATGAGTATGTGTTTGTTCGTGTGCGTGTTCACCTTGGCCAGGTTCTGCCAGAGTTCGCAGAGGTAGTCAAAGACCTGTGCGTGGATCTCAGGGTCCTTGATGGAGTTGACGTCTCCCAGAATGCCTAGCATTCTCCTCCACATCACTGTGGCAACGTCAGCGTGCCAGCCGGTCAAAGTGCCGCCAGCCATCACACTGCAGTCCTCAGTCGGAAACTCACTGGTTTCTTAACAGTGCAATACAGCAGAGTCATTACAAAGAAGTCAAAGATGCAACAGATAGTGTACTACCTTGCATATCGTTAGCCAAGTATGTCTGATGAAGGGAAGATCTCTTATCTATGTACATTACCGAGGTCATCAGGGGTCTGCAGCACAGAGTTGTGCATTTTCTCATCCAGCTGCAGGTCTTTATGCTGGACATGTTCAGCGGTCAGCGTGGCGGGGGACGGCGTCTGTGATCGGGAACCTCCCAGAGAGTGCATTGGAGATGCGCTCTCAGAACCTGAAGAAATATCAAGCGCATCAGCTCTCAGATCTCTAAACATGACACGGCAATATGTTGTAATGCGTCACTAACAGTAAAACAGCATATGGAAAGAGTGTGACTGATATCAGTTTGTTTTTAACTGGGTTTTGTAGCAAGGAATCATGCAGCAGATGCTTTTTTCCAAAGAAACTTTCAGAATTCTTATCATGGGGAATGACTGTTGGTTAGGCTAGTTTGGATAGTTTTGGGTTTACCAAAGAACACCCTAGTGTGCTTGAAAGTAAGGCTCAGAGATGCTCTTCATGTGAAGTGAAGTATGGTATGCAATCAAAATGAAAGCAATCTGGGTTAATTGCCTGAGGGAACCACTACTGATGTTGAATTATTTACCTATTACAGTATAACGCATTTCTGATCGCTGCTCGTCTTCACTGAAATTGTTTTTGTTGAGCAGTTCACATTCTTTGTGTTACTTGCAATGCAACCACAACTGACATGCCGTTCAGTGTATGTTATGCACTCTAAAAAATGCTGGGTCAAATATGTACAAACCCAGATGTTGGGTTAAATTTTTAAATGACATTTTTTACCCAGCAGTTGGGTTTGTCCATATTTGACCCAAATTTGGGTTAAAACAACCCAGCATTTTTTAGAGTGTGATTTTAAACCAAAAGAGCAAAAACTTGAATTAAAAAGTAATTGGTTTGGAGTCAAATAATAGCATTTTCAAATATGGATTCAGACCAAGTGTTAAAATAATGTGTCATTTTTACAGGGTATATGCAGTGTTTTATATTAAAAAAATTAAGAATTTTGTAAACCTTTTCTTAAGTCCTGCACAAATAAAAGTAATACTATATGTCTATACAGAACATACTCATAAATCTCAAATAAACCATGTATCTCAGATCCTTAAATTAAACAGGCTGGGCAACAAAAAAAATTCAACTGCAAAATGGAGTAACTTCAAGTTGAAAATACTCAGGACATGTTTTTTTTTTTAATATACATTGAAATTGGTTTGTGTGATAATATATCAATACATACAAATTAGTCAATCGCTATTGGATTTTGCTGATACGATAATAATGTCTTTAAAGAAACACAGTAAAAAGATTATTGTGCCAATACTAGTAAAATCTATATACTGAATGTATTTAATAATATTCTTACTCTTTACCCCTTCCTGTGACGGAACAGCCAAGAGATTACATGGATTAAATACCAGATACAGTTTACTGCATAACCAAAATACCAGTAATATAAAATGCTCACATTTATCCCTCCATCGCACTTTGTAAAAAATCCTTCCCTTGCGGGTCAAAACGACCCGAAGCCCTAAAATTATACTTAATTTTTTGTTGAGAAAGCTTATTTCATTACATTTTGATAATATTATTTTCCATTTTTTAATGCAATTTTTTTTGAGGTTTTTTTTTTTATACCTTTAAATTACCAGATTTTATCAATAAATAATAAATAAATAATAATTTAAGCACATTCTTTCAACTTAAATTCAAAATAACTCACAATTTCATGCATAACCCTTCTAATTCAGCACAAAATATCTTACATTGGGTGTCTTTGCCGACCTCTTGTGGGAAAAAAATAATATAACATGATATTTCATTGCCACTAGATGGCCTTATAGCTCTATGGAGCAAATAAGCTGTTCCGCTGGGTCCTAAAGTCATTTGTCTTCCATATGCATTCAGATACACATGTAGACATTATAAAATATTTTTTTTTTATAGTTTTAGCATTTTAAGCTTGAATTTTGAGTATTTTTAGGTTTTCTATGTGTACTGAAGCATTCCATTCATTCCTATCAAAGGGTCAAATTGACCCACGAGGGAAGGATTTGTTACTCTTAAATTTCAACAACAAAACTCCTTGAATCCAGTACATTTTTTTTGTGTATTCGTGGTTCAAGTACAACAAAAGTCCTAGGGTCTTGGGCCACTCCGATGAACACTAAAATTGTTTTAAAAATGCCCCGAGGGAAGGATGAGGGTTAAGTTGTAGCCTTCATAATCAAATAAGGCTGTATCGTATAAAATGGTAATGAAGACTTTTGTTTCACCTTTAGATAGTTTCTTACAGTTATGCCAGGAGTTCAAACCAACAACCTTTCAGTTACCATCCCACGACACCCTTTTGTAGGCGAGTGTGAGAGAGTGTACCAGTAATGGTGACCGTGTCAGCAGACAGGCCGTGCTGACTGAGGCTGCTGGTCTCGGAGTCGATGTGGAGTGTTGTGAGACTGGAAAGCTCCTGTTCCTCTGCGGTCTGGCCTGCTCCACCCAAACTATCCTGATCCACAGAGGCCAGAGCGCACGTCTCGGGGGGGAAGCTGAAATCTGCACACAAGTACATACATATATATCCAGCCTCTCTCAAAGCACAGTCAATACTGACTTGCCTCTTTCAACTCAAGCTAAACTACTCTGATCGACTTACTTTCAAACTTGTTGTCATATTGGAAAGCATTAAAGGAATCTGATTGGCTGTCGGAGCTTATGAGGTCACTTCCACTGGCACTGGCTGGGGAGGTCCACTCAGAGGGCACACCGGGGTCATCTGCAGGGCGTGTGGCGTTCTGGCGGTTCAGGAGCTCTGGCAGATCTTTGGGGATCTCCAGACTTCCCGGGCTACTTCCACGCCTTGTCATGACCTAAAAAGAACATAAGAAAATCATATCATAAAATCAAAAATTGGATTATTTACACAGTAGTTGAAATTATTGCAGTACTTAGTCAGCTGAATACTGCATTAAGTTTGTAGAGCCAAACACTATTATAACCAGCATATTTTAATTTGTTTATAATGATTATCAGGGCTGTCAATTTGATGTAATCATTTAGTGAGATTAATTATAAAGAAATGAATGCAATCAAAATAATTAGGCATGCCCTCTGACATGTATTTGACATGTATAAATTATATTAAATAATTTATAAGTTATATTTATTTAATACTAGTGCCGTCAAACGATTAATCGTGATTAATCGCATCCAAAATAAAAGTTTGTTTACATAATATATGTGTGTGTACTGTGTATAATTATTATGTATATATAAATACACACACGCATATATATAAGAAAAAATTGTTATATGTACTGTATATATAAAATATTTCTATTTATATATAATATAATTTATTATAAATATATATACAGTATATATATTTTTATTGAGTGTAAAGTAAAAGACATATCAATTGAAACAACAGACATAGTGAAGACAGTCCACTTTTTTCCCTTTTTTACAACAAAGAAAACAGAAGAGAAAAAAAAAAAAAAAACTTTGAGGGAGTAATAGTGAAAAGGAATTCAGTCAAAGTTTCAAGGGAGTGAAAATGTGTTATAAAAGGTTGCCGTTTGTCATGAAAAGAACCATAACTAGCATACCGAGAGCATCTTTTCCAACTTCAAAAAGTACACTGTGTCCAAAATCCACTGTGAAATACCCGGAGGCTTGGTGGGTTTCCAAAGAAATAAAATCCGTCGTCTAGCCAGTAAAGAAGTGAAGGCAAGTACATCTAACTGTTTAGATGAAAACATAGTTCAAACTTTGGGAACCCCAAAGATTGCAGTAGAAGCGCAGACAAATATTTTGTCTCAAAGTATAGTGGGGAGAACAAGTATTTGATACACTGCCGATTTTGCAGGTTTGCCCACTTACAAAGCATGTAGAAGTCTGTAATTTTTATCATAGGTACACTTCAACTGTGAGAGACGGAATCTAAAACAAAAATCCAGAAAATCACATTGTATGATTTTTAAATAATTAATTTGCATTTTATTGCATGACATAAGTATTTGATCACCTACCAACCAGTAAGGTTGGCTCTCACAGACCTGTTAGTTTTTCTTTAAGAAGCCCTCCTGTTCTCCACTCATTACCTGTATTAACTGCACCTGTTTGAACTCGTTACCTGTATAAAAGACACCTGTCCACACACTCAATCAAACAGACTCCAACCTCTCCACAATGGCCAAGACCAGAGAGCTGTGTAAGGACATCAGGGATAAAATTGTAGACCTGCACAAGGCTGGGATGGGCTACAGGACAATAGGCAAGCAGCTTGGTGAGAATTATTAGAAAATGGAAGAAGTTCAAGATGACGGTCAATCTCCCTCGGTCTGGGGCACCATGCAAGATCTCACCTCGTGGGGCATCAATGATCATGAGGAAGGTGAGGGATCAGCCCAGAACTACACGGCAGGACCTGGTCAATGACCTGAACACAGCTGGGACCACAGTCTCAAAGAAAACCATTAGTAACACACTACGCCGTCATGGATTAAAATACTGCAGCGCACGCAAGGTCCCCCTGCTCAAGCCAGCGCATGTCCAGGCCCGTCTGAAGTTTGCCTATGACCATCTGGATGATCCAGAGGAGGAATGGGAGAAGGTCATGTGGTCTGATGAGACAAAAATAGAGCTTTCTGGTCTAAACTCCACTCGCCGTATTTGGAGGAAGAAGAAGGATGAGTACAACCCCCAAAACACCATCCCAACTGTGAAGCATGGAGGTGGAAACATCATTCTTTGGGGATGCTTTTCTGCAAAGGGGACAGGACGACTGCACCGTATTGAGGGGAGGATGGATGGGGCCATGTATCGCAAGATCTTGGCCAACAGCCTCCTTCCCTCAGTAAGAGCATTGAAGATGGGTCGTGGCTGGGTCTTCCAGCATGACAACGACCCGAAACACACAGCCAGGGCAACTAAGGAGTGGCTCCATAAGAAGCATCTCAAGGTCCTGGAGTGGCCTAGCCAGTCTCCAGACCTGAACTCAATAGAAAATCTTTGGAGGGAGCTGAAAGTCCGTATTGCCCAGCGACAGCCCCGAAACATGAAGGATCTGGAGAAGGTCTGTATGGAGGAGTGGGCCAAAATCCCTGCTGCAGTGTGTGCAAACCTGGTCAAGAACTACAGGAAATGTATGATCTCTGTAATTGCAAACAAAGGTTTCTGTACCAAATATTAAGTTCTGCTTTTCTGATGTATCAAATACTTATGTCATGCAATAAAATGCAAATTATTTACTTAAAAATCATACAATGTGATTTTCTGGATTTTTGTTTTAGATTCCGTCACTCACAGTTGAAGTGTACCTATGATAAAAATTACAGATCTCTACATGCTTTGTAAGTGGGCAAACCTGCAAAATCGGCAGTGTATCAAATACTTGTTCTCCCCACTGTAGTTCTTCCAATAGTTATGAAGCATTGGACAGAGAAAGAACATATGACTCAGATTGCAGGGTGACATGTGACATCTATCACACCTGTCGTCAACATTGGAGTAAATTGCAGAGAGCCGAGCTTTTGAATAATGAACCCTATGCAGTATTTCAAACTGCATGAGCGCAAGCCGAGCACATATTGAGCTTGTGTGAATTCTATTAAGAGCATTCACCCACCAGTCGTCCGCAAACTCTTCACCCAACTCAGGCACTTTTAGTTTCAGCAGTAGTACAATCCTCTAAGTCAATAAGCTGACAATAGATCCTAGAAACAAGTGCCTTTTGAGAAGTATTAATGACAAGAAAATCTTCCCATACCAGTTTAGGTGGTACGTGAGGAAAGTTTGGAAGTAAAGAAACAGAACAGTGCCTAACCTGAAAATAGCGGAAGAGGTGAGACGATGGCAGGTCAAATTTAGAGGACAACCCTGCATAACTGCAGAAAGTACAATCCTTGTATACATCTTTGAAATATCTTAATCCTTTGTCGCGCCACACCAAAAAAACAGGGTCAATGACTGATGGGGGAAATGAGTGATTCATAAATAATGGCATTAGAGAGGAGGCAGAAATAAACTTAAAATATCGCCTAAACTGAGACCATATCCTAAAGGTAGAAATGACCACTAAATTATCTGTAAAGCTGGAGGGGTTAATAGGCAAGGGGGCAGTGAGTAGGGCCTGTAAAGAAGTGGAAAAACATGATTTTGCCTCCAATCTGCACCAGGGAGCATTAGACGAGTTGAACCAATACGTTATCTTACGAATATTAGCTGACCAGAAATAGAACTTAAAGTTAGGTAAAGAAACCCCACCACTAAGTTTACAATTTTGGAGTAATACTTTACGAACTCTGGGCACTTTACCATTCCACAAAAAAGGAGTAACTATTTGGTCAATAGACTTAAAAAACCTGTTTGGTAAAAACAAAGGAATACACTGAAATGAAAAGATAAATTTAGGGAGGACATTCATTTTTACTATGTTAACTCTTCCTATTAAGGATAAGGGAAGCCTTAGCGCCACCTTTGAAAGTCAGACTTTGTTTGAGCCAGCAAAGGGGTATAATTGGCAGAAAAGAGAGATGACAAAGATCTGGTGACATTAATTCCAAAATATTTAAATCCCGACCTACTCAGCCTAAATGGAACGCAAATATTTCTTAAATATATACATGCATGTGCGTGTATTCAAATATACATCATAATTATACACAGTACACACACATATTATGTAAACAAACTTTTATTTTGGATGCAATTAATCGCGATTAATCGTTTGACAGCCCTATTTAATACATATATTCGAATTCTTGTTTATATAATTAGCAGAACCTGTGTGTCAAATCAGATCAGAGTGAAAAACTGGATGATATAGTTATTCCAGAAATGAGAGACTTTTGGTAAGCCATGCTGTATCAAACAGCATATTTGTGTATAAATATTATCAGGGCTGTCATTTTAACGGAATCATTTAGTGTGATTAATTATATAGAAAACAATGCAACCAAAATAATTAATCATACCCTCTGACATATGCTAATTTTGTAATTTTCCTACCATCTGAGCAGTTCAAGCTTGAAGCACGTGCACAAACTACCCCTTAACTAGATGTACTTTTAGACACTATGCATACTGAATGTGTGTATGTACATACAGAAGTGCCTCTGGCCCTCAGTCTCTCCTGGATGAACTCGTCCATGAGGTCACTGACATTAGGGTTGCTGCTGCCAGCATCATTGGACATGGGCCTCATCTTCGGCGTCAGCTCATCTTTATTGGCTAAGACAACAGGCACAGAACGACACATTAGTAATTTTACAGAGACCTCACAAAAAGTGTGTGTGTAAACACAGATGACCAAGTAGAGTGGCATATACTGACTGACTTCCTCTTTGTAGCGGTGTCTGTCTCTGTCTACAGGTACAGTACATCTCTTGAATATAATTATTAATTAGTTTATACAAGTTTGGGGACAGTGAGTAAATAAACACAATTTTCTTAAAGGACAACAGTGCCATTACATTTTTTGCTCATGCTTGACATTAGCCTCTTTGACATCTTTTTATTCATTTACTTTTTTGACAATGGCAACCTGTTCACATTCAATAAATAAAATACATCTTATAAATCACTTTGGGAGGAAAGCATGCATGTATGTACACTACTGGTCAAAGGTTTGAGGTTGGTAAGAATTCTCTCAAAGAAGTCGCTTATGCTTACCAATGCTGACGCATTTATTTGATCAAAAATACAGTAAAACCATAATATAGTGAATTATTAAAATTTAAAAATAACATTCAAAAAGTTATTTATTCCTGATGACAAAGCTGATTTTTCAGCATCATTACTCCAGTCTTCAGTGTCACATGATCCTTCAGAAATCAGTCTAATATGCTGATTTGGTACTCAAGAAACATTTCTTATTATTATCAATGTTGAAAACAGTTGTGCTGCTTTATATTTTTGTGGAAACCATATTTTTTCAGGATTCTCTGATGAACGGAAACTTCAAAAGAACAGCATTTACATGAAATAGAAATCTTTTGTAACATTACAAATGGCTTTACTGTCAGTTGATCAAATCTTACTGACCCCAAGCTTTTGAATGGAAGTGAATGTTTTTCATATCACGCTAAAAACGTAATCTTGTTTCACCAACACAGTAACAGGATGCTTGAACCTGCATTAAGCATCAACAAGACCCTAAAATAGTTTGTGGTGATAAACTGAGCGAATGAAACTTGACACTATTGCCCTTTAAACACAATCAAAAACTTTTGACATTAAACTCATAAAATGCTAAACCAGAACACAAAAATAGAAAACAAAATCTTTAATGGAAGCCAACCACAAAACTGATTCCATCCAGTGAAGCAATGCAGTTACTCACAGTCCATGCAGTCCCCAAACAGAGACAGACAGAGAGAGAGACAGAGCAAACCCTTGAAGTCCGAACCTAGGAGTTAGTGAGCCTTTATATTGACTGAGGTTAAAGTGAGACAGCAGTGAGTATGTTAGAGGAGCCACCCACAGCATCCCAAAGCAAAGGGTTAGGGAGCCACTGGTTAAAAACAAATCATACAAACACGACAGCTCTCTTGGTGCGATGCACGGTGGGGCGGTGACTTTGGGCATTGGATAATCATAGTCTTGTTAGTTTAGACTACAAGCTGTGTTTAAGTCATGAAGGCCCTGATTAACTAATAGCTTGCAGAACTGAACTGTACACAGGAGGCTTTCTAAGAGGTGATGCCTGCTACTACACTACAGACAAGCCGGCAAGCTTTTAACACAGTAACACAAACTATAGACTTTAGTTAGGAAAACAGCCAACTTTGAGAGGGATAGTGCTGCCCTCTACTGGCCATACAAAACACTGCAACTATGGCAACTACAACTGTATACTGTTAAAGGGTTTGATCACTCTTAAATGAAAATTCTGTCATCATATACGCACCCTTATGTTGTTCCAAACCCTGTATAACTCAAAACATGATGTACTGCATAGAGTTCAGAGTGCTTTTTTCCATAATGGGAAACTGCATGATGTATCCAGAGCAGAAAACGTTGCATATCTCCGAGCAACACACATAGAAGTTCCTTTATTCAATGAATTATAGTTTTAATGATTCATTCATAAATGATTCATTCATAAAGACAGTCACTTGCTTCATTTATGAAGGAAACAATTACTCGTTTTTATCCTATATTTAAAGTGTCGTTAGTTACTCATCCTATATGCGTGTGTGCGTTTTATATATATATATATATATATATATATACTTTAAATATGAACTAAGAGGTGGCATGAATACATTTAGACACACATATATATACACATTTACACGCATATATATGTATGTATGTATTCATGACACCTCTTAGTTCATATTGTGTAATTTTAGAAAGTGTAATTTCACGTTTTAAATTATTTAATATTGCAAAATTCATACTGGATAGACAATAGCTATATAGTGCGTTATTAGAATTGAATTTATTGATCACATGTAAGAAATTTATATGAAAGATAATACACAGGAAAAAGAACTGCCCTTATAAAAGTAAAAATGCCCCTGGAAATCAAAAAAGGGGGTCAAATAATCACAGCTTACTGGAAAAAATCATTTCTGTCACTGCTGCAAATTAACCACCACACAGAATATGAAGAATATGAAAGCATGACAGGCCTAAACCAGCCAAGGTACCAGCACAAAAACACATTATCATCAAAATCTGTGAATATCGCACAGCCCTATTGTATGGCTAAGAAAGACTTCTTTTAAGGTGATTTTTGTTATTTTTGAAGCCCCAGTTCCCATTACGGAAAAGAACACTCAGAAAACAACATGAGGATATAAAAGATGACAGAATTATCATTTTTGGGTGCACTACTCCTTTTAAAATGACATTATTAACAATTATATAGATTAAAACACATAACATTAGGTTATATTAAAGATTATGGTGTTTCTATGAATGTGTCAGTGAGCATGTGTATTGTGTACATGTGTGAGAGAGATTGACAGAGGGCGGGGAGGTAGGCATGAGGTCGCATGCAGCATCCAGGGAAGAGGGGCAGCAGAGATTAGGTCCCAGAAGCTTGAGGAGGAGGGGAAGCCATCCCACAGGTGGGAGGGCCGTTGGTCTTTTGGGAGTCTTTTTTTTTTTGGAATTGAGCTACTTTGAAAGAAAATACAAAAAGAGGCTTCAATTCAATCCACATTCAGCAAAAATCAAACAGTCACAAGAAAAGATAGAAAAAAGGGAAAATGCACAGGCGCTTTGGTCACATTTTTCATGTCTTCCATGTTGACATCGAGCCGATCAAGTCCTCACCTGATGTTTTTCTTCCAAAATAGCCCATTACGTGAGAGTACAGGTCCTTCAGGTGAGCCTCAGTGGCGGGCGCTTTGCCTTGGCGCTGGGGCGACGCCGCCTGGGCCTTGGGTTTGGAGAGAGCGTGGACCATAGACTTATACACACCGCCCAACAGCGCCTGCTGCTGCCGTGAGGGGCTGCAACCTGACTCCTGAGACCTAGAGCGGGATCCCCGCGGGCGCAGAGTCGGACGGCTGAGTCGGCCACGTCTAGCCCCACTGATGGAGCCTCTATCGCGCTCAACTGCTTCGCAACAGGTGACCCCCTCCCCCACGCCCTTTGCTGCTGCCCCGCTCGCCCCAACCGAGTGGCTGCTGAAGTGGCCAAGACGGCGAAGTCGGGTCTTCCAGTGTGCCTCTTTGGGGTCCAGAGGGTTGTGAAACTGCACAGACTCTGTGGATGGGCGGAAGCTGACATGGACCCCACCGCTGTGGCATTTTTTGGGGTCAAGATGGGACAGCTTGGGCCTAGGTGCAAACTGGGAAGCCTGCGGACTAAGCTCGCTCTCGCTAGCCCTGTCTGTGGCATTCTGTCGGTGTAGCTGTGTGACTTTGCTGCACTCTGCTGGCTGCGTACTATCACTCAAATCCCAGTCGCACTCCTCTAAGCACTTATAAAAACTCTTCTCACTTTGCTCCATCTCTTTATCCCATTCTAGCGCCCAATCCCCACTTCCCTCAAACTGCACCTGCTTGTTATTTGCACCTGCTTCCACTTTCACATGCTCCTTGCTACAAAACTCCCTAAAAGCGCTGAAGACGTCCTCCTCCCCTTCGCCCTCGGTTTGATTGGTCAAGGCCGCGGCCGGACAGGACCAATCGGGGATAAAGGGGGGCTGCTGCCCTGGCATCTGGCAGAGATGGTCATAGATGCTTTCGCCCACCTCCAGGGATGCCTGGCTGTCGGGGGGTTGGTGTGGGTCAGTAAGCTGGTGTGGGGTCAGGGAACTGTGGGGGGACTCAGAAGTGGTGGTGGTAAAGTGGGAGGAGTGAGAGGGACTGTCAGAAACAGGAAGTGCACCTTTGACCCGTTCTGCGATGAAAGGCTCCATGATGTCAGAGGCACTGCTGCTGCGGGGGAGAGGGGGCTGCTCCAGCTCACCGGAGACGGAAAATACCTCGGACGACGGGGTCTCCTCGCTCTGAGAGCAGTGCCGGATCCGTGGCCCGCGCTGGGCCATGGGAGGTTCCTCCAGGTCTGAACACGAACAGATATGCAACAATCAGCATGGATGCAAGTGTGTTTATACATTATTATGGTCAGTACTATTATCTTAATGACACAAGTTAAGCAACAAGTCTTAACATTTCAGATGCCTAAAGGTGATAAAAGGACCTAGAAAGTATTATCATATTAACTGATCCACTGTGGCCACATTTTACATGCAAAAAAAAAATACATGCATACGTAAAACACAATGAAATCCAGATGAAATTTACAACTGAATCTCAAAGGTTAAACTAAGCATATCAGATCACAAGCAGAAAGACAGCTAATCACTCTTTAAAACACATAAATGAATGATTACATTTGCATTACATTCTCCTAAATAATTCAGATAAACAGGATGATGAAGAAATGCAGACAAAGGTCCTGTAGAGGGTATTTTTCTCAAAAGTTCTGGGTGTGAAGAGGGATTATACTAAATGAAATGTGATGCAAGAAAGATAATACTGTACATTCACAAAGACAAGGGAGGACTGTTGGACTGTTTGCATACAAAGAAATATGTCTGGGTCATATTTCAAACCAAAATCAAATGAAAGATTTTTTTTAAATAGTCAAATTTATCAAGTTAATTTTAAATTGAAATATATATATATATATATATATATATAAAATACATCTATATTAATGAACTATGAATGAACAAATGAACAATTAACCATGTTATATTTATTAACATTAACCTAGATTAATAAATGCTTTAAAATTCTGTTCATTGTTAGTTCATGATAAGTACTGAATTAACTAATGTTAACAAACTTAATCTTATTGTAAAGTGTTACCTATAATTTTAACAATGAGTATTTATAGCCCAAAAAAACACCATCCAAAAAAAGTTTATTGACAAAATAAATGCTGTAGAAAATTTTCAATTATATTTTATTAATTTAAATAAAAAAAATTTAAGCTTGAAAAAAATTACACTTCTGGAATTCCCTAAATTTCCAGGTTGAAAAAAATTGTTTTCTTTTTTATTTTCTTTCATTAACTTTTTTATTCTTGTTAATTTGGGGATAAATGTGATCAAATCCTTTCTTAATATTTGTCTTGAGATTCATCCTATCAGAAAGCAACTGCACAAGTGCATGAGGCTTTAAAGCAATGATGAATGAGAAGGGAATCTTCCACATTAAACACATGAAAAACATTCAGGATTATTAAATGAAAACCACTATACACATACAATAACAAAAGTGGCAGGATGGTGCTGCTAACTACAGGAAGTATGCACACATACATATCCATGCACATCCATAGGTCAGGACGCAGTCAGAGGCGAGAGTGCCGATACAGGCGTAGAGGGCTCTACCTGACAGCTCGTCAGCTAGGGGAGTGAGGACAGAATCAGGCAGGAGAGGGTGTACGGGGTGGATCAGGACAGGTGCGCTTTTAGCACTGCGGATAAAGGCTGAGGACAGCAGACTGTCCCCCGTAGAGCAACTACGAAGAGCTACAGACCACGCACACACACATCCAGGGAGAAAAAGAGAAGAATGACAACAACACGGAGAGAGAAGGGAAATGGGGCAGAGAGAGATAAGGAGTGATGGAGGAACACAGGAGATGTTAGGGAAGAGAAAGACATGATGGCGAGAGAGAGAGAAAAAGAGAAAGTGATGGCAGAAAGCAGTGAGCATTTCAAAGAAGAGGTAAAGAAATGACCCTTAAATCAGCACTGACTGGTGAACACATGAACATAATGTCTCTGAAAAAACTTTAAAAGAGAAACATGGCGTGTTAAAGATGTTACATCATGTTCTGGTTTAGTCACATGGCTGTTTTTTTAACCTAAGGCTGCGTTCCTATTTACTATACTATGCACACTATGGAGTCTGCTATATTAGGTGTTATTAATTGGTATATGAGGTATTAATATTAGGTAATATGAAGTCGAAAATAGTATGTGAAAGCGACCAGAAGCAATGCTACTTCCGGTATACACTATTGTTCAAAAGTTTGGGGTCAGTAAGACTTTTCTTTTTTGAAAGAAGGAAAATAATGCTTTTATTCAGTAAGGATGAATTAAATTGATAAAAAGTAAAAAGTAAAGACATTTTTAATGTTACAAAAGATTTCTATTTCAAACAAATGCTGTTCCTTTGAACTTTCTATTTATCAAAGAAACCTGATAAAAGTGTCACGATTTCCACAAAAACATTAAGCAGCACAACTGTTTTAAACTTTAATAATAATAATAATAATAACAAGTGTTCATTGATGGCCACATCACATATTGCAATGATTTCTGAAGGATCATGTGACACTGAAGACTGGAGTAATGATGCTGAAAATGCAGCTTAAAATATATTCAGACAGAAAACAGTTATTTTAAATTATAATAATATTTCACAATATTACTATTGATTAATGTGGCCTTGGTGAGAATATGAGACTTCTTTCAAAAACATTTGTAAAAAAAAATCATACCAACCCCAAGTGTATTAAGTGTACATCAGTGCATGTGTTTTGGGTTAATATTACCCACAATCCCTTGCACTATAGAAAAGGAGTTTGTGAGTTCTGTTTTGACTTCAATTGTAGAAAAGCAGCGAGAAATACGGACCTCACAATGTTAAGCGCAGTAGTAATAATGCGTTTTACATTAATGAATTTAAACTAGAAGCTAGTTCCAGCGCCTATGTGATAAACGAGTATGTGGTATCAAAACGCAATGTTATGTTTATTTTAGTTTATTATTTTAATATATATAAAAAATGTACTACTGACAAAAAAGTACATACTAAGTATGCAAATTGTGATGCAGTCTAATGGGTGCGGTAAAATTTACCACAGTTTGCCGAATTTCTGCAGCTGAAATCCAGTCATTTCAACAGGAATCCACGTGATCTGGAATTTCCTGTGAGGGTGAAAGATTTCCCCACGCAGATTTTGCAACAGTTCAAGTCGGTCACGCCAATTCGCCACATTGACCAACAGAAATCTTCTTGGTTTGAAAGTGATTTCTGTGCGAGTTGTGCTTCATACATCTCTACATAATTTACAACAGACCTTTTTGCCTGAAAAATGTCACTAAAATTTTGCACCTTAAGAAAGGACATAATTTAACGCAATCTTGTTCTCTTCTTGTAAATATCTTCATCTTTGCTCATCTTTGTCTTTCTGAACAATGGTAACGGGGTAATGCAGATAAACACATAAGCAGAGGTTGTACAATTTAAAAGGACCTAAAATAGATTAAACTGACAGGAAGAGAGGACAGGAAGGGTTTGAAACGCACTCACCCACAGTCTTCTGTCTGACGATGCTTCTGGCCTTCTCGATGCCTGGTGAGCCAGCAGTGGTAGCGCTGCGCTGTCTCATGGCAACAGCTTGGCCTGGTGGGTCTCGACTCCAGCCTTTGGAGAACGACCGATCCACAGTGATTTTCTGGCCCTCGTGGGCGCCACCTAGAGGTAGTGGGGACAAATATATGATTTATAAACATATGGGCCCTATCATACACCCGGCACAATGCGATGCCAGGCGCGACACAAGTGTTTTTTGCTAGTTTCAGCCCGACGCAGTTATTATTTTCACGTCCAGCGCCATGTTGTTTAAATAGCAAATGCACTCGCGCCCATCTGTTCACCCATGGGCGTGCTGGTCTGAAAACAAGGTGTGTTCAGGCGCATTGTTGGCATGTTGCTATTTTGAGGCAACTGAAAACGACTGCGCCATTGACCAACAAAAACCTGGTCTAAAGTCAATGGCGCAGTACACTGCTTGTTACACACACAGGGATGCGCAGCAGCACACAAACATGCCAAATATTAAAAATAAAAGGATTACAATGTAAATGATTATTATTGTGTACATAAAGATAAAAATGCCTACATGTCATAATGGATAGTCATTGCATGTATTAGAATCACCTATTTGCAGTAATGACGAATGAAAATGGCTAATTATTTGACCAATCGTGGCAATACACACATGAATATAAACTGACTGGTGAGGTTGAGGGTGTCTATATTCCACCATGTAAATAGCAAATCCGCCATGGTGCAAGCGCAACTGGCTTTTAAAGGGAATGGGAGATGAGACTCTGTTTGGTTTATTGCACGTTACGCCCAAAACACACCCATTACTCATTAAGAGACTAGGTACAACCCTTTTGGACCATGCCTGGCCCGTCGACCATTTTTTCCGTTGTTAAAACTAGCAGAAGTGGATTCGGACACGCCCTAAGTGCACCTGCGCCACGCGCTTCAGACCATATACTCAAATCGTTAAAATAGGGCCCATGATAGTGAAGCTGGTGTGTTTCAAAGGCTTGAGTTTAAATGTTATGCAACTACCTTAGTCTATGTGCAAGCATGAAAGTATTCATGTGATTTTGTATTTTTATATAAACTCACCTTTGCCTTTGTGTTTCTTCTGCTTCTGCTCACTGAGTTTGTCCAGGGGCAGCTCGTTCAGGTCCAGGCTGTAAAGGTTGCGTGCTAGAACCTTGGTAAGTGTCTCCATGGTGAGGGACCACTCGGTGACCAGCTCCTCCCAGCAGGTGAGAGAGGAGAGTACAGACAGGAGGTCATCCCACAGCTCCCGAGAGATGTACACGTTCAGATTCCCTTTGATCCAGGCCACAATCAGAGTCTGAACAGGAAGACAGATGAGATCAGACCCTTTAACAGATGAACTAGAAATAATTATTTTAGTACTATTTATATATTATATTAAATTAATATTTTGAATTAGATTTTATTTTATATTTTCAATTTGATTTTACTTTTAAAGTTTTAGAAAATGTTATGTGCTTTTGTCATTTTTTATTATTTTTTAATATTCAGCTTTAAATCATTTTTATTTTAGTTTTAGTAATTATAAACGTTACTTAAACTTTATCTACTTAAAGTTTTTCATCGAATATTTATATTTTATTTTAGCTTTATTTTGAAACAACAACAAAAAGCAACGAAAGGCACGTTCACATCAAGAATGATAACTATAAAGATAACTACATTAGCGCCCATCATTCTGTTTATTCTAAGCGCTGCAGTTTTGTCGTCTGCTGCTTTAAATGCTCAAGCTCTTTAAAGCAGGATGGATTCTGATTGGCTGTCAATGTTTTTATCGTTCATCAGTTGGAAAAAATCATTTCGAAAGTGATTCCAACGATGTCGTTCTTCTGTGCAGTTATCGTTACAGTTGGTGTGGGCTTCCCTATTCTTTTATATTTAGAACCAGGGCCTAAAATTAACACTCGGCAAGCGCAAAATGTGAGTAAAAATAAGCGTTGGTGAGTATATGAAACTGTGTGAGTCGCCAGTTGGACAGTAACAATTTACAATTTACATGTGAAATGAACGACGCTCTGTACAGTTGACGGGTCAGTGCTGGACAATCCCGAAAGTTTCAGCCTTTCCAACGTAGTTATTCAAGCGTTAGAACACGCGAATGGGAATTTGTTACTCACACACTGTGTGGGAAGTTTAAACATCCGAAATGCGCGCCTTAAAAGCCACGTCTCAGACAAAGCGCGAAGTTGAGCTCTCTTTCATGCCTTCCTGCTCTTGAATGGACAAATTCACTCAAAATTATGTCAAAAAATTCCCATCTCAGCGAGTATTCTAGTAAACGTGGTCGGTTATGTCTTAAGTGAATGCAAACACAAAATGCATGATCCGTTCGTGCACTTGGTCTTAAAGTGATCCTAATAATCCTGATACTGTCTGCGTTTTTAATGTTAATCAAACAACAAAGAAAAAAAATCACTCACTGCTCTTGAACTTTAAAACGGATATGAATATCCGGTACCTGAATTTAAATTTCGGTACCTGAAAACTATTAGACCTGCCTGAAGAGCACTGTGTATTAGGGCCCGAGCACCGATGGTGTGAGGACCCTATTGGAATTACTCAGCCTATTATTATTCTTCTCCCAAATGAATCGCATTTTTGATGGCCTAAACATGCTCGTAAACTCATGAAACTTTGCACGCGTCAAAAGTGGCGAACATTTACGTCTGATATGGGTTTCAGAATTAGGTGTGGCAAAATGGCTCGATAGCGCCACCTACAAAATTTCAACGAAGTGCCCCTCCCGCTACGTTTCACGTACAGGTATGAAATTCGGTAGACACATGTAACAGCCCAATACCTACAAAAAAGTCTCCTGGTACGAAATCTGAAAACCAACAGGATGTGAGATATTTTTAATATTCTTTGCAAAATTGTTGCAAATTTTGCCATTTCCAGACGTTGTACTTTAACAAACTCCTCCTAGAGATTTAATCAGATCATCATCATATTTGCACAGTCTAATCTAAAGGCCTTTGCGACGTTAAATTGCGAAGATCTTGAGTTTTGTGTCCGTGGCGACCTCACAAAGTTCATTGTTTCGCCATGAAACATGAAGTTGTTGTAACTCGGACATACAATGTCCGATCTGCCCCAAACTTCACATGTTTTATTAGAGTCCTGACCTGAAGACATCTACACGCCAATATTCAGTTACAGTCATAGCGCCACCTGCAGGCAACAGGAAATGGCATGCTTTACACTGTGATTAACTCCACATTGAGATTTAACCAGAACAACATCATATTTGGTCAGTCTAATCTTAAGGTCTTGGTGATGTTAAATTGTGAAGATCTTCAGTTTTCGCTGAAGGGCGTGTCTGTCGCGGCCTGACAAAGTCTGATGTTTCGCCATGAAAGAGGAAGCTGTTGTAAGTCAGGCATACAATGTCTGATCTGCCCCAAACTTCACATGTTTGATAAGAGTCCTGTCCTGAAGACATCTACATGCCAATATTCAGTATAGTCAAAGCGCCACCTGCTGGAAACAGGAAATGGCATGCTTTACACTATAATTCATTCCCAGAAACTCGTTTAAATATGCCATGAAGTACCAAACATGCTAGAAACACATTAAATCATACAACACGTGGCTAAGTGCTAATGTATGCGATTTAAGCCACGAAACAGGAAGTTGTTGTAACTCAGGCATACAATGTCTGATCTGCCCCAAACTTCACATGTTTGATAATAGTCCTGGCCTGAAGACATCTACATGGCAATATTCGGTTACAGTCAAAGCGCCACCTGCTGACAGCAGGAAGTGTGGCACATTTAAGTGACTTTGCAATATTTCTCCTATATTTACCCACTTAAATGCATGTCGCCCACTATTCGCTGTTTTCCTGAGGCCACCGGATGGCGGTGCTCCCGTGTGCGAGGGCCCTTTCATCGCTGCTTGCAGCTTCAATTTCATTTGTATCTTTGTTCTATTGTATTTATTTGTGCTATTGCTTCTAATTTGATTGTTTGTTCTTATGTTATTACTGACTCTTTACTTGTCTTTAAAAATGTAGGCTATTAAATTCATATTAGTTAAGCTAGTAGTTTAAGTTGTGGTATTGAAATTGGAATAGAGGATTGTGATTTTTCACTAGTATCTAACATTTTGGTGTCATAACTACCTGTTTTTGTGTCATGGCTGGTAAAAAAAAAATTTTGGCCAGTAAATTTTCTTAAGTCACCGGCCATTGGTAGGTGTCTCAAAAAGTTTGTTTTAGGCCCCGTTTAGAACAAATCGTTATCGTTATATATAGTATATATATCATCCTTGGTGTGAACGGGCCTTAACACGGACTAGCAAAGAACCGATTTTTTACAGGCTGTGTGTCCTAACCAGGTTTCCAACAGCCAACCAAATTTTTCTGTCCAACTGAACAAAACCACAGCCAATCAGAACATATACGATCTGTAGTATGTGGTGCATGATTTTGGACCAATGAGAATTTACTATGAGCCATCCAGCACAACGCAACAAAAACATCACTTTTTTCACAGTTGTGGCTGCTTAGCACAAAGACTCAGCTTTTGCTTAAAAAAAGCTGACTGTAATGGTATGTTGGTGGTGGTACCTGAAAAATGGCCCCAGCCAAACGGCCTGATAAAGTGTTACTCTTCTTCCCATGAGGCATAATAGATGGAGGCCTCTTCATCACACACTCAGTTACCCTTAGCAACACCAGCAGGATCTGTTCCCTGTGACGGACACAAACACACTCAGAATGAGCTGGGCAAGAGCTTCAGCAGATTTTCCAAGCAGACACCGGAGACCAGAGTAATGAAGTTTAATGTGCATGCATGGACATACCAAGTCTTCTGGTTCATGGTTTCATGCATAACCAGACTGCGGTATATGTTGAGCACACGCTTGCACATGTCAACATGCTCTTCCAGAAGTGACTTCAGCTCATTGGCTGCCTCTAGAAGGAAGACGTTAGAGGAGTTGGTGATGAAAACCTGGAAGGAGAAAGAGATTGTGGGAGAAATTAGATTAGATGAAAAACGCCTGTTTTGCACAATTGTTCTTTGTAAGGTTTGAACCCACAACCTTTGAGTTACCACTCTAGATCTTGAATCAACAGTTACCTGTACACCAACACCTGGACCCACCTGTAGTGTGGCCTGGGCACCAGCGTGGACGTTGTACTCCAAAACCTCAGAATCAGAGGATTTATTCACAGAACTCCTGCACCAATTAGGGTTTTGATTGTGAACAGACACTGTGAGCCCAATATCCTGCACAAACAAGATAACCATTGATTGGTGAACAATAACAGTACAGTGCTATTGCTATATATTTTTTGTTAAGCTTGATAACCATTAGGATGTTCAATATTATGCTATATATATATATATATATATATATATATATAAAAAAATGTATTATATATTAAACAAATATAAAAAAATAAATATATTAACATATAATTTTATAATAACTTCCACACTAAAATATAATATAATATAATATAATAAAATAAATAAAGTGCTGTCAATCGATTTAAAAATATTACTAATTAAATCACACATTTTTTGTTATCACATACATTTTTTTAAAATATTTTTAAGATATTTAAGATCTGCCGCTGCCAAACATGACGTGGATCTGACGCACTGTCACACACATCTCATTTTCTCACAACTCTTTAAGTTAATCTAAGATGTTATTTAACTCATTTAAGACTGCTCTTATGAGAATACTCGACAAAATAGGAATTTGGCCATAATTCTGTGTGTTATTGTTCGTTCAAGCGCGAAAGAGAACTCGATTCTCTTCTCTTTTGTCATGTCGCGCTTGAATGGTTTAAAAGCATTTGCATGAATAAGAGCGTGATCATATAATGTAACGCTATCCAAAGGATGACAGAAAAAACGGATGCTGCGTTTATTGCGTTAAATATTTTTAACCCATTAAACTGAAAAAATGTATTGCATGCTTTAACGCACTAATTTTGACAGCACTAAATATAATATAATTAATATAATGTAATTAATATAATAAATTTAACAGTAGAAAAGTGTGTGAAGAAAAGTAATACTTGGCTTAGAAAAAGTAAACACATGAATTGGAAAAAATAAACCCTGATATAAGCTCATTACATCAACCTAGCTAGACTGATGCCAATAATTAAAAAAAATGGATATTACCCAATACCACCAGAAATATATCTGGTACAAAGAAACTAGGGACCAAGCTGTTGTGCAGGCTGACTCAGCATGTAATAACTGCCTTAGCATTCCTCTGTTCCTCTGTCAACTTCAGAGACACCTACCTCCTCCTCTTTATCAGTTCTCTGCTCGTGGGCAGAGTCCAGCTGGCCTGCAAATCGGTCTTCCTCTGGCTCTCTCATAAACACAGGCTTATCCTGCTGAGAGATCCACTCTTGATACACCCGCACCACCTTACGCATGGCTGCAGCCTCACACATGGGCAACAGAAACGCCTGCAGAATATAATACACTCACTTATAACCACAGACAGAATCAGTGTACAGATATTATATACTTTGAGGAATCAGTGACTAAAGAGATGAGATTCATTAGCTGGCCATCTTTCCACTTCATGGATGCAAACTTGACAGTTATCGCAAGTCCCCAAGACCACAAGTAAACATTAAGTGCAGTATTTTGAACAGAGTCTTTGAGATCTTCAAAATATAGGCTGTAACAATCCCTATTCAGGTTCCTCTTTGTGAACTCTAATCAACTTGTCTATCACTAGGACACAGAAGTCCCCGAAAAGAACAATCAACCTCTCATAACCACTTCTTCAAAATGACTTCTTCCTCTTTCATTGATATTTAGATTTAGTGAAGCCCTTCTGTTCTACGTGGGAGAGTTACCTGTCGAAAGATCTCAGTGATAAAGTTGACATTGGTTCTAGAGGTGCACAGGACCCGGCGCACCACCTCAATGTCAGTGAGGTGCTCTTCGTCCATGCTGCAGAGGCTAGAGGAGCTAGGCTCTCTCTCTGTCAGGGTGCTGGTGTTTGAGTGCGACTGCTCTGGCTCGCCAGTCCCACAGCCATCCAGACCATCTGGTCTTGGGCCGCCATCCTCCCCTCGGGCAGCCAGGCCCACCGCCGCTCTCTGAAACAGTAGCAACATTGCAAAAACGTATGTTCACAGCTGGTTCAATGGTGCTGAAACAAATGAGTTTAATCCAAGTCTTGTGAAAAGACACAATCGTTTTATATGAACAGATTTAATTTAGGCTTTTATTCACATATAAACACACAAGCATCACATTTGTTAAACATGGAAGCTAATTTGTGCGTCACAAGCTAGAACGAACCTCGTTGTTTGAGTTGTTGCATGTTTGAGTTTCTGTGTTTACTATATGTATGTATACTATATGTAGAGTGGTGGCCAAAATGGTTAGAACACTTGGCATCTGTGAGTCGTCTTATTGGGCCTGGATTTATTTTCCTAGAGGATAATGACACAAAACATTCTTCGAACTATTGCCGGAACCTGCGACAGAAGGAATCTGCTGGAACATTGAAAATGATGGACTGGCCCCGAAGTCCGAAGACTGGGGCGAGTTGGAAAATAAACTGGACAGATCTACTGTACATTCAAAGGAAAGTTTTTGGCTTTAGTTGCAGAAGGCATGAGATAACATCAGTGTTGAAGTTCTCAGAGGAAATATATTGACACTATGCCAGAGAGATGTGCTGCTGTAAATGCTGCAAAAGGTGGACACACAAAATATTAAAGTTAAAAGTGGATAAAAACAGTACGACTCACTTCATCTGATATTTGATGGTCAGAGCAGCCATCTGCGTGTTTCACGAAGATCATGTAATAACATTATTTTGGCCACCACTGTATGTGTGTCGATCATTGGTTAGATGTAAATAAAAGCCTACATTAAATCTGTTCATCATATAAAGCAATCATATCTCTTCACAAGGCTTGGAGTTAACTGCTCAATTCATATGGATTCATTTTACGACGCCTTTATGACCTTTTTTTGATCTTCAAAGTTTTGGTTACCTGGACTTTCAATGGAGGGACAGAAACCTATCAGGTTTCATTAAAAATATCTTTATTTGTGTTTCGAAGATTAACCAAGACTTATGGGTTTGAAATGACACAAGGGTGAGTAACTGTTGACAGAATTTTTAAGTGAAATATCCCTTTAAAAGTCCAAGTCACACCAACCCTAATAGTGCTTTACAACCATTACTGCGTCATACATGTGAAGATCTTTGTTACTACCTGGATATTCTTTGGCACGTTTTCTCCTTCTATGCCAGGGATGTTTGTTCCTGTGTTTGACCGTGGCTCCAGCCAGAAGGAGACCAGCCAGCGAATAAATATGACTCTGGCATTGAGGAAGTTCTCTTTAGTGCTGTACAGGGCTTCATTGGTCTCTGGGTCTCTTTTAACAACTATGTAGTAAGGCTTTGGTCTCATGGGGGGAACCTCTATTATAAAACAGGACACAAACCAAATTAGACATCTTGTCATCCTGAGCAATTATAACTAGTTTTGTCACAGCAAAAATAGCTTATCAAAAACAATGAGAAATAAAAACTGTTTACTTTGATATGAAGGATTATGATTAACTCTTACCCAGAATAGGATTGTACAAACTGGTCTCCTTGGAGAAGTTGGGGAAGATATGGGGCAGGTAATACTTTTTGAAATTGGCAAACAGGAAGGCAAACCCCTTCTCGTGGTTCTCCTTGCACTTCCACTCCAGACTTTTGGCCTGTAGGGGCACAGAACACAAATGGCAAGCTGAGCACATACACAGCAGCTGGGACAGAACAGCCTGTTTGTGTTTTGTGGAGGACAGTGGGGTTGGTGGAGGCAGGCAGTGCGTGGTGCAGTTGTTTATGTTGGGGAGGGTGTGAAGCAGAGCAGCCGTTGCAGCGCCAGGGAAACACACCGCTGCAGCAAGGGTATCTGGCATCAACTGCATGCAGATCTGGGGTCAGTGGCATGTAAGTTTGGTTTCCGCAGCTTTAGTGTTGGTTCTGCGCCAGCCGTGTTAGCATCAGCAGTGTTAGTAGGAAGGGGGGAGTACCTGGTTTACCATGTATTTTAGTAGAGCCTCCAGGAAGTAGCCAGTGAGATCCTCCTGGGATTTATCACCTGACTGAGGCGGCACCAGAGGGGTGATCTCCTCTGGAGTCACTTGAGCTGCAGCAATGGACAGAAAGATGCGTTTTAAAGGGGTATTAGCATCAAAAACATTTTAGACCACCTCCTACAGGTTATTCTCTGGTTCGGTAGCCCGGTGCATTCCCGGGTCCACATGACAGCATTCACATTACCAATTTTTCATGCAAACCGTGCCCCATTTCGAACTAAACTGCCAGTGTGAAAGTACCCTATGACATCTTAACCATGAGCCAGTGTTGTTATTTAACTAAAACTATTTAAAATCATTAATTGAAATCGAGCTAAAATAAAATAAATATTAGATGAAAAACGTAAACTTAAAAAAAAAAAAAAACGAAAATTAGAAATCAATTAAATAAAACAAGTTGAAGTACTAAAATTACTAAAAAATAAAGTATACATAAATTAAAGCTAAATAGAAGTATAAATAAGACAAAAGCACATAACAAACATACTAAAATTTAAAATAAATTTAAATGAAAAATAAAAAAAAAATAAAAATAAAACCTAATTAAAAATATTAATAAATACAATAACTTTAATTCTAAAGGTTGGAAAGGGGATGGAAAATGGTCATGAAAATGAAATTATAACTATTCTGGTGAAAGAAACCTTGACTAACATTATACATGACCTTAAGAGACAAAATTAAAAAAAAAAAAAAAAAAAAAAAAAAAAAAAAAAAAAAAACACAAAAGCGTAAAAAAGCTCTGTGAATTGTGATTTTGGTTATCAGTTTTCATGAGACAGAAGGTCTGAGAGACAGCGAACAAACACTTACTCTCCTGGAGGTTAAGGGGAGGGCTGATCAGATTATCCAGGGTTCGAGGGCCCAGCTCGGACTGTGGTGCAGGGAATCCTGGGATCAGACAGGCAAAGATCCAGAGCTGCTCTCTCAGAGCATTGTGCTGCAGAGCCTGCATCCACAGAAGGAACAGACGCACTCCTTCCCTCCGGATCTATGCGCCACACATACCACATTATTGATTACAATTTTCAGCTGCCCTAACAGCCTTGGTTATGTCAGCAGAAAAAAAGAGGCTATATTATAAGTCATAAAAAAAAATTAAGGATAGAAAAATATTTCTTCTTTAAGATTCTTAAAAAAAGAAAAATAACCACTCATACAATGATTATTGAGAATTCTGATTATCGTAAACTATTTATTGACATTTAATACCTTTAGGGAGTTTCCAGTGTGTAGCAGTTTCTTGAGAACGAGACCTATGAAGCAAAACAGTTGTTTAGTCTGAGGAACAAATTCATAACATTCAAATGAGCTGGCTTACTGAGCTAACTGGATAATTCTGGAAAACTAGTTTGCTCTGGTCTCTGCTTATAAGCTGTCAGTGATGTTTATTTGTTTGTATGCAATTTAGGTTTATTGAGAAAAGAGAAAAAATAAAATAAAAGGTATTTATCCTTCATGTTAAAGGCAGTCTAAGCATTGTTTATCTCATTAAATCAGTGATGAAGGAATGTAATGTCAGAGTTCTCGGTCAGATCTGGGCGTTTCTGGGCCCCAGGTCCTTGGCATTCTCTGTGTTTATCTTGGTGGTCTGTGTATCCTTCTGCCAAATGACTTCAAAGCAGAGGAAAAGGAGAGACCACCGGCTAATACAAGATGTTAAGCCGCTAAAACCAGGTGCAAAACATCACAAGATACATTACATCTCTTCCATGGTAATAAAGCTTGCTGCAGTAGACAGTGTTACCGGTGTTACACAGTGTTCGGCCGTACACCGATTACATTACTTACCCACTGCCCCCGCTGTCGTTTTGCTTTTTTATAGAGATAAAAACCATTTAGTTCAGTTGGACAACGGACGCTACAATTATAAATTGAAAGCGTCTGTTCTGCTCCATATACAGCACGAGCTGCAGAGTCACAGCACAGAGCAGCAGGAGTCAGGAGGATTTGGCCGAGGATTTGGTATGCAACAGACCCTGAGCATCATTGACAAATATGTTACCTTGTAAAACGTGTGGTCAGTACCGTCGCTCAATATACACAGAGTACACGTGAATGCGAAAGCGAGCGCGCATTCAAAATCGATTTCACTACCCTACATATTGATAGTGGCTTTCTGATGCCCGCAAATTATAGGCCTATACACAGAGTGCACGTGATTGCGAATTAACAAGCAAAAGTGAAAAGCGAGCGTGCATTAAAAAGCGATTTCAATACCCGCATCTTGATGATAACGGCTCCCTGATGCTCGCAAATTATATAAAATATCTCACACTCTGCCTTATCGTTAATACTGGTGTTGTCGCAAGTTTATTTACTGGTGTGAAAATTCTCACCGTGACATCCCTAATGGTAATCTCAAATAAGACTTTTTTTTAAACAAATCAATATATTAAAGGCACAATATGTACGATTTTTGGATTAAAATATCCAAAAAAACCACTAGAACAGTGTTATATTTTTTGTTGACTTGTGTACTTACATTATCCCAAATGTTTTCAAGAATGTTTAAATCCAGAGAAATAAGCAATTTTAACCAGGACACGAACCGTGTCCGTGCGTAGCCTATCAATGACTTCATACCCGCGTTACCCTCGATTTCCGGTTTTATTTTGTAGAAACCATGGAAACACCAAAGAAGCTTTAATATATTATGTGTTTTATTAGATAGGGGAGCAACTGTTTGGATACATTCATCGACAGAAAACTAATCATTGTTATATAGCTCAACACAGTTAGTCTTATTGTTTAAATCTTGTTTTCTTGATTTACTGCAAGTACCATGTTTTACCATGCCTAATATCTATCTAGCTTACTGCAGTCAGTGTGCAACAAGTGTCTCATAGTAGCCGCCGAGCGAACGCACAGAGTAGCATATAACATATATAGCATATAACAATATAACATTATAACAATTTTCAACAGACTCAAATAATGTATCTAATATGATAAAATAGCGCTGCGTTACCCCACATACGCATGACTGGAAAAAGTGGAAGCGGTCGTCTGCGGCATAATAAAAGTTCCGTGAAATCAAAGCGCCATCAAGCTACGCCTTTGTTTTGAATAAGCGACCTCTAGCAGCGAAAAATTACATATTGTGGCTTTAATAATAAATTAATTTACATTAGCAAGGATGCATTAAATTGATCAAAAGTGACAGTAAATACATTTATAATGTTACAAAGGATTTCTTTTTTTTCGCTTTTTTTTTTAAAATGCTGATCTTTTAGACTACGCAAAATTGTATAATTGTAAAATGTTTTCAACATTGATAATAAGAATTGTTTCTTGAGCACCAAATCAGCATATTAGAATGAGTAGAAATGTTCACCTATGCTGTGGAACTGCCATCTTCCTTGTATTCGCTCTGGTAACAGCTGTAGGATTTTCTGCAAGATAAGCACATGGATTTGACTGCAGACATGCCTATATTTATTAGTATTTAAACATCTCAATCAATATTAACGAGAGATTAAAATATGAGTGCAGCACATAATATTTACATTTCAAAACAGATGAGCAGATTTGTGCAAACACGCATTACTAGGCTTCCTTGCGACATTAAAGCAGGCTGGAATGTTGAAATGGCTCTCCTACACACAGACATCATGCCTGTCTCGTCATGATGGTGCATTTAAAGTGTCTCCAGCCTTCACCATTACAAACAGCCCATAGGGGCATACCAGGTGAGCAAAAGCTAAAGCGTGACTCATAAGAAGCATTTTTGGGTGCGGCAAAGAACACCTGTTCTCTGTTTGAGAGACACATCGGTTATCTGTCAGGTGCATGTCAAATCACTCTCTTATCAATGATCTCATTACTGATGACAATGTCTCAGCAAATAATTAGTGGATCGTACATATAACAATGTGAACATCTTGGACCAGGGAGGAGTGTTTGAATGAGAACTGACACAATGAAACCAAACCTGATGAGGTTGAGCTAATGTGTTTAAATAGCCGTCAAGTGATTATCTAACTTTCTTACCTCAAATATAAAAAGAATAGAATCAAGCTCCTCTCGTTGCGATTTGTGACCTACAGGAAGGAGAAAACAAACACAAAACATGTTGAACGTCACCAAGGGATCACAGAAACCCATAGGGCTGATATTAATAGCTCAACAAACAAGGATTACCTATCTGCTATGGAAACATGGGGCACTCAACATGTGGCATCAAGGCCAGCTCGAAGCAATCTTTTTAATCAATTTTAATGAAAAATGTACAAGTATTAAGAAAGGTAAAGCTGGATAGAGAGCGACCAATGCCCTAAACAATTTTTTGTCAAGATTTTATAATTTAAAGTAGCATTAAATGGAAATTCTATATTCTAAATGCATGTTATAGATCTTATTGTGAATTATTCATCCACGCATACATTTCATTTTCAAAATGTTTTGTTGACCTTGTAATTTTTAATCCAAAAGTAATAACTCAATCTTCTGGTTAAAAAGACAAACTTTTCTCTGGTAATGCATCCCAGACTTCTCCAATCATTTTGTCTACTTAAAGGGTTAGTTCACCCAAAAATTATCCCATAATTTACCCTCAAGCCATCCTAGGTGTATATGACTTTCTTCTTTCAGCCAAACACAAATGGAGTTATATTAAAAAACTATCCTAGCTCTTCCAAGCTTTATCATGGGAGTGAATGGTACCTGAGATTTCGAAGCCCAAAAAAAGTGCATCCATCCATCATAAAAGTAATCCAGGGGGTTAATAAAGGCCTTCTGAAGCGAAGCGATGCGTTTTTGTAAGAACAATATCCATATTTATAACTTTCTAAACACTGGCTTCCGGTAACGACCGTACGTGAGTCTAGTTCTGGCGGAAGAGTGACCTCTGACCGCTTCCAATACATCGGCCAAATAGAAAAACGTACTGGCCGTATATTGAACAATGCCAAATATCGGCTGATATATCGGTCGACCACTATGAATTACGCAGATGTAGAAGCGCCAAACACTGGCTGGAAGCCTAAACTTAACATAAACTGTAAACTTGATCAAATCTGATTGATTGGGTTGATTGGAATGTTGTTCCAGGATCAACAAAGATGTTAATCCAGGAACAAGTTGCACTTGGTGAAATCAGGTTCTGCAAGCAATGTAATGGGGGCACATTAACGTAAACTCTTATGTTCGTTTTTTCTTCTTTCAGGTCAACATGGTGGTACAACAGTCTGAAAATAGTTCTGCTGAACAAGTTAGTTCAAGTATCTTAAAGGCATAATATGTAAGATATTTGGATTCAAATATCCAAAAACCACTAGAACAATGTTATGTATTTTGTTGACTTGTGTACCTACATTATCCCAAATGTTTCCAAGAATGTTTAAATCCAGAGAAATAAGTTATTTTAACCAGGACGCGGACCGTGTCCGTGTGTCACCTATCAATGACATCATACCCGCGTTACCCGCGTTACCCTCAATTTCCGGTTTTATTTTGTAGAAACCATAGAAACACCAACGATGCTTTAATATATTCTGTGTTTTATTAGAGAGGTGAGCAACTGTTTGGATAAACATATCATTGTTATATAGCTCAACACAGAAAACGTCTTATCGTTTAAATCTCGTTTTCTTGATTTACCACAAGCACCATGTTTTACCATGCCTAATAGCGATCTAGGACAATTTGCTTGTACAACTGCTTGTTGCAAGGATAACAATCTGAACCATGTACTGTGCAGTATATGCAGTAGAACAAGAGAAAATGTTAAGACGTCAAAAGGCAGTGAGCAGCTCTCTGAATACTCAATGAGCAACTGTGCAGTGTTCCGAGACACTGGCTGTGCTCTCTGTGCACTGTAATGAGCCCGTGTGACCGGACATGGCTAACTGAGGGCTGGCTAATTTTCGGCATAAGCCATTTCATGGAAACTTGCTCATTAACACTGTGACTTCTGACTGCATGTCTGCAGAGAGCACACAATGAGTAGGCCAGCTGAAAAACAATGCAATCGAACCTTGAAAAATATTCAACTATCAAACAACTATCAACTATCAAAAAAAATTCTCATAAGACAAAACAAAAACAGTGGGTGAGAGAGAAAATATAGTGTTGTAGGTCTTACCTTTCTGTTTTAGGTTAACCTCGATGGTGACAAAGTTTTCAAAGAACACATAGTAGATGTAGGAGTAATTCTGCTCGAAGAGGTGTTTGAGTTCAGCAGGCTCCGCATTTTCTACAAAGAAAACAACACAATAACTTGTAAATTGTTTGAGAAAATGATTGAGACGCGACTTCCGGGAGAGCGTTTTGTGCTAATAATAATCCCATTGCAACGGACCCAATTCCATAAATTTAAAGGCAGCTACATAATTTCATGCTTAACGATCCATTTACACTGTGTAAGAAAAATATTAAGTGTGATATTATAAAGTCACCATGTTATTTAAAAATAAATGGCTTTTATACAGTCAATGTGCTAAAGTAAATTACTAAAATATAATCTGGACAATATTTAATATTATTTTGTTTAGGTGAATGCATATTGTTAGATGTATAAATATGGACATAAAGAGGGAAGAATAAACAAATGCACACTTGTTGCTGCTTTTCCTTCACTATCTGACCCAAATATTGAGGCTAATTTGTTATGCGTGTTCTGTTAATTTACTTTTGTATTATTGTATTTGTGTTGGATTTTATTGCAACACTGGTAGATAGAGGACAGCTTTGGTTTCAGCGCCATACACTACGATATGTATTCTAAAAATCAAAATTTATCTAAATCTTAATCTAAATTTATGTCAAAATATCAAACAAGTTTTGATATCCTCTGACTGGATGCAATCATGATCTGAAGCTAAAGAAAATCTGTACCCATTATATTTGCTGTAAAATGTGTCAACTCCAACTGCCCAAAGTCTGCGAACTGGTGCAGACTTTTGGCAATAATTGTCGACTCTGCAAATCAGGGCAAAAACGTGAGCAAAAGTCATGTAGCGTATTCCAGCCTTTAAGCATGGCTAATTAAAATGTTAGTTTCTTGAAGAAATACATGCATAATAAAAGCATAGTTGTTTTTATTATACTACAAAACTAATTTCAGGTATTTATGTATAAACCTTTAGATCAAAAGATCTTTAGGATCATGACAAACAAACATTACTTCACTGTGTACTGTGTAAAATACCCCTTTATGCTTGGTCTCTCTTTCACGCACACAATCCGTCCAGTTTATTATTTGTCTCTTTCAGCATGCAGGATTTGAGCGGGTCTCTTTACTGATGCTCAAGCCTATTGTAACCTGCAGCCCAGCAACACAAGTCAATATTTGTGCTTTAAAGCTCCTCCACACAGTCCAGCTCCACTCATCATCCTAATGCAGCCGGACCTGGTCACAGACACGTTCCCGCAGCGTCAAGCAACCTCAGTCAAGCGCCCGCTTCGTTCTGTTTATAGAGCTGTGAGCCCGCAAGAACCAACACAGAGACCTGGGGTAGCGACTAGCGAGTATCTTTGGGCATACTAGTTTTTTTTTTTAAAAAAAAACATCTTGTATACTCACCAAGGCTCCATTTACTTGGATCAAAACTACAGTAAAATAGTATTATTGTGAAATATTAACATTCAATTACAATAACTGTTTTCTATTTTAATAGATTTAGATTTAGATAGAAAACGAGGTGTGTTCAGGTGCATTGTTGGGCGCGTTGCTATTTTGAGGCAACTGAAATCGACTGCGCCATTGACCAACAAAAACCAGGTCTAAAGTCAATAGCGCAGTATATTTTTGTGTTATTTAAAGGGCACGATAGTAATATGCGCCTGTACGCACACTCTGCTTATTACACACACAGGGACGCGCAGCAGCACACAAACATTTTTAAATATTAAAAATATAAGGATTCCTCTCATGAGAAGCGCTCAGTCTTTCCGCTCGCAAATTCAGCCATGTAAATAGTGAATCCACCGCGGTGCAAGCGCAACTGGCTTTTAAAGGGAATGGGAGATGAGACTCTGATTGGTTTATTGCACGTTACGCCCAAAACACACCCATGACTCATTAAGAGACTAGGTACAACCCTTTTGGACCATGTGCCTGGCGCGCCGACCGTTTTTTCCGCCATTAAACTAGCAAAAGTGGATTCGGACACGCCCTAAGTGCACCTAGGCCATGCGCTTCAGACCATACACTCAAATCGTTAAAATAGGGCCCACAGTGTACGTACTTACCTAAGAAGGTTTAATGATTAATATAAGGTAACTACATGGGTTAAGGTTAGGTTTAGGGGTAGGTTCAGGGTTAGTACCTATTAATTACCCAGTTATTGTAATAACTATAATAAGTACATAGTATGTACATGGGGAACAGCAAAATAGAAGAACGAACTAATGTGACGTCATTTCGAACAAAATCAGGCCACAACGAACTTCGCTTGGAGTTTGAAACAGCTTGCCTTTCCAGAAAAGTTTGCTATGGCTGGTAAACACCTTTGTACTACCATTGGTCTGTGGCGATTATGTAATAGGTGTGCGCGGAAGCTCCGCCTTCTTTCACGTGGAAGTCTTTCTCCAGTTCATTTTTCCTGTTGAGTCGGTCGCGGTCAAACTAGGGATGCACCGATACCATTTTATCAGAACCGATCCGATCCGATCCCAAAAATTCTGAGAACCGGCCGATACCGATACCAGTGCAGTTTTGTTTAAAAATTCAATGTAGAATTTCTATACCTCAATGTGTTGAACTAATAATCACTCTTTTGTGTGTTAAACACAATCTATGACAAAAATACTACTATAAACTAGATGGTGGATAAACTAGATTAGTGGATAATTCAGCAGCAAAAGTAACTAGAAAAATCGTGAGTGCACAATAATTGTATAAAATCTAAACATTTAGTGGGGAACAAATAAAAGTGAATAAGTGTAGCACTAAATCTGGTAAAATGTTACACGTTGTAAAATACATTCATGAAAAACAAGTAAATATATTTATAGAAATAGGGCCTATATACTAAGAAATTAAAAGACATTTATTTTAAATGTATAGCGCAGATTTTTTAATGAGGCTATTATAGATAGGGCTGAATAAGAAAGGCTATTAATAATCTTTCATAGCGCAAAAGTATTATAATACGAAAGGCTCCAATACAGAGCAGCACAAAGCGTGTATGCGCATCCCGTGTGCAGGATGATGCGCTTGAAGCAACACAGAGTCACAGCGCAGCGCTCTGCATTGAAAAGTGGGAAGATATATCGATGCATAGTGTATCTATCTATCTATGCAATATTTTATTGAGCCTTTTCTTTTAACAGTTTAAAAAAATCAGTTACCGTGCGTGTGAAGAACACCACAATCTCTAGTCCAGTGTTGTGATATAACAGACAACCGGTAGAGAGTAATACGATTTAGAAACCGCAATAAACTCCAGCCAGATAAAGTCATTTTATGCAAAACCATAGAGCGTTATCTACAGATCAAGCATAATAACAGGAACATTGAATCATCTTGGAGAGAGTTTCATCGTGTTGACTGGCATAACCGAACGCAACACACAGTTTGAAAGCTGAATGGAGAATGACTGACAGCCGCAGCGGAGGGAAGCATTCACGTGAACTTGAATTTAATGACTTAAATATTCATCTGTACCTCACATTAAACTATGGAATGGCTTCAGAACACCTAATACTGTGCATGGAGATTGATGATGCTTTATAATGTTTTTGTGCCTTTTGTGGGGCACTGGGGCTTAACAATAACACAGAATATTATACACACAGTATCGGATTTGGATCGGTCTTGTCTGACCGATACCCGATCCGGCAAATAATGCCGTATCGGATCGGCGTATCCCTAGGTCAGACGTCGGCGAGTGAAAACATGAACACACTGGAGAGCTGCTTTATAGTAGAAAATGAAGTTGTACTTCTGATAAAATGAGACACTGACACTGTTTTTCATGTTTAATATGGTAAAGCTGCTTGATTTTAAGCAATCTATTGTATAAAGTGCTATATAAATAAACATGACGTGACTTATTTTAGAGTACCGAATTGCAGAACTCGTACAAACATATCCACGTTGCTATGATTAGATGCTTTTCTTATGCTTTAATAAAATGCTTGCTGTTTTCTCAATTTTGCTGAGTGTTTATATTGTTATCGAGAGGAAAGCGTGCAGCATATATTTGCATATAAACACCGCTCTCAGCAGTGTGGATAGTCAGATGTTCGCTAACAGTTTCACATATTTTGTTTTACCCCTAAGCAAAGAACAAAAAAGAACTTCGCTGTGAGTATATCGGGGCCTTTAGGGTACTCAACCACAAAATTCCTCAAAATGCCCACCCTGAATTCAAACTGACAATGACTAGCAGTGCAGCAGTGAGCCAAAGTGCCACTGTGATTTTTACAGATTGTGGTGTATATCAAAAAGCTTTGAGAACAGACAGACAGAAGGGAATTTTGGCTGAAACTACAGTACATGAGAGAGAACAGACCAACGGATGGTGCTACACTGGCTGTTGGAAATATTTGTGATCTAAAATAGAACACAGCAGAGAGCACAAGTGCCTGATAGTGTTTTAGAAACACTCAAAGATAATGGCCCACATCTTTAAAGATGAACTGAACACCATGGAAAGAACAGCACAGACGCTCCCAAACTGTCAATCTCAAGGAATGCACAATGTATAAAGATGCATCTTAAAACCAGAACTAGCTAAGATTTTGAAGCTTTTGATATTAGGATGTTGTGGGTGGTTGCCAGGATGTTGCTACGTGTTTGCTAAGGTATTTTGAGTGGTTGCTGCTAGATGGCCACTTTCTGTCCAAAGTCAAAAGAATGTAAGTCTATTGAATTTTTTAATCATCCACATCCAAATCCACATGCAAAATCATAATTTCAATCGCTTAGAAAAGTACCTCTTCTCAACAAGATACCATTCATATCCATAGTACAAATGGTGCAGGACAACTTACATGTCAAAATTTAAAGAAAAATCTAGTTTTTAATGCTGTTTATATGTCTAGGTGTTTTTAATATGCTTTAAGACAAACCATGTGCAAATTCATAAGTCAACACCATTGTTGAGTATTTTCTCTTTAAAACTGCAGTGAACCAAAGACAGTCTCAAAAACACGGTTTGAAATCGCTGGTGTTTCTGACTTCACAAACTACCTTGTAACCATGTAATCTCTGAAGCAGTGGACGGAGTCTTAAGAGAAGTCAGTTTATCCCGGTATATATTTTCCTGTTGATATGAGAAAATCAAGTAGATTTAGCAATATAGCGGGTGAATTATGTATATGATGTATATTACGATGTTATGATGAACTATATGCCTCCCTCCACTGACGTACTGAAGTTGTTCAAAACGTTTCTAAGGATGCTGACTGATACTGAAGGCAGACTGAGATGGTAAACAGGAACATGGTTTGTGTAACATTACACATTATTAGCGGTTTGATAACAGTCAAGCAAAAGGATAACCATATTAATTACCGTTATGTGTCCGACGTTGTAAAGAGCGCCATTGTGCAGCGTTTACCTCAGTAAGTTGGCCGACTGTATTTCTGAGCTTGTGCGAGTGAGTGGAGGCGGGGCTAATTCGCATATTCATGAAGTTATTCGCAGTTACATTCAAGCTATTTTAAGACACAAAGAAATTTTTTCACAGGAAAATTTTTTTAAATATGTAATTTTGGTGATCAAAGATGAATTTTAAGGGATACAATTATTGACTACAGGGGGACTTTGGTATTAAAGGGTTAATTTGTTCAAATCTCTAACCCTATATGTGCAATAGTAATAGTGGTGTAGTCATTTCAATATTGACAATCAATCAACCTTATGATCTCGGGCAGTTCACAAGTTACTGTGTATGCAGCGATCTGTTGAGAGCCCATTTAATGATCGACTTTATATAATATATGACTGTTGTTGATCACATCAGCAATTCTCAAGCTCAGCATGCTAAAGATGACAATTGATCTAGTGCACAGAAAGGCTAATGTAGTAATGCAGGACTTCAGCGTTGAACTAAATACATCTTATATTCACATCAGAAGTTCGTTTCACACAGTCGCAGATGCATTCGAATAACAGTTCTTAAACCAAATCTCAAACAGTATTGTGTGCTTCCTATCAGAGCAGCTTCTCTGCAAACACACCCATCCGTTTATTTAGGCTACTTTACTTCCTCAGGTCCACAAAGGCTGTTGTGCACAGGGTCTGATCTAGGCTATAATAAGTGGATGTGTGAATAATGTTTAATATGTGAATGCTGAGCTTATCACTTCATTGCTGTATAATATGCATTTACAACATGCAAGGAGCTGGTGATACAACATTAAATCAATATCTTGGTCATGATACCATGATATTTTGCAATTCGTTATGTTTAGTGCATTCAAATCTGATATGCCTTCATATGCAACACCACCATCCAAAAGTTTGGAATCAGTAAGATTTTAAAAAATAATAATAATAATAATAATAATATATACACATACATTTATTCAGTAAGGACACGTTAACTTGATCATGAGTGTCAGTCAAGACATATATAATGTTACAAAATTACAGTTTAAATGCTGTTCTTTGGAACATCCTATTCTTCAAAGTATACTAAAAATGTATCTTGATTTCCACAAACATTATAATAAGCAGCATAACTGTTTTCGACATTGATAATAGTAAGGAATGTTTCTTGAGCAGCAAATCATCATATTAGAATGATTTCTGAAGGATCATGTGACACTGAAGACTGGAGTAATGATGCTGAAAATTCAGCTTTGCCATCACAGGAATAAATTGCATTTTAAATTTTATTAAAATAGAAAACAACTCTTTTAAATTGTAATTATATTTCACAGTATTACTGCTTTTAATGTATTTTGACCAAATAAATGCAGCCTGGTTGAAAATAAGAGACTTTCAAAATCATTTAAAAATCGAAAGCCCAAAGTATACTTCGGCCATCCACGTTCCGCGACCATCTGAGCACTGTCCGTGTGACGTAATTTTCAGCATCACAGAGACGGTGCGTGTACAACAGTGCATGTGCGAGTGACTTGAGCACTTGAAAACAAAGTCCACTAGATAGTGTGCAAGCGCCGAACGCGTCTTTCTGCGCTCACGGCCAAAGGATATACTTTGGGCTTGCATGCTTAACTGTGCGCGAGACGGAGCTGAACGCGGTAAATGAAGTACACCTGGCCTTTACCAGCCCCAAACTGTAGTGTATATATTTAGCTTGTTTGTTTTGGGCAAATTAAATTAAGTAACACCACCACAGTTTTTCTGTGGTAAACTGTGTGGAAAAGCTGCTTTTCCCCTAAAAATATGAATGTGAAAAGCTTTCTTTTAAAATAGACCTTAACACTGTAAAATCTAATTAGTTAGACTTACTTAAAAAAAAAAAAAACATAAAACATACAAACCGATTGCCTTAAAAAACTAAGTAAAGTGAAATAGGAATAGTATGTTGTACTGACAAATGCTTAGTATAGTTCACTTACACAAGATTTCTAGTAACTAAAAAGAGAGTACTTGATCATTTATTTACTTTAGATTTACTCTTGACTTAGAATAGCTACCATTGTTGTGTTTTGCATGCTGAATGTTGAAGTCTGTGTGTGTGACTCAAGCATGGTCAATTGCAAGAAATGTTTTAATTAAAAGTTTCACAAGGTGTTTATGACATACGTGTTAGCAATACAATTTTAAAAGATCATTATTTGACATGAAAAATAGCCTGGTTAATTATTTAGTTAGAAGTTAGATCACCTTTAAAAACAACCTATGTATTACTTCCCTTCCTTTGAAACCAAATAACTGTGATTTCTTGTTGCATCGCTGCATCAATAGGAAGAGAATTACAGTAAATGAAGTTCCAAGTGCCCAACCAAAGGGAACACTGATCACCATAATGGTGAGTTCAAACAAGAACATTTTAGGAAAATCAACATCAATTTATGAAGTCGGCTTATGTGTTATTATTAAGTCTATTAAGAATTGCCCCGCCTCAAAAACTCTTTTTTTCCCTTGACAAAAATGGCACTCAAACCAATCAATTAATCTTAACATGGGTTTTCTGAGTAACCAAGGCATAGGCCTAGTATGTGAATAGTACAGATTACTAGATTTTTACAGTTAAGTTAAGACATTAAGTAAAGTTAACTAAAAAGTGTTAGTTAGAATAACCGTTGGATTGTACAGTGAAAATATACAGTACAATATTAAAACAGAATTTGGTGTTACTATGAAACAATCTCAGGCACAATTTTAACAATCCTTTCTTACTGTAATGGAGGCAGTTTCCTTGACATTCATAGCAACATCATGTTTTCAGTTTCAAAACAATCATCAACATAACACAATGGCACCAGGAAGCCAGATAACGCCACACAGAGCAATTCAGGAAACAAGGTCGTGATTGGACAGGCAGTAACTACACCACAGCAGGCCAACATCTCTAACAGGACTCTTTAACCACAGACACTGCACCTTCACTCAAAAATCTGTGATGTTACATAAACCATCCACATGTCCAACATTCAGGAAGTCAGTGCAGCTAAACTCAGGAATCTGAGGGAACTGGCCTGAGACGGATTCCTTCTCTGACTTCCTTGACTATTCCCAAAGGAAGTGCTGGTTTATTTCTGTTATTCGGTGACATCCCACCCAGTACTAAAGAACCAAATCTTTGCTGTACCCCACCCAAAACATGAACTAATCTCCACTGGCCAAGAGGCATTGTTTTCCTTCTATTGCATTATGCATGACAGGCATGAATTTGACAGCGAATGTCACTCTCTCTCTCTCAAAAAAAAAAAAAAAAAAGTTCAGGTGACATAGTTACATTGTACTTACTCAAATAAGTACTGAGAAATATTAATTAACTACAGGTACTTACTATAGAGTTACAGTTAGGGTTTGGTTTAGTTACTTGTAATTATGCATAATTTACTGTTATTACTATAGTAAGTACATGTAATAACGTGCAACCACGTCACCTTAAAGTGTCACCAAGTTCAGATCTCTGAACAATTAGTTTCTTGTTCACACAAGATTTTAATGTCTTACTTCATTGAAGCAAACTGCAAGTTTTGGCACGTGTTCAAAAGAGAATAATTGAGTTTATGAGTATGATTCTCAGTAAAATTGTCATACTCCTCAACTTCTAAATCTAATGTTAATCATTTAATCACTTGCAGACAGAATAACAAATTGAAATCAATAGCAAAACAGTCAACATTTGCAAAAACAACATCTATTCAACCTCAGATTCACTGACATCTAAAGAGGTACCAGTGAAACCAATGCATGTGTCATATCAAAACAAAACCCACTGCAAAGACACAAAAACACTGAGCCATACAAGAGAAAGACACCCTATCAAATCATTGTATATCAGAACACACTTCTAAATGCAAACTTGCCATTTACTGTCAAAGGTTTCAAAGCACAGAAATGCAGGTAAACAAACACAATATGATTGCGGATGGTGCCTTCAATCTCCTCTCTATAGCATGTTAGCTCCATGCAAGGCAACATTAGGTTCATAAAATGAATACAGACAATGGTACTTCTCACCAATAACGATTCGAAGATGTTTCAATCTTGTCAGCACGTCTTTCTTGGGGTCCAGGACTTTCTGTGTCGATTTCCTGACATCTCCATGAGGTTTTTTAGAGAACATTCCGAGATGTTTTGAAGAGCTAATGATAATCTTCCGTTAATTCCCTCATACATTGAAGGGGTTGTCAAATTTACGGCTCGAAAGCAGTTATGGGTTGTAAGGAAACGTGAGGAATTAGTGCTGGGGTGTGCATTTTTGCAGAGGAGGTCAGACAAAAGAAAAGAGAGCAGCCAGCCCTCCTCTGTGTGTGTGTCTTGTGAACTACACACCTCTCTGAAGATCTGAAAACATGGCGGAGCCCCTGGACGCGACATGAAAAACACCTTCATCGATGCCAGAATCATTCACCGCTCAGACGTCATCCGAGGCTAAATATTTTATATTCATAAACAGTGTTTTGGGATATTTTGTGTAAAAAAATAGATAATTGCACATATTTGGTGATAAAAAAAGTGTAAGACATTTCTAAACTGTTATTCTGAGGACTGTTTATATATTCTATATATCTTGTTTTCTTTATTGAAAGGTTTTATATGTCTATATTTTATGTACGCTATTCTAATTGATTTTTTTTCTCCATCATTTTTCTTGCCTTTGTGATTCAATGAAGGGTACATTTCTATTTGTTAAAATTAAATTATATCAATTGCGTTTGCACAATTCAAAACTGGGAAAAAAAACTTGACAAGTAGGCTGACTGAAAAAAAATGCAACAACAAACATTTGAACAAACATTCAAAACAACTCTCTTTTTATTTATTATAATGTTGTTAAAGTGTATGAGCAGTATTATCATGTATCAGTATCATCATATATGTATATATGTATTTATCATTGTGAATATAAATTATACTTTGCAACGAAATATATCGTTGATATGTATGAAATATATTATGAAATGATGATGTCAAAATCGTTGATATCATGATATCATAGTTTGTGTTGATTCATAAGCAGAAGTCTGCACACGTCACTCCTAAGTTCCATATTTATGAATTTTGAAAGATTTATTTCCAATCATCCACTTCAATAAGTAAGTAAATGTAAGGTCCTATAGCAGTAGCCTACATATTTGTTGTAAGTTGTTTATCCATAAACTTGTTCTGTAGGCCTACTAATCTATAAACAATAAAACTTCAAACTTCATTGTCATTGTTTTATTTATAAAAACTAGTTTTAATAATAATAAAAAAATAATGTGTCTTCTCCTCATATCATGTCTTTTATTTTTGTGCCATATTCCTTTGAGAATAAATTAATAAAAACAAAAAAGAAAATAAAAAAATGTTAAGAAAGAGGTTTATATAATAATGTTTGGTTTCAGTATTAGTTTTTGATTGTAAAGTCAAATGAAACTGGATGAACTGTAACTCTATTCCAAAAAAAAATCTAATAATAATAAATGAGAATTAAGAAGTTGACTTACTACAATGAAAATAACACAATCATTTTATCCATTCGTCCATTGATTTATACAGCCTGTTTTTATAGTCGTAAACACGCTCTACACAGGACGAGTGACGGAGGGGTACTGTAGTTCTTTAGTCCACTATGAACCACATTACCGGAGGGGCTCGTGTCAAACATAAAAACTACAAACCCCAGAGCGCTACAACAGCGCACATTCCGCGCCACTTCCCAGCTTTTCACAGGGTAGCATGGCTTAATGAAGAAAAGAGATTTTTTTGTGCTTTACAAAAATATTAAAACAGCTAAAGCGACTTAATAATCTAAAGCTCCCCATTTTGACTCCATCAAATCCAGACTAAACGACAACTAACGTTACTAGTCATTTGCAGGATTTATACGTTTGTTAGCATGATACATAAAATGTTTATGTGTCTTTTGTTTTTAGCAATAACATCAAGCTAACAAACACATCTGCTCACAAAAAGGATTGATTTAAAGGTGAGAAGCAGTTCACAGAATTCACGAGAATCTCAATAAAAGGATGCCAGTGCACTCGAGAGAAAAGAAGGAGAGCAACCATGAAGAGATGGAGGTGGATTTCGCAGAGCAAGAGGGGAGCACTTCAGAAGATGAGGATACAGAGAGCTCTTCTGTCTCCGAGGATGGAGAAAGTTCAGGTGCATCTATCTATCTCTCTGTCTGTCTGTCTATCTATCTGTCTATCTATATCATTCTATCTATCTGTATCTATCTATCTATCCATCTGTCTGTCTATCTATATCATTCTATCTATCTGTATCTATCTATCTATTTGTCTGTCTATCTATATCATTCTATCTATCTCTATCTGTCTGTCTATCTATCTGTCTATCTATCTATATCATTCTATCTATCTATCTATCTATCTGTCTGTCTGTCTGTCTGTCTGTCATCTATCTGTCTGTCTATCTATATCATTCTATCTATCTGTATCTATCTATCTGTCTGTCTGTCCGTCATCTATATCGTTCTATCTATCTGTCTATCATTTATCTATCTGTCTATCTGTCTGTCTGTCTATATCATTCTAGCTATCTGTATCTATCTATCTGTCTATCTGTCTGTCTATCATCTGTCTGTCTATCTATATCATTCTATCTGTCAGTCTGTCTATCTATCTATCTATCTATCTATCTATCTATCTATCTATCGTCTATCTGTGTCTGTCTGTCTATCTGTGTCTATCTATATCGATCTGTCTCTATATCGTTCTATCTATATCGTTCTGTCTATCTGTCTATCTGTCTGTCTGTCTATCTGTCTGTCTGTCTGTCTATAGTACAATGAGACAATAATAACAATATTTTATATATGTATTATTGAGGAATTGCTGGTCCCTATTTGACAGCGCCTACAAGTCAGTTGACAGTCACTTAACATACTGAGCCTGATTCGGTTACTTCTAATTTTCAAATAACAAATAAAGAAAGAAACAATCTGTTTAATTACAGAAATGGATGATGAGGACTGTGAAAGGCGAAGAATGGAATGCATTGACGAAATGACCAATCTAGAAAAACAATTCACTGACCTCAAAGACCAGTATGTACAATCTTCTTCTTTGAATTTAATCTGTGCTTGCACATGTGCAATGTACATGTGCATTTTCTACATTGGTCACTAAGATTGTATGCTTTTATTAGGTTATATAAAGAGAGACTGAGTCAAGTTGATGCCAAACTCCAGGAAGTGATGTCAGGAAAGGCCCCCGAGTACCTGGAACCTCTTGCAACTCTTCAGGAGAATATGCAAGTTAGAACTAAAGTTGCAGGTCAGTCTGATGTCCAAACCGAACATGGGATTATTGTTCTTTGAAATAGTGATTTTTATTAGGTAAGAGAGTGCGTTATCTCATCGATTAAAATAATACATTTATGCATAGGTATCTACAGAGAGTTGTGCTTGGAATCAGTGAAGAATAAATACGACTGTGAAACTCAAGCAGCGCTCCAGCACTGGGAGGTGAGATTTACAGATGTAATCCACTATTTCCTAAACAATGATGCATGTTTGAAATGTTTTGCTGAGTCATAACAGAGCCATACAGAAGTGTTTATATTGCATGAGGCTGTTGTAATATCTCTATTAGTCAGTTGCCACATTTGAAGGCACATCTATTTAAATACACTTTCAGAATTAAAGTCAGCATGAAATGGAAGTTTTCTTCCCTATTGTGACGTATATCCAAGTGAAACAGCTTCTTGATCAAGAAAAAAAAAAAGGGCAGGACTTGATTTTGTCCATGGGGAATTGATTGAATGGTTGTGGTTTGCCATTGGTCGATCTCATGTGAGTGACAGGTTGCCCCACCCTCGAAATGCATCATCAGAGAAGAAAGATGGAGGGGAAGTTATTTTGATTAAAGATTATGAGGGCACAAACATTTTCAAAAAAATAATGATGTGCACGGATAAATCATTTATAAGAAATACTGCAATATTCTGCAAATACTGCAATTTCATTGTGACTTTAAATGTAACTCTAATTTGGTTCAGTTTTTTTCTTCTAGAGTGAGAAACTCTTATTATTTGATACGGTTCAGAGTGAACTGGAGGAGAAGATCAGACGTTTGGAGGAAGACCGCCATAGTATAGATATTACCTCAGGTACTGGAATTGTTAATACGGTCACACATAATTTTTGTGCTTTTGTGTTATCTATGCAATCTTTTGCAATCATATTTCCCCTACAGAGCTCTGGAATGATGAGTTACAGTCAAGGAAAAACAAGAAGAAAGATCCCTTCAGTCCAGACAAAAAGAAAAAGCCTGTCGTTGTGTCAGATATCCTTTACTACAGCCTGCTGTATATATCCACAATCTGTCTATCGAGATTTTGCTTGAATAACAGTATGATTTGTGAGTTTCTTAACATGTAACACGCCCATATATAGTTTACATGCTGCAAGATCTGGATATACTGGAAGACTGGACTGCTATTAGAAAGGTTAGACTGTCAAAAACTCTACTCTTTTTATGTGAAGACATTTTTATTATATTGTAAGTGATGTATCATGTTACTATCTTGTAGGCCATGGCAACATTAGGACCTCACAGAGTAAAGACAGATGGTAATATCATATTTCTTACTATATTTAATATTCATAACTATAGTAAACTATATTATTCATTTATATATATTTACATTATTAGCTTTTGAATAAATGGAATAATTATACACTGCTGTTCAAATGTTTGGGGTTGGTGTTATTACAATTTAAAATAACTGTTTTCTATTTTAATATATTTTGAAATGTAATTTTTTTTCTGTGATGCAAAGCTGAATTTTTCAGCATCATTACTCCAGTCTTCAGTGTCACATGATACTTCAGAAATCATTTCAATGATGCTCAAGAAACATTTCTTATTATAATCAATGTTGAAAACAGTTGTGCTGCTTAATATTTTTGTGGAATTCTCAATTTAATGTGTCCTTGCTGAATAAAAGCATTAATTTCTGACCCCATATTATGTATCACATCTTGAGTGATTATAACCTTCAACTTTTCAGTTACCAGATCTTTAACCTCTAGATTACCTGTAATGGTTATGTTTGGCACAAATGTTACAGATTTAATCCAAATCAGGGTAAACTCAGGAATTATTCTAGAATTTCCCATTTACTGTAGTGACCTTGAACAATGTACTTAGTCCCTTTGGCTCGGGGCAACTTTCTGGAGTTTTGGTGCATAATAATCTCATCAAATTCCGAAGTGGTAACTTGTTAACAAATGCCAGTTAAATATAGACACAGCATGAATGTATGGTTAGTGCATTTGTTTTGGTTTGTACTACAGCAGGGTTTCCGTGGGTCTTAAAAAAGTCTTAATTTGACCTTCCACAATGTAAGGCCTTAAAATGTCTTAAATTGGATCAGAAAGTCTTAAATTCAATATCATGGCATTAGATTAGGGCCCTATGATTTCTGCGATGCAAAAAATGTGGATGGAATTGCAGAATCCATTCATAAAAATGGAATTTACTGGATCATACACAATGTCACAGAATGTCAAATTTTGGATGAATAAATCAAAAGTAGGTCAGTACACTTAAAGGGATAGTTCACCCAAAAATGAAAATTCTGTCATCATTTACTCACCCTCATGTCGCTCCAAACCCGTAAGACTTTCGTTCATCATATTAAGCGATCGAGTCTCTTCAGAAAATTTGGAATAAACCGTTTGATTCATATGGATTAGTTTTACAATCTCTTTATGAACTTTTTAAAGCGTCAAAGTGGTAGTTGTCAATGGAGGGACAGAAATCTTTCCCATTTCATTAAAATCATCTTCATTTGTGTTCCAAAGATGAATGAAAGTCAGTAAAATTTAATCCAACCATTAAAGCAGAGTCCAGAAAAATTAAAACAGAATAAACTATAAAACAAAACAAAAAAAACAGATTTCATAGGGCCCTAAATTTAATGCATTTTTATGCATTGCAAAAAATTTGGATTTTTGTTTTCCAGTACAAATTCAAAACATCCTTAGATCAAGATACATTTAATAGCATGCAAAATGAAGAAATTAAGTCTTGTTTTCTGAGAAATTGAACAAAATGAATTGATTTATTCTTAAAACAAGAACAAATGTCATTGGGTATGAAAATCACTTGCATTTGAATTAAGTTGATTTTCATGAACCCATTGGCAGATATTTCTTCTTGTTTTAATCATAAAATCACTTTCACAAGATTTCCCAAGAAGTTATGGAGATTTGTTGGATATTGTATTTTCAAACTTTGAAGTGTCACTAATACAACTTATTGTGTGCTTAGACGTTTACATTTAGAGAACATATTGACGTGTTATGTTCCCTTCAATTTATTCCTTACATTTTGTTTAATTGGTCTTAAAAAGGTCTTAAATGTACCTTCATAAAACCTGCAGAAACCTTGTACAGGTGCTTTAAGTTGATTTTTGTTATATTAGTAACAGTAGAACTTTGCATACTTTGTTGTAGTCTCTTCAAAGAGTGACAAACACCAGCACAATGCTCGCTCGGAGGACGGACGCTTGTTTTACGACGGGGAATGGTACAGCCGTGGACAAGCCATATGTATTGACAAGAAAGATGAGTATCCTACGAGGTGAGGGTTCCTTACCCAGACACGCTGAATTGCCAAGCTCATATTGATTATTCTGCAGCACTTTTGTGAGTAATTTTTCTCCTCTGTCTTTTCTTTCAAACAGTGCTATAATAACTACAATCAATCATGATGAAGTCTGGTTTAAACGAGTCGATGGGAGCAAGTCAAAACTTTACATCTCACAGCTTCAGAAAGGCAAATACACCATAAAACATGCCTGATCTTCCTGAGATCTGATCAGATGTCAGTGTGGCAGTCTGAGATGTTTAATAGTGCCATTTTATGTACAGTATATCATAAAATACCTTTTTTGATGTTTAAAAACAGATACGTTAGTGTATTGTCTGTCATTTGAAATGTGGGGAAAGCTGATGTTATTTTATTGTATAGTCAATGCAACTCCATTTGTAAGATTATTACACCGGACAAGGTCGACAATGTAATTTAATTACAGGCGAAGTTACTATGAGGTTTGGTACTTTTGTATTTTGACGACTGGGCTCATTTTCCATTTGCATTCTGCTCAGTTAATGGCGTTTGAACCCAGTTCTGATGTGTAGTAATTTGTAATGCCGTGTCAAGCTACCAAATGGTGTCCTACTTTTTTACATTTCTGCCTCATCACTGTGTTCAGATACAAATGACATTTGCCATCCTTGGTGGCTTTTCAGTGTAATGAAACGCTCTTGCTTGTGCAACATCTTATATGAAATACAGATATATGAAGTATTTTTAAGAGTGAATAAACAAGACGTTATCACAACTTCTCAGAGTCTCGGGCCTTTAAACAGCTGTTTACTGTCCGTTGTGTTCTAAGAAGATGTGATCTGATGCTGCTCTATTTACAGTCTTATCAAGCCATGAATACTTTATATCATACATTGTAATGTACATTTTAGTTCTGGTGATTAGTTCAGTGTTTTTTTTTCATGTGGGGTTATATCACCACCCTTTGGTTTTGTTCTTGTACGGTGCCTGTTGTATTTCTTGTTTTATCCATATTTTTGAAAATTCTGTGCCGAATGTATTTTTTCAGTTTCTTATTAATTCACATTGAACAAACTTTCAAATACAGCATTTCAATATCATAAAGCTTTGTTGTCCTTGATGAATGACAAAAGTCTAGACTGAAGTCTAGAATAGAAATGTCATGGGTTAAAAAAGAGACAATGGGTAGTAATTCTGTTATGGAAAGTTGTATAATCATTGCACAACTAATGTGGTGAGTGGAGTCATAGTATTGTCCTTTACTCCTGTTTTTAATGACCCTACAAGTTGATTAAACCATCAAAATATGAGAAGCATATTTTATATCTTTTAAATATGAAGGAAGAACAAGAACTTTTGGCAAAAAAAGGCATTTTACTAGGTTTTATTTTACTATGCAAAACAAAATGCTTACACTGACTACAACATCACTGTAAAAAAAAAAAAAAAGTTGCTGCCTTAAATTTTTTAAGTACAATTAACTTGGATGTTTAATGTCATATCAACTGAAATTACATTAAACTGACTTTAAAAAATAAGTTGAATCTTGTATAGCTTAAAAAAAATTGAAATTAAAGCAATGTAAAAACATAGGTTGTTACTAACTTATTGTTACTCTCTTGTTTTTGCATGTATGAGAGTGGGCAAAAATTATGTCTGCACAATTTGGCATGTTTCATTGCACTATCACAAATAAACCAATCGAGACCAAGCACTATGCTTAAAAAATGTAATCAATCTTTAATGATATTTGAATAAAGCGTGAGATGTCAAAGGGCTTTCGCGGGTCTTAACTCGATGCAAAAAGTCTTAAATTCATAAAGCTATTAATAAAGATGCAAATGTAAAATGAAATCTTGAAAATGTAACAAAATTAAGTGAATTTATGCTTAAAACAAGAACAAATATCTGTCAATGAGTTATGAAGACTTCCATTTGAATTAAGTAGTTTTTTTTGAGCGCACTGGCAGATATTTGCTCGTTTTAATCACAAACTCGCATCATTTTCAATTTCACAGAAAACAAGACTTCGTATTTTGTCATTTTGCATCTCAAGTAAATGTATTTTGATTTAAGAATCGTTAGACAATTCCACTGGAATACAAGACAAAAATACTGATTAAGAACATAACGTTTCTGCAGTGTGATCAGAAGGTACAGTAAAAGTTATTTCCATGTTTTAGTCTATTGGCTGGGAGCAGAGTGATTTCTTTTGTAAAATGAATTAAAAAGTAAAGCATATCAGTTGGAAGTTGTATTTTAAAACTCTGAAGTGTTGCTAATACAACACCGTGTTTCTCCATAGTCATTTACATTTAGAGAACATACTGACGTATTGGGTTCCCATCAATTTATTCTTTACATTTTCATTACTTGGTCTTATATTTACCCTGTGTCAATTTTCCTAGGCTGGACATCACCTTTGGCCACTATTGTACAAGCTTTAGAGAACATTCTTTTAAATTAAGAACTATTTGAAAGAAGCCCTTTATTCCCTTCAACAGCTGTCTGCTTTGCAAATGGACCAATGGAGTAACATTATTAGTCTCAAAGCAAATCATTTGAATCAACGATACACTATATTGCCAAAAGTTTTGGGACGTCTGCCCTTACATGCACATGAACTTTAATGACATCCCGTTCTTAATCCGTAGGGTTTAATATGGAGTTGGCCCACCCTTTGCAGCTATAACAGCTTCAACTCTTCTGGAAAGGCTTTCCATAAGGTTTAGGAGTGTGTTTATGGGAATTTTTGACCATTCTTCTAGAAGCACATTTGTGAGGTCAGGCACTGATGTTGGGCAAGAAGGCCTGGCTCGCAGTCTCCGCTCTAATTCATCCCAAAGGTGTTCTATCGGGTTGAGGTCAGGACTCTGTGCAGGCCAGTCAAGTCCTCCACACCAAACTCGCTCATCCATGTCTTTATGGACCTTGCTTTGTGCACTGGTGCGCAGTCATGTTGGAACAAGAAGGAGCCATCCCCAAACTGTTTCCACAAAGTTGGGAGCATGAAATTGTCCAAAATGTCTTGGTATGCTGAAGCATTAAGAGTTCCTTTCACTGGAACTAAGGGGCCAAGCCCAATCCCTGAAAAACAACCCCACACCATAATCCCCCCTCCACCAAACTTTACACTTGGCACAATGCAGTCAGGCAAGTACCGTTCTCCTGGCAACCGCCAAACCCAGACTCGTCCATCGGATTGCCAGACAGAGAAATGTGATCCGTCACTCCAGAGAACACGTCTCCACTGCTCTAGAGTCCAGTGGCGACGTGCTTTACACCACTGCATCCGACGCTTTGCATTGCACTTGGTGATGTAAGGCTTGGATGCAGCTGCTCGGCCATGGAAACCCATTCCATGAAGCTCTCTACGCACTGTTCTTGAGCTAGTCTGAAGGCCACACAAAGTTTGGAGGTCTGTAGCTATTGACTCTGCAGAAAGTTGGCGACTTCTGCTCACTGTGCGCCTCAGCATGCGCTGACCCCGCTCTCTGCTTTTACGTGGCCTACCACTTCGTGGCTGAGTTGCTGTTGTTCCCAATTGCTTCCACTTTGTTATAATACCACTAACAGTTGACCGTAGAATATTTAGTAGTGAGGAAACTTCCCGAATGGACTTATTATACAGGTGTCAACCTATCACGGTACCACGCTTGAATTCACTGAGCTCCTGAGAGCGACCCATTCTTTCACAAATGTTTGTAGAAGCAGTCTGCATGTCTAGGTGCTTAATTTTATACACCTGTGGCCATGGAAGTGATTAGAACACCTGAATTCAATGATTTGGAAGGGTGTCCCAATACTTTTGGCAATATAGTCATGAGTTGTGTTATATATGCACTATATACAAAACTGCAAGTTAGTAGTCTTGGTGTATCAGTAATCACGAGTATAAATACTATACAGGTAGATAGATGTACTTTATTAATCCTGAGGAGGACATTCAGGTGTAATTTGCTTGACAATTGCATGACATTGTCATTTTAATACAATGTGAACTTTATTTTGTGGCTAAATGCTGTAGCGTCAAAATAATTTAGGTACAGGACATTGAGAAGACATGAAAGTAAAAGCTACCCATGACTGCTTTTGTTATAATTCCGATTGCATAATGACATCTTTAGATGTTTGCAATCAACACATTTCCATTAATGTGCATATATTCAGAAACACTTACAGTTAAACAGAGGACCACAGTTGACATTCAAGTGTGTAAGTAATAGATGAATTAGATTTGCAATCTCAAAAAACAGCTTGAAAATCCTTCACCAAAATGCTTTTCGGGTTATGCACTTTTAAGAAAAGCAAACATGCAGCATGTATAAATGTGTAAAAGCAAATTCAAACTGAACATTGTGTTGTCTTAAAAATATAAATATCCACTGGCATTCATTTCATTGACTGTAATCAACATTAAGACTCATATGCAGCCTTTGATGTCAGAAAAAAGTGGCTACTTCATAAATATCACAGCAAATATTCTTTAACGGAAGTTTCGAGATCACAGTTAAATCGAAATACTGTTAACAGATTACATAATAATGCTTAAATAAATGTGTTTAATCAAATAATGACAAAAATATAAGATGGGAACAAAATCCTATAAGAGATAGAAAAGTCTATTTAATTGGTAGAAATACTTTCTAACTCTAAAGCATTAAAATAAATGGATCAAAAAATGCATTGCAAAAGGGTACAGGACATACAATATGTTAGTTAAAACAGACATGGCATTAGTGCGCTCAAATATACAATAAACCATTCTTCAGTGTAAATGTCCTCATAAAGCAGAGTCAGCACTATATTTGAGTTTATAAAATCTTTGCAAAAGAAAGAGTGATGCACGGTTGATAGAGTAATTCATACATGTGCTCTCTGTACTGTAACGGTGATGAGCAGCAGGCCGTCGCTGTGAAGCAGTCCTGACCTTTTTTCCATTCCCGTCTCGCCATTTACACGTGCGGTCAAAGCTGAAACCTCTCTACGCCAAGCCCAGCGCAGAGGACAGGTGCAGGAAGCCTCTGACTGATCACGCAAATTTCTTCTTGGTTGCAGTGAAACGTTCCATGTACTGAGCAAAGCAAAGATAAAAGCAAGTCATCATTATATAACTTTGTAAGAAAAAGAAAAAAAAAAGCATTTCAAATGGCTTTCTTAATCTAAAAGGTGCAGTAAGCGATTTCTGAGAAACGCTGTTGAAAGTGGATCGGACCGAGCAGCACGACACACTTGTAGCCAATCTACGGGGTGTATACACTCATGATGGGGGAGAAGAGAGAGTGAGCAAGAGGGAGATTTGAAGAAAGAGTAGAAAGAGAGATGGCTGAGAGACATTACAAAAGAGAAAAGGTCAGAGGAATATAACTGGAAAAAGAAGGGTTATGATCAGGCAAGAGCTTTAGGACCCTGAAAATGGATGCAGACTCAGAGGTTGCATTGTTTTTGCACCATACATGAGTAACATTAGCTTGGCTATGTTTCACAGAAGATATGCTGTTGTTCTAATGTTAGCTCTAGTAACAGGGGGGTAGGGATGTCACAAGTACGGTACTTCGGTACCAAGTCGGTACTGAAATTTTAAAAATGTCACGATACCAGCATTTCTGTAGTACCGGTTGTACCGACTCCCGAGTATATTCGGTACCCGCAGCTGCGTTCAGTCGCTTCCGTGTTTATCTAAGCGCAGGGCTCCAGACTGTAGCCGAATATATACTAGTGTCTGTCAATATTAAACTGCAAAATACTATTTAAATATTACTCCTGCATGTTCTGCATATCTGTGTGAATGACGGGCGCAGATGCGCGCACACACACACGCACGCGTGACACTCGCTGTCTTTTTAGCCTCTGCCGTGTCACTATATGAGGACATGAACGCATAAACCGTCACTTCATGAGAATTTACCGTTTCATTTGAGAAAACTGTCATATCATGAACACAGAAACTCAAAGGTCTTCACGGCAACCCGTCAAAATAAAAGTTCGGTTTAACTTGGAAGAAATTGACAGAAATATATTAGGCTACTGTTGAACAGTAGATTTAGCTATGTCTCTATGTAATAATAATAGGCTACTACTGCTAATAATAATAATAATAATAATAAATTATGCCTAGATGGTTGCTTATTTTCACTTAATCTTTTTTATAAACAATGTTTACTTTTAAACAGCATGTGGCCTTTAAATGTTTATGTATTATTTACTTATGATGATTATCATCATAAATAATAAACTCATTGAATTGAATTTTTTTTAAATTGTTAAATAAAATAAAAAAAACATTTTGCTGAGGTACCAAAATTGGTACCGTGAACCGTAAAATTTTTATGGTATTGGTACCGACTACTGGAATTTTGGTATGGTGACATTCCTACAGGGGGGTATTCCAGAAAGCAGGTTATGCGACATACCTGGGTATGTTTAAGAGTAAGTAAGCGGATAACCTCAACTTTTGGTTCCAAAAACGGAGGTAACTTTCAGGGTATGTAAGTAGCCATAGCAACTCACCATTTTTACTGCTTGATAAATATAAGCAGCACTGCCCAACGATTCATGTGCTTGTTGTATGCTAATTAGGACTCAAAATAAATATTAAGTCTGCTCTTTAAAACAAAGATAAGAAGCAATGTAGGAGAATAGTACGCACAAACAGCGAGAAACTTTGTATATCCGTGCAGTGTGCGCATATCAAAAAAATCAATTCCAATTTGAAGCTTGTGACATAAACATGTACATCAACCCGATCACTTTATTTAGCATTCATGTAAACAACTACGATCGGAATGAATTAGGGCTGCACGATTAATTGAAATTAAACCGCACGTGATTTGGCTAAGGCTGCGATTTTTTATGCGCAGCTTGTCAGTGAAGCACGGCTCTGTGATCAGCAGTAAATGCTGCTCCATCTGAAAGCCAGAGGGCGCTCTCGTGCAGAAACTCCAAATATGCCCCGAAGTAGTAAGATAATGCAAGTCATTCCAGGAAATCCCTATGGGCATCATACTATTGCTGTAGCTGAATAAACAGAAGATTGAAATACTCTGATTGATTAAACATGACTAATAAACACACGACTAAGACAACATATGGTTTATCCGAGTTCAAGTTTTCTCTGGTATTTTCATGATAAAGTATATTTATACTTAAATGCTAATTGACATAGCCTTTATCACTGTATAGAATACTATGAAATAATATGTTGTGTGCCTTATTCTGTGTAAAAAGCCACATCATCTCACAAAGGATGTTTTCAAACACTCAACTGACATTATGAAGTAAGTTGGAGTAAAAACATGTTATTAAATGTTAAATCGCATACATTAGCACTTAGCCACGTGTTGGATGATTTAATGTGTTTCTAGCATGTTTCTGGGAGGGAATTACAGTGTAAAGCATGCCATTTCCTGTTGCCAGCAGGTGGCGCTATGACTAACTAATATTGGCATATAGATGTCTTCAAGCCAGGACTCTGATAAAACATGTGAAGTTTGGGGCAGATCGGACATTGTATGCCTGAGTTACAACAACTTCCTGTGTCATGGCGAAACATCAGACTTTGACAGGCTGCCACGGACACGCCCTTCAGCGAAAACTCAAGATCTTCACAATTTAACATCACCAAGGCCTTAAGATTAGACTGACCAAACATGATGTTGTTCTGGTTAAATCTCAATGAGGATACTCATCACAGTGTAAAACATGCCATTTCCTGTTGCCCACAGGTGGCGCTATGCCTGTAACTGAATATTGGCATGTAGATGTCTTCAGGCCAGGACTCTAATAAAACATGTGAAGTTTGGGGCAGATCGGAAATTGTATGTCCGAGTTACAACAACTTCCTGTTTCATGGCGAAACATTGAAATTTGTCAGGCCGCCACGGACACGCCCTTTGGGGAAAACTAAAGATCTTCACAATTCAACATCACAAAGGCCTTTAGATTAGACTGTGCAAATATGATGTTGATCTGATTAAATCTCTAGGAGGAGTTCGTTAAAGTACAGCGTCTGGAAATGGCAAAATTTGCAAAAAATTTTCAAAGAAAATTCAAAATATCTCACTTCCTGTTGGTTTTCAGATTTCATACCAGGAGACTTTTTTGTAGGTATTGGGCTGTTACATGTGTCTACTGAATTTCATACCTGTACGTGAAACGTAGCGGGAGGGGCACTTCATTGAAATGTTGTAGGTGGCGCTATTGAGCAATTTTGCCATGCCTAATTCTGAAACTCATACGTAGATGTCTTCAGGACAGGACTCTTATCAAACATATGAAGTTTGGGGCAGATCGGACATTGTATGCCTGACTTACAACAGCTTCCTGTGTCGTGGCGAAACATCAGATTTTGTCAGGCCGCCACGGACACGCCCGTCAGCGAAAACTGAAGATCTTCACAATTTAACGTTGCAAAGGCCTTTAGATTAGACTGACCAAATATGATGTTGATCTGGTTAAATCACTATGAGGAGTTAATCACAGTGTAAAACATGCCATTTCCTGTTGCCAGTAGGTGGCGCTATGACTGTAACTGAATATTGGCGTGTAGATGTCTTCAGGTCAGGACTCTAATAAAACGTGAAGTTTGGGCCAGATCGGACATTGTATGTCCGAGTTACAACAACTTCCTGTTTCATGGCGAAACATCGAACTTTGTGAGGTCGCCACGGACACGCCCTTCAGGGAAAACTCAAGATCTTCGCAATTTAACGTTGCAAAGGCCTTTAGATTAGACTGTGCAAATATGATGATGATCTGATTAAATCTCTAGGAGGAGTTCGTTAAAGTACAACGTCTGGAAATGGCAAAATTTGCAACAATTTTGCAAAGAAAATTCAAAATATCTCACTTCCTGTTGGTTTTCAGATTTCGTACCAGGAGACTTTTTTGTAGGTATTGGGCTGTTACATGTGTCTACCGAATTTCATACCTGTATGTGAAACGTAGCGGGAGGGGCACTTCGTTGAAATGTTGTAGGTGGCGCTATCGAGCCATTTTGCCACGCCTAATTCTGAAACCCATATCAGACGTAAATTTTCACCACTTTTGTCGCGTGTGCAAAGTTTCATGAGTTTTCGAGCATGTTTAGACCATCAAAAATGCGATTCATTTGGGAGAAGAATAATAATAGGCTGAGCAATTCCAATAGGGTCCTCACACCATCGGTGCTCGGGCCCTAATAATTACTTTATTCAACAATTTCGGTCTAGCCTGTGCCAGTCTCCTATGCAGCTGTCTATGGAGGGGCCTGAGAGCTCTTGGATTTCATCAAAAATATCTTAATTTGTGTTCCGAAGATGAGCGAAGGTCTTATGGGTTTGGAAGGACATGAGGGTGAGTAATTAATGACAGAATTTTCATTTTTGGGTGAACAAACACTTTAACAAATGAGAACTTATTGTAACATGTTACCGATTTTTTTTATAGCCACTTGGCCCCGTTTACGCCTGGAAGTAAGATCTGTTTTGGGCGAACCAATCACAAGTGGACTAACTAACTAGAGGTTTAAACTGGGTCCAAAATGCTTTGAGATTTAATCACTCAAACTAATTGACAATGCACATAACCACATTAATATGTTCTGAAATTAACTGACAATTTCCTTAGAAAAATTACTGGTGTGCATCTTGAGACAAAACAATGAGTGCGTTTACATGCAGGTTCTTAAGCCGCTTATGCTTAATAAGCCGACAACGCAAGTGGTCATGTAAACGCGGTAACCCGTTTTCTTTTAACGGTGTAAGGTCATAAACCGCTTAAGCATAAACCGGTCGACATGGGTAGTTTTTTAGTTACGTGACAGGAACGCATCTTTATTGCAGATTTAAGCGCATCCAAACAGAGCAAGTGTTTTGCAGGAAAGAAAGAAGGAAATATCACAAACGCATAATCTTTCATGACCCAGAAAATGTGTTCTCATTTCATGCAGCAGAAGTAGAAGTGGTTCAGTCAAAACGTTGCATCTGTAACTGCACGAGAGGATAACATATGAGCTGGAAGTTTCGCTGACATGTTGCAAGCTTTATTTAACATTACAACTGACATAACATATGGAATACTCAGAGTCAGATACACAAATGATTATGTTTTGACGTCACTACAGGCAAATAACCCGATTTATTAATAAAGTCATGTAAACGCGGTTTACTTGCGTTGTCAGGTTACTGATGTGCATGTAAACGGGGAAAACTGGTTATTTCAATAAGCTGATATTTGTGAGTTATCAGTTTACTGGTGTGCATGTAAACATGCTCAATGGCACTGACATATTTTAAGTTATGTCAGTGTAAGTTGCTTTCAGTTAAAACATCTCAAACATGCATTTTAGCCTAGGACTAGGCTTAAGACTTGTCTGTGAAACCGGGGGTAAATTGCCCTTGGATTAATTCTGAATTATATTTGGAGGAAATTAGATCCAAAGGTTTTTCTTAATTTTTTAATCCCAGGTAATTTAGAGGCAAATTGTATTGTGTCAGCTGTATAATATAAATAAATCAGAATTTAAATTAACTGAATGGTTCAAGTCATAGTTAGATTTCTTCTTGGAATGTCTTATTACACCATGCTGAAATGACGGGTTAGATTGTGTGGGACTTGACTTTGTTTAAAAAATAAATACTTAGACCAGTTTTGTTTTACATTGAAACTTAAACTGCGGTATTTTCCATCTTGGAAAAAACTTGATATTTATAGAGGATGAGACGTACAAAACTAAGCTGACAGTTAACATTGGACCTGGAATATAACCTGAAAACAAAAGATTTTTTTATTATGCCTTCTTATAAAAGACTTTAAAGATTTAAATCTATAAAAATAAAGGTTCTAAAAGGGGGTTTACGCAGCAAGAACATTTTCGGTTGCCCAAAGAACCTTTCAGTGAATAGTACTTTAAATTTTTCTTAGTGGAATGGAAAGGTTCCATTGATGCTAAAGGTTCTTCATGGAACCAGAGATTACTTGTCATGACTTACTTTGTCATATCCTTCTAGGTCACGCATTTGTTTCACTTCAAACAGGTTGCCCTCCACAGACAGCAGGGACACCTGGGACTCTGTGAGGATGGAGATGGGGATAGAGGAGAGCTCCAGACAGTTCTCCTCCAGCCGTAAGACCTTCAGTCTGGGAGCACGAGACACCTCTGGAGTCAGGGTTGAAATCTGAAACAGAACAAACACAGTGCAAAAAGTCACCCTGACACCCCTATACCATGACATGACATTTCCTGAACGCAATGAACTAAAAACTCACCTGGTTCTGATTGAGGTTGATTTCAATGGCTTGCAGTTCGGCCACCTCTGCAGGAACCACATGTATCTGATTCTTGGACAGATCCAGAACATCGAGCTGGCGAAGGCTGCCGAGTCCACTGGGAAACTCCTTGAAGTGATTCCCAGACAGGTTCAGGGTGCGCAAGGACTTCAGTTGACCCATCGATGCAGGAAGCTGCTTTAACTGGTTCCCATTTAAAATAAGAGTCTCCAGCTTCTTGAGTTTCCCGGTATCATTTGGTAGACTGGCTGTACACATTAAAAATCACACATTAATGGAGTGCTTAAGGGTTCATATAATAGAAAACAGGTTTTTTTGCAATAATATGAGTTTAATCTACTGTGTACACACTAGAGGAATCTAAGCTGCAAAAATAAAATACTTATACTTACTGTGATCAGGCATAACATTATGATCTAATATATATATATATATATATTTATTTATATATATATATATATATATATATATATATACACTCACCTAAAGGATTATTAGGAACACCTGTTCAATTTCTCATTAATGCAATTATCTAATCAACCAATCACATGGCAGTTGCTTCAATGCATTTAGGAGTGTGGTCCTGGTCAAGACAATCTCCTGAACTCCAAACTGAATGTCAGAATGGGAAAGAAAGGTGATTTAAGCAATTTTGAGCGTGGCATGGTTGTTGGTGCCAGACGGGCCGGTCTGAGTATTTCACAATCTGCTCAGTTACTGGGATTTTCACGCACAACCATTTCTAGAGTTTACAAAGAATGGTGTGAAAAGGGAAAAACATCCAGTATGCGGCAGTCCTGTGGGCGAAACTGCCTTGTTGATGCTAGAGGTCAGAGGAGAATGGGCCGACTGATTCAAGCTGATAGAAGAGCAACTTTGACTGAAATAACCACTCGTTACAACCGAGGTATGCAGCAAAGCATTTGTGAAGCCACAACACGCACAACCTTGAGGCGGATGGGCTACAACAGCAGAAGACCCCACCGGGTACCACTCATCTCCACTACAAATAGGAAAAAGAGGCTACAATTTGCACGAGCTCACCAAAATTGGACAGTTGAAGACTGGAAAAATGTTGCCTGGTCTGATGAGTCTCGATTTCTGTTGAGACATTCAGATGGTAGAGTCAGAATTTGGCGTAAACAGAATGAGAACATGGATCCATCATGCCTTGTTACCACTGTGCAGGCTGGTGGTGGTGGTGTAATGGTGTGGGGGATGTTTTCTTGGCACACTTTAGGCCCCTTAGTGCCAATTGGGCATCGTTTAAATGCCACGCCTACCTGAGCATTGTTTCTGACCATGTCCATCCCTTTATGACCACCATGTACCCATCCTCTGATGGCTACTTCCAGCAGGATAATGCACCATGTCACAAAGCTCGAATCATTTCAAATTGGTTTCTTGAACATGACAATGAGTTCACTGTACTAAAATGGCCCCCACAGTCACCAGATCTCAACCCAATAGAGCATCTTTGGGATGTGGTGGAACGGGAGCTTCGTGCCCTGGATGTGCATCCCACAAATCTCCATCAACTGCAAGATGCTATCCTATCAATATGGGCCAACATTTCTAAAGAATGCTTTCAGCACCTTGTTGAATCAATGCCACGTAGAATTAAGGCAGTTCTGAAGGCGAAAGGGGGTCAAACACAGTATTAGTATGGTGTTCCTAATAATCCTTTAGGTGAGTGTATATATATATATATATATATATATATATATATATATATATTTGCTGCCAAATCAGCTGTGACCCATCGAGGCATGGACTCCACTAGACCACTGAAGGTGTGCTGTGGTATATGGCACCAAGATGTTAGCAGCAGATCCTTTAAGTCCTGTAAGTTGCAAGGTAGGGCCTCCATGGATCAGACTTGTTTGTTCAGCACATCCCACAGATGCTCGATTGGATTGAGATCTGGGGAATTTGGAGGCCAAGTCAAAACCTCAAACTCGTTGTTGTGCACCTCAAACCATTCCTGAACCATTTTTGCTTTGTGGCAGGCCGCATTATCCTGCTGAAAGAGGCCACAGCCACCAGGGAATATCGTTTCCATGAAAGGGTGTACATGGTCTGCAACAATGCTTAGGTAGGTGGTACGTGTCAAAGTAACATTCACATGGATGGCAGGACCCAAGGTTTCCCAGCAGAACATTGCCCAAAGCATCACACTGCCTCTGCCGGCTTGCCTTCTTCCCATAGTGCATCCTGGTGCCATGTGTTCCTCAGGTAAGCGACACACACGCACCCTGCCATCCACGTGATGTAAAAGAAAACGTGATTCATCAGACCAGGCCACCTTCTTCCATTGCTCCGTGGTCCAGTTCTGGTGCTCACGTGCCCACTGTTGGCGCTTTCTGCGGTGGACAGGGATCAGCATGGGCACCCTGACTGGTCTGCAGCTATGCAGCCCCATCAGAACAAACTGCGATGCACTGTGTATTCTGACACTTTTCTATCAGAACCAGCATTAACTTCTTGAGCAATTTGAGCTACAGTAGCTCGTCTGTTTGATCGGACCACAGGGGCCAGCCTTCGCTCCCCACGTGCATCAATGAGCATTGGCCGCCCATGACCCTGTCGCCGGTTCACCACTGTTACTTCCTTGGACCACTTTTGATAGATACTGACCACTGCAGACCGGGAACACCCCACAAGAGCTGCAGTTTTGGAGATGCTCTGACCCAGTCGTCTAGCCATCACAATTTGGCCCTTGTCAAACTCACTCAAATCCTTACGCTTGCCCATTTTTCCTGCTTCTAACACATCAACTTTGAGGACAAAATGTTCACTTGCCGCCTAATATATCCCACCCACTAACAGGTGCCGTGATGAAGAGATCAGTGTTATTCACTTCACCTGTCAGTGGTCATAATGTTATGCCTGATTGGTGTATATATGTGTATATATATATATATATATATATAAAAAATATATAATGCATATCCTTTGGCTGCGCTACAGTACATGATAACGCTATCATTCATTGAAGTGCTATTGAACCATTCAAGCATGAAAAGACGCAAAAAGAACTCAAATCTTTACTGGCACGAGTCTGTCAAGCGGCTCTCTGTGAACAAACACCCGAACCGCACACAGAATACCACTTCAGACAGCACCGCACTGAGCTCTCTTTCACGCTTGAACAGAAAAAAAAAACACAAAATTGTCAAAATTCCCATTTTGTCGAGTATCCTTGTAAGCACAGTCTTAAATGAGATAAAAAGTGTTAAATGAACGCAGAGATTTGTGAGAAAATAGAATGTGTGTCAGATCTTAAAGTGACAGCAACCTAATAAACCCGCTGCTGTCTGTCATTAATTTTAATTATGTCCGCCCAATTTGGCATGTTTCATTACGTTATCACAAATAAAATTGACATATTTTGAATACATTTTGAATAATATTTCAATAAAGGGTGAAGATGTCGATTTTCCTAAGCCGGACATCACTTTTGGCCACTACTGTACATGCATATTAAAGTGGACATAGTATGCCCCTTTTCACAAGATGTAATATAAATCTCTGGTGTCTCCAGAACGTGTCTGTAAAGTTTCAGCTCAAAATACCCTCCAGATCATTTATTATATCTTGTCAAATGCCCCTATTTGGGTGTGAGCAAAAATGCGCCGTTTTTGTGTGTGTCCCTTAAAACGCAAATGAGCTGCTGCTCCCTGCCCCCTTCCAGCTGCTCCTTTACACGAGCTTCGGATACAATGCCAACAACAAAACAGGTGAATCCCACTCAGCCAAAATGTCAGAAATAACCAGTTGTGAAGTACAGCCTTACATGTTTGAACCAGAGTCGAACACAGATGGAGAGACTCAGGAAGAGGTTGCAACTTTTAGACTGCACCTTTTAGACTGCACCTGGACGTTTCTGAATGGTTAGTGGATACATTTATGTAGGCTAACGCCCGTCACCTGACTATACAATGCATAATAAATGTGCGTTTATGAATTACGCAGACGGTGAGCGTTTTCGGGATAAAACTAACGATATAGCTCTAGTCACTGTGAATACAGTCAGAGGCTATGGTAACTTTAGCCATATAGCGTTCTAGAAAGCTCATTCAGAACGGAAATTTGCAAACATTCACAAAATATGAAGTGGCATCCTTATTTGTTCTGGATATGACAAACATTTTACCGACATTCTTTGGCACATTTCCTTCAAAAATGAAATTCAACCACGGTGTCCTCAGTGGCTCAGATGCCGGGAGTCTATGGAGACTGGTATGTTCGTTGGTACATCCAACAACAGAACATTTGTAATGTTTTTTGCGCAGACATTGTAATACTCTAGCTAGCTGATACAACGAGTAAACAGAAATGGCGGTCTCTATGTTTCTCACTCAGTCATGACTCATGGGTGGGGTAAAATATGAAACAGCACGTTATGAGAGATTGATAATGACTGATGGGGATTATAAAAAAAGTATTGGGTGGATTTTTACCATTATAGGCTGCTTGTTTACACACACTGTGGACACACATCTGTCTTCAAACTTTGCATTTTTAAATTTTGCATAATAGGTCCCCTTTAAGAATTTGCAATAAAAATTAATTCAATATATTAATAAAAAAAGTCTATAGACATGGTAGGTGTCAACTATCCAAAAATGGGCCATTTAGAAATTGTCACTGTAACATACTATCAAGCCTATTCAATATTCATCAGTTTGGCAGGTGAATACTCATTTCTCATTAGCCGATCACAACAGACATAATTAATGTACAAAAGCAAAATGAGCCTACTTAATTCTAATAGTCAAAAGAGTGAAAATGAAATGTTTTCATTGCAAAGAACTTGAAAAACCTTACAAAAAATAAAAAATATATAGCATGGTAATTTTAACTTTATATAGCTATTTGTCATCACTTACTCAGTTTATTGCTGCTTATGGTAAGACTCTTGAGTTGCTGGAAGCCTCCTATGAATTCTGGAAGCACCTCGATTTTGTTGTTGGACAGATCAACTGTCCGTAGGTTTGCGGTGAGTTTCTGCAGTTCCTCTGGGAACTATATAAACAAAAACACATGATCTGTCAATAATCCATGAGGACGTCGCTGCTGCTAAGTGCATTTGAGTGGGGAATGTGATTACCACAAGCCTATTAGTACCTCTGTCAAACTCTTTCCGGTCAGCTGAAAGACTCCAGTCTTCTGAGATGTTTCCAAATGAGCTTTGAGCGCACTGTTCCCCATTTACAGGATATGGATGTTGCAGATGCCGTTGAATTCAATATCAGGAAATCCACTGGGAGACTAAAATAAAGCAATAAATAGCATTTGCACGTTATATGAAGTCCAGTTAGCCCCTTAAATGAACCATGGTTCTTGCATAGTAAGCATCATTTAACTATTGGCATGGTTAGATCAATACAATTATGGTTTCAATAAAATACAATAGAACGTGTTATGAAAAATAAACCTATAAATACAAACGCCAAAGATTGTATTAATGTATTATATTACTATTAAACGTATTCACTGACTCTTTCATTCACTAATTATTTAGTTATTATTTATTTTCAACATTTCAGCTAAAATCTCATTGTCATAGTAACGTTAGTTGTTACCACTGTAAAAGCCTGGTAAATATAAAATCCAGATACCATTTACGTAATCTCTTGAGCTAAACAAACACATGGTACACTGAACAAAATATAATATTTCAGAACTTTAGCGCAAAGTCTAATTAACAACGAGCTGTCAAAAATATGAACATGCACTACTGAAAACCGCAGTTGACAGCTGTAAAACATTCGACCTAATACTAAATATTATTTCACAGTAATACTTGCCTTTAGCCTGCTAGCTCGACTGTAAATCCAGTTTGACAATGTGTACAGCAGGGAAAGTTTACAGAATCCAGTTGGCTAGCGCTAAAGAACCTTCATTAAGCGCTTAATAAATGTGTAAAAAAGTAATAAAATATAGTTGGATGGTGATCTAAGGTGGTGATCAAATGGTTATCCAGGCAACTTTTACCTCCCGCCCGCTGGATGGCAGTAATAGACAACGTGTCTTCCGTTTCATATTCTGTATATCGCCACTTAGTGGCTTGGCTGTGAAACGACCTCAACAAACTTCTAATATCACAACCTAAATGTCTAAAAAAAATTATCTTTGAATGTTAATCCCAAAATGTGCTCAGATATTGACAGGGCCTAATTTAAGTTGGGGGATGGGGAGATACTGAATATGTAAAAAGAAAAACAATTATTAGAACTTTTTCTAAAGGCACAATATGCAAGATTTTTGGATAAAAAATATCCAAAAACCACTAGAACAGTTATATATTTTGTTGACTTATGTACTTACATTATCCCAAATGTTCCCAAGAATGTTTAAATCCAGAGAAATAAGTTATTTTAACCAGGACACGGATCGTGTCCGTGCGTCGCCTATCAATGACATCATACCCGCATTACCCTCGATTTCCGACACTTTAATATATTATAACCTATGTTTTATTAGACAAGGGAACAACAGTTTGGAGACATTTATAGACAGAAAACTAATTATTGTGCTGCAATACAGCATTTTTTCTGTCATTAAAATTAATTGCATGCCATTTAGCAACATAAGCCATCCAGCATTTATTAATATGATATTCTAATATCGATCTAGCTTACTGCAGTGTGCAACAAGTGTCTCATACCAGCTGCGGAGCGAATGCACAGAGTAACATTATTTTTCAACACACTCAAATGTATCTAATATGATCAACAGCGCTACGTTACCCCACATACTCCTGACCGGAGAAAGCGGCGACTGTGGCATAATAAAAGCTCCTCTGCTGTCGAACCGTGTGTCGTGCTCGTCTCTCAATAGCAATCGCTCCAGCGGCCTCGTTCAGCTCTCGTTCATCTCATCCATGAACATGATTTCTGCCCGAGTCCCATCCCGATTCTTTTCCACCGGCTGTGAGGTGAAGACGACAACTCCCAAGATTCCACGCTCAATCTCGGCGTCATCAAGCTACGCCTTGAATAGGCGACCTTTAGCGGCGAAAACTACATAGTGTGCCTTTAATGTTCTTGATTTCAGTACTCTTAATATATATATATATATTTTTTTTTTAAATCAACTGGATAAAACATTGCTTGGCCCAGAACAATTCTATATGGTTTTATATCCCCAATCTGTTTGTTGAAAAGCGTGGTGGGTTAAACTCTTTACTATCATGTGACTTCAAATATAAACTTCCCATCAAATTATCTAATTTTCATAAGCAATCACTAGAAGCAAACAGCCTTTAAAGGGATAGTTCACCCAAAAATGAAAATTAGCCCATGATTTACATCCTAGGTGTATATAACATTCTTCTTTCAGACGAACACAATTGGAGTTATATTAAAAAATGTCCTGGCTCTTCCAAGCTTTATAATGGCAGTGAATGGCTGTTTCTGTTTTGAAGTCCATAAAAGTGCATCTAGCCGCCATAAAAGTGCTCCACACGGCTCCGGGGGGCTAATAAAGGCCTTCTGAAATGAAGCCATGCATTTGTGTAAGAAAAATATCCATATTTAAATCTTTTACAAACTGTAATCTCTAACTTCCGCTAACTGTCGCACGCACGTTCACAAGAGACTGGCGTTCCAGCATATGACGTAGGACGCAGGCGTAGTGTAAGTTCTGGTGACGAATGCAGAAGCGCAGAGGATAGAGCAAAACAAAACTTGGTTCTCGCGAGAGCATATTCTCACCGGAGCGTCCTACGTCATACGCTGCAACGCCAGTCACAAACGCATCGCTTCACTTCAGACGGCCTTTATTAACCCCCTGGAGCCGTGTGGAGCACTTTTATAATGGATGGATGCACTTTTTTGGGCTTGACTTAGGATGACTTGTACATTGCTATAATACATTAATACAATATTTAGCGTTTGTATTTATAGGTTTATTTTTCATAACACGTTCTGTTGTATTTTATTCACCTAGGATGACTTGAGGGTGAGTAAGTCATGGGCTTATTTTCATTTTTGGGTGAACTATCCCTTTAAGCATAATTTCTCTCAACACTACAACATGTGTTATATAAATACAAGAGTATATTCAAAAAAGAATGGTTTGATAAGGGAATTGTCTTTATTTCAGACATACTAAATTGTAATGGTTTATACTTATCAGCAATTTCTTGCTCTCTCAGGGATTGAGTCTTCTTATAGAGATTACCATTTGGTTGTGAAAAGCATCTCCACTATATTGCTTCACCTTATGAAAACGCATCTCAGTTACAACTCAGTGTTCCGGCAGATTCCAAAACTTGTTATTGGTGGTGTTAATATTTTGAATATGAAGTGTAATGACTCTTATATCAGAAAGTGTCTTACTCTAGCATTGGTTGTTACCCTAAAGCACTTCTGAAATTCCTTCAAATGAGAAAGTTTGGTCAGCAAGTAAGTTTTTATACTGCCAAATAAGGTAAAGGAAATTCATTTTAAAATACTGCACAGGTATTATCCATGTAATGCTTTTCCTAATAAGTTTAAAGAAGACATCTCACCACAATGTTCTTTTTTGTAATCTTGAATGTGAAACTCTCACACATTTATTTTGTAATTGTAACTATTCAGAAGACTTTTGGAAGCAGGTAGGCTCTACATTCTACAAAATATATGAGTATGATCCTCTTCTTGGACTGTAATACTGACTCCAATATAATTGACAGCACATTAAAATGAATAATTCTTCTTGGGAAGTTTCATATACACTACCAGTCAAAAGTTTGGAAACTGTACTATTTTGATTGTTTTTGAAAGAAGTCTCTTCTGCTCACCAAGGCTGCATTTATGTTATTAAAAATAAAAATAAAAAAAGCTGTAATATTGTGAAATATTAAAATGTAAAATAACTGTTTTCTATTTGAATATATTTTAAAATGTAATTTATTTCTGTGATGCAAAGCTGAATTTTCAGCATCATTACTCCAGTCTTCAGTGTCAACATGATCCTTCAGAAATCATTCTAATATGATTTGATGATCAAGAAACATTTATGATTATTATCAATGTTGAAAGCAGTTGTGTAAAACATTTTTTTTAGGATTCTTTAATGAACAGAAAGTTCAAAAGAACGGTATTTATCTGAAATAGAAAGCTTTTGTAACATTGTACTACCGTTCAAAAGTTTTGGGTCGGTAAGAATTATTATTATTTTTTTTGGGAAAGAACTTAAAGAAATTAATACATTTATTCAGCAAGGATGCATTAAATTGAAAAATAAAATAATGTTGCAAAAGCTTTATATTTCAGATAAATGCTGTTCTTTTGTACTTTCTATTCATTAAATAATCCTGAAAAAAAATTGTACACAACTGTTTTCAACAATGATAATAATAATAAATGTTTCTTGAGCAGCAAATCAGCATATTTGAATGATTTCTGAAGGATCATGTGACTCTAAAGACTGGAGTAATGATGCTGAAAATTCAGCTTTGAATCACAGAAATAAATTGCATTTTAAAATATATTCAAATAGAAAAAAGTTATTTTAAATTGTAAAAATATTTCACAATAATACTGTTTTTGCTGTATTTTGGATCAAATAAATGCAGCCTTGGTGAGCAGAAGAGTCTTCTTTCAAAAACAATCAAAATAGTACAGTTTCCAAACTTTTGACTGTATAAAGCTAAAGTAATGTCTATACCCTCCTTTAGGTTTTTCTGTAAAGATCTTAAAATATTTTATGACTCATTAAATTCAATTATTAAGAAGAGTAAAACATATCATGCTGAAAAAAGTGATTTGTAGAATTTAATGTTTTACCCTCTACGATATAAGATCTGATGTTTGTATCCCCCAAATTCTGTTTGATATTAAATCAAAGTTATGTTTTATAGTATGTTTTTGCGAAAGCTGAATAAAAAAAGTCTAAAAATGTATAATATTACCCATTATACACATCTAATAGCATCTAACAAATAATTATAAAAATGTAGCCTATTGATACTACTGTAATGATTTTTACGTAATCTCATTCATTCCACTATTCATAAATAAGATAGCAGTTGCAAATTTAGACTGAATTAAGCTGTCTGACTAGCTACTTTTTATGCTTTGTTTTATGTTAGATAATCAGATATAATAGGTCTCACAAGAAAAAAAAAACAATCCCTCTCATTTAGTTTTGTTCTTTTTGCATGTCAACAGTGGAAAGATGATTTGTTGTTGTAACAATAACTGTTTATGTCAGACATTATGGTTACCATGGTGAATGTTTGTAAGGACGTGCAGTGTAGAGTGGCAGAGACCACATCCACGTCCTGACGTGCAAAAAATGCAATTGTTGCTATTTAATTTCCTTATTATATACCAGCTTTTTTCTTCTTACTAGGCATCAGTACATTCTCAGAAATTTTTTTTAAGGCACTTTCCTACTTTATACCTTACTTACCTCTAACAGTGCTGGGTAGAACTGATTAATGGATTATGTAATCAGATTCCAAAAATTAAGTAATTGATATAATAATATGTAATGATATATATGATATAATGTAATGTTTAATGCACATCATATTGTTGATAAAGAATGGAATATGTATTTTTATATCAATATATTTTTATGTCAATATGATGTAATATTACCCTATTCCATTCAATGTGATAAACTAGTTAGGTTAAAAGTAATCTAAAAGCAATCAAAAAGTAGTTAGATTATATTAATGTGTAATGTAATGGATTACGCTACTAACTACAATTTTTGTCATGTAATTTGGAATCAGTAACCGATTTGTACAATTTGTAATCTTCCCAGCACTGACCTCTAGGAGGTTCATAGTAGTAAGAGGTTCATAGTAGCTCATAGTAGTACATACAGTTGTGGACAGAATTATTGGCACCCCTGGTAAATATGATCAAAGATGGCTGTAAAAATAAATCTGCATTGTTTATCCTTTTTATCTTTTATTCAAAAAATTCACAAAAATTTAACCTTTCATTGAAGTAAAAGAATTGAATGTGGGGGGTAAATCACATTATGAAATAAATGCTTTTTTCCAAAACACGTTGGCCACAATTATTGGCACCCTTTTATTAAATACTTTTTGCAACCTCCTTTTGCCAAGATAACAGCTCTGAGTCTTCTCTTATAACGCCTGATGAGTTTGGAGAACACCTGACAAGAGATCAGAGACCATTCCTTCATACCGAATCTCTCCAGATCCTTCAGATTCCCAGATCCTTTAGATTCCCAGATCCATGTTGGTGCTTCTTCTCTTCAGTTTACCCCACTCATTTTCTATAGAGTTCAGGTCAGGGGACTGGGATGGTCATGGCAGAAGCTTCATTTTGTGCTCAGTGACACATTTGTGTGTTGATTTTGATGTTTGTTTTGGATCGTTGTCCTGATGGAAGATCCAACCACAGCCCATTATAAGATTTCTAGCAGAGGCCGTCAGATTTAGTTTTTTTTATCTGTTGGTATTTGCTAGAATCCATGATACCATGTATCTGAACAAGATGTCCAGGACCTCCAGCAAAAAAACAGGCCCACAACATTAAAGATCCAGTTGTATTTTTAACCGTGGGCATGGGGTACTTTTTATCCCTGTTTGCACCAACTTCATCTGGTGGGTTTGGTGCCAAAAAGCTCTTTTTATAGTTTCATCTGATCATAGAACCAGGCCCCTTTTGAATTTCCAGTCGTGTCTGACAACTGAATATGCTGGAGTTTGATTCTGGATGAGCAAGAAGGATTTTTCTTGAAACCCTCCCAAACAACATGTGGTGATGTAGGAGTTGTTTGATTTTTTTTTTAGGCTTTCTGACCCCAAGACTCAACTAATCTCTGCGATTCTCCATCTGTGATCCTTGGAGAGTCTTTGGCCACTCAAACTTTCCTCCTCTCCGTGCATTAGGACGATATAGACACACGTCATCTTCCAGAGAGATTTGTAACATCTTTAGTTGACTGGAACTTCTTAATTATTGCCCTGATGGTGGAAATGGGGATTTTCAATGCTTTAGCTATTTTCCTACAGCCACTTTCTATTTTGTGAAGCTCAACAGTCTTTTGCTGCACATCAGAACTATATCCTTTGGCTTTATTCATTGTGATGAATGATTAAGGGAATTTGGCCTTTGTGTTTCCTCATATTTATACTCCTGTGAAACAAGACGACATAGACAATTTCATGTTCCTAGTCACCCTGGTGTGCTAAAAAATGTAAATATTAATGGGAATATACTTCAGAGATATTTTACTCATAACAAATTCTAGGGGTGCCAATAATTGTGGCCAATGTGTTTTGGAGAAAAACATTTATTTCATAATGTGATTTTCCCCCGACTTTCCATTCTTTTACTTCAATGAAAGGTTAGATTTTTGGGAATTTTTTTAATGATAGATCAAAAGAATAAACAATGCAGATTTATTTTTACAGCCATCTTTGATCATATTTACCAGGGGTGCCAATAATTCTGACCACAACTGTAGTAGTTTAATGGTTACATTTTCTTTGTTATATAATTTTTGATTAGAGTGGAAATCCATTTACTATAATGTTAACTTGACTGACTTCTTCATGTCCACTTTAAGGGTACATATTCCTACTCAAAGATACTAATATGCACCTTTTAGGGGTAGATAAGGTAAAACAATTGTTTTTAAAGGCATTGCCCTGCAGTGACAAACTGTGGTACGCCTGAAGGTACAATTTTTGCACTTTTTTTCTGACAGTACTGGTGTATTACAATCTCTGTATAATTTGCAATTACTATATTTGATAAAAGAAGAGTACAGTAGAGGCTTGCTGTACATGTCTTTAATTTATGATTTTTAAACCAAATACTATCTAAAACTACCTCAATACATTGGTTTTGAGATGTACAAATAAGGATCAGTGATCAGTATTTTATAATTCATGAAGTTTATCTTTAATTGGTTAAATGTAACAATAAAAAACAGTGTTTAAATATTTTATTAATACTCAATATCACCAAGGCCTTTAGATTATACTGACCAAATATAATATTGATCTGATTATATCTCTAGGAGGAGTTTGTTAAAGTACAACGTGGCAAAAACTGCAAAAATTTGGCAGAGAAAATTCAAAATATTCCAAACTTCCTGTTTGGTTTTCAGATTTTGCTCGCAGGGACTTTTTTGTAGGTATTGGGCTGTTACATGTGTCTACCAAATTTCATACTTGTATGTGAAACATAGCGCAAACAATGCTTAATTGAAATTTTGTAGGTGGCGCTATTGAGCCATTTTGCCACACCTAATTCTGAAACCCATATCAGGCGTAAATTTTTGCCACTTCTGACGCGTGTGCAAAGTTTCATATGTTTTCGAGCATGTTTAGGCACTCAAAAATGCAATCCATTTCGGAGAAGAAGAATAATAGACCAAACAATTACAATAGGGTCCTCACCCCATCGGTGCTCAGGCCCTAATTAATGAAGTACTCATTAATAAATGCACAAGTCTCAGCTTTATTGGAACAAATAAATAGGTTCACTTTATAAATAAGAAAGTTCTTAAAGTTGGCTTTTTTGGAGAATTGAAAGATTATCTTTCTTTCTTGCCGGTTCTGTTCGGCGGCTTCAGAAAGCATGCGTTTACAGGAGTTGGCTGTTTTATTCCCATAGTGAGATACCGAGCAATTGTTTAAAAAAAGAACGTTAGGTTAATGGGCTCCTTGTCATGAGCTGTGATTGGTCCGTCCTTCAGAAAGATGGGGTGTAATTTGTGTTTCCATAGTCTATCACGCCTGAGGCGTTTCCTATAGTGAGATACCTCGCTCGGTTCTCAGAGAACCGGAGTAACCTAACGCTTTGGCCCGTACGCACGTATAGCCCACTATAACTCTCTCAAAAGTCACCCTGAAGAGCTTCCTGTCTTCCGTATACTGTTTCAGCACCAGGATGTCTTGATATATGGGCAAAGAGTTTAGAGACAGTAATGGTGTATTGCAGTCTTGAGTATTATTTGCAATTACTACAGCCCCAAATCCAGAGTTGGGACGTTTTGTAAAATGCAATAAAATCAAGAATCTGTGATTTGTTAATTCTCTTTCAACTTTATTTAACTGACAAAAGTACAAAGAAAAGATTTCCACTGTTTTTACTGAACAAATTAATTGTATTTTGTAAATACAAAGAAATTTTGATTTTGATGGCTGCAACACACAGTAAGGGAATACTAATGTTTGTTATGTTTTAAAAGCTATTTCAATAATGAAAATATGACATGTTTTTGGTGAGTTTATAATGTAATAATTTTGAAAATTATTACATTATGAGATCAAGATTTTATTACATTTTGAGGAAATTATTACATTATTACATATTACATTATGAGTTGCTACAATACTAATAAAATAATAAAAAGATTTCTACATAAATATAAGTGTCACATATGTGTCTGTTAAATTAATAAATGTAAATATTTTAAAAAATCAGGAACTATTTCATCTACAAAATAAATTAAAATCCGTTAAAATGCACAAGTCTCAGTTTGGAACAAATAAATAAATTCATTCTAACATAAACATGCAAGTCATTTTAGGTAGTTTTGGCCCATACACATGTACAGCCCACTATTACTCTCTCAAAAGTTGCCCTGAAGCACTTCTTGTCCTTTGAATCCTGTTTCAGCACCAGGATGTCCTGATATATGGGTAGAGAGTTCAGTCTCTCATCCACACCAGTAGGAAAGGTGCAATATTCTGAATTGCACTGGGCTTCAAAGATGACCTGTGGTATTCTGTCGTGCGAAATCGTTGGTCTAAAAACAGAGAAAACAAGTGGTTATTTCACTGAGACAAAACCCACAGACCTAACGAAGACCTGCTTTACATGATGTTTCACATTGACGTCACATGGCCTTCTGTACCGTTAAATGCTTTCACTTTATATTACATAGTTGCTATGAGAGCTAGCTTAATGTTAACATCCCAAACATGGAAATAAATTCCTGATACATTATCAAACTTTGTGTGTGCCATGAATTACAAATAATTTTCGCTGACATTAAACATTACCTTGATGAAAAAAATATCAGCCTAAGCTGGTCTAGCTGGTGTTTCAGCCTGGTCATAGCTGGTTTAGCAGGCCTTGTTTTAGAGGGGTTTGACCACTTCTTTAGATGGTAAGGCTGGGAGATCAGTTGACCAACCAGCTAAAACCAATTGAACACCAGCTAGGCCAGGCTGGGAGACCAGCTTGAGCATCTTAAACCAGCTACATCCGGCTTAAACCAGCTAAAACCAGTCAAACAGCTTAGGCTGGTTTTAGCTGTTTTATCAACAGGGCAAATGGAGATCTACATCATTCTGTAACTCTAAATCATTTTAGTGAAAGTATAATTTGTTTCTGTGACTTACATCCATGTCCATGCAGATAGTGAGAGGTTGTGGATGTTGCCATTTCCCACCATGTCCTCTGAAGGAGAGCCATAGAAGTCATCGGAAATCATCATACCAGTGTCACACATTTGTTTCTGCTTTTGTTTGGCAAACGTGAGGCTCGCCAGTGCACAGAGTAAAACCTGAGAGAAAGATCATTATCTATTATTATATTTCATTAACATTCATCCATGAAGACGATTTGCTGATAATAGCAAAGGCCTCTTTTTTGTCACAACATATTACATTTAACTTAATCTAAAAAGTTTTAAGATGAATCTTTAGTGAAGCAATTGTTGTAAACAAACCAACAGTGTTAGCATTAGGCTAGCTAATAGAGTTACGCTAAAAACGGATGCTCGTTTCGGTTGTCTCACCATGTATTTAGCGTTGAAGAAGCTCAGAAACATCTTTAATGCCCTCTTCTTATTCTCTTTCACAGTGAAAATGTTTCTCGTTCACCTCATCTATTTATGCAATGCTCGATCATGATTGCATAGATAATATTGCCTACTTCTGACCTGGATTCCTTCATCAGATCAATTGATAAGTGAAGGGTGCTTTGTTTAGACCTACATTTTGCCACTCATTGCCAGTAATCTGACTTAAGGACTAAAGTTCGGTCTGTGTTGGCAAGGTTGCTGATCAATTTCAAAGAATTTCAGGTGTATCTGGTCTGTTTACATTTTATGCATGGAGAAATATTGGGAAACTTTTATTGAACACCTTGCAGAGTTCATGGGGGAAATTTTATACTGGTTTAATACTCTTAAATGAACAATGAATGTCTTTATCAGTGAGGTTTTTCATTCATCATGGCACTAGAAGAAAAGGTTCTATTTAGAACCTTAAAGGGTTCTGTCAGATGCTTATATAATCTTCATGGGATTATTTTATGGATTTAATTAATTAATTTTGTTTTAAGCCATTTTTAACTTTAATTTAATCTTATGACTTAAACATAGCTCTGAACATACTTTATCACTAGAAAAAAAGAAGTAACCTATTAAACAAGTATTAAGCAATCATTTAAGACATTTCTTCTTATATAGAACCTTTTTTACATAAAGCGTTCTATAAAATTGAGTCAAGAACCCTAGGGTTCTAAATAGAACTCCACTGAACTTTTTATTGTCTAAGTGAATAATAATTGATATCATTTAATAAAAAGCAACTCATCTTCATCATTGTAATGAAGGCTTTCTATAGTCATCCTAATGTGCCAAATGGATGAATGATAATTTTTCTTGATGGATATATGAAATGTCCAGTTTCTGTCAAATAAACTTCTACCAGACAGAATTTTGACTGATAATGAACATGAATTTCCTGCTTTCTAATGTATTGACAAAGCATACAGTTGCTTAGAAGACCAGCAATACCTTTTGGATGCTTGTATCCCAGCAATGGCTAAATGGTTTGTATCCGCAAGACAGTTTAACCACAGAAAGCGGTCTTTTAAGACAGCTAGAACACCTTGGGAACCAACTCCACTAGAAAGACCTTATCGGTCGACATCTAAGTTTTACTGACATGTCTATGCTGGTTTGTGCTTTCAACAAAATGAAACCCTTTGTATGGGGAAAAGCAGAATATAATTGCAGGCTGTAAACTGAATGTTACATCATTACTTTTACTCACTTCACATTACTCTCATTTGATTCAGATTCAGTTTGAACAATGCAGAGATCTATGCATGAATGAATGTGTCACTGTATCTGTACATTCTTTGTAAATGAAATACTTGTAATTGCAAAATGAAGCAGTGCACTCTATCAATTTCATGTCAAATATCAATAACAAAAGTTGATTATCTATGGTGATGGACCATCATCAAGCCATCTGCCGACTCAAGAGTCTTTTGGGAAATTCCGGTGTGCCGAAACCATTACAAAATGTTAAATCATGCTTATTTCTTACATAGATGCTATGGTACGCTGGTATACTGATGCATGGTAGATTATCCCAGCATCAAACTGAGAAGTGTTCTTGATAGATTGCTTTCACTGATACAGTGTCTCTGTGCGGTGAGAGCAACAGCATCTAACAGTGCAAACTATGGCCTATTTTCACCACCCACATAACCGTTCACATTTAGTTGCAAAGACAGCTTTTTTTGGTCAGTATTCTGAATTCAGTTTATTCTTTCTTTTATGTCATTTTTTGTATAATACAAGTTTACTTGGAAAAGTATGTCTTAAAACCAAAATGCATATACTAAAAAAAAAAAAAAAAAGTCATTTTAGAATAAAGCAACCAATCAAAAATTATAAAGCAACATTTTGCAACGTTTCCAACTAGTCGGTATGTTTCATCCATTAATGGACAATATTATCATGTGGGGTTAGGGTGCCCTGTGTCTAAACCAAAAGTTATGTCACAGTTATGCCTTCTTATTTGATGTGGCAGCACCCAGAGCGGGAATCCTCTGTGCAGGTTTTTTTTACTTTCAAACTGACTGATGACATACCAGTCACACAGCAAGCGGAAGCTACTCAGCAAATCACTGACCTAATTTTTGCCATTCTGTTTTTTGATGAAAGGAAATATAGCATCCTGTAATGAAGATCCTTTGTGACCGTATCAGTTGGCCCATGAATGTATATTTTCGCCACAACTCAATATTATTTGATTCCCCACTTACTGAGTGGGCAAAATAAAACCATGAGCATGACAAATGAGGATATAACCATTTGAATTTAGACAATTTAACAATTAATAATCAGTTCAAATCAAAATGAAACTAAGTGCACCCAAATTTAAGTGTAATCATGACCAAGAAAATACACAAGTCACTTTCTCAATTGCTTAAACATTTGTCCACTCTGACGTCACATTTTCAAAACAGTTAACACAAAGGCTAAATCTGGAGCTCAATGAACAAAATGACTCATTTTGTTTGCAAAATGCTCTAACAGTCACAAAACATGCAACAAGCTAATTTTCCATCAAACACCACAACTTGGTCAAATCAATTTCTTTCAATCATTACACAAATGGACAAAATACAGCTAGTCAAGATGATAAACTCAAATGCTGGAAAAAAAAAAAAAAAAAAAAAAAAAAAAAAAAAAAAAAAAAAAGCGCAACCAAAGGAAACTTATGGGTGGAAAATCTTAAAATATAATGTTTAGATACTCAGAACTTCACATTTAGTCCATTCGCTCCTGACGATCATGCCACAGGTTCTCATCAACGTCGCATTGAATGTTTTCCCCCTTGCAATGCAGCGAGGGAAATACCTCCGTGCATGGCGTACCCATCCCTGGCAGTCCTCTGCACCGATTGCCAAGCAACCAGCACTCATTGCCTCCAGGAGGGACATCTGCTCATATGGCCGATGATCATACACTTTCCATCTCCAAGCAGAGAAGAACTCCTCGATTGGGTTCAGAAAAAGAGAGTATGCAGGGAGGAATTGCATCACCATACGAGGCTGTGCTGCAAACCATTCGTTCACAAGACAAGAGTGGGGGAAGGCAACATTGTCCCAAATGACATACAGAGTCATGCCAGGCCTCAACAGCCCTCTCTCTTCGGGCAGAACCAGTCTTTCATTCAGTGCATCAAGAAATGTGAGGAGGCGTTCTGTATTGTATGCGCTGATAGTTGGTATGTGGCAAAGGACACCATCATTGGAGATGGCAGCACACATGGTGATATTGTTGCCCCTCTGACCTGGCACTGTAACAGTGGCCCTCTGCCCAATGATGTTCCTCCCATGTCTCCTCGCTTTACAGAGGTTGAAACCTGCTTCATCCACATAAATGAACTTGTGATGTGCCCCTTCAGCGTCAAGCTCCATTATTCTCTAAGAAAAAAGCACATTTATAAAGCAAATTATTTCAGTCGCATGTAACTATGGTAAAACAAGGCATTACAATAACAAAACTGCACCTGCACATACTGGAATCTTGCCTCCTTTACGATGTCAGAGTTTCTTTGGAATGGAACTCTGTACAGCTGCTTCATTCTGACATGGTTTCATTCAAGGACTCAATCAATAGTTGCCAAACTCACAGTTTAGATTTCTAAATGCTCCATGATCTGCAGTTACTGCTGCCTGGATTTCATTTCTGCTGTCTGATTGCATTGTTTGCCACGACCATATCTACAATGGCAGACTACTGTTCAACACTAAAGATCTTTCCTCTACCACCAGTGTGTGGTAGTGTGGATTCTATAAAGTAAGAGCAAAAAGCATGTCAATTGACATTATGACAGTCACACAAATGGGACTGATGACACATCTGCATTACTGTAGACAGTTTGTTCTGCTACTGTAACAAGGCAATACAGCAAAGTTGAAATACACAGTGATATACAGTAACATTGTGACTTACCTGTTCTCATTCCAAAAAAGCCTAACAATAGATGCCACAGTGCACCGACTCAGAACAGACTGGACCCTTTGTCCAGCCTCTCTAAAGGACAAGCCATGATTGATGACACGGCCAATAATTGTTGCTTGAAATTCATTTGAAACTTTAGCTCAATTGTGTCCTCTTGCTGCAGCACCTCCACCACACATGCAAACTTCTCTTCCTCAGACCCCCCCCCCCCCCCCCCAAATGAGAAAAAACTGTAAGTAAACTGAACTGTTTCATTGTTTTGAGTTTTATGAAATGATTTCTTTTAATTTAGATGAACTTAGGTTTACCGGAAACGTGGCTGGGATTTCTATTTCCCAGCATGCTTTGTCCATGGCACTCGAAAGGGAGAGTAAATGCTAAAATTAAGTGTTATATAATTTTTTTTGTGCAAGATTAATGGTAAGGGAGATTTAGTAGTGATTACGGTTTTGTTATGCTAATGTAGAAGAGTTTCTGTTAATGTGGGTTTTTGGAGAGTTATTATCATGGTGACAAGTGGTGCATGTGGCTTGGTTTGAGAGCAAGTATGTTAAATGTTTTACAATGCTGCACTCATTCAGCAAGTGCTATACCATGCTATTGTTAACATGTTAGCAAATTAGTACTTTCTGAATTAGCTAAGTTTATAGGCCTACTAATAAAAATGTTCACATTGAGGTTACATGAAAATTTTAAGTTAAATGTATGAATTAGTGTACTCAAACATTTGTTAAGAACACAAGTTAAGAACAATTGAAATGTATAAGTAAGTAAGGGTTTACAGTGTGGTTTTATCTTGTTTTAAACACAAACGCACTTAATTTTGACCAATCTTTCAGTAAACAAGACTTAATATCTGAAGTCGTTTTGCTTCTCAAGTAAATGTATCTTGATTTAAAGGGATAGTTCACCCAACAATGAAAATTCTGTCATCATTTACTCACCCTCAACCTGTATGTTTTTCTTTCTTCTGCTGAACACAAAAGAAGATATTTTGAATAATATGGGTAACCAAACATTTGACGGTAGCCATTGACTTCCATAGTATGGAAAAAAAGTAGTGTACTTAGTGTTTGGTATACTTAGTAGACGTATAATATAAAGCGTTCACTGTAAAATGTGATCAGTTGACTTAACTTATAAGTGAGGAAATCGGTTGTCTTAAAATTATCAAGTAAATAAACTTCATGACGACTTGACAATTCCACATAACTTCATTTTACCAATTACGCATGAAGTTTATTTACTTAATAATGTTAAGGCAATGGGTTTCCTCACTTTTTTTTTAAGTCAACTGATCACTTATTACAGTGAAGTCGACATACTTATAGTTAGTAGAATGTATGTTGGGGGAGCATCAAAATAAGTTTTAGCAGATATTAAGCAGACAGTCAACTAATGCTCTAAAGAGAGTTAGTTGACATAGTTGCAATGTTACTAAGTTAGTCAACAGAATGTCAAAAAGGGGCCATTAAAATATAGTGTTACCTAGAAAAACATACAGGTTTGGAACAACTTGAGGGTGAGTAAATGAAGACAGAATTTTCATTTTTGGGTGAACTATTCCTTTAAGAATCTTTAGATATTTGTACTGGAAAATGAGACAAAAATCTTTTTTTGCAGTGTAGTATTCATCATAACTAATGGCAATGCTAACTCAAAAATGTAAAAGATTATTGATAATATGAACACTAATAGAAATCTTCCCAATATGCCTTCAGTAGTAAAAAATCCAGAGTAGAAATGTTGAAATAATCATTAAAATTAAGTAACCAATACGTTGCGTGGAAATTTGAGTTTATGATTCAGCTCTTTTAAAGAGTCTCCAAATTTGTGGTCTTATATGGGTCACTACGAAACCCCCTGTTCCTGGACGTTGAGTAACTGAAATCCTTTTAATGAGTATGAAAGTAGGAGAAACAAGAAGTAGGTCAGAGGCCTGCGTCACATTTCCAACGGTTCAATGGCCTATGATGAACATATAATGGGAATGAATATTTTGTCACATAGTTTCAAACCTGTATGACCTTTTTTTTCTTTAGTGGAATGTAAAAGAAGATTTGATCCCACTTTATATTAAGTGTCCTTAACTTCAGAGATAATTACACTGTTGACCCTTTCCTTACACCTCAACCCACCCTTAAACCTACCCATACCACCAAACATGTCCCTAACTTTACCCGTATCCCACCTCAATAGTGTTTTGCAATACAATATGAACACAATAAGCACATAGCAGTTAATGACACTTAATATTTTTTATCTTTCAATGAATGTCAATGGGGTCAATGTTGTTTGGACCCCAACGTTCTTCAAAATTTCCTCTTTTGTGTTCCACAGATTAAATAAAATCATACAGGTTTTAAACGACATGACTGAATTTTCCCTTTAAAATCATACAATTATATACTGAATGAAGGCTTATAAACTGCAAACAATATCCATTATCTATGCTCACAACAAAAACATTGAAAATTGAACATTGCGCTGCCATAATGTTTTGGGGGATTACGTTTATTGTGTTACTGTCAATTGCATACGTGCATAAATTCTGAGTCACATAAAAATGTGGTCCTCTTTCCCCCACAATCCTTAGAAATTTCAGAGTAGGAGAGGGTCAGACCACAATTGCACCGCATCTGACGCAGTCGTAAACCAGCACCGGTGGGAAATTGTGCATCGGTGTAAAAGCCATTACAGACACTGGGGCGGAAGTCTCCGTTTGCAAACTATGTCAATTGAGGTCACTGGCATTAACAAAAGGCAACCTGGGGGCTGAAATATAGTGGTCAGAATCATATTCAGCAAGAGTTTAATTCAGCATACTAATATATGCCTTCTGGTTTGAATACATGTGAGCTGTCTGTCAAAGAAAGTAGGTTATGTTAGTAACTTGGTTGCTAAGGTGCACTAAACACAATAATATGTGGCCACAAATGTATTTAGACTTCAGCCATAAAAAAATGATGCATTTCATTGCATTATACTACAAAATACCAAACCAAATGACATTTATTTGAAACAAAAAAATGAGTTCAAAATTAAACTCAAAAAGTATTTGTAGATTTGGGACACTTGGAACGTGTCCATACATCCACTAAAATTCACCAGTTGGTTAAAATTCATTGGAAAAAATAGCTCAGAAAAGTGACGTTAGTTCTGAGAAAATCTCTTGAAGCATTTGTTTGCAGGTACATATATTGTCTTATGTAATGTAGGGAAACTGTATATTTTTGGGGGAAAAAATGTGTCTACAAGTCCATAAGTACATCATATTTCAAACATGTATGACATTCTTTCTTTTGTGGAACATAAAAGATCTTATAATGAATGTCAGTGGGGTCCAAACGTTAGTAGAACATATCAATAGTTCTGCTATGACATCAATGACTTCATACATCCACTAAAATTCACTTTGGGGGTCCAGTTAGTTTAAATTAAGAGCAAATTTGTTTGCAAGTGCTTATATTGTATCTTATGTAATAAAACAAAATACTGTATGCTTTTGGATAAAATTGTGACGTTTATAAGTGCATCATATTGTTTAAATGCATTGTTCAAAACTCATTTGTCAAAAGAAAAGCATTTTGATATTTGATTGTAGTGTCACAATACTCAAAGTGATTTATGCTGACACATTAAATATGACAACATAAAGTACCATCAAAGGGGAGAATTCATCACAGGAAGTGCTCCTACACTGCTGCGAATGCACGAACGGGCCTCTCTATATAAACTGCACTTACCACTGCAAATGTAGAACAGCTAGACTTAAGACTGACAGAAGACATCTGAAAAGAAAAGGTCCAAATCTTGAGACAAAAATGAATGCGTTAAACATCCAGTTCCTCATGGTGAGTATTGCTGAAACATTTAATGACCTTATAACTATTACTGACACACTTTTTTTGTTGCCGAAGTCCCAAAAAAATGAGTGTAACAGTGTCTGTTTCTCAGGTGGCTTGTATGATGGGGATCATTTTGGTATCATTTGGAGCTGAGGGGGCACCTTCAAAACATCTTCTGAAGAAAGGAAATCCCAGGTCTTCAGAAGAATCGGATCCATCATCATACCGGTTGATATTGGATTCTGAGTTCAAAGCGGCCAAACCGATCCATCCAATAAACAATGACTCCATCTCTCCATGGACCTACACGTAAGAGCTTGTTCTATAAACCCTTAAAAATAGAGGTTCTTAATTGGAATCTATGGTTCCAAGAAGAACCTTCAACATCCACGGAACATTTCCATTGCACAAAAGGTTCTTTATATTAAAAAAGGTTCTTTTATAGTCTAGTCCCAAACTAAAATGCATGTTTGAGCTGTTTTAACTGAAAGCAACTTGCACTGACATATCTTAAAAAATGTCAGTGCCATTGTTTTGCCTCAAGATGCACACCAGTATTTTTTTTAAGGCATGTTTGTAAAAGCTACTTAAATTGAACTAAGGCCTAATCCTGGCTTAATCTAAACCCTGTCTGTGAAACTGGGCCTTAGATTATTAAAATCATGGTAAAAAACGGTTCTTTTAAGAACTCTTTACTGAAAGCTTCTTTGGGGAACCCAAAATGCTCTTCTATGGCATTGCTGCAACCCTCATCCCCTTTTGGGACCTTTTTTTTTCAAGAGCTTCTTTGTTTTTATCATTAGAATGTGACTGTTGCAACCCGCTAACCTAAAATTGCACGATTCATTTTGTTTCATAGGTTTACGCATGATGAGAACCTGTACCCTTCTAGCATCGCAGAGGCAAAGTGTTCGCTGACTGGATGTTTGATCGATGCCAGTGGCGGTGGCGTTGCCGAGGACCAGAATTACCATTCCAAACCTATTTACACCCAAATCATGGTCTTGAGGAGAATTCGAGGAGAAAAGCACAACTACTCCTTTAGACTCGAGTACAAAACCATCGCAGTGGGATGCACCTGTGTTCGTTCATATGTACAAGAAGTTTAAAATGAGGAATCTGATGGAGTTACAGTATTGTAGATGCTTTCTACCGAAGTTACAGTACTACTATTCTAAAACTTAAGGCTTATGACTTAAGACTTTATAATTTATGTTATCACGTATATGTGTTCTCAAATGTAGGATATTTATTTATTTCCACTGGATTTTTGGGATTATATATTTGAGTTTTTTTTGTTGTTGCTTTATCTTGATATTAAAACAATTCTGAAGAATCAGATTCATCATCATCATCATCATCATCATACTGACTGATTTGGATAATGTTGAAACCCTCATCCGACTTGATCTGTCTAATAATGTAATTTATTAATGTCATTATATATGTGTTTGCAAATGTGGGTTATTTATTTATTTTTACTGGATTTTTTATTCAAATAATTTGTATTTATTTATTGCAATAAATGAGAAAAAAAAATACTACAATGATTGTTCTGATGGTGTTTTTTTTTTTTAAGCATTTAAAAAAATTCAAAATCTAAAAATGAGGAAGTCACAAGGACAAAACTATACCAGCAGTCCTTTAATTCCCTCTGCCTCTAAAATATATCACAATTTCTGTACAGAATTATATATAGCCAAATCAGACACCAGCTGATCATGAGGCAAGTGAACATATGTACAGCGGCAAAAGCTTGAGCAGTTTACCAAAAATAGAGCCTTAAAGACAGGACAGAAGACAAACTGACTGCATCCACATGGGCAAAGTACATGAAACCGTCCAGACGTCAGCCAAATATTCATAAACACACAAAGTTACCACTCACATTCACTCATTTTTTGGCACTATTGGCATACAAGCTCGTCACAGAGACAAACACATCTCTGCGTTTCTCAGATTAAGGTAGTAATGATTCCGTCGCAATCTTTGCTGGCCGGCCAGTTCCGTTCGTCTGACAACATGGCCATCGTACCTTACAATGATATAACGATATCATATAATCGGGTTTCAGAGTCATAATCTCATATGATCCAAGCTAATAAGCTCAGCGTGATAGTGAGTCCTTTGGTGAATGTTCTCCCATATGATCAGCATGTGTTGTGGGAAGATCTCAAGGCACCTGGAACATAAAGTTCAGAGATATAGCAATTAATATCAGGACAAAAACCACACATCCACACAGCAAATGGCTTTTCACAAGTTTTATAAAGCGCATCACGGCATGCAAGCATTAAAACTTTGATTTCAGCCACATTTAATACACTACACGTTGTCAGGTTTTTTTGGGGGGGATTTTTCTACTATGAGAAACCAACACTAAGACATAAATACAAAGCAGAACTACAGTGCTAAGTACACATCACCTCTTTGAATACACAAACAATGTTACAAACAGCTAATTCACAGCATTACAACACAAATACACATCTTGGTTACTCTGTAGTTTCCATCTGCCTCTCCGTTCATTATCTTTATCCTATCAGTGCATGCAAAGCTACTACTAAAGACTAAAGGTATAGATGACGAATCGTGCATTTTACACAGTTTGGCGGCTAACAAATCGACAAAACAAAACAAAGCGACTTTTTTGCAGTTTCCAATTGATGTCCAATTCCACATCCACAATGCACTGCGGCAGCAAACACAAGAATATAGTATCTTTTGCTGCAATTATCGCAAGATAGGCCTTTAAATCATTGCCAATTCCAAAGCACAGCCTTTCTTAGCATGACTAGGACCTGCTGGGCCTTATTTTGATGTTTTCTTTTAAAACATCTGGACAAGAAATGCTCTTGGTTCTACTGCCAGTCCAGTTCTATGTGTTCCTTGTTTTTCCTCACCTCCTCAGCATGCTTGTCCTGGAAAAATACAAGAGAAAAGGAAGAAAAACTATTAAATAATAGCTCAATCTCAACCATAAAGTGTCCAAGCTTTGAAAAGATCTTCCTAGTGGCACCAAACAGAATTGCAAAAATAAGTCCAAAACATTCAGATACTGTAGTCATGCCCTAAACTCACGCCATATATTATGCCTGCTACAGAGAGACTGCAATTTCGGCAATCCTATAAGATCAATTACAAATCACACTGTACGACATGATCTAATAAACTTGGGTATGACATGTATGTAGACTGTACGATGATGACACCTATTGAATCGTAGGCTACGACGTAAGATAGTATAGAAGAATAAAACTTCATCGGCTTGCGAAAACAAACAGAGCAAGATGAATCGCACTTTTGGTTTTTATGTGTGCTGAAATAAAGAGTAAGCGAAAGAGGAGAATATGGACGTGGTCACGGCTAGGGAAAAGAGGCCAACTTTTGGCATGCTAATTTTGCAAATGGAGCTTGAGGTAAGTAGTTTTGAGTTTTAGCACCATGTCGCGTTGATCAATACGCCGTTTCATGTTGCATTTTTATTGGCTAGTCAGTAGACATAGGTCGTAGCAGCAAACACACTGTGAGATGATCATGCTAAATTTCTAACACTGTCAGAAAATGATCGCAGGCTATCTTTGTTTGCAAGACCGTGACAGCGGCCATCTTTGAACCTTTCTCTCTGTACGACGTAGGACCACCATTTAGGAGAAAATCGACAGAATTGGTCATGTTTCGTCTGGGACAGCCCAAAATCGTACAATGTGTAATGGGCATTAGGCCTACTACCTGTATATTAAAGGGATAGTTCACCCAAAAATGAAAATGAAGATATTTGGAAGAATGTTTGTAACCAAGCAGATCTCGGCAGCCATTGACTACCTTTCCGCACTATGGTAGTCAATGGCTGCCGAGATCTGCTTGGTTACAAACATTCTTCCAAATATCTTCCTTTGTGTTCAACAGAACAAAAAAAATGTATACAGGTTTGGAACAACTTGAGGGTGAGGGAATGATAACAGAATTTTCATTTTTGGGTGAACTATCCCTTTAAGCCACTCAAACAAACAGATTGCAATTCCCTTTTGTGCCACTAGTGGTGCACCTTTAAAAATTGAACTGGGTTACAATGTTGAGATTCACCGTACCTTCTCCTGAAGACGTTCCAGCATTGCAGCGATGTGGGCCTCCCGGTTCTCTTTGTTAATTTCCATTCTTTGCTCCAGTTTTTCTTTGGCCATCTTGATGAAGTTGTTGTGTTCCTCTATGGCTTTCTGGGCCACTTCTCGTTCATGTTCTCTCTTCTCAGCCAAGTGCTTCAGAAGTTCAGCTTCCTGACACTGTGGAGATAATGCATACGATTCTATGAGACTCAACTATAAACATATCTAGTGCTGTTATTGTTTACTAAAATGAAAATTATTAAAAATCATTTTCGGTATTTAAAACAAACCTGAAATCAAATCAAATACAAATGTTGCATGACAAACTGGCCTTGGCAACAAGCTTAAATGAATAAACTGAAGTTGAAGTACTAAAATACTAAACTGAAACATTAACATTAAAGATATAAATATTAAAAAATATTAACAAAAGAACAAAAAAGTAGTCAAAATTACTTAAACTAGACTAAAACTAAAATAAAAACTGAAAATATAAAGTAAAGCTAATTCAAAATATTAATAAAAACTATAATAGTATATAAATAATACTAAAACACTGAGCATATCCAGCTTTGAAACATCTATCTGAAGTTGTCTTACATTTATTTAATGTAAAGTTCAAATTGATGCATATATGGTAAGCCATTTTATGTCTCTGTTATAGATATGCAAGTGAAAGCGATAATTACACGTAATCTTCCATCATGATATATATTTCTCACCTTTCTTCTCTCCTCAGCTGCATCCAGTTTCTTCTGGATCTCTTCCAGCGAAGGGTCCCTGCGAGGTGGGAAAGTGGGATGAAATTCCCTCTGTCCGTCAAAAGACGGTGGTCTGAGGATGACCTCAAAGGCCTGGCCCGATGAGCGCTTGTTTAGCTCGATCACCTCCATGTCTTTAATGATGCACAGGTTGAGGTCCACAACATCTAAAACAAAAGATCAACAATGATTCATGCAACTCATTTTGAAATACTTAGATCAAATTAAACTAAACAACATCATTGAGAACAGTCACAAATATAATGTTCCATTTAGGTGCACTTTCTAACATGTAAAAATGTATCTATCTGACTGTAATTATACAAGATTTTAGATATGAGGCCTTTAAGGTACCTTGTGTTTTCTTGGTGGGCTTTTCCCGAGGCTCTGGTAGGATGCAGGAGCAGAAGAGAGACACTAGAGGGAGCTCCTTCATCTTCTCTCTGTATGCTGCAACAGAGAAAGAGACCGAGTTGTTTTGAGATCATGCCACTGATGCCATGTGCTCACACATCATTCCTTCTGCTCGGTCAAACACTCACAAGTTCACACGTGAACGAGCAGGTGGACGTACACGTACCTGCAAGAGTCATCTTTCCTTCTTTTGAGTCCTCTAAGGCGTTTCAAACTCAGCTGGTCCTATAGGAGAGAGAAACGATGATGTAATCAGAAACCAGTCAATCCATTCTTATGGATATGTCTTTGTCTTCATATACAAGCCCAAATCAACGATTTATACTAAATAAATAAATCATAAAGCATTAATTTAAAAATAAAGGCAAATTAAGTCAGATTTAATGCTTAAAACTATAATTAAAATAATAATAATAATAATAATATAAAAAATGCAAGATGTATTCTCAGATGCCTTAATTCCTTACACAATTTTGCTTCTCAAGTAAATGCCTTGTTTTAGATATTGGTTAGATATTTTTACAAAAAGGGTATCACACAGCTACATCTAATTACATAGCAGTATGCATACTAAATATAAATCTATTCAAATCCACAAAACAAAGGAAGCAATGCTCTTGATGGCAATCGTTCGCAAAAGAGAGTGTGAATGAATCTGGTTTGTTCAGGGTTGATGATCGTCTCTCAGCCTACGCTCCTTCTCTATCATTGTCTCTCGTTCGTCCTGCCTCTGCCCTTGCTGTGCCCCCTCATTTCCCACGCTCACGATCGCTGCTCCCGCTAACATCTTTGAAACTTTGTGACATTTTCAATGTATGGGCTTAGTCTATAAAACATTTCAACTCTTTTCAGGGGTCCATTCCTAACATGAAGGCCAAAAATGTTGATTCTTTGAGAATGGGCATCATTTTCCCAGTTATGTGCATGCATGCACACAAAGCGAAAATCAGCTCCTGTTTTATTAATGCCAGCAACACAGCTGATATAATAAATAATACATGCTTTGGAACACAACCCAACAGCACTGTCATTTAACTAAGAGAAATAGCCTACAAATATATCATGCATTTGTTTGCAGCTCATGATGCAAGTCATTTTCTTAACCTCCCACTGCTTTCTGATCGCTAGGTGTTTTGAAAGCAGAGGTTGTGCCGCTCTATGAAGGGGCCGTGGCCTTTTGCACACCACCCACAGCGCAGACTAGCACGCTCACTGCAGGTCCTCCAAGACCAATGCACACTTTGCCCTTTTTTAAATAAGCTTTTTACACTCCTCTCCTATTTTTTACATTGCACTATGCATTAGACCAACATGATTTCAAGCAAAACTGCTTTCTAAACTGATTCTGATGTGGTATTAAGACTCTAAACAGTTGCAAAACCCAACAATTCATGCTTATATACTGTATGCATTTACATATAAGTCTAATAAGCATGAAGTATCTCAAATCTAAATCTTGCAATCTGCATCTAAGAAATGCCAGACTAGATTTCTGCACTACTTAATACAGAACAAATCAGCATTAATGAAACTTTCCGTAGTTAATAAAACTTCAATCACATTAGTCCAACTGTCTCCTTTTGTCTCCTGCAAAAGCATAATGCAATAAATAACAGGTTATGATATGCAAATTCACCGTAACTCACCGACAGTGTGCTGTGATCTTCTGTCGGAGTCTTTTCTTTGCGTTCAGTCTGACAGTCTGCTGCTGTTTGGATGCTCAACCTGGCAGCATCAGCACCACCTCTGCTAGATAAAGCATGACATCACCTCCCAGCGCTGTGATTGGTCGAGAGGGATGCAGGCTCCTGATGGGCTGGAATGGCTGGAATGGCTGGGAGTGCAGATAGGGGGTGGTTAACTCTTTGTTGAAAACTGGTTATGATTTCAGAGAAGGAAAGGGCATATTATGCAGCTTCATGCAGAAGAAGCACTATTTAGTAATATTAGTATAGGAAACAGAGACTAGTTTTTTGTTATGGAAAATTGGCTATTGGAGCTATAAAAACATTAAATATTATATATCAAAAATGTGCTTTCCTACATGTGTGAGCAAATATCAAGGCTTGATATTTTTTTAAATAGTTAATTTAAGTTTAGAATTGAATTACGTGCAGCATCGTGTGCTAAACCAGTTCTGTCTGGTTTTGGAAGCTGCTTGAAATGTCAAGTCTAAAAACGGAGGAGGACTGGGATTTATGTGTCATCTTCTCGCTCACTCATGGCTGGAGTCTTGTGGATGACTATGACACAATAACCTTGCCAACATGCTCGTCTGGATGCGGGCCTGTTTGAACAGTCTGTCAATGGCCCATCTGTTGCTTTGGTGCTGTGCCAAATCAATCACAGGAGTTTTCACAATTTCAAAGACAGTTTGTAGAACATTGCGTTCGTTTTGTAGCACAAACCTGATTTTACTACCAACTTTTAATCACATCTCTAATGTCACGAATGAATGGTTTCTAGATGGATTTAACAATCCTCAAATAGGATTTGCAGGATGAACTTTGATGGTTTCAGCATCCATATAAGGTGCTTATTTAAACCTGTTTGCAATTCCGAGGTCTCTCGGGTGAGATGGAAACACTCCCAGCTGTCCTGATATGGATGTTGAACACACTGTACCTACTTTATTTCCCAGTGGCACCGCAACCCTCTGAGAACACAGACGTCAGGCATAAACTAAACAAAATTACCTGTCACACCTTCAAACAATATCATCTTAAGAACAAAGGAACTCAATGCACATGGGTTAATGCAAAACAGAAGATAGCATTTTTGTAGTTAATAATACAATTAAATGATATATAAGCACATAATGTGTGCAGGAAAGGATCACCCACCCATACAAACTGGAGGGGAGCGTTGGGTTTGGTACAGTATATGCTGGATGTGATCACTGGAGGAGGCCGCAGGGGGGAGGGGAGACGGCAGCGCTCACACTCGAGCGATGATGTCATCCAGCTGTCTGCTATAGGTGGAGAGTCGTGTGCCTGCATGCAGGGTTTTTCACATGGCAACAGAGCAAAAAATGCAGCAAACGAGGTCCTGAATCTGAAAATGAAGGACAGAGGAAAAAATGAAATAAGATGTATAATGGGAATTGTTCACAAAAGGTGCACTGAAATCCTTTGCAGAGCAGTAACGAGAGACTGAAAAGAGAAAGGTGGGGGATGTAGTGAAGGAAAACAATGCGTCTGCAAGGAAAGCCTGATCATCACATGGTAACCCTGCTATGATGTCATTTCCAGCCAATCAGGAGCGGTGCGCTGGATTCTCTAGTCAGGATGATGCAGTTTTCAGTCCACATCTGACCTGACAGGCAATGATGATGATGGTGATGAAGCTAATCATGCATATAAGCACAAACCATACTGATGGTTTCCATATTTTATTAGGTTTTTGCAAAACATAAATAGATTTTTTATATTTTTTGAAGAAATGTATTCTAAACAGTTTTTATTATTAGGGTAATCAGGATGGCTGCACATTATATATATATATATATATACACACACACACACACACTCACACACTATAGTATTTTTGAAAGAAATTAATACTTTCATTCATCAAGGACATGGATTGAGATCTGGGGAATTTGGAGGCCAAGTCAACACCTCAAACTCGTTGTTGTGCTCATCAAACCATTCCTGAAGCATTTTTGCTTTGTGGAAGAGCGCATTATCCTGCTAAAAGAGGCCACAGCCACCAGGGAATACCGTTTCCATGAAAGGGTGTACATGGTCTGCAACAATGCTTAGGTAGGTGGTACGTGTCAAAGTAACATCCACATGGATGTCAGGACCCAAGGTTTCCCAGCAGAACATTGCCCAAAGCATCACACTGCCTCCGCCGGCTTGCCTTCTTCCCATAGTGCATCCTGGTGCCATGTTTCCCAGGTAAGCGACGCACACACACCGCCCATGACCCTGTTGCCGGTTCACCACTGTTCCTTCCTTGGACCACTTTTGAAAGATACTGCATCTATCAAACCACTGCAGACCGGGAACACCCCACAAGAGCTGCAGTTTTGGAGATGCTCTGACCCAGTCATCTAGCCATCACAATTTGGCCCTTGTCAAACTCGCTCAAATCCTTACGCTTGCCCATTTTTCCTGCTTCTAACACATCAACTTTGAGGACAAAATGTTCACTTGCTACCTAATATATCCCACCCACTAACAGGTGCCGTGATGAAGAGATAATCAGTGTTATTCACTTCACCATAATGTTATGCCTGATCGGTGTACATATAATACTGTATATTTTTATTGATTATTATTGATAATTCTTTTCTACTACATTAAGCCTTTTCCTTTTAATAAGTTACAATGTGTTGTCATTTTACAAAGTAGATACTGTATACCTCATACAACATACACAGTAAAGCACAGCTGCAGTTCAGTGGGAAATATTCTGACATCAGTAACACATCTATCTAATGGCTTGTGATACTTGTGGCAGAATGACTGATGGGCACACTTTCCTTAAGTGCATTACGGTATGCCAGTTGATTTATATTAGAAGTTAGAACATATTGTGATGAGCTCATTCTGACACACCCCTCCTGAATAATACAGTGTGAAACAGTGAATAATTCATAGTCATGTTTTGTTTTGAGTCAAACATGCACAAAATGCTTTTGTCCTGGCAGTGATCTTGTATTTTGGTTTCAAAACTGTCCACAATGGCTTAAATTAAGGTCAACAATATAAATGTTGTTAAACATTGCCATTTTTTTTCTTTTCATTTTTGATGTTTCATGAATTCTGTGTTTTGTAATTGTTTTAATGTTTAAATTTTGAATAAAAACATTAAAAAATAATATTTTTTTTTTGTATAGCCCACTACATAAATTTAATATACACTAAATATATACTACAATACATTTTAGATACTAAATAATACAAATAAAATAAGAAAAAACAACTTAAAACAGTGTCAATTATCAGAAGGTTCCCATTGTGACAACAGGCCCCATAAAGGGTCTTATATGTGTAATATTAATGCCCTGTTCAATAGCTCAATTGTTTTTTTGTGGCCAAGACATAAAGGTTTGTGCATGTACAGAAAATTAAATCTTGAAATATATTAAATGAAATAAGAAGTGTGACAACTACAATTTATTTTTGAGGCACTGAAATCCAACTTTTCATCTAAAGTTCCGACATTCAACGCACATCCAAACATTACAATCCATTAGGCATCATTTGTAGCTGTAAAGCATTTCGCATTTAAACTACCGAGACAAAGCTCTATGTGATCTGATTGTGTATTCTAGGTGTGAAGCGCTCTGGAGAGTGTGATGTGGGAGAGGTCACACTGTATCTGCAGGCTCTAAACTCAGGACATGACATCACTCTAATGGTCGTGTGCTGCATGACTCATAGCTTTTAACTCTGGTCGTCAGTATCTCTATGACCTGGACTTACGGTCAAACCGATCTAGATGCTAAAACATGCTGTTTACTAGAAATAAACAGAGAACAAAAGATGACATCACATAAAAAGATAAAGACAACAGCAATGTTCAGAATGGAATACTAGGGTGCTGCTTATTGGATACTGCATTGTTTATGCAGTACAGCATCTACTATTTCAGTATGTGAAGCAGCATGCAATTACACAATAAGTGTTATAATAAATGTAATAATGTAATGCTAGTTAGGGTTAGCATGATACTTATTTTGCCAAATGATCTCACTACATTGCATGTTTGATGTCCAGTTACTACAGTGGGGAGAACAAGTATTTGATACACTGCCGATTTTGCAGGTTTGCCCACTTACAAAGCATGTAGAGGTCTGTAATTTTTATCATAGGTACTCTTCAACTGTGAGTGACGGAATCTAAAACAAAAATCCAGAAAATCACATTGTATGATTTTTAAGTAATTAATTTGCATTTTATTGCATGACATAAGTATTTGATACATCAGAAAAGCAGAACTTAATATTTGGTACAGAAACCTTTGTTTGCAATTACAGAGATCATACGTTTCCTGTAGTTCTTGACCAGGTTTGCACACACTGCAGCAGGGATTTTGGCCCACTCCTCCATACAGACCTTCTCCAGATCCTTCAGGTTTCGGGGCTGTCGCTGGGCAATACGGACTTTCAGCTCCCTCCAAAGATTTTCTATTGGGTTCAGGTCTGGAGACTGGCTAGGCCACTCCAGGACCTTGAGATGCTTCTTACGGAGCCACTCCTTAGTTGCCCTGGCTGTGTGTTTCGGGTCATTGTCATGCTGGAAGACCCAGCCACGACCCATCTTCAATGCTCTTACTGAGGGAAGGAGGTTGTTGGCCAAGATCTCGCGATACATGGCCCCATCCATCCTCCCCTCAATACGGTGCAGTCGTCCTGTTCCCTTTGCAGAAAAGCATCCCCAAAGAATGATGTTTCCAACTCCATGCTTCACGGTTGGGATGGTGTTCTTGGGGTTGTACTCATCCTTCTTCTTCCTCCAAACACGGCGAGTGGAGTTTAGACCAAAAAGCTCTATTTTTGTCTCATCAGACCACATAACCTTCTCCCATTCCTCCTCTGGATCATCCAGATGGTCATAGGCAAACTTCAGACTGGCCTGGACATGCGCTGGCTTGAGCAGGGGGACCTTGCGTGCGCTGCAGGATTTTAATCCATGACGGCGTAGTGTGTTACTAATGGTTTTCTTTGAGACTGTGGTCCCAGCTCTCTTCAGGTCATTGACCAGGTCCTGCCGTGTAGTTCTGGGCTGATCCCTCACCTTCCTCATGATCATTGATGCCCCACGAGGTGAGATCTTGCATGGTACCCCAGACCGAGGGAGACTGACCGTCATCTTGAACTTCTTCCATTTTCTAATAATTGCGCCAACAGTTGTTGCCTTCTTACCAAGCTGCTTGCCTATTGTCCTGTAGCCCATCCCAGCTATGTGCAGGTCTACAATTTTATCCCTGATGTCCTTACACAGCTCTCTGGTCTTGGCCATTGTGGAGAGGTTGGAGTCTGTTTGATTGAGTGTGTGGACAGGTGTCTTTTATACAGGTAACGAGTTCAAACAGGTGCAGTTAATACAGGTAATGAGTGGAGAACAGGAGGGCTTCTTAAAGAAAAACTAACAGGTCTGTGAGAGCCGGAATTCTTACTGGTTGGTGATCAAATACTTATGTCATGCAATAAAATGGAAATTAATTATTTAAAAATCATACAATGTGATTTTCTGGATTTTTGTTTTAGATTCCGTCTCTCACTGTTGAAGTGTACCTATGATAAAAAATACAGACCTCTACATGCTTTGTAAGTAGGAAAACCTGCAAAATCGGCAGTGTATCAAATACTTGTTCTCCCCACTGTATATTGGAAGTAAATAGGGTTATTCTGCATTTTTAAAGTCAGCATTAAACTGAAGTTGCAAGAGTCTTTTCTTCCCTGTTGTGACGTATATCCAAGTGAAACAGCTTCTCTGACGAGAAAAAAAAGTAGGGCAGGACTTGATTTTGTCCATGGGGAATTGATTGGATTGTTGGGTGGTTGTGGTTTTTTCTATTGGTCGATCACATGTGAGTGGCAGGTGGCCCCGCCCTCGTGCGAGTAAACACATCATCAGAGAAGAGATGAGGGGAAGGGGAGGGAGGGAAAGTTATTTTGATTAAAGATTATGAGGGCCATGAACTTTAAAAAAATAATGATATGCACAGATAAATAGTTTATAATAAATACTGCAATATTCCATAAAATGTCATAAAAATGCTGTCAATTTTGATTTCATGGTGACTTTAGTTCAATCAGATCAAATAATAGCTAAGTTTGGAATAGCAGACTACTAACTTAAAGGGATAGTTCACCCAAAAATGAAAATTATCCCATGATTTACTCACCCTCAAGCCATCCTAGGTGTATATGACTTTCTTCTTTCAGACGAATATAATCGGAGTTATATTAAAAAAATGTCCTGGGTCTTCCCAACTTACAAACAAAGTGTAACGCTTCTTGCAGTTCAAAACGCTTACGCTACGTCCGACGTCATCATCGCGCCAGTTACACTTTTTCCGTAAGCTGAATATGGAAGGCGGTCCGCCGGAAGCTAGATATTTTACTTTATAACGTGTTAAATATGGATATTTTTCTTACACAAATGCATCGCTTCGCTTCAGAAGGCCTTTATTAACCCCGTATGGATTACTTTTATAATGGATGGACACACTTTTTAGGGCTTCAAATTTTGGGCTGCCATTTACTGCCATTATTATGCTTGGAAGACCCAGGACATTTTTTAATATAACTCCAATTCTTCTAGTCTAGTCATCTCAGACATAAAATTGGCTGTTTTGCATTTGTAATCCAATTTTGTCAAAATATCTTAATTCAGTAAGTCAGGAAATAAATGTCAAATATTACTGTGGATATTACTTGTAGTTCCGTCGTCATCCTTGCATTTTGTGCATAGTGAAAATTCTCAAATATATATTATTCATAATGCAGAAATGTTAAGCATGTACTATACTTAACAGTAAGTATGCACATAACATAATGAGGTCATGCGACAATGTTGGACACAATTGCTGCATAGTGTGCATTACTTCACATTCTATTTTCTAAAATATTAGGCAGTAGGGATGAATTCAGGTTGATTGGGACACTTTTCCCAAGTCATCTCAATGGCAAAAGTGTCCCAATCACCATGAATTCACCCTACTTGTTGTATACCACACAGTATGCAATAAACATCTGCACACTGTACACCATATACATACAGCATACTGATAAAATAGTATGGTAGTATGCCACTCAAATTTTTCAATATGTAATGGTAACAGATTCGATTCTTATCTAGCTGGGAAAGCATCATTTGTTGGCCATAAAGTGAATACAATTTAAATACTGGCATTCAAGCAATGCAGTGGTCTCCTAGTATGAACAAACAGCTCTTTGATGTTTACATTGATAAAACACAGTATAACAACTGTAGACCGGTAAAAACCAGTTATGACTGACTTTTGGATCTTGCCAGGCAATGTTCTTCCTCCCAGACATGCAATTATAGTAGGCGTTCTGACACTTCCCGCTTCCATTCAACTCATCCTTTCTCCCTTTATGTTCCGCAAAAGAGCATTTGTATGTGTGTGTGTGTGTGTGTGTGGCGGCAGCATGGAAGGGTGTTAAGATGGCGCTCTCATAAATTCAACCACATAGTGACTCACGCTCTGTGAAAATCCAAAGGCATCTGCCGTTGCTTAAGTTTGCCACACAACCTACACGCTTCAGAATGTGATGAGTCACCCATACAGGGAAAGTGTGCATGCATCTGTTCACGACTACTCTATTCTAGAAACTTACAGACTAAAGTCTGCAGGACTTGGATGCAAAGAAAATGTAAATCAAAGCTAACACCATTTTGGATTTGGATCCATGTGCATACTGTGTGCAAACATCTATATATCCATCCGTCCATCATCCATCCTCAAACTATATTTAGGCCTAAATGTGAGATATATGTATACAGTATTGCACATAAACTTGGATGTAATGATGAAAATGTAAACCAATGTGAGCCAACGCCAATTTTGGATTAGGTGTATACAGTGTCTGTAAAGTGATCGATCGAACCATCCTCCCATCCACCTATCCATCAAAAAAAAAAAAATTGGCCCAAATTTATGATACATGTATTTGAATTGCACATAAAATATCCATCCATTTGGAACAATGATGTTCAACAAACAAACTAATAAGCTTAATTGCTGCATATTTGTCAGTCATATATAAACGAAACTGGTAAGAACATGTAAGATTTTTTGTAATAGTACTAATAAACAATGCATTTTAAATAAAAAAATAATTTGACAAACAGATTTATGCTGATTAAGCTATTTGAATAAATGCATTTAAAATATGATTATTTAGATAAAATCAAATAGATAGTTAAACTGTACCATGATTTTTTTTTGTTTATGCATGACTGACATATATGCATCAGTTTATGTTAAAACTGAGTAATCCAAACAGATGCAATTCAAATATACACTGCCCGGCCAAAAAAGAAGTTGCTGTTTGGATTTAAATTGGCAAATGCTTAAGAGTCTTTGATTGGATCATTATTGCAGTGATTATTGTGTTTCTAGCATGTTATATGTTTGGCAACAGTTCTTCTAACCCTCATTGATGGAGTGTGAAGCTTTTCATTTCTTAAACAACCATGGAAGACACATCATGATCATATTCCAGGATGACAATGTCAAGATTCATCAGGCTCAAATTGTGAAAGAATGGTTGGGAGGGAGCATGAAGAATCATTTTCACCTCTGAGTCCAGACCTTAAATTCATTGAAAGTCTTTGGGATGTGCTGGAGGAGACTTTACAGAGTGCTTGACTCTTGCACTCAATACAAGATCTTGACCAAAAATTGATGCACCTCTTGATGGAAATAACATCACAACATTTATTTTCATCAAGGTGCATCAGTTTTTGGTCAAGATCATGTATTGACAATGCAAGAGTCAAGCACTCTGTCAAGAGCTTGTGTGCCAATTCATGTGTGAAAATGATTCTTCATGCTCCCTCACAACCATTCTTTCAGTTTGAGCCTGATGAATCTTGACATTGTCATTCTGTAATATGGCCATGATGTGTCTTCCTACATGGTTGTTTAAGAAATGAAAAGCTACACACTCCATCAATGAGGGTTAGAAGAACTGTTGCCAAAAATATAACATGCTAGAAACTTAATAATCACTGCAATAATGATCCAACCATAGACTCTTAAGCATTTGCCTATTTAAATCCAAACAGCGACTTTTTTTTTGGCCGGGCAGTGTATAAATATTTAAGATTTGCTTGAATGTGTTTAGATAGAAGATGCAATCAAAATACATAATTTTTTGATTGCATCCATCAAAACACCTTTAAGCTGATTTTAAAGCAAGTGCTTAGCTAATTCAACAGCTGCATGCAATTTCAGTATGAAATTAATGAATACATAAATTAAAACACCTATACTGTAAATGAAGGACAGGAAATAAATATTTGAGTCGTTTCCTCCAAAAGGTGAATCTCTATTACCACTTCAATACTCACATTCAAAGGGACTGAAAGCTGAAGGTCTTGTAGAGTGGTATTTCACACATGTGAAGGTCTACAAGAAACATAATTCATGAAACGGCGTGATTTTGTGTCCCACAGTCTCACTACACCCACTGGATCCCTCTGCCATATGGCAGCAAAACCACTACTGCCCACCTTCCATCTCAGCTCACGCTTGGCTCTATTCAATATGATAGCACGCTGAATGCTTCATAAAACAGCATTATGAAAAGACAAAGTAGAAAGTTTCCAGCAAGGCCGATTTTGTATACTGTATGTATAAAAATATTTTATTTACCATAATAGAAACACAAACATTATAGGTACAGGAGTTCATTCCTAAAAGGAGAAACTTCAGATTTTGTTGTCTGTTCCAGGTTGTTAGGAAAACAGAGCTTTTATTAACAGACAAATAAAATTGAAATAACATGCTCAGTGGAGACAAGATATCCAACTCCAAAATATGCTGCTGTTTGGTTTTGAACTAATGCAGTTCTTGACCTGTGCGTGATGCAACTGTTTTTACATTCTAATACAAAATTACTAATTTGCAATTCTGAAATCTCAGCGCAGGCTTGCTGATATTTTCAATGAATGAAAATTCATTGGCAGCAGGACTTGCAGGCAGCTACAACTGTAGCAGATTCATTGAAAACGGTCCATATTAGCCGGCAAAATCTATTTTGGGGTCTTCCAAAGTTAAGACAGCGGATACGTCAAAGTTCAGGGGTCAAACTCAAATGTGTGACCGAACAGTATACATTCCCTGCCCTCATTTTGACTTCCTGTTGCGCACCTGCACCACTTCTCTTCTCTCCTTCAGAAAGGTCCCGAAAGCGCCGGCCTCTTTACTTTCTTCTGTGACTGTTAAAAGAATCAAGAGGGAAAAAGTGACACCATAAACAAGGGTGTTACAGAGTGTGATGCCGATTATGGATCTTTAAGGGCCATTTGAAGTATCCTTCTCACCTGTGTGATCGATATCATCAGTATCGCTGTCTATGTCTTCTTCAGCTTCATCTGGGTTGCCACGGTTAAAGATGAGGTCACTCGGCCCACCGAGATCTGGGGCTGTTAAAGAATAAAATAACCAGATGTATAAAAGGCACATAGATTATTTTATTAAACAAAGCTAATGAAGGTCAACCTCAAAGACCAGCTGAATGCAGACAAATGATACACTGTCGTTCAAAAGTTTTGGAGCCAGTAAGATATGATGTTTAGAGATATTAACACCTTTATTCAGCAAAGGATGCATTCAAATGATCAAAAGTCATAGACATTTACAGTATAAGATTTCCATTTTAAATAAATGCTGTTCTTTTGAACTTTCTATTCATCAAAGCATACTGAAAAAAAATTTTCCACAAAAATAGTAAGTTGCATTTTTTTCAACATTGGTAATAATAAGAATAAATGAGCACCAAATCAGCATATTAGAATGATTTCTGAAGGATCATGTGACACTGAAGACTGGAGTAATGATGCTGAAAATTCAACTTTGCCATCACAGGAATAAATTACATTTAAAAAATTATTAAAATAGAAAATTATTTTGAATTGTAATAATATTTCACAATATTACTGTTTTCACTGTACTTTTGAGCAAATAAATGCATCATTGGTAAGCAGAAGAGACTTATCTTACTGACCCCAAACTTTTGAACAGTAGTGTTACCACACATCTTACCTCACACTCTTTTCGAAACTAATTTAAAAAACATATTTCATAGACTACTATTCAGGGCACAGTCGTTGTTTTGTTCTCATCTAAAGACCGGATCTTTCGTTATATGTGAAGAGTTTAAAGTTGATTAATGACTTCCAAATTTCTTTTTTTTTTTTTTGAATGAACAGAGACATGATCGTTCTGAATGAATGTACCGGTAGAAGCTGCAGTTTCCATGGGAACTGCTCCCATGTCTTTCCGAAGGCGTTCCAACTGCTCCTGTTGCTTTTGACTCTGAGCTTCAGCCTGAGTATGAGATGAAAGAATAACAGTCAGACATGACCTTTTCTCATGGAATCAAAGGGGGACATGCTAGTGCAATTTTTATTTGCCTTTCAAATAGAAAAAAAACAAGCATAAATATGCAGTTTATTCAAAGATGGAAGGATCTTTGAAAGACATTGCCAGTTGATTCATGACTAGTACATCAGCCCACACCAGCGATTACTCACCAGCTCTCTGTGGAGACGTTCATATTCAGGGCGATACTCGCTGTAAAGACAGTAAAACACATCAACTGTTTGCAGAAAAGTATTCATTCATCTTTCAATGTATATCTATATTGCCCTTAACAAACAAATCACTATAATTCACATTAAAACAAGATCACTGATGGACTCCCTTCTAATACTGACAAGCTGCACAACTTCAGACAATTTTTTTCCCCCATATCTCTGGAATAATAAGTTTTTTTATTTGCTATTAAAATATGTCTTTTACTTTTGACCATTACATCAAATCCAGCTTGAGATGTTTCTGCGCTTTGGCATTCGATGTTTCTAACCATATACAGTTGTAAAATAATTCAATATTCTAAAACAGCCTATTCAAAGTCAATTTTAAAATCAACAGATTTGCAAAAGATTTTAATGAGTGCTTTCACATAAAACGCACACAGTGCATGTAACATAAAAGTTTGTAAATGTGTGTGTGTGTGTGTGTGTGTGTGTATGCACGTATACTGCCCGGTCATTATTGCAGTGATTATTGTGTTTCTAGCATGTTATATGTTTGGCAACAGTTCTTCTAACGCTCATTGATGGAGTTTCTTAAACAACCATGCAGGAAGACACATCATGATCATATTCCAGGATGACAATGTCAAGATTCATCAGGCTCAAATTGTGAAAGAACGGTTGAGAGGGAGCATGAAGAATCATTTTCACCTCTGAGTCCAGACCTTAAATTCATTGAAAGTCTTTGGGATGTGCTGGAGGAGACTTTACAGAGTGCTTGACTCTTGTGCTTTTGTCATTTTTATGTTTTTGTGTTTATATTTAAAGGCACAGTATGCAAGTTTCACCGCTAGAGGTCGTTCAAAACAATAACAAAGATGTAGCTTGATGATGCAGTGATGGAGCATGGAATCATGGGAGTAGTCGTGTTCAAAACAAACAACTGTGGCTTGCTAGACACGACCAGAGATTGTCTGCTTTGACGCTAAAACTACTACTTCTATTTCAGGAAGCGCACTGTTTCCATGGTTTCTACTGACAGCTGATCATTAATAGGTGACACAATAGCCAGATTTCCATCCATGGATTTTTTTGCGAAAAAAGGTTTAGCGCATCAAAATGTTTACCGATAAAGCTAATGGAAACGCCAACTATCGATCATTTTTTGCAAATGTCGACACAATCTTTTTCCGTTAAACTTTAGCACATAAATTCTACTTAAAATGTTGCAAAAACTAGTTTGGAAACACTTTTTGTTGAGAAAAAGGGCTTTAACGCAAATAAATGTGGTGTCACATGACAGAATTAGCCTATTATATACAGCATCCGCACGTGGCATTGCTCCCGTTAAAGCAGTGTTTCTCTGTAATTCAAAGGCGCACTAAATCTATATTCATATTATTAAATTGTATATTAAATTATTTTATTACTATTGGTAAGAATAAGACGTGTTACCTCTCAAACATCATTCATCCTTATTTTTGTAATTTTGTGTTTTTTTACAATCTAATAAGAATAATCTGAAAAACTTCAGAAAAATAATAGCTAACTGCACCTGTTTCTGCTTGATCAAGTATTGATCTAAACAGTGTTTATAACAAAGTGTAAAAAAAAAAACAAAAAAAAAAACAACACTTGTTAATAAAAAATATTTTATGTATAGGGCCTACAATTTAATAATATATAATAAAGTTTTGTTTCAAAATAGATGATGAAAATATATCGCCTTGAAAATCTCAGCAGCTCGTCAAAGATAAAAATGTGGCGTGCAATAAAATGCAAATTAATTACTTAAAAATCATACAATGTGATTTTCTGGATTTTTGTTTTAGATTCGTCACTCACAGTTGAAGAGTACCTATGATAAAAATTACAGACTTCTACATGCTTTGTAAGTGGGCAAACCTGGAAAAACGGCAGTGTATCAAATACTTGTTCTCCCCACTGTATATTTAACTTTTTTTAAAAGTCTAGCTTAAAAGGCTGGAGACAGCAAACTGCGCAATATTTTTTTAACGCATATTCACTTTGTCGATAACAAAACAGTGGAAAAAGTGGATGGAAACTTGGCTAATGACACAGGCTGTGTAACTGGTTAAAATGGCTGATTTCTTTGGATTTAAACATTGTAGGAAACATTTGGGATAATCTAAGCAGACAAGTCAACAAAATATATAACATTGTTCTAAGTGGTTTGTGGACATTTTAATGCAAAAATCTTACATATTGCACCTTTAAATAATTCTGTTTAGCATTTTTTTGTAATTTTAGTACTTCAACCTTTTTTCATCTAATACTTACATTTTATTTTATTTAGGCTTTATTTTAATGAACTACTTTCAATAGATTTAAACGATTTTTAGTTTGTGTTTACAATAACAACACTGGTAAACAAACTAAAGCCACTGAGGTTCTATAATCTGAGCTTAAATTTGAATTTCATAATTATACAGTGTTGGGATACGTACGTTTCATACTCTTTAGCAGCATCTGCAACCTGTACGAACAGTTCATCAAGCCCAGAACCTGTGACTGCAGACACACCGACAACCTACAGGACACAAAGAAAGGCTCTAAGGTTCCTGCATAAGCAGTGGACTGAGAGGAAAAAGAGTGTCACAAAAGAGTGAATGCAATTGTCACCTTAAAGCCCAACAATACATTTCAGACACTGAGAGAGCCATAAATCTGTGTTCATAATCTGTGTTCAAGTCTTGCTTTTTTATTGTTGGTTCTAGCCAAGGTAAGCATAACTATTAGCATGGCTCATACTATTGGTCGTTCTTACAGAAAAAAAAAATCTGTAAAAATACAGTAAAAATGTAAACATATTTACAGAACAACCTGTACATTTTAACTAATTTACAAAAAACAACAACCTGCAATCCAACAGCCCTTTTCTGCTGAATTAGCAAGGCCATACTGCTACAAAAATCTTTTTTGTACCTTAAAGACCCCCCTATGGTGAAAATCAATTAAAAAGAAAAATGAATATTGTGTATAAATCTATGTGGTGTTTTTAATATGCTTTAGGACAAACCATGTGCAAATTCGTAAATCAATACCATTGCTGAGTATTTTCTCCTTAACCCCTTGCCTGTCACCCCCACATTTTGGCAAGTGGGGCATTTTGACATACCCAAAATAAAAAGGCTGCTGCTCATAAGTCATTCTGAATAGACACATAACAAATATATATTAAATATATAAAGCCAACACTTGAGAGTTTACAGTTCAAGACTCAGAATTACTCAGACAGTTATTAATATGGAGATATATAGGCTCAAACATAAAAACAAAAATATTAAGAATATATTTTTAAATGTATAAAGATATTATGTGAATGTAGTATAACAACTTATAACCACAACTAAAGTGAAGCCATGAGTGTGGTCATGCTTAATTTCAAATCTGAGGACGATATCTATAAAATTATGAATTTTATGAAGCACTTGGTAAGACCATTTCAGGGTCTTTTAGAGAAGGCTGATAAAGATGCTAATGCAATATGTTATTATAAACACCCATTTGCAGTCTTTTGTCTAATGTCTGGTGAGGAGAACAGCTCAATTCATGCTCTATTGTTCTCAAGCAACAAACATTTTACACCTTTGTCGGTTTTAGACAATTAGATTTACTTAATTCCAGAATATCATGGAAAATAAAGGGTGGACTTTTTTGGATTGGGTCATTAAGCAACCATCTAGCAACCATCCATCCAGAAGTTATAGTAATGCGGTTTAACTGGACTAGAGCTTTAAACTCACCCTCAGGTTGGTGTAGAACTCATCCAAGACGAGACTCATAGAGCGGGTCAGGTTACTAACATAAGACGTCTCCTGATTCAAAGCGTCCTGGAACACCTCAAAGTCCTGCATCCACTCCACCGCAAAACTGTGATCAATGATGTCAGTCTGATAAAGAAAAAAGAAAAACAGTAAAAAAAAAAAAAAAAAAACATGCTGAGAGATGAGATTGTGTTATCCACCAATAATCATTTTTAGAACAGTGATTTTATTCATATTAAATGTATTTATTAATATAAATAATACAATTAATATTAACAAATATATTTAAATGTAAATAACAAATATGAATAAATGTGTCAATATTTATTTACATATTAAACATTTGTTAATAATTATACGTTTATAATTATATTTATATAATTTTTTTAATTAATATGAATAAAATAATGTAATTTTATTTAAGAAATACAGCATGTATCGAATTTGCTTGCATGCATTATACAATGTATATATTGTGGTCCTGCTATATATACAGCTCTGGAAAAAATTAAGAGACCACTTAACATTGATTTCTCAATGTTAAGTGGTCTCTTAATTTTTTCCAGAGCTGTATATATCAGTATTTGTCATTGAAAAATCCCTATCGATTGACCACTAAAGATTAGGATGACAGCATTTTCTTACCTTGTTCATGGCAACTATAAATGGTAGCTTGGTCTTATAGAGAATGCTGGAAGAAAACAAGACATTTCAGTAAGATCTATTCTACTGTATAATACAGTGTGAATATAACACTGAGAAGTATTCTGCTTTACATTACATTAATTTTTTGCACAGTTTAAAATCTCAGCAATATTTATGGAAGCTTGTTTCTGCCACAAAATTTTCAAAGGTAATTGCGACTTTTAATCTCACAATTTTTGACTATTTATTCACAAATTGCAAGTTTACATCTTGCAAATCCGGCTTTCCTTCTCGCAATTGTAAGTTTATATCTCACAATTCCGAGTTTAGATATGAACTCTGAATTGTGAGATATAAACTCGCAATTACTTTTTAATTTTTTTTTATTCAATGGTGGAAACAAACTTCCATAGATATTGCATAACCAAGACATATCAAATGAGTCTGAGCTGCTGACCTGCAGGCGTACAACATGTTGGACATAAAGGTGACGGGATTCACACTTCGAGACGTGTCCATCACATAAACTACCACACAGGGAAAAGAAGATGCCTAGAAAAAAAATTGTTGTGTTTATATTCAAAATATCCAAATACTGTATGGAAGAAATCCACAGTAGCAACATCATGACTAAGTGTGAAAGACAGTGAAGTACCAGGGCTTCGGTTATAATAGTTCCAGATGCCGACCATGTGAACACCTCTATTTGTCCAGGAGTGTCAATCAAAACATACCTACATACACAGAAAAAAATTCATACACAAGATAGTAGCACTGAGAAAAAGACAGATATCATCACATCTAGAGTACTGAGCACAAACTTACTGGTGATTGCTTTGCTTTTTCTCAATAAACTTCATGACCTAAAAGAGGGCACACAGAAATGGTGAATTAGAACAGAAGTATGTGGAAGTGAAAGTGTAAAACAGTGACATCTATTGGATCCTTCAAATGCAGCTCTACCTGATCAAATCGTGTTGCAAACAGATTCAGAGACGTGACGATTCCTCCATTTGGACCTAAACCATATCTGTATTAGAGTCAAAGACAACCCACTCAGATTAAAAATTAAACCATGGTTACTACTATACTTTTTGACATTGGAATTATCATGACTTTTCCAGTCATTTGTGAATCACAGAGAATGCACTGATTAAAGGGATAGTTCACCCAAAAATGAAAAGTCTGTCATCATTTACTCACCCTCAAGTTCTTCCAAACCTGTATGAATTTCTTCTGTTGAACACAAAAGAAGATAATTTAAAGAATATGGGTAACCAAACAGTTGATGGACCCCATTGACGTCCATAGTATGGGGAAAAAAAATTACTATGGAAGTCAATGGCTACCGTCAACTGTTTGGTTACCCATATTCTTCAAATTATCTTTTGTGCTCAACAAAACAACTTGAGGGTGGGTAAAAAAAACAAACAGAATTTTCATTTTTGGGTGAACTATCGCTTTAAGAGCAATGTCTAGCTAAAATAAAGTTTTAGAGCAACGTATAACTGCATTATATACTAGAGAAAATCACTATGAAAATGTCCATGACTTTTAATATACCTAACTATTCCAGGCCTGGAAATCAAAACATTACAATTCTCTGATATTTTAAGTTTTCCATGACTTGTGTGAACAAGTTTGAATCCGTTATAAGAATCCATTGTGAGGTTTAAAGGTTTAGTAAAACAATCCAAATAACAGTCCATGCCTGGTGAAAATATGCACGATAATGATGGTACACATAATTTTACACTGAAAGGATACTGTTTCATGACTTCCTTGTAATTGACAGTGTCTCTGATATCTGTAAGGAAAAACACAATCAGACTTCATCTTTGACATTAATGTAATTAATAAGATGCTAACCAACCATGAATATTTATTCATAACAAAAGCATCCAGTGTTTTAATCAGCAAAATAACCCCGAGTGAAATTTCACTGCTTCACACGGTGCTGGTTCCAGTGCCCGATCTGGAATTCTGTGTGCAAATCTGGAAGTAAATACTGTATAAATTTGAATAACTTCTTAAAGGAGTAGTTCACTTTAAAATGAAGATTACCCCATGATTTACTCACCCTCTAGCCATCCTAGGTGTATATGACTTTCTTCTTTCTGATGAACACAATAGGAGTTATATTAATAAATATCCTGATGCTTCCAAGCTTTATAATGGCAGTGACAGGGTCCACTGAGTTTGAAGCTCAATGTAAATATCTAAATATCTATCTTGTTTCCGCCAGACCGCCGTATTCAACTTACGAAAAAAGCGCGACTGGCTAGTATCACTAGAACATAGCGTAAGCGTTTTGAATTGCGAGAGACGTTACACTTTCTGCGCAAGTTGAATACGGAAGGCGGTCTGGCGGAAGCTAGATATTTTACTTTAAATAAGTTTTAAATATTTTTCTTAAAAATCCCCATCGCTTCGATTCAGAAGGCCTTTATTAACCCCCTGGAGCCGTGTGGATTACTTTTATAATGGATGGATGCACTTTTTGAGCTTCAAACTCAATGGACCCCGTCACTGCCATTATAATGCTTGGAAGCGTTAGGATATTTATTAATATAACTCCGATTGGGTTCATCAGAAAGAAGAAAGTCATACTCCTAGGATGACTTGAGGGTGATTAAATCATGGGATAATTTTCATTTTAAAGTGAACTACTCCTTTAAAGTTACATCAAACGCAGCTTGTGCTGGCATAAAGGCACTGAAATAAAATGCCTTTGGATGTTAAATAAAGACTCATAAACTTCAATTACATTGTTTGCTCAAAATGTGATTCACTAATATCATATATTAAAGTAGGTTTTAAAGTAACGTTTCATTTATATTGTGAATTTTAGTATTCTTTTACTCTCATAGTGCTAAATAAACACACATATTACATGTAAACTGGCAAAAGCAAGTGGTAAGATCATTAAAATGAATTATTTTTAATAGTTTGTACTTTTACGTTTGCTTTTAAACTCGTAAACAACGTCCGCCATGCGCTTTTTATTTGTAGTCAGGTTGTGTACAGTTACGTCATCGTTCGGTTCTCAAGGCGGTGGAAACGCGGGTCGGTTCTGAGAACAAGTTTCCGTGGCACCTGCTCCGGTACAAGAACCAGCACCGTTTAACTGGAATAGGGGTAACAGTGACACACCAATGTTGGCTGGAAAAGGGACCTCATGAACTGCAGGATCGAGATTGATGACATATGGAGGAGTTTTCCTGGAGTGCAGGTAAGCTGTGAGCCTCTGAAACAACAAGATATAATATAAATAAATATTAGTATTCATTAATATTAACATCCATGTTAAATTGATTCAAGTTAACGTTTACCGGATTTATTTATGATTTGGTTTCCTTGTCAGAATTGACACACAAAACACTGAAAGAATCTTAATACAACCAAGTAAATGTTACATAATTATATCATTTAGTTATAATTTCACTGATGTGTTACAGTCAGTCTTACCTGCACAAAAGTTGTTTTTCCTGACCCTGCCATGCCTAGAACTATGAGACACACCGGTTTCGATTCTGTATTCTGTTCATTAGATGAACTCTGGCTCTGTGCCGGTTTATCATCTCGATCTTCTTTACATTTATCATCACTTTCATATGAAGCTCCATCTCCGCTGTCTGTTGCTGCAGTCGCCATGCTGCTACTACTGGACACTTGCCGTAAAGTAATGTCTACTGGCGTAAAATGACGAAAAACATCCTGTCGTTATTACTTATGGCCACTAGATGGCAGCAGAATCCATACTATTTTATAAAATGCGACTGACTGAGAATAGGATTAGTGACGGAGACATTAAAATAGTCATTTACAAAAAAATTTACATGGGTGAATCATAAAAATGTTTGGATCATAGTTCATTCTAAAATACACAAGTCGTAAACAAGTGGAATTTTATATATATATATATATAATTACTTAATTATAATAATTAGTATTAAGCACTATTAATCAACTATTATTCAGACCATTAGTATTTTTTGTATTATTTTCATTATTTATTTAATTTGTCTCTATTTTATCTTTATTGTAACAATTAACTTAAGTGTCAACAGTCTACTGTAATGTGGAAAAATACAATTGGAAGTAAATAATTGTGGGTATTTGTTGTATTGAATTTAATGTATGCTAATTTTAGGCTATTTAAAAAATGATTTCCATTACTTTTCCATTCCATTACAGTAATGAGATTGTGAAAATATTTCATTTGAATTTTTATTTATATTTTGATTTTGGTGAAATATGAGCCCAAATATTTCTTTGCAAGATTCACCTACTATGTATTATTTCCATAAACGTGTTTTGCATCTTCACTGTTACTGCTTTTGTCATTAGCTGAGGGACCTGGGTCAGATCAAAAGCATTTGCTGGCACTGTTTGTATATGCCAAAAATAGCCTTTATATATACAGTATCTTGTCTATATCAACACAAACAATGGGCCTTTGAGTTTTTTTCCATACGGCTCTGCTCTTCCTCATGTCAGTGCTGCATTACTACACTGAGTCTTCTGAGGGCAAACAGCTAGTGCTAGCTAGCGTTCAGGGCCGGATGGTTTATACTAGACATTCCTCAATAAGAACAGAGCTGTAGGGAGCCAGGTTAACACTGTCTCTGTATCTCCGTGAGCAGTGTCAGGGCTGGTGGTTATGTGTAAGCTTGCCTCATATTCATGGTTCATGCTTGCAGATGTTACAGTTTTAGAACAACTAATACCCAACCAATCGGAAGTACTGTCAGTCAATGAGAGAAAAATATTCCAGTGTTTAGAACTGCTGACATCCTCATTGACGGACAAACTTTGCTCACATTTCAGCTGCTTCCTTAGTAGTTTTTCCATGGTGATTCTGATGACAGATTTATTATTGTTTACTGATCTCACCTTTCAAGAGGCTCATAATCGTTGTTACTGGGTCGACTCTGATTCATGTTGAGAACTCTGATGTCCCTTTTGGCCAACATTCAATATTCAAGTTAAATGTCAAGAACATGACCTGCCATTATCTACTGTGGGATTGTTTTCTCTCCCCATAAATAACCATGTTTTTGCACAGTATCTACAGATATCATTTTTTCAAAATAAAATGCATTGTTCATGGGGGACAGTTCAGATAAAGGACATTGTCCAAACAATATAATGTTACCTTGAACTTAAAAAAAAATATTGTATCTTGTTTTCCAGCAAAATATCTAAATGATGCTACATTTGCAAACCTGTTACCCATTCTAGTGTATTATTTAGTTGGTAACATTTTACAATAAGGTCCTGTTAGTTAACGTTAGTTAAAGCATTAACTAACATTAACTAGCAGTGAGCTACAGTATGTATTATTCTTTGTTAACATTAATTATTAAAAGTACAGCTATTCATTGTTAGTTCATGTTAGCTCAAATCCATTAAATAATATTACAAGATACAACTTCTGATTTTAACAATGCAATAGTAAATGATAAATTTAATATTAACTAATATTAATGAATGCTTTATTTTCATTGTTAATTCATGTTAACTAATGCAGTTAACTAATATTAAAACCCCTGGAGTCGGCCGTCGCGCCGGCATGATCAACTCGCTTTTTTTCTTATCAGTACCAAAGAGACTCAAATAACTCTGTCGATTTTTATCATTCATGCAAGTGTTATACATCATTATAATCTGTTAAGTTTCTACTTTTATTTGTACAGTCACAATAAAAACAAAATGTTGTGCTTTTTGCAAAATAAAGAAAACAAACATGATGCGCGATCTGCAGCCTCTCTGTCAACGACGTCTGATCTGATTCTCTTCAGAAAATGAACTGTAAATTAGTGAAAACTTATCACACAAACATGAGACATATGTCTAAAGAAACGTTAAAATGTCAGGTTTTAACAAATGAAAACAAATGTTCTGTGTTTATGTAATCTGTTTGAAAAGAGAGAGATGTCAGTTGTTCGCGAGCCTCTTCATTATCCGCTAATACGCCACGCCCACAGAGCGCGCGTTCTTTTGAGATTCAAATCTGACGCGATCCATGAGAGCCCAGAGTCAACGCCCACATGAACTCAAATAAACACATCAAGAGAGTGCATGTGCTTTACATCGTTTTGAGACGCATAATCCTGGAATAATTTACCTCAGAAAAAGCTGTTTATTTCTAAGAGTAACTGCCAGCCGATTTTGAGGTAAGTTTATTCTATTAGTTTCTGTGAATATTAAACCGCAAAAGGCCGTTTAAATATGAATCCTGCTGCAACATAAAATGTCATAGACGTAAGACTGTTTAGACAAGATTTCTTTGGATTACTGTAAAATAGTTAGTGTCACATCAATAAAGCTTTTGTTCGCAAAGTTCTGCTCGGATGCTATAAGTTTACAATGTGTACAATATGCTACTTGTTGTAGCCATTAAAACGTATTTTGTTCCAAATTGATGTTTAAATATTATAGCCTAATTTTTTAATCTAATCTATGTTGATTATGAAAAGTGAACAGCAGAGTAATAAAGGACACATCAGATGCGCAATATATCAGAAGACATGGAGTTTGTCACAAATTTTGACCACTTCATTAAATTTTATTTTGTAGAAATCCTTTCTTTACAGTGAATTTCGTTTTGTATAAATTGTATCTTAATTTTAATCAATGTTTTTAATATATTTGCTTCTTATTTAATAAATAAGAAGCAAATATAGCAGACAATAGCCTTAGCGCTGGCGTGATCATGCATTGCACGCATGTCTCATAAATTAACCGAAACTCGAAATGATATTTGAGTATTGTTTGTATCAGTTTACAAAATCAAATGATTCAGAATTTTTTTGCCATTGAAATGACTGGGGAAAAAGTGTCCCAATCAACCTGAATTCACCCTATACTATTTGAAATCATAATTGCATTACATTATGTTGTTTTAAATCCCAAATATTTTACTTATAACATTCATCATTACCAATTATTCAGCTATTTGTATTTACTGAATTGTTTTTAGTGTCACAATATTACTGTTTTTTTAGCATGAGACTTTTCAAAAACATTAAAAATAGAAGTCAAATCTTTTGATAATTTAAAATATAATAGGCCTTTGTAATGTGCCTTTGTTCACTACATTCTAAATAAACTACAACAAAATATATTTATTTTGTCCTGTTGCTTAGCTCTCTCAGTCACATACCCGAGGCTCATTCATTATGCAGCTCATTATGGGTTCTTTTGTTCTCTCAGGTGTGAATCACAGCATTATTCATGATCGTTGCCTCTTCGCATATGGCCTTTGTAAAGAAAAAGTGTCTTACAAAATGTAAATCAATATATTGCTTTATGTGAATAAGTAGGCACAATAATTCTCACATCAGTTTGAAGCAAAAACTCTAGGCAACATCACCCATTAGTCTAAAGTCTTGTAGACACATATCTATTGTGTGTTTTGTGGCCTTAATTCGGTGTCTTACATTTTTTGTTTTTTCAAAAACCATGCATAAACGTTATTCTCTCAAAAATACAAGCATGTACATACATGTTGCTCTCATATTATGGTAGCCCAGTTTGTGCTGAATACAGTGTAATGACACTTTTGCCATTAATATGTTTATAAGCAACTGAAAAAAGCACAAACGTCAGAGCATGTCAAAACTTCTAAAGGGCCCCAAAACAGCTCAGACTTCAGAGGGTTAACACATATAACCTTATTGTAAAGTGTTACCATTTATTTATTTCACAATATTTCACTTTTTTATATATATTTTTGTATTTTATATTTTATATAACATTTAGTTTGTCTTCCTGAGGTTGACGATCAACATTTTCTGGCGGTAAAGCACTGACCATTTACTAGAAAAAATTAAATAAAAATTTTATATATATATATACACCGATCAGGCATAACATTATGACCACTGACAGGTGAAGTGAATAACACTGATTATCTCTTCATCACGGCACCTGTTAGTGGGTGGGATATATTAGGCAGCAAGTGAACATTTTGTCCTCAAAGTTAATGTGTTAGAAGCAGGAATAATGGGCAAGCGTAAGGATTTGAGCGAGTTTGACAAGGGCCAAATTGTGATGGCTAGATGACTGGATCAGAGCATCTCCAAAACTGCAGCTCTTGTGGGGTGTTCCCGGTCTACAGTGGTCAGTATCTATCAAAAGTGGTCCAAGGAAGGAACAGTGGTGAACCGGCGACAGGGTCATGGGCGGCCAAGGCTCAATGATGCACGTGGGGAGCAAAGGCTGGTCCGTGTGGTCCGATCAAACAGACGAGCTACTGTAGCTCAAATTACTCAAGAAGTTAATGCTGGTTCTGATAGAAAGGTGTCAGAATACACAGTGCATGCGCAGTTTGTTGCGTATGGGGCTGCAAGTCAGGTCCAGTCAGGGTGACCCCTGTCCACCGCCGAAAGTGCCAACAGTGGGCACGTGAGCACCAGAACTGGACCACAGAGCAATCGAAGAAGGTGGCCTGGTCTGATAAATTACGTTTTCTTTTACATCACGTGGATGGCCGGGTGCGTCGCTTACCTGGAGAACACATGGCACCAGGATGCACTATGGGAAGAAGGCAAGCCGGCGGAGGCAGTGTGATGCTTTGGGCAATGTTCTGCTGGGAAACCTTGGGTCCTGCCATCCATGTGGATGTTACTTTGACATGTACCACCTACCTAAGCATTGTTGCAGACCATGTACACACTTTCATGGAAACGGTATTCCCTGGTGGCTGTGCCCTCTTTCAGCAGGATAATGCGCACTGCCACAAAGCAAAAATGGTTTAGGAATGGTTTGAGGAGCACAACGAATTTGAGGTGTTGACCTGGCCTCCGAATTCCCCAGATCTCAATCCAATCGAGCATCTGTGGGATGTGCTGAACAAACAAGTCCGATCCATGGAGGCCCTACCTCGCAACTTACAGGACTCAAAGGATCTGCTGCTAACATCTTGGTGCCAGATACCACAGCACACCTTCAGGGGTCTAGTGGAGTCCATGCCTCGACGGCTCAGGGCTGTTTTGGCAGCAAAAGGGGGACCAACACAATATTAGGAAGGTGGTCATAATGTTATGCCTGATATATATATATATATATATACACTCACCTAAAGGATTATTAGGAACACCATACTAATACTGTGTTTGACCCCCTTTCGCCTTCAGAACTGCCTTAATTCTACGTGGCATTGATTCAACAAGGTGCTGAAAGCATTCTTTAGAAATGTTGGCCCATATTGATAGGATAGCATCTTGCAGTTGATGGAGATTTGTGGGATGCACATCCAGGGCACGAAGCTCCCGTTCCACCACATCCCAAAGATGCTCTATTGGGTTGAGATCTGGTGACTGTGGGGGCCATTTTAGTACAGTGAACTCATTGTCATGTTCAAGAAACCAATTTGAAATGATTCGAGCTTTGTGACATGGTGCATTATCCTGCTGGAAGTAGCCATCAGAGGATGGGTACATGGTGGTCATAAAGGGATGGACATGGTCAGAAACAATGCTCAGGTAGGCCGTGGCATTTAAACGATGCCCAATTGGCACTAAGGGGCCTAAAGTGTGCCAAGAAAACATCCCCCACACCATTACACCACCACCACCAGCCTGCACAGTGGTAACAAGGCATGATGGATCCATGTTCTCATTCTGTTTACGCCAAATTCTGACTCTACCATCTGAATGTCTCAACAGAAATCGAGACTCATCAGACCAGGCAACATTTTTCCAGTCTTCAACTGTCCAATTTTGGTGAGCTCGTGCAAATTGTAGCCTCTTTTTCCTATTTGCAGTGGAGATGAGTGGTACCCAGTGGGGTCTTCTGCTGTTGTAGCCCATCCGCCTCAAGGTTGTGCGTGTTGTGGCTTCACAAATGCTTTGCTGCATACCTCGGTTGTAACGAGTGGTTATTTCAGTCAAAGTTGCTCTTCTATCAGCTTGAATCAGTCGGCCCAGTCTCCTCTGACCTCTAGCATCAACAAGGCATTTTCGCCCACAGGACTGCCGCATACTGGATGTTTTTCCCTTTTCACACCATTCTTTGTAAACTCTAGAAATGGTTGTGCGTGAAAATCCCAGTAACTGAGCAGATTGTGAAATACTCAGACCGGCCCGTCTGGCACCAACAACCATGCCACGCTCAAAATTGCTTAAATCACCTTTCTTTCCCATTCTGACATTCAGTTTGGAGTTCAGGAGATTGTCTTGACCAGGACCACACCCCTAAATGCATTGAAGCAACTGCCATGTGATTGGTTGATTAGATAATTGCATTAATGAGAAATTGAACAGGTGTTCCTAATAATCCTTTAGGTGAGTGTATATACAGTGGGGAGAACAAGTATTTGATACACTGCCGATTTTGCAGGTTTTCCTACTTACAAAGCATGTAGAGGTCTGTAATTTTTATCATAGGTACTCTTCAACTGTGAGAGACGGAATCTAAAACAAAAATCCAAAAAATCACATTGTATGATTTTTAAATAATTAATTTGCATTTTATTGCATGACATAAGTATTTGATCACCTAGCAACCAGTAAGAATTCCGGCTCTCACAGACCTGTTAGTTTTTCTTAAAGAAGCCCTCCTGTTCTCCACTCATTACCTGTATTAACTGCATCTGTTTGAACTCGTTACCTGTATAAAAGACACCTGTCCACACACTCAATCAAACATACTCCAACCTCTCCACAATGACCAAGACCAGAGAGCTGTGTAAGGACATCAGGGATAAAATTGTAGACCTGCACAAGGCTGGGATGGGCTACAGGACAATAGGCAAGCAGCTTGGTGAGAAGGCAACAACTGTTGGCGCAATTATTAGAAAATGGAAGAAGTTCAAGATGACGGCCAATCTCCCTCGGTCTGGGGCACCATGCAAGATCTCACCTCGTGGGGCATCAATGATCATGAGGAAGGTGAGGGATCAGCCCAGAACTACATGGCAGGACCTAGTCAATGACCTGAAGAGAGCTGGGACCACAGTCTCAAAGAAAACCATTAGTAACACACTACGCCGTCATGGATTAAAATCCTGCAGCGCACGCAAGGTCCCCCTGCTCAAGCCAGCGCATGTCCAGGCCCGTCTGAAGTTTGCCAATGACCATCTGGATGATCCAGAGGAGGAATGGGAGAAGGTCATGTGGTCTGATGAGACAAAAATAGAGCTTTTTGGTCTAAACTCCACTCGCCGTGTTTGGAGGAAGAAGAAGGATGAGTACAACCCCAAGAACACAATCCCAACCGTGAAGCATGGAGGTGGAAACATCATTCTTTGAGGATTCTTTTCTGCAAAGGGGACAGGACGACTGCACTGTATTGAGGGGAGGATGGATGGGGCCATGTATCGTGAGATCTTGGCCAACAACCTCCTTCCTTCAGTAGGAGCATTGAAGATGGGTCGTTACTGGGTCTTCCAGCATGACAACGAGCCGAAACACACAGCCAGGGCAACTAAGGTAAGAAGCATCTCAAGGTCCTGGAGTGGCCTAGCCAGTCTCCAGACCTGAACCCAATAGAAAATCTTTGGAGGGAGCTGAAAGTCCGTATTGCCCAGCGACAGTCCCGAAAACCTGAAGGATCTGGAGAAGGTCTGTATGGAGGAGTGGGCCAAAATCCCTGCTGCAGTGTGTGCAAACCTGGTCAAGAACTACAGGAAACGTATGATCTCTGTAATTGCAAACATAGGTTTCTGTTCCAAATATTAAGTTCTGCTTTTCTGATGTATCAAATACTTATGTCATGCAATAAAATGCAAATTAATTACTTAAAAATCATACAATGTGATTTTCTGGATTTTTGTTTTAGATTCCGTCACTCACAGTTGAAGAGTACTTATGATAAAAATTACAGACTTCTACATGCTTTGGAAGTGGGCAAACCTGCAAAATCGGCAGTGTATCAAATACTTGTTCTCCCCACTGTATATATATATATATATATATATATATATATTTATTTCCCCCCTTCTGGTCTATGTTTCCCTGCCTCTGCAGAAGGTGGAATTATTATCATGCAATATTGATGGATCAGCAGAGAATCGTCTTTCTACAAGTCATTAAGAAATTATGGTTCTGTATCTAAATAAAGGAGGTAACGTGTGAATAAGCATTTCTCCAAATGTGTGCACTTTTGGACTAAAAGTCTGTAGCCTATGTTGTGTATCGAAGCACAGGTTTGTGTCTCATTATTCTATTCAGAATATCAATAACTACCAATTGATTTTGCATTTAAGAATTATTAGTGTCATTGTAAATAGTGGTCAAATATCGAAGCTATCTCTATTTAATACTTCAAAGCTCAAGGTTAAATCAGAATATTTATTGTAAAAAAAAATTGTAACAGCTGTCAAAAAATAATCTACATAGCTATAGCTCCACTGTGGTTTGTGATTTATTTTTAAAGGGAAAAAAAACTTTTCAAAACATCTCTGTTTTTTTTCACAAATCACACCCTATACAGTGGGGAGAACAAGTATTTGATACACTGCCGATTTTGCAGGTTTGCCCACTTACAAAGCATGTAGAAGTCTGTAATTTTTATCATAGGTACTCTTCAACTGTGAGTGACGGAATCTAAAACAAAAATCCAGAAAATCACATTGTATGATTTTTAAGTAATTAATTTGCATTTTATTGCATGACATAAGTATTTGATACATCAGAAAAGCAGAACTTAATATTTGGTACAGAAACATTTGTTTGCAATTACAGAGATCATACGTTTCCTGTAGTTCTTGACCAGGTTTGCACACACTGCAGTAGGGATTTTGGCCCACTCCTCCATACAGACCTTCTCCAGATCCTTCAGGTTTCGGGGCTGTCGCTGGGCAATACGGACTTCAGCTCCCTCCAAAGATTTTATATTGGGTTCAGGTCTGGAGACTGGCTAGGCCACTCAAGGACCTTGAGATGCTTCTTACGGAGCCACTCCTTAGTTGTCCTGGCTGTGTGTTTCGGCTCGTTGTCATGCTGGAAGACCCAGCCACGACCCATCTTCAGTGCTCTTACTGAGGGAAGGAGGTTGTAGGCCAAGATCTCGCGATACATGGCCCCATCCATCCTCCCCTCAATACGGTGCAGTCGTCCTGTCCCCTTTGCAGAAAAGCATCCCAAAAGAATGATGTTTCCACCTCCATGCTTCACGTTGGGATAGTGTTCTTGGGGTTGTACTCATCCTTCTTCTTCCTCCAAACACGGCGAGTGGAGTTTAGACCAAAAAGCTCTATTTTTGTCTCATCAGACCACATGACCTTCTCCCATTCCTCCTCTGGATCATCCAGATGGTCATTGGCAAACTTCAGACGGGCTTGGACATGCGCTGGCTTGAGCAGGGGGACCTTGCGTGCGCTGCAGGATTTTAATCCATGGCGACGTAGTGTGTTACTAATGGTTTTCTTCGAGACTGTGGTCCCAGCTCTCTTCAGGTCATTGACCAGGTCCTGCCGTGTAGTTCTGGGCTGATCCCTCACCTTCCTCATGATCATTGATGCCCCACGAGGTGAGATCTTGCATGGTGCCCCAGACCGAGGGAGATTGACCGTCGTCTTGAACTTCTTCCATTTTCTAATAATTGCGCCACCAGTTGTTGCCTTCTCACCAAGCTGCTTGCCTATTGTCCTGTGTACCTATGATAAAAATTACAGACCTCTACATGCTTTGTAAGTAGGAAAACCTGCAAAATCGGCAGTGTATCAAATACTTGTTCTCCCCACTATACTGTATATATATATACATTTTGTACTATATCTTGAATGAAGATTATTTTTCTTAGCAAATTGGCGAATTGTTTTCTTCTTGTTTTAAGCATAAACATCACAAAGTTTTGTATTGTTGATAGCAAATTTGGTTTGTTTTCTTAAAGAGTGCATCTTTAACTTGTTTAACACACTGAAATCAATTTCCTTTCTCTTGCACACAAACCTGATCCACATTGCATCCAGTATTGATAGTTTTGGAATATCCTCTCTAAACACACCGAAAATTAAATTGATGATTTATTTTGCAGTTAATGCATCAGTGGCTTTGTTTAAAAGATAATTTGCACTCCAAATGTGCTTTGCAGATGCGCAAGATTACAGACTGACAGATACTGATGGCTCCGTTCAGAGACCCCCCTGGTCTCCGGCCTCATCCGTAATGCTCTGAGTAATGGAAAATGAAATTGGGCATGTGGTTTAGATTCATTATGAGCAATCTGGAGTGGGAAGAAGATCCCTCTCGAGTGAATCTGATACTGAATGTTTTATTCCTTTGTTGCTTATCAGTCTATTTCATTCGAGTCTGCTGCATGAAGATATGGAAAATGTTATGTGACCTGATCAAGAAAGAAACTGCAAATATCATTATTATTTGAAATGTGGTTTGAAAAAACCCTGTAACCCTAAGCATAAGCAATAAATCTTGTGTTAAATGCCAATAGGTTTGTGGCTGGCATAGCACTCGTGCAGGGTTGACATTGTGGTTACAGGTCGTGAACTTCAACCCTATTGAGGTTATTTCAGTGTCTGTTTGATCTTAGAATTATGACCGCTAAGGGCTTCTTCTCAGTGCTCAAAGGTCTTGTCGGTTTAATCACATTTTGGAGACAGTGAAAGCAAACATGTTGTCTAGCAAAGAATCTAAGGGAAAATTCAGTGCTTCTGCCGGTGACCTTTAAACTGTGATCAAAGACCCTCAAAAGACAACAGACATATATCAACACGAGTCCGCTAAATGTAAAAAAACGTGTCACAGACTCAAGCATATTGTAATATGATTTTCAGAATCTGTATTTTTTTCTTGTTTGCCAGTAAAAATATTTAAATATCCTTAAAGTGCCCCATTATTCTTTTTCGGATATTTCCTTTCATGTAGTGTGTGGTATAGCTGTTTGAGAATGTTAAAGGTCTGTAAAGTTTCAAAGGTCAAAGTGCAGGATAAATAAAGTTATTGTCTCTCAAAAGAGAGAACCTATTGTGACCTGCCTGAAACGAGTTGACAGTAATTCCAGTCTTACTTCCTGCATGTAACAATGTTCCATGTAGCAAATTTGCATAATGCCAGCCTATTGTAACAGTTATTCTGTTATGTGTTTTTTGTTTTCATAGACTATTAGTTTGCGTTCTTCAGTTTTCCTTTGTTCAGTTTTCCCGCTACTCCTTTGTTGTCATGTGCTGTGTTCAAAATCTCCCTTATACCCTCATTCACTATTCCCTACATTACTCCACTAATATAGTCCACTTGAAGGAGTGAATGCAAAACAAGTGCGTGAATTCGGACACTGAGTGCACTGGAAGGGCTGCCACTTTTGCATAATTTGTGCTTGCTGTTTAATAATCATTTGAAATGTAGCAAGCTGGCAGCTCCAGTAGTAAGATGAAAATATTTATCTTGATCTCTGTCATGGAAACTAGCATGTATAAACCTTAATTAAACAATTTAATAATCAATTTATTATTATAAAAAAATAAAAAAATTTACCTGTATGATATTACGCTGGATCAGTGTGGTTTGGAAAATGGATGGATGATTGATTCAGCTGCATGCGCCATCTTCTGGCGAGACGCGGGAATTCATTCAGCGCGTGACTCTCACAGTGCATTATGGGTATTCTCTAGCCGTTGAGCATACATTAGTTGTACACTCGTTATTGCAGTGCATTGTGGGATTGAAGGAGTGCACTCAATAACGTCCACTATGGTTTCGGACACCACTACAAATGGCTGTCTCCTCAAATAGTGCCCTATTTAAGGGTATAGGGGGCTATTTCGGACACAGCCATGGTTTCGAATATGATTTGCCATCACGTTCAGCTGTGTTGTCGTTAATCACCTCGTTTGCCTGTATTTAAGGGTATGTTTACATGACATCGTGTTAAACTGAAAACAGAAAACTTTTTATGCATTTTGGCCGTTCATTTACATGACAACAGCGTTTTAGGGGCCTGAAAATGCAAACTTTGTTTGTAAACAACAAAAGCGTGAATATGTGAAAATGGTGACATCATGTGCATGCATATTATGTTCACGCATGCGTATTATGTGTTTGCGGGGTGTTTCTTCACAAAGTGACATCGCCAACTACTGGCCTGGCATGCATAATACAGCCTTTTTAGTCATCTTTGAAGATCTGTGTGAACGAGGATCGTTTTGACAACGTTGTCGTCTGTTTTTAGTAAATCATTGTCATGTAAACATAGCCTAAGTCCACTGTGGGCACTTCGCGGACCTGCCGGGAGCCACTTCCTTGTGGAGGTCATGAGCCCGTGGCTCCGCCTACAGCCTCGGAGTGTGCTGGTTCACCTCCACCGGTCGTCCTGACTCCTATGCCAATGCTTCTTCCACCCTCGTTTCTGCCAGTTACCATCAGCCATTCAGCCTCAGCGGGCTCCCTCGGACCGTCGGCTTCACCTGGGTCAGGGATCGCCACGCCTTCGCTGTGGACTTTGCCGGGCCATTCGCTACTCTCCGGCCCTCCACCCCTTTGGGGGGTGTGGGGTTTGTGTCATGTTTTCTAATGAATGTTTTCATTAATCATCTTGTTTGCCTGTGTATTTAAGTTCCTGTGTTTTCAGTTAAATTTGTCTGGTCTGAAGCTACCCTGTGTTTAAATTGCCTGTGTGTTGAATGAAAGACTTTTGGAATCTTCATCTTCATCTTTGTGCGTTTATATACTATATACTATAGTCTTCATTGGCTGCCTGCGAACAACGTCTACTTTGACCCGCCCTCAAACACTGTAGTTGTACCTGAGGCCTAGAAGAGTTTGGTTTGTGTTATTGTCATGACGAGAAGATGCTGTGCTCTGCGCTGCGAAAGCAAATCCACTTTGCATGAACGTCCAAAGTATGAGGACTCTGGCTTGAATTGATACAGTACATGTCAGACACTGTGTGTGCAACAAGTGTAGGTAGTCCTAGCAGGCTGTAGATCGTGCAGGTACTCCTAGAAGGCTGTAGATGGGTCGCTTGGTAATGCAGGGACGCAATGGGCAAAGGCAATCCGTGAAGATCCAGTGATACTCCAGAAACCGAAACAAGGCTCAGAAACTCTAAGAAACGCTGAAGACCAGAGAGAGTACAGACAAGCACCCGGAGTAGCCACAGAAGAACCTGAAATGATCTGACAAACAGGACAGGTTTACACAGACATTAAATAGGGCGCTATATGAGACACAGCTGGCGCTGATCAGCTAATCAGCCGCAATAATGAGTAACGCCCACACACACATGAACACACAGAGCGAGGGCGAGTCAGTGAACCCATGAACCGTGACAGTACAATCAGCGCCATTGTTGCCATTCATTTCACTGTGTATACAAGCACTGAGGAAGCCTCTAGATGTGAAATTCACATATGGTTATGGCCGTTTAGTTTTTGACACGCACTGTAAGCAGTAGACCAATCACAACAGACTGAGCCATCTGACCAATCAGAGCAGAGTAGACTCTCAGAAAGGAGGGGTTTAGCAAGACCGAATCCCTTATCGAACCGTTTCAGACACTGTGAGAAAAAAGGTGGTGCTGTAATCTATATTATGAGAAAATTAAAGTGTTTATGACCTTGGATACAAGTAAACTGACTGTAGGAGGAAATCTCCAAAACAAAATTAGGAACCTTAAAATAGCATAATGGGGCACAAATCCCATGTTTTTGTTGTGAGAACTACAGTGAGAGAACTACATTAGATACATTAGACAAAATGGTCTGGTGGTGAGAAAACGCCTAATCATTTATACTGAAGGAAGAGTCATATCAAGAAACCCAGAATATCATAAATAAATGATGGATTCGTTTGGCTCTAGTGTCTAGACAGTAAGAAAACACCTAAAAGCCACCTAGACAACACCTTACTAAATTTGTTAGGTGTTTTCTAGCTGGTTTTTAGGTGGTTTCTTACTATTAGTTCACCATATGAGTACATTCAGGAACATCAATATTTTCAAATCTGTGTTGTGATTTGTGAATTGTTCCCCCACTGGGTATCATTCAATAATGATGTCAGAGGGGCGATACCAAAAGATTGTTCAAAAAACACCCATCATTATAACCTCAAATATGCTGTATTGAAACAAGTTCATACATATGTCTGAGGCAGAGGTTTCCAAACTTTCCCAGATATGATGGAAGCACTGAAGTCATTGTCGGCAAACAGCCAAATACAACTGTAATAGGACTGCACTGAAAAGAAATATGCGATCATTGCGTATAGTTAGGCCCTTGCACCGTATATAATGCATTTTTCTTCATAGCAACCCTTGCTTTGTGTATAGTGTGCACTCATTTTGTTTGACCTTGAACATTTTGAGAAATCACAGCATAAAATATGTCTAATTGCTTCCTTAAGAGGTGCCATTTGATACTGGACTCCCCCTATGGTTGCATATCCTTACATGTAAACACGTAATTTCCTCTTGATGACGGGAGGCACTCGTCCATGGAACAGTAGGTGTCAGATTCATGAGAAACCTGCCCCATTTTTTTTTTCTAAAATGTTGTTTTCACATTTCAGAGCAGCTGTTACATTTTTGTCGTTACACTAATGGATCTTGGAACATTACAAGTCTTTGTCTTAATTCAGAGGATATTACTACGAGGTGCTCCAAGGAAAATATTACTAAAATTTATAAGTCTGACACTGCATGTTGCAAAGCTCAATAATTATTTGATAACTGTTGCTTCCATTTTAACCTATTTAACCCATTTAAACCTATGTTATGATGTGGCGATTTCGTATGAATTCATACGATGTGAATTGCACAAAAACATAAGATTATTAGGAAAAAAGTAGGCATGAAGGTCCTAACCCCACCCCTAAACATTCCCATCACTGGGGTGTAAGCAGATTGTACCAAAAATCGTAATTCGTACGATCTCATTCATTTGAATTAGCCACCATTTCGCCAAAACGTAAAATAGTTAATTGGCATGAGATTGTGTTGTGCATACTGTCTGCTTTCCCTTCACGGAAGCTCTGAAATCTCATTTACTTCCATGTATAGATTAAAGTGCCTCATTATACTTTTTCAGATATTACTTTTCATGTAGTGTGTAATATAGTTGTTTATGAATGTAAAAGTTTCAAAGGTCAAAGTGCACAACAAATAAAGTTATATGCTGCGTCCCAGTTCGCCTGCTTATACTACATCCTAAAAGTATGTACTCTTTTTGTGAAGAAAAAGTACATACTTTTGAGTGTGTAACAGAAGCTTTGGGACTTCATTAGTTACAACTTAGTTATGTGCATCCTGTCAACGTTTAAACTGCCTTGTCATCATCTTGTCACAGTTAAAACCCTCCACATTCAATTTAATTTAATTTAAAATCGTATCGTGTCGGAGAGAATTGTAGTCGCACGTTGATCTGCCAGTCGAGGGTATTTCATGCGGAGACTCTCCTCATGTGTTTGCAATTTGAATATGATGATGTGTTTAAAAGTAAATAGCCAAACGTATCATTACAAAAGTTCTCAATGCTGTTGCAGATTAAATATAATGTGGATAACACTGAATAAATATCTTTTCGTCAGCTTAGATACTGATAATTAATCACTCAAACTCTTTTATCTAAACCTCTCTACTTAACCAACGGACTCGCACATCCGCTATGTTTGTAGTTTTTTTAACACTTTTTATTTGTAGTTCTAATTGAATCCTCCTCCAATGCGCACTGGGTTGTGGGCAATATTAGCCGTCAGAGTGAGCATGGATCTGCACTTCAGGACCCCAATCGATCCCATTGGTTCAAATTGCTTTTAATAGGTACTCTCTTTAGCGCCTGATTACAATTCCTACAAAATCATGTTATGATAAATGCTGTTTCAACTACGTTATAATGACCATTTATGTCTGTATTAGTTATCTTATATACTAGCATACCATACAGATAAGAGATTAGCCTGATAGTTTATGCACACCTACATATATTCTCAATCATCTTTAATGTAATTATGTGTTAAATTAAGTGTTAAATGTCCAAATATTTCAGTTATATATTAAACAAATTAATGATGTTCAATTATTCACTTAATAGGCTATTATTATTATTATTATTATTATTATTATTATTATTATTATTATTTATTAATTAAGTGTAAGAAATTACGTTCAATTGGTTTTATTATGCACTATAATGTGTTTTTGTACGCATTATATAGTAAGCTATGTGTATTTTAAATTAATATAATTCGTATATACTTAGGATAATCATTAACTGACAGTTTGGGGAGACCCGATTTCGAGGGAGGACCCGATTTGTCATGACACCGAGTATCTTTGGAATACTCATTTCAACATACTACGATTTGGGACGCACTAATTCTAATTTCGAATACTATTTAGGACGGATAGTATGCGAATTAGGATGCAGCAATTGTCTCCTAAAAGAAAGAATTGATTCTGAAACGAATTGTCAGCAATTCCAGTCTCACTTTCTGTTACATACCTACGTAACAATTCAACAAAAAATCCGCTATCCTGTAAATCCGTCTATTTCCTGTTGCTGGAATTCGATGGATGAGATGACTGCAGAGACGGATTCTACATTTGTGAGATGGTCATACATACTCCCATTATTTTCAGTTTGTTGGAGAAAAGGACAAGAACGTAATAGTCAAGCGTAATCTATGTGCGACACAGAGGGAACTCTCTACATTGAGAAATAGCATGAGCAACATGAAGAAACACCTGGACCAGTACCACGCTAACACTAACCGAAAAAAGCTAACCGAGAGAGCTGCGGGGTCAGAGAAGAGACAGAATGCGGCGTACGAGAGCGCGGGCAAGTCAAAGCAACAGAACAGAACAGAACAGAAGTTCCCTTTCAGTCAGTACACTATTGGCTTAGAAGCCAATCGCCTTTGAGCTCTACAAAACGAGACATAGGCATGAAGATGCCATAGGTCTGCGGAATTTGCATAACGCAACCCCGCCCCACCGTGTGGGTATAAAGGGCGTTGCGTGGCAATCTCGCATTATGTTTCTGCTTCAGAGCCGAGTGTTACTGCCTGAGCGTTTTTCTCTTCAAGACGAGTGTCTCTCCAGAGTGTTGGTGTTACGGCGCATTCTAGCGAGTTCCGCATTCCTGTCTGATCTGTGTAGTGATCTAGCACAGCGTGTGTGTTCTCCCTAGGCGCTTCGGCATTCTGCAGAGCAAAGACTCCTCTCTAAAAGAGCTGCACGACGTTGCACATCTTTTTCAAGATGTCTCGCCCGTGCTCCGTTTCTGGGTGCGGTCGGCTGGTTCCTCCGTTTGACGGGCATGATCGCTGTTTGGCGTGCTTGGGCCTCGTGCACGCCGAGCGCACGTTCATGGATGAGTCATGTTCCCACTGCGGGAACATGGCCATCGCAGTGTTGCGGTCAAGACTCCATGATCTCCGTGCTGGAGGGAGAGTCGCCTCTACCACACCCCAGTCTATTCCCTCCACGAGTGGGAATACTTTGGCTGGTGGTCAGGGTGACTTGAGGGTGACGGTGTGGGCCAACCCGACGAATCCTCCTCGGGCCACACCCCCTTCTAGCACACTGCAATCTGTGGTGTTGCCAGATGAGGGCGCAGGTGTTTCCCGTCCTGGGCCCTGCGTTTCATTTGGCGCACCGGCAGAGGATACTATGTCGATCGCCGCATCACAAGGTGGGCTGGATTCCTCCGGAGATGACGATTCGGCTGTGTTGCCTCCTTCGGGAGTTCCAGCATTGCCCGAGTCTGATCCAGAGCTCACAGCCATGCTTTCCCGGGTGGCCGAGGCTCTTGGGCTTGTGTGGAACCCTCTGCCATGTCCCGAGCGTTCTCGGTTAGATGATTGGTATCTGGGTGCGGCCCTTGCCGAAGGCGCCCGTCAGCCCCCAGTGCCCTTCTTCCCGGAAGTGCATGAAGAGGTGTCGAAGTCGTGGAAGTCTCCCTTGACTTTTCGCGATTGTTCGGCAGGCACTTTCGCCTTCACTGCCCTCGACGGCGGCACGGTGAAAGGGTACACTGGGGTTCCCCCTGTTGAGCGCTCTGTTGCGATGCAACTGTGTCCGCAGAGCACTGCGACATGGCGTGGTGACCCAAAGCACCCGTCCAAGGCCTGTGGGTTTACGTCTACTTTGGTGGCGAAGACCCACAGAGCTGCAGGCCAGGCCGCGTCCGCCCTGCATGCGATGGCCACCCTTCAGGTCTACCAGGCCAAGGTGCTCAGAGACATGCACGAGGGCAATGCTGACCCCGCATTAATGCAGGAGCTGCGGGCGGCCACCGACCTCGCTCTACGAGCGACGAAGGTGTCCGCTCGCTCTCTCGGTCAGGTGATGTCCACCTCTGTGGTCCAGGAGCGCCACTTATGGCTCAACCTGGTTGATGTGGGAGAATTTGAGCGAACCCGTTTCCTCAATTCTCCCATTTCCCAGGATGGGCTATTCGGCGGGGTGGTCCAGGACTTCGCCCAACAGCTCTCGACCACTCAGAAACAGACTGAGGCGATCAAACATATTCTGCCCCGGCGGCCTGCTGCTGCCTCCACCCAGCCGCCGGCTCAGAGGCCTCAGTCTGCTCCCCGCCGAGGCCGCCCTCCTGCGGCCCTCGTTCCTCCCGCTCAGCCCCAGCAGCAGCCTTCACCCGGGCCGAGGCGTGGAGGACTTCTTTCCCAGGAGATGGTAGCAGGGCCACTCCTTCCCCCGCTGGAGGGCCGGGGGAGAATCCTTGTAAAGAAAGAACTGACATTTTCACCTCCGAGCCTCAAGAGGGCGCGGCTGGCAGTGTGCGACGCCAAGCAGCCTCGCCACTCTCGGCCCCCTCTGTCGCCAGCCCCCTGGCAGACGAGACCCCCGTGGAACGCTGGTCCTTCCCTGGTCTCCTCTGTCAGGGCGCGGAATTCGACCCCGCCCACACCTCGGGACGCTCCCACGCCTCCCATGTCTGGGCCGGTCATTCCGCCTCGCTGCCCCATCGGGGGTACGCCTGTGGTTCGCATGACCCCGCTGGTACAGTTTCTGGGAGCCTGGCTAGCGCTTCCCAATCTGTCCAGCTGGCTCGCTCGCACCATCAGGTTCGGCTATGCGATTCAGTTTGCACGGTCTCCTCCCCGCTTTCAGGGAGTCCGCTATACCATGGTGGGTGGCAATGCCCCTGTCATGCGTGCGGAGGTCGCCACCCTACTGGCGAAGGGTGCGGTCGAGATCGTCCCTCCAGCTGAGATGGAGTCCGGCTTCTACAGCCCTTACTTCATTGTACCCAAGAAAACCGGTGGGTTACGGCCAATCCTGGACCTGCGCATCTTGAACCGAACCCTTCACAGGCTTCCATTCAGGATGTTGACAGCCAAACGCATTTTCGAATGCATTCGTCCATTGGATTGGTTTGCAGCGATCGACCTGAAGGACGCGTACTTTCATGTCTCCATTCTTCCTCGACACAGACCGTTTCTACGGTTTGCCTTCGAGGGGCAGGCATATCAGTACACGGTTCTCCCATTCGGGCTAGCCCTGTCCCCTCGCGTCTTTACGAAGGTCGTCGAGGCAGCCCTTGTGCCGCTCAGGCAACACGGGGTTCGCATCCTGAACTATCTCGACGACTGGCTGATTCTAGGCCACTCTCGGGATCAGGTTTGCGAACACAGGGACCTGGTGCTTCAGCACCTCGCCCGTCTGGGCCTTCGGGTCAACTGGGAAAAGAGCAAACTCTCCCCAGTGCAGAGGATCTCTTTTCTCGGTATGGAAATCGACTCGACTCAGCTTACGAGCGAGCGCGCGCAGTCACTGCTGACTTGTCTTCGCCAGTTCGAGGGCAAGAGTGCGGTTCCACTGAAATATTTTCAGAGGCTCCTGGGGCATATGGCATCCGCAGCCGCGGTAACGCCGCTCGGTTTGCTTCATATGAGACCGCTTCAGCACTGGCTTCGCGATCGAGTCCCGAGATGGGCATGGCAACACGGCACGCTCCGGGTCCCAGTTACTCGGGCCTGCCATCAGACCTTCACCCCGTGAGCGAACCTCAGTTTTCTACGGGCAGGTGTTCCCCTAGAACGAGTTTCCAGGCATGTTGTTGTAACAACAGATGCCTCTGCCACTGGCTGGGGCGCCATGTGCAATGGACATGCTGCCGCGGGCTCCTGGAGAGGACCCCAGCGCCTATGGCATGTCAATTGCCTCGAGTTGCTGGCCGTACATCTTGCCCTGCACCGCTTCCGAGCCCTGCTCAAGGACAAGCACGTACTGGTCCGTTTAGACAGCACGGCGACAGTAGCATACATCAACCAACAAGGTGGTCTACGCTCCCGCCGGATGTCGCAACTCGCCCGCCATCTCCTCCTATGGAGTCAGAAGCATCTGAGGTCGCTTCGTGCCGTTCACATCCCGGGAGAACTGAATCGTGCAGCCGACGAACTGTCACGGTTTCAGCCGCTTCCGGGGGAATGGAGACTCCATCCCCAGATGGTTCAGCTGATTTGGGAACAGTTTGGCGACGCACAGATAGATCTGTTTGCCTCCCACGACTCTTCCCATTGCCGCTGGTATTACTCCCTGACCGAGGGGACCCTCGGCACGGATGCACTAGCGCACAGATGGCCGCGGGGCCCACGCAAGTATGCGTTTCCTCCAGTGAGCCTTCTCGCACAGGTTCTGTGCAAGATCAGGGAGGACGAGGAGCAGGTCCTTTTGGTCGCCCCATATTGTCCCGGCCGGACCTGGTTCTCAGAACTCATACTCCTTGCGACAGCCCCTCCCTGGTCGATCCCTCTGATGAAGGACCTCCTTACTCAGAGACGGGGCACCGTATGGCACCCACGTCCCGACCTTTGGAACCTACACGTGTGGGACCTGGACGGGACGCGGTAGGTTTGAGTACCCTGCCACCTCAGGTGGCGGCTACCATCACTTCCACTAGGGCCTTGTCCACGAGACAGGCCTATGCGTTGAAGTGGAACCTCTTCGTCACCTGGTGCTCTTCTCGCCGAGAAGACCCCACGAAATGCTCAATCGGGTCTGTGCTTTCCTTCCTCCAAGAAGGGTTGGAGCAAAGGCTGTCTCCCTCCACCGGTCTATGTGGCCGCGATTTCGGCTCATCATGACCTGGTGGATTCAAAAACGGTAGGTCAGCACAACCTGGTCAGCAGGTTCCTTAGAGGAGCGAGGAGATTAAATCCTCCTCGTCCTCCTCAAATATCCTCTTGGGATCTTGCAGTGGTTTTATCGGCCCTGCAGAAAGCTCCCTTTGAGCCTCTGCAGTCTGTGGAGCTGAAGTTCCTTTCAATGAAAGTGGCGCTCTTGATTGCTCTGGCTTCCATCAAGAGGGTAGGGGACCTGCAGGCATTTTCGGTTGACGAAGCGTGCCTGGAATTCGGGCCGGCCAATTCTCACGTGATCCTGAGACCCCGGCCTGGATACGTGCCCAAGGTTCCCACCACTCCCTTCAGGGATCAGGTGGTGAACCTGCAAGCGCTGCCTGTGGAGGAGGCAGACCCAGCCTTGGCACTGCTCTGTCCAGTACGCGCCCTTCGCGCTTACGTAGACCGGACGCAGTGTTTCAGGACCTCAGACCAGCTCTTTGTCTGTTACGGAGGGCAGCAGAAAGGGAAGGCTCTTTCCAAGCAGAGGTTGTCTCACTGGATAGTGGACGCCATTGTCCTGGCATATCAGGTTCAGGGCATGCCATGCCCCCTTGGGGTTAGAGCACACTCCACTAGGAGTGTTGCTTCCTCTTGGGCTTTAGCGCATGGCGCCTCGCTGACAGACATTTGTAGAGCTGCAGGCTGGGCGACACCCAACACATTCGCAAGATTTTATAATCTCCGAGTGGAGCCTGTGTCCGCTCGTGTACTCGCCCCAAGTGGCCAGGAACTGGACAGGCTCAGGTGTCTTCGCTTGCTGCGCCATTCCACTCCACGGACTGGATGCGTGCGTATTTTCTCTCAGGTGAGCTTCCCAGTAAGCCCTGAGCTCCTCCAGCACTGCTGATGTCGACACCAGAGTGCATGCCCGCTTGGTCAGCCCTCGTGTTTGGCTAAGTGCCTCCGTGTGTATGGTTCCCCCATTGGGAAACCCCCACATGTGTATTTCCACGGTAAGTCTCTCTGAGCATGTGTCTTCCCTTGGCAAGACAACTTGCCACACCTGGGGTTGAAAAACTTTCCACCTGCGGCTGGATGCCCCAGAGTGCTCCATATGCAGTCCCTACAGGGGTCATATGTGTATTCTTAAGTCCTCCCTTCGGGCAGGCATTGTGTTGCATTTCTCCACGTGGGATATGCTTCCCAGTGTACCTTGGTATCAGCGTTGAGCCTAGCCCCTCGTTCGTGCTAAGACTCACGGCAGGGAGCCCTGGTCAGCGCAGGACGCTGGAAGACAGCCGTCGTGGCGAGATTGTATTGGGACCCCCATTTCGTCAGTAACTGACGTAACTCGTAGTGTACTGACTGAAAGGGAACGTCTCGGTTACGTATGTAACCCTCGTTCCTTGAAGGAAGGGAACGGAGACGTTACGTCCCCATGTCACTTCCGCTGTACTGCTGGAATGGCCGGACGCTCATGCCTCGGCTCTTCAGCAGGTAACATAATGCGAGATTGCCACGCAACGCCCTTTATACCCACGCGGGGCGGGGTTGCGTTATGCAAATTCCGCAGACCTATGGCATCTTCATGCCATTGGCTCGTTTTGTAGAGCTCAAAGGCGATTGGCTTCTAAGCATTTAGAAGCATTTTGGCCACTAATGCATTTTATTGCATGACATAAGTATTTGATACATCAGAAAAGCAGAACTTAATATTTGGTACAGAAACCTTTGTTTGCAGTTACAGAGATCATACGTTTCCTGTAGTTCTTGACCAGGTCTGTGAGAGCCGGAATTCTTACTGGTTGGTAGGTGATCAAATACTTATGTCATGCAATAAAATTATTTAAAAATCATACAATGTGATTTTCTGGATTTTTGTTTTAGATTCCATCTCTCACAGTTGAAGTGTACCTATGATAAAATTATAGACTTCTACATGCTTTGTAAGTGGGCAAACCTGCAAAATCGGCAGTGTATCAAATACTTGTTCTCCCCACTGTATAACTGTGTATCAGGGGCTGAGAAAACCTCAGGAGCTGAAATTCAGATATGGTAATTGCCGTTTTGACCAATCACAACAGACTGGGCCGTCTGACCAATCAGAGCAGAGTAGGCTCTCAGAAAGGAGGGGAGCTTCAAACAAACCTTTTTAGACTCTTTGAGAAATGAGGTGATGTGCAAAGTATGTTATGAGAAAAGTATTTATATTTATATGAGAAAAGTATATATTTATAATATATTTAGGAGACCTCCAAAACAAAATTAGGAACCTTTAAAATAGCATAACTGGGGCACTTTAAAAAAAAACATCATTGACACTAAAAGGCATTGGTTGTCATATGTGTCATAGCTAAACATGATGAGTGAGTATGAGTATGCAGCTAGGCTTGTGTGCTTACAACATCCCCTTGTATGAAAGAACCACAGCCAGTCTGCATGTGCCAGATCTCTTTCTGGCTGACTCAGAGCTTTTGTTTAGCAGTAAGCATTTTCGTCGGAAACAGCTACAAGAAAAAAAGACTGTAATGATGACACATTTATTGCTGCTCTTGTATTCTCACTGTAGCGCTTATCAATTTCACCATGTAGCGTGATTTTTAAAATTCCTGCACAGGATACGAAACCATAATTCCTTCACTTCACGCAGTTAACCTTTGATCAGACAGGATATTTACAAGTGGTTTTCAATGAAACTATTGCCCTCATGTGATGCTCATAAGAAAAGGCATGTTATAGAGAAGTTACATGCTTTTCAACATGGCCTCTCTCTTCCTCTATTACTGCACCTTCATTACCCCTTCATGTTTTGCACAATGACAGAGAGGAAGCACTCAAGCTATCCAAACAGATGGTGAGGCAGAGCTGTGGAGTAATGATGCAAACTTCATATACACGAGGACCTTTTGTTAGTACCAGGGAATTTCCTCACAGCTGCTAGAGAGGGACTTTCTTCACAGTTTAGCAAAAGAAAAACAAGGCACTCACCTCACTTTGCTCTACACGTTTTTTTATTTTTTTTATTCCCAAACAGAGTATGTTTAGTGTTAAATAGAAATGTTTTGACTGAGATTTCCCTCGTTTTCTGTCTCAGGGGTTTCTCGGATCTCGTTCTCTGAGCTTGGAAGGGCTGGAAAATATGACTATTACCTAACCTGCACATAGATGTATTTCCAAAGCTTTTCTCACTTTTACACCAGACCCTGATGCATAAAATGTAATTATGTTAGCCCAGAACACATCTGACATCCATGGAACTTCCTTAAAGGTGGTTCAGGTTCAATCATGTTTTTTTTTAATCTACCATCAGATATGGCGAAAAGACTTTGTGTTTAGATATTTAAGACTTTCTAATGGCTCTTAAAGGCATAGGTCATCCAAAAAGTAAAAATTCAACAGTTGAAAATTCTGTGGTGAAATTCTGTGTGGGTTTAATGTCCATTTAGTTAGGTGATAGTTCCTCAGGTTTTATTATATTAAAGGGGTCATGAACTGCATGGTTTTATTGTTTTATAATGTTTCCTGGGGTGCACATATAATGTTTGTATGATTTTTACATCAAAAATTGTTATAATTTAGAAACAAAAGGCATTTTTCCTACCCTGATTTTAGCCCTGCTGTGAGACTTCAGTGTAAACGCCCACCGCTGTGATTGGCTGACATCTTTGCATATGAAATAGCTAAATATTACATGTGTAACTCTCTCGAAAACCTTTAGCACGTTTTTACTATTACAGCTCTCATGGTTAACTAATCGTGAAACGTGTTGATTATAGCATTATATTTGATGTCATTGCAACTCAACATGTTGAGCACATGAATGCAGTGGTTTCGTCATTGCAACTCGATTTCTGCACACTAACAAATGCTTTCATCATAGCTAACAGTGCAAACACAATGTAAATAAGAGATTGGCGCGAGTCCAGAACTCAGTCACTGATAAACTCGCGCTGTTTGATTGACAGCTCCAGCGATTGCAAAGGGAGCATTCTTTGATCGCTTTCTATATATAATTTAATCACAGTTTAAATAATAGATTATTTTCACCCTACTAATAGAAACAATGTGAAGTTGACCGTTTAGTCACTGGTTTGATTTGCTGACACATAGAAAAAAGACATCTGACTGTACATGAATCATTACATATCAGAAATCACTGATCACAGATCAGGCATTAGAATTAACACGGTTACTTGCATGTTGTGGCATTACTGTTGAGTCCATATCGTAAAAGTCTGTTTGCAAAGCCTGCGCCGAAATTGCTGACTGATTTACCAAAGAATCCACAGTGAAATACAAATAATTAATGCTCATCTGAGACATTCACATTGTTGAAACTAAATAACCACATTCCTAGCATTAAGATACTTTGGAAGGTAATGTTATTTGTAGTCCAGTGATCTTGTCGCTCTTCTCTCCTCGTCATCTCACTAACACGCCAGTGGGCGGGGCCAAAGTTGCAATGATGTAGTAGGCGTTGATCTTCTTCTGCAGAGGCGGTCTTTCACCTATTGTCATAGGCACATTCCACAATGTGTCATTCACTGGGCTTGGTTACAATAAAAGCTGTTTTTGGACTAACAAGGAAGTTTTCAGTTCTGAACCTTACAGGATATTCTTATAGTATGATGAAAATTTGATCTGTTTGTGTAAAAACTGTATGTGTGAAATGTGTAAAAACCTTTAGAATTGTCAGGGTTATGTTCAGTTCTGTTTAGTTTCACTGTGTTTGGTTTCTTTTCAGTCCGTTCTTATGTTCCCGTATTGCCTGTGTTCTGTTTTCCTAGTTAGTTTCTTTGGTTATTGATTTACACACCTGTTCTGTTTTCCATTGATTACTCTCCGTTTGTATTTAAGCCCTCAGTTCACTGTTCCGTGTCGTTTCAGTTCTATGCGTTTTCTCCTGTGTTTCATTGGATTTGTCCCGAGTGTTTATTATAAAAACTTTGTTTTATTATAAAAACTCTATCGTCGAGCGTGCTGCAGACCCATATAGTTACAAGAGTATTATGAATCTTGAAATCAGGAGATGGATGTTTTTTGTTTTTGTTTACTTTTTATTGTAACCATTTTTAAAGCATTAATTAAAGTATTTTCCCCTTAATTAGAGAAAAAGAAAGAAAACGAATAGACACAGAACTCTCTGTGAACTGAGAACCAGTGATTCAGATTCCCATATCAAGTCAACAGGTTGAGGGAAGTGATATGTGTGTATATGGAAGTGAGAAAGGGGTGGCTGCCAGGAGGAATACGAGAACAATAGTTGCTGAAATGTAAGACATCCTCTTCTGCAAAAAAGACCACACCTCTGGTGGGAAAGATGCTCAGGTCAGCAGTGCTCAAACACATTCACCAGTCAAACCAAGTGAGGATCCAATGTGTCCTTGGATAAAAATACTTAAGTCACAGAGGTTGTGGAACACGTCAACGGATGTCCTCATGCAAACCAGAGATCTTGGGAGTTGCTTCCACTTTGTGAAACAGGCTCTGATAACAAAATACAAGGCAATTAACTTCCAGCTGGTGTTTTGTTGTGATTTATTGCATATGACTTCCTGTTGTTCTGGAAGTAATCGTTCTTGACGCATGACCCCAAATTGATCTCATGTGACTCTTTTCATTGACAATTTAGTGATTCTTATTCATTGCAAAATGCTTTCTTATTCAAAGTCCTTATGGGCACATCACCTGTGTTTGAAAGAGTTCTGGTAGTTATGAAACGTGGCTCATATTAAAGGGATAGTTCATCCAAAAAAAGTTCTGTTATCATTTACTCACTATCATATGACTTTCTGTCTTCAGATGGACACAAAAGGACATGTTGTAGACAAACAGAATATTCAAAGGACTAAAAAGCATAATAAAAAACATAAAAGTAATCCATATGACCAGATTATTATATTGCAAGTATTCTGAAGCCATTCAATAGTTGAGAAACAAACTTTAAGTTTTTAATATATCAAAATGTACTTCACGGGGCAAGAAAATACATTTCCAATTTCAAAATACATTTTGGGTTAATGCAAAATGTTCTTTTTTAATATATTTTGAACAATATGTATTTAGATTGGAGATTTATTTAAAAAATCTCCAAAATATATTATGAAATATTAGTAAATAAAACTAATTGAAAATATATTTATGCAAATCCATTTTAAAATTATATATTAGAAATATATGCCATATTTGCCATTTTTTTTGTATATTTAAAAAATATATCAGAATTTTTTCTTTTTGCTTAAGTTCATGTAATATTATTCATAACATCTCCTTTTGTGCTTCATGACAGAATAAAAGAATGGTTTTGAAATGAGGGTGAGTAAATGGTGACTTTTAGTAAATAATTCCAAAACTTACACCAAGTAGTAGCTATAAGATGAATAGCTTAGTGGTTAAAAATGTGGGTTGGTGACCCAAAGGTTGTAGGTTCAAACTCCAAAAGCGGTAATTCATTGGCTGCCACTGTTGTACCCTTGAGCAAAGTAGGCTACTTCATTTTGGGTCGCTCCAGAGGGATGTAGTAAAAATGAACTGAATATACTGAAAACGTAAGTAACCACAATAGCAATAATCAGTGTGGCAACACTCTTACACAGTGTTTTATTTCTATTTAATCACACCATTGTAGTTGCTCCTCTTAACTGCACATCATCGATTTTCCCTAGACTTACTTTCTCGAGTGATGATGTCAGAAGACCTCCCTGGTTGCCGCATTGTTTATGAGTGGTGGAAATCCTATGCTGCCCATTGATGAAGGTCAAATAAAGGACAGGGTCTGTTTATTTTCCTTCCAGCCAGCCTCTCCACATCATCTCAAGAAGCATGGAAGGCACAGCGGTGCCCGCTGGGATAGTCGAGAGTGATGCCTTGTCTCTCAGTAGCCATATGTGGAAAAGGCATTTCAAGCATTTGATAAATGAATAGTTGGCTGTAGTAATTTTTAACAAATCCATTTCTGCAGAAAACTAACAGTAAATTATCAATGCACTGGACAAACCAGAATTGTCCAGAAAATGGTTTTGCTTATCATTTCCATGTACTGTGTGTCTGTGTGCATGCAACAAATTGTGGTCTGTGCATAATGTCAGATTCATTGCTATTGAATCATGATGAATGGAAGGTTTGGCACATTGCCCACTGCAGCCTTAATCAAAAGCAGCTTTGGCCACAAGTGGCTACATATGAAAGCAGGAGTTTTATGAGTGTCTTTGTTTAAAGGGATAGTCCACCCAAAAAAAATTACCAAACAGTTTCGAGTTCCCATTGACTTCCACAGTATGGGAAAAAAAAAATACCATGGAAGTCAATGGGAACTTGAAACTGTTTGGTTACCAACATTCTTAAAGATATCTTCATTTGTGTTCTGCAGAAGAAAGTAAGTCCTACAGGTTTGAAACAACATGAGGGAGAGTAAATGACAGAGTTTTCATTTTTGGGTGAATTATCCCTTCAAGGATGCCTACACACTAGAGAAAGCTCTGATGCAGTGTTTGACGTATAGGAATTCTTAATATGTGTTTAGAGAGTGCAGAAAGAGAAAGACAATCTTTCTCACCGTGCTTTGAAAGTCTACTGAAGTAAAGTTTAAACTGAGCCGACTATTTCCTAAGATATGCTTTTGTTCTTTTTGGTCACATAGCTTTTTTTTTTGGTATTTTTTTGTATCCAGCTCTCATCACATCAATTGTATAAGTGGTGTAATGATATACCTGAGATGTTAAGGCCTTCACCAGAAACGGGTTGGAGAGTCACATCTGGAGAATAACTCTCTACAGCAGAAACTGGATTTGCACTCAGGTCTAGTATGGAGTATGTGTATGAGGCACTGCTCTGTCAAAGTTATAGGAAAAAAACAAGACTCAGACGTCAAGAGATCTATTTCGACAACAGCAGCCACTTCTCAACTCCCTGTCTGTGTTTGACATACTGCAAAAGACTTAATATAACCACCCGCCATTCCATAAGGCAAAACAGTTTTTTTTTCTGCCCCAAAAATATCCTTAAATACATTTTAACACACACACATATATATATATACACACAGTATGTCACATCCACCAGCTGGAGTGCCCATGATCTCCACCAGAGGGCACCACTTCCATCTGCTTTATCTCATCATGAACTGCATTTCCCATAAACCCTTTGCCTGGACTCATTATGCTTTATTACTTTCAGCTGTGTCTCATTTACCTTGTTAACTTTGCCTTTATAAGCCCTGTGTTTTCAGTCATTCGTTGCAAAGTCTTGTATGTGTCAACATGGCATCTCTGTCTGGTTTTCTTTCTTGTCAGGTTTATGTTCTGTTTTGGTTTTCTTAGTAGTGATGGGCAGACCGAGGCTTCGTGAAACACTGAACCAGTTGAAGCAAATGTGCCATATTGTGTCGAAGCTTCGAAACAATCCGACACCCTTCTCCATGGCGACACCTAGTGGTCACTTTCATGTGTTGATCTGAAATAACCTTGACAATGATCCATGTAAAAAAAATAGTTTTTAACATCTGTCTGAAAACTACATGATCTTGGTTTTCTGACCTGTAGCCTCCTCATTGTGAATTACTGTAGGTTTTTTTTTGGTCATGAACAATGAAGATTAATAAAAGAAATAAAGCCACAATGTGTCACATTTGTTACATAACATTTTTATTCAAAAATATTTTTGCTCTGCTGTTGAAGGACTTAGCCGACTTCTTTTTTTACATATAATTTCTCCAGCCTTTGAAAAAACCCTCTCACAAGGGACACTTGTTGCTGGCATGTACAAATATTTTTAGCAAGTACATACAAATGAGGAAAAATTACTGCTCTCTCTTTTCAATAAGTTAATGGATCATGCGTTCTGGGCAAAAATGCATCTTTGAGGTACTTTTTGACTTCTACTGTTGCATCAGCTGTAGCACTGTGTATCGTCTGGGTTTCACAGATACAACTATCAAACAGTTCCCATAAACTGTCCTGGGTTTCTGCTGGTGTTGTTGATGATGATGGTGATGGTGATGATGATGATGATGATGAGCCTGATGTTGACATTTGTGCCTCTGAATGAAAATTAAAACAACAATTAGTTACAAAGCATAAACTTTGGATGGGATGGGAGAACATAGCTTGGATCAAGCTTGTTCACAAAGGCCATGAAACCCTCATCCTCCACGACGGTGAAGGGCTGCAAATCCTTCACCACCATATTAACAAGAGCCTCATCTAATTCCCTCTGGCTGCCTTTTAAAAGAAGATAAAGATAAAAGATGAAACCTACTTTCAGACAGATACACTGAAAAAAATATAGAAATAGTGCACAGCTATTAAGACTACCCTACTGGTTCATTATTTGGAAACCTTTCTAAACAAACAAGTTATGTTTGGTAAAGTTTATGCTCAGACAGAGACAGATCAAACTGAATAAAGAACTACAACAATTAGGAAAACCAAACTGATGTCTTCACTGGCTTTCGATGGGTTAATCATATGTAGGCCTATCGATGTTTTTCATTTAAAACAGTGGCTAAGTTTGTGAAGTGTTATATTTAAATATTCACAGTGAAGCTGTGTTTAACACGATTGGGAGTTATGATTGGGACGTTAGTTTTTAGGGGTGGTTGACACAGGCCTAAGCATATTTAAAACTATGGACTTTCTAAACAGTGTCCCAACACTTTGTGATTTTATCTGAATTATATTTCAAACAATGCATACCTTGCTTAGACGGCCCAGCAGTGTCAGTATCAGACCTAGGTACAGGGGGAATGTTACCATCCTCTGCACCCTCCAAAATGGCAGGATGAGTGCTCCTTTAAATGGCGCATCATGGATGATGTATTGTTGCAGAAGGCTAGCTGGCTATCACAATACATACATCTCACTTTATTTGGTGTTTCCAAATGGAAATGCTCCCACACCACAGATGTACGGCATCTCTTACGTGGAGCCTCCATTTTTATCTATTCTATTAATTTATCTATCTATATATCACCTATGAATCTATATCTATATAATTCTATACCTCTAACTTATGCTGTGCTATCTGTCACTATCTAACTTAGCCTATATGAATGTGTCACTATATCTATCCTATCTGTCACTGTCTATTCCTATCAGTCAATATATCTCATTTAAATCTAGCCTAAATATAACTAACCAAAGCGCACTATAAATCTCACTGCTATCACAAAATCTCTCTCCTCTCACAAAAACCCAGGAGGTGAAGATGGATTAACTTCACTTTTAAACTTTGTGGGGAATTAGGTTCATACAGATGTGTGACTGTGTGGTTTCCTGGTCCCCTTTCAATCAAACGCAGTTTCGACAGGCGCCACCTGATGAAACACTTGAAGCTTCATTTAGCCATAGTCACGTGACATGGGTGTTTCGAATCACAGTTCGGAGCAGTGTTTCGAAACATCTGCGCTTCGGGATCTCAAAGCGCCGAAACGTCAGTTTCGCGTCAGCCATCCCTATTTATTAGCTTTGTTCTGTTCTCTGTGTTCCTGGTTCTTGTGTCCATTTCCTGTCTTAGTTGCATCTGAAATCACATACTTTATAGTTTTCATTTGGTTTAAAACTTACTTAATGACAGTTAAAAAAGTTTGTTCTATATGGTATGAATGTGTGTAGTATGAATGAAATTTGGATGAACTACATGTTGTCATTATCATGTGACCTACAGCATCAGTTCATTCATTTCATCTCCATTCACAAATCCTCTCCTGTGGCCTCATGGGATAGTAAAGTGTCCATAAAATGCACACTTCAGAATCTCGCCAGAAGTAGTAGGCCACTTTCCGGTACTTATGAATACTATGAATTCGGACATACTTTCTGGATCACGTACTGATTTTCGCCTATACTATGGAAGTAAAACTAGCACCATCTAGTTTGAAGGCAGTAGTTTAAAAAAAACTACCTGACTTCTTTAAGGTTTAAAGAAATATATATATATGTATGCCTTCATGAATAGTATAATCTAGGCTAGGGGCTCATAGTAGCAATGATTTCCTTGGAGGAAAATAAAAAGAAATGTTTTCCTTTAGTTTGACTGTGTAAAGAGTGAAGCCATCGCTCATAGTGGTCCCTGGTGAGAACTGCCTATTTATCCAGAGGAGATGAAGCACGTGGCTACAGAAGCAGAGAGAGAGAGAGAGAGAGCAAGGGTCAAAGAGTTCACACAGTGTTAACCCCTTCTGAGATCATGTAAAGAAACAGGAGGCATTGTGGGTAAGAGAGTTGGAAGGGTGGAGAAGAGGGCGAATGGAGGCAGCAGGGTTTAAATTTCCTCACCAGAAAAGGAGATTAACACTGGCGTAGTCTCACAGAGAAAAGAAAGAGTTCCCCACTTTTGGCTGAACTTCATTCCATTGTGTGGTTTCAGATTTCCCCAGAGCATATTTCCACAGGGGATAAGGACAGACAGGGCAGTCCAGGGATTTGTAGTACTGAAATGTTTCATGTATTATGTGTGTTTGCCGTTTAAAGATGATCTCTTTAGAGTAGCTATATATATAAAAACAAACAAAAATAATGACTTTATTCAACAATGTCTTCTCTTCCCTGTCACTCGCTACGCTATTCACGTTGTTGGGCTATTCACACGGCGCAGCACTTCCGAGTTCTACGGCAGAACGGCGGCTCACTATTGGCTGAGCACCACATGCATGCTTTGTGGTGCTTATGTGAATCGCGTAGGAGAGTGACACGAAAGAGAAGAGATTGTTGAATAAAGTCATTATTTTTGTTTGTTTTTGCGCACAAGAAGTATTCTCGTCGCTTCATAACTTTAAGGTTGAACCACTGGAGTTACATGGACTATTTTAACAATGTTTTTACTACCTTTCTGGGCCTTGAAAGTGTTAATTACGTTGCTGTCTATGGAGGGGAGAGAGGTCAGAGAGCTCTCGGATTTCATCAAAAATATCTTCATTTGTGTTCCGAAGTTGAACGAAGGTCTTACAGGTTTGGAACGACATGAGGGTGAGTAATTAATGACAGAAATTACATTTTTGGATGAACTAACCCTTTAAGCCAGTATTAGGCCTTAGTTTAGGACAATTACTTAGCTTTTTTAAACGTGCCCTAAAAAACAAACATTACTGGTGTGCATCTTGATCCAAAACAATGGCATTGACATATTTTAAGATATACCAGTGCAAGTTGCTTTCAGTTAAAACAGCTCAAACATGCATTTTAGTTTTGGACTAGGCTTAAGCCTTGTCTGTGAAACCGGGGGGAAATGTTTTATGGCCTTGACAAAATGAGATCATGAAGTGACTCAGCAAAGCTTCTATGAGAACAAAGTCATATCTGCAAATCTGATACAGGAAAGCTCTGGCATTGTGTTCCTCATGTTCATACTCAATGGATGGAAATCAGTGCCCCTCAGCAGAGACAATTCACAATGCAAAATGCATGGGTGCAAAGCAATGTTTAATTGGATTTATTGTTATCCTTATCAAATATGATCATATGTTTTTTGTGTAATGTTTTGTATTACGATTTCATTCACTTCTACTACAGTTTCACAATGTACTGTACAGCATCCCCTTAGAAAAGAAAGAAGCTTGAGCTTACATGTAAAAAGCTAATTTATTATATTTATGAGCAGATTAACTTTATGGCCAAAGATTTCAAATCTGTCTACTAAAGCTATTTACTGCTCAGTTGTTTGCCAAATAATCCTTTTCGGCAGCACTTATGAACAGTTCTTTCAACTTCCATAATAAGACATCTGTACTGGACATCTGGAGGATGATCTGCCTTTTTTATGAGACAGTGTCTTTCATGTTTTATACACATCCGCGTAAAGCTTACATGAGAGTGTGAAGTGTTGTGAGTGTTTCCGCCTGCATTGGTTTACAAACGGCAAACTGTGCTATGACAGTCAAAGCACTACGAAGCTCCTTTTGCTAATATTTAGTGAAGCTGCCAAATTTAGATCGTCACTGTATAGAAAAAGTCTGTTTACATGTTGTGCTCAACAAATTGTCGGACTTGTTGTCTTGAAATTCAACTTGTGGATGAAAATGAGTACATAAGCAGACATTACTCCAGTCTTCAGTGTCACACCATCCTGCAGAAATAATTCTAATATGCTGATTTGCTGCTCAAGAAACATTTCTTATTATCATCATGTGACATGTATATTTTTTTGTGGAAACTGTGATACATTTGTTTCAGGATTCTTCAATGAATAGAAAGTTAAAAAGAACAGCATTTATTTAAAATAGAATTATTGTCTTTAATAAATGTATAAATGTCTGAATAAATGTCTTTACAGTCACTTTTGATCAATTTATTGCATCCATGCTGAATAAAGGTATTAATTTCTTTAAAAATAAACTTTTGAATGATAGTGTATGCATATGGGAACATTTTAGATGTTCTAGAAGTCTAAAATTAATCAAGACTATGGGCCCTGTCATACATCCGGCACAATGCAACGGCAGGTGTGACGCAAGTGTTTTTTGCTAGTTTCAGCCCTACGCAGTTATCATTTTCACATCCAGCAACATGTTGTTTAAATAGCAATTGTGCCCATCTGTTCACTGGTCTGAAAACGAGGTGTGTTCAGGCGCATTGTTGGTGTGTTGCAATTTTGAGGCAACTGAAACGACTGGGCCATTGACCAACAAAAACCTGGTCTAAAGTCAATGCCGCAGTATATTTTGTGTTATTTAAAGGGCGCGTTAGTAATATGCGCCTATAGGCGGGTGCACAACACTCGTACACTCTGCTTATTACACACACAGGGACTCGCAGCAGCACACAAACATTTTTAAATATTAAAAATAAAAGGATTCCTCTCTGGAGAAGTGTTCAGTCTTTGCGCTAGTTTCGCAAATTCACGGTGCAAGCGCAATTGGCTTTTAAAGGGAATGGGAGATGAGGCTCTGATTGGTTTACTGCACGTTACGCCCAAAACACACCCATGACTCATTAAGAGACTAGGTACAACCCTTTTGGACCATGCGCCTGGCGCGCCGACCGTTTTTTCCGTCGTTAAACTAGCAAAAGGGGATTCGGACACGTCCTACGTGCACCTGTGCCATGCGCTTCAGACCATGAGCTCAGATCGTTAAAATAGGGCCCTGAATCAGAAATGCACGATATAAGCTAAGCTACACTATATTATATACAGTATAATTAAAATATGCTGCTGTATAAAATGTTTAGCCAAAAAAATAATGCTGCATAACATATCAATTTCATTGAGAATAGGTAATCCCATTATCCAAAACGCAACAAGCTTAGTGAAAGATATAGAGAATTTTTGATTATAAATACTAACATTTTATTTTGTACTAAAGATTTTTTATAAAAATGTATCTAAAATACTTTTATATGCGTAGGTATCAAGTCATTAGCTTAGCAACATACTAAAATCAGACAGGAACAAAGCTATAGTCTTAGCTATAGCTATTTCCAATCTGTAAATATAACAGTTCTATAATGTCCTTTATAAACATACCAATATACTGTATGCATAAATATCACATAGTTTAGGACAACATGTCATGCCAAACTACATAAGCATAAGCTACATCAACTTATAGAGATGCCTATCATTCTTAACTAGTGTCAACATGCAGCATTGGAATCCGAAATGTTTGGTTACGACAGAGAACGCTACTTTTTAGGAGTGGGAAAAAGTTTGTGCTAAGTGGAAAACTCTACATCCGGGATCTAAAACAGCCAGCTGATGTTGTTAGTTTGCAGCTGCTCTGTCTGGAGAGGCACTAAAGTAGCTATAAACATGGACTAAAAGAGCTTAAAGAGGACATCAGTTAAGCTGGGTTTATTGAGGTTGTAAGACAGAGCCCTCATGTCCATTAGCAACAGTATAAGTGACTCTAACAAAGACCATGGGATTTACTATTCTTTCCAGTCTTATATTTCCAGTAATGGAGGTGTATTTCCTTTACGGAGGTTTTGAACTATGGGTGGAAGTCACTGGTGAATTGACTCTGCCCACTCTACCATGTAAAAGGCCATTTTAAAACAAAACATCTATAATTTCCTGTATGCACTCAGTAGAGAATGTTTTTGTAGCATGAAGCTATAGATGGAATTATTGTATAGCCTGTCTAAGGTTTGAACGAGAATCTATCTTGCTTTTTTGAGTGTAGATCTAGGCCTATATGAGCTTTTATGTTACGTGACGTGAAGGCCAAGTATGTTAACCTATACTCGGAATTTGTCCTCTACATTTAACCCATCCACACAAACACACTGCAATCCATGGACACACACACCTGGACAGCGCCCGGGAAGCAGTTGGGGGTTAGGTGTCTTGCCTTGCCACCTCAGTCATTTCCTGCCGGCATATAACCCGCGACCTTTGGGTTACAAGTCCGACTCTCCCATTAGGCCACAACTGCCCCTCATGTGTAGACTTCGTCTAAACTGTCATGTAAAGACACACTAGCTTTTTCCAAAAGTTTCTCATCCACAGTGAAACCTCGGAAAACGTTAAATTCACCTTACAGCTCATACGTAAAACCTCATAAAAGCTCACTGAGATGATACAGACGGAACAGACATAATAAAGTTCTTCTCATGATATTCTTCTGGCAGGATCATTTTATTTAGCAGAATATCTCACCATTCACTGATACGTTCAGGTTGCACTCACTCACCATTATGTTTGGTCTAGAACGCAACTGCTCTCATGTTTTGCTGCAGGACAGCAATTGCGAGTATATTTTGTCATCTTTGCAGGACTGCAATATGAAGAGTGTACAAAGTAACATATTTTAGCAACAGCGTGAAAGTGAATAGCACATAACAGGCACAATAGTTGTATAAACATACATATCTATGGGTTCAATATGCGTCACATGACTTAACATTGTTTTCAAATACCTCCGTTTCACAGTCCACACTACAATGCCACTTAGAAAAGCTCTGTTTTCACAGGACAAATATGCCATCTCAGTGTAAACGGAAGGCCAAAACGGAGAGAAAAAGATGCATTTTCAAACTAAAACATATTAGTGTGGACGAGGCCTAAGATACTCATTTGTTTGACTGTACTAGTGAACGCTGTATGTCTATAATGTGCTTATTTTAACTAAACACTAAACATCTGTTTAGTATTTTAACTAAACACTAAACATCATTTTTTTGATCATGGCAATGTCATGTGACCTTTAATCATGTGACATGTAAGATTCAGTATGATTCCCCCTGAGTGTTCATGCATTGCAACGTGGAAAGCACCTGTGGCCTGTTTAAACATTGTAGATCCACAATTACATCCATTAATCGTGGAATAAGAAACGTTTATTTTTCTACAGCTGTCACATTTTTTTGTGTTAGTTTCATTTTCATGGACTTTTAGGCTGTCTGAAATCGTGTACTCTCTTGAGTACTTCTTTTGAATAAGTAATTACTTCACAACTGCTAAAAAAGTATGTTCTATAGTATGAATGTGTGTAGTATGAATGTAATCTGGACATACTACATCCACCATGTTGTCATTATCATGTGACCTATACCAGTGTTCACTTCACAATGTTCACAATGGTCGCTTCACTGCCATTTATAAATCCTCCCCCGTGGCCACATGGGATAGTAAAGTGTCCATCGTATGCACACTTCTGAATCTCGCTTGTAGTAGTACTTCTTTTGTCACATACTATATAGTAGGGAAGTATGCGATTTCGGATACAGCCTTAGCTTGTTTCTCTTCAGTTACCTGTTTCCTGTGTTCCTTTGTTCCATTTTTTTCCCCACCAGTCATTAGTTTCTATTACACTAATTCAATCAGCACACCTGTTCATTATTGAGTTTGTTATCCTTGTATATTTAAGTTCTTCTTTGTGTTCCATTGAATTGTCCGGTATTGTCGTGTGTTGCATGCTGTCACATTACCTGTTCATCATCTGTGGATTACCTGAGTTTGTTTTATATAATAAATACCTTTGTTTTGGGACCTTTTGAATCTTTATCATCATCTCGACTACATCATTACAATAGCAGTGATGTGCAGGCTTTATTTTATTTATTTATTTTCTTTATTTTTTGGAAATTTCATTTTGTAATATTTTTTTTCTTAATTTTGTTTTTTTGTATTTTGCATTCTTTATGCACCTGTAAAAGCTGTCGAGCATCCTTAATTTCAGTTGAGAATTTAAATGTTGTTGGTTGTTTCTTTTGATTATTGATCCTTCTATTAATCTATTGATTATTGATTTCGCCATTACTTACTCACTCTCAAGTTGTTCCAAACCTGTATGAGTTTCTTTCTTCTGTTGAACACAAAAGAAGATATTCTAAAGAATGTTGAATGTTGAAAAAACAGTTGATGGTAGCCATTGACTTCCATAGTAGGAAAAAAATTACTATGGAAGTTAATGGCTACCGTCAACTGTCTGGTTACCAGCATTCTTCAAAATATCTTTTGTGTTCAACAGAAGAAAGAAACTCATACAGGTTTGGAACTTAAGGGTGAGTAAATGATGACAGAATTTTCATTTTTGGGTGAACTATCCCTTTAAGTCAAGCCTCAGTATAAAACAACATGCTAGCATTTTATAGACAGATCATGATGTTTATAGTTTTTTTTCTTTTGCATCAAAATGTTGTGGTATACATGGTGGCTTTTGTCTTTAAAATCCTATAAGTCAGAATCCTGAATATAAAATAAAATGCTAGCATTTTAGAAACCGATCATGATGTTTCTTAGTTGTTTTGTCTCACTTTTGTGTGAAAATGTTAATGTATACACTGTGGCATTTAGTTGAAACACCCAAACTCATATTTTTTTCACAAGCTTTGAAGAATGTTTGGGTTTTCCCTGTGGCTGAGTGTCATTTGCCAATGTGTATGAGTATACTTGCATATTTCTGCTGTTATTTAAACACAAGCGCTGGTGTGTATGTCAGTATCATGATCTGAACCGTGTGGGGAATGTAGCCAAGGATATTGTGGGGAGGAAGAGAGCTGAAAATGACAAAAACACGGGTAGAGGCAAACCAACATAGAGTCAAAACAGCTGAGAGGTTGGTGTGGCTGATTGAGATGGGATTGTCTGAACCACAGATTGACGGCAATAGTCATATCCTCAGTCGACCGATCAGAACTGGGCTTTTTTTGGAATGATTTAACGCGAGTCTCAGGCCTCGTGGTCATCTTGCATGGTGAGATTTGTAAGGTCACTTCCTTTAGCAAAGCCAGAGGAGTCACTGTCTGACCAAACGCCGCCATAAATTATCGGCTTCTGCGCGTGTATGTGCGGTAAAAGTGCATAACCTTGGGAAAAGTGGCTGATGTCATGGAGTGCAATCTTTAAATACTCAGCAGTTGATGGGATGTGAATTTACTGCCAGTTGACTTGTCTAAACATGTTTCTAATAAACCACGACCTGCCACAATTGCTGTCGTAAAATTTGTCATGTCACGTTGCCCCTCTTTCGAATGTGAAAAGGTTAGTGGTCCTCTATAAAACTTGTAGTGGTCATGTCAGTCTCTTGTCCATTAGTAACCATAGTGAAACCTGAGACTAAAGAATGTCACTTTTTTGTTACCTTGATAAATGATTTTATAAATAAAGGGTAAAACAGGAGACTCCCACCCACAAGCTGAACAAAATGACGGTTTTAGTTCTCTTAGAGGTAAGATCATACGACCATAATTCACAGGTTTTTGATTAATAGTTTTAATCATGAATTCTTTGGTGGGTCCTTTATGGAGTTTAGTCTTCAGTTACATACACTACCATTCAAAAGTGTAGGGTCAGCAAGATTTTGTTTGCTCTTGAAAGAAGTCTCACCAAGGCTGCATTTATTTGATACAGTAAAAACGGTAATATTGTGTGAAATAGCATTACAATTTAAAAGACCTGCTATCTAAAATGTAATTTATTCCTGTGATGGTAAAGCTGAATTTCCAGCATCATTACTCCAGTCTTCAGTGTCACATGATCCTTCAGAAATCATTCTAATATGCTGATTTGCTGCTCAACAAACATTTCTTATTGTTCTCAATGTTGCTGCTTAACATTTTTTTCAAAACAGAATTTATTTAAAAAAAGAAATTTTTTGTAACATTATGTAAAGTGTTACTGTCACTTTTGATAAATTGAATGCATCCTTGCTGAATAAAACTATTTCTTTATTTCTATTTCTAATTTCTTTAAAAAATATCTTACTAACCCCTAACTTTTGAGCGGTAGTTTGTGCAAATTCATATTCATTTAGTAATACATGGCACATCTAAAAACAATTTTTTTCTAAATTAAACAAGGATGTTTGTTTTATAGATACATAAAGTACAAGAACTTAAAAATTATTCTGGGCAAACAAATTACAATAAGGTGGTTGATTTGCACCAAGGTAGAGACAGTTCTGTTTGTAACATGAGGCCAGAAAAAGTGACAGGTGAAGAAGAGACAGGTACGAGAAAAATACACACACTTTATACATATATATATATAGATGGTAATTTTTTAGTTTAAATTTCCAATAACACTAGTACTCCTCTTTACTTAGTGTATGAGGCTGATGATCCTGGTGGAAGGGAGAGACAGAGAGATATTAGGGAAAATTAAGAAAAGGAAAAGGGAAGTGAGGGTACCGTTCAAGAGAAAGCCTTTAATTATTTAGGGAAAAAATAGGGTTGTCCATGTTTCTTTTATTTGGGTGCATAGGATGGCCTGGATTGGTGTAGGATTTCCCGGCCTGAAATTGTGTCCCAGTCCGGACCTGGGCCTAGCTCATGAATATTAATTAGCTTAAAAGGTAGGCTAGATAATTTTCGGAGCGGCTAGCAATAGCCAGCTAGCTTTGAAAGCATAAGATCCCACCCTCCCTTCAGAGCATCTCTAAAGCCACGCCTTCTTCAAAACACATGAATGCGCATAGCAGATTTTGCGACAGGGTCATGGGTGGCCAATGCTCATTGATGCCCGTGGGGAGCGAAGGCTGGCCCGTGTGGTCCGATCAAACAGACGAGCTACTGTAGCTCAAATTGTTCAAGAAATTAACGCATGGTTCTGATAGAAAGGTGCCAGAATACACAGTGCATCACAGTTTGTGCGTATGGGGCTGCATAGCCGCAGACCAGTCAGGGTGCCCATGCTGACCCCTGTCCACTGTCGAAAGCGCCAACAGTGGGCACGTGAGCTTCAGAACTGGACCACGGACCAATGGAAGAAGGTGGCCTGGTCTGATGAATCACGTTTTCTTTTACATCATGTAGATGGCCGGGTGCATGTGTGTCGCTTACCTCGGGAACACATAGCACCAGGATGCACTATGGGAAGAAGGCAAGCCGGCGGAGGCAGTGTAATGCTTTGGGCAATGTTCTGCTGGGAAACCTTGGGTCCTGCCATCCATGTGGATGTTACTTTGACACGTACCACCTACCTAAGCATTGTTGCAGACCATGTACACCCTTTCATGGAATGTGGCCTCTTTCAGCAGGATAATGCGCCCTGCCACAAAGAAAAAATGGTTCAGGAATGGTTTGAGGAGCACAACGAGTTTGAGGTGTTGACTTGGCCTCCAAACTCCCCAGATCTCAATCTAATCGAGCATCTGTGGGATGTGCTGAACAAACAAGTCCGATCCATGGAGACCTTACCTTGCAACTTACAGGACTTAAAGGATCTGCTGCTAACATCTTGGTGCCAGATACCACAGCACACCTTCAGGGGTCTAGTGGAGTCCATGCCTCAACGGGTCAGGCACCAACACAATATTAGGAAGGTGGTCATAATGTTATGCCTGATCGGTGTATATATATATACATACATATATATATATATATACAAACCCGATTCCAAAAAAGTTGGGACACTGTACAAATTGTGAATAAAAACAGAATGCAATGATGTGGAAGTTTCAAATTTCAATATTTTATTCAGAATACAACATAGATGACATATCAAATGTTTAAACTGAGAAAATGTATCATTTTAAGGGAAAAATAAGTTGATTTTAAATTTCATGGCATCAACACATCTCAAAAAAGTTGGGACAAGTCCATGTTTACCATTGTGTGGCATCCCCTCTTCTTTTTATAACAGTCTGCAAACGTCTGGGGACTGAGGAGACAAGTTGCTCAAGTTTAGGAATAGGAATGTTGTCCCATTCTTGTCTAATACAGGCTTCTAGTTGCTCAACTGTCTTAGGTCTTCTTTGTCGCATCTTCCTCTTTATGAAGCGCCAAATGTTTTCTATGGGTGAAAGATCTGGACTGCAGGCTGGCCATTTCAGTACCCGGATCCTTCTTCTACGCAGCCATGATGTTGTAATTGATGCAGTATGTGGTCTGGCATTGTCATGTTGGAAAATGCAAGGTCTTCCCTGAAAGAGACGACGTCTGGATGGGAGCATATGTTGTTCTAGAACTTGGATATACCTTTCAGCATTGATGGTGCCTTTCCAGATGTGTAAGCTGCCCATGCCACACGCACTCATGCAACCCCATACCATCAGAGATGCAGGCTTCTGAACTGAGCGCTGATGACAACTTGGGTTGTCCTTGTCCTCTTTAGTCCGGATGACATGGCGTCCCAGTTTTCCAAAAAGAACTTCAAATTTTGATTCGTCTGACCACAGAACAGTTTTCCACTTTGCCACAGTCCATTTTAAATGGCCTGCGCTTCTGGATCATGTTTAGATATGGCTTCATTTTTGACCTATAGAGTTTTAGCCGGCAACGGCGAATGGCACGGTAGATTGTGTTCACCGACAGTGTTTTCTGGAAGTATTCCTGAGCCCATGTTGTGATTTCCATTACAGTAGCATTCCTGTATGTGATGCAGTGCCGTCTAAGGGCCCGAAGATCACGGGCATCCAGTATGGTTTTCCGGCCTTGACCCTTACGCACTGAGATTGTTCCAGATTCTCTGAATCTTTGGATGATATTATGCACTGTAGATGATGATAACTTCAAACTCTTTGCAATTTTTCTCTGAGAAACTCCTTTCTGATATTGCTCCACTATTTTTCGCCGCAGCATTGGGGGAATTGGTGATCTTCTGCCCATCTTGACTTCTGAGAGACACTGCCACTCTGAGAGGCTCTTTTTATACCCAATCATGTTGCCAATTGACCTAATAAGTTGCAAATTGGTCCTCCAGCTGTTCCTTATATGTACATTTAACTTTTCCGGCCTCTTATTGCTACCTGTCCCAACTTTTTTGGAATGTGTAGCTCTCATGAAATCCAAAATGAGCCAATATTTGGCATGACATTTCAAAATGTCTCACTTTCAACATTTGATATGTTATCTATATTCTATTGTGAATAAAATATAAGTTTATGAGATTTGTAAATTATTGCATTCCTTTTTTATTCACAATTTGTACAGTGTCCCAACTTTTTTGGAATCGGGTTTGTATATATATATATAAACACACACATATAAACACATTTAAACCACTTAACTTAGTGATTGCTCTCAGGATGTGAAGAGACTTTGTTCCACAAACATTTTTTGTTATGCTGGTTGAAATCACCAACCCTGCCTTTAATTATGCACAAATAATTAAAAATTACGTTTCACTGTTAATAGTTTATAGTATAAGGTCTGAGTAGAATATTTTTTCCACTTCAAAGTAACCTATAAGACATACACAAAAATCATACACTACAGTTTCAAAAATAAATTAAATGCCTTTTAAAATAAATTCATTAACAGTCTTGCTGATCAGTTCAAGTGTTCAAATGAACTTATCGGAATGAAATTATCATTTTAAATGTCACATCTGTCACTGTCAGTCTTGGGATTCTGAACCTCAGTGGATAAATACATGGATCAACACCAGCATCCATCAATCAATCAATCAATCAATCCCACTATGACTTGTTGGTCTATTGCAGTAAATCTGGGTGCAAGGGGTTCCAGATTCTAATCTGCCCTAATATAACATTTAATTTCAATAAACGAACACTTAATAATCGTGATGCTACACGGGGCAAATTTTTGAAGAATGTTGCCGGCCAATGTTGCCGAGCGACGTTGCAAGGGCACTTTCCCATTGAGAATAGGCAACAAATTTCTATCTGCTTTATACTTTAGATTGGTCGTGGGCCCCGTGTCTCACCTGGTTGCCTGTTGACGGCAACATTGCCCAGCAACATTGCTCAAAAATTGTCATTATCATCACCTTTAGGTTAGGGTTAAGTGTTAGGGTTTGGGTTAGTAGAATAAGTTGACATGTACTTGCAAATTTACTTACAGTGGGGAGAACAAGTATTTGATACACTGCCGATTTTGCAGGTTTGCCCACTTACAAAGCATGTAGAAGTCTGTAATTTTGATCATAGGTGCTCTTCAACTGTGAGTGACGGAATCTAGAAAATCACATTGTATGATTTTTAAGTAATTAATTAGCATTTTATTGCATGACATAAGTATTTGATATATCAGAAAAGCAGAACTTAATATTTGGTACAGAAACCTTTGTTTGCAATTACAGAGATCATACGTTTCCTGTAGTTCTTGACCAGGTTTGCACACACTGCAGCAGGGATTTTGGCCCACTCCTCCATACAGACCTTCTCCAGATCCTTCAGGTTTCGGGGCTGTCGCTGGGCAATACGGACTTTCAGCTCCCTCCAAAGATTTTCTATTGGGTTCAGGTCTGGAGACTGGCTAGGCCACTCCAGGACCTTGCGTGCACTGCAGGATTTTAATCCATGATGGCGTAGTGTGTTACTAATGGTTTTCTTTGAGACTGTGGTCCCAGCTCTCTTCAGGTCATTGACCAGGTCCTGCCGTGTAGTTCTGGGCTGATCTCTCACCTTCCTCATGATCATTGATGCCCCACGAGGTGAGATCTTGCATGGTGCCCCAGACCGAGGGAGATTGACCGTCATCTCGAATTCTTCCATTTTCTAATAATTGCGCCAACAGTTGTTGCCTTCTCGTCAAGCTGCTTGCCTATTGTCCTGTAGCCCATTCCAGCCTTGTGCAGGTCTACAATTTTGTCTACAAAAAGTCTGTTTGATTGAGTGTGTGGACAGGTGTCTTTTATACAGGTAACGAGTTCAAACAGGTGCAGTTAATAGAACAGGAGGGCTTCTTAAAGAAAAACTAACAGGTCTGTGAGAGCCGGAATTCTTACTGGTTGGTAGGTGATCAAATACTTATGTCATGCAATAAAATGCAAATTAATTATTTAAAAATCATACAATGTGATTTTCTGGATTTTTGAAAACCTGCAAAATCGGCAGTGTATCAAATACTTGTTCTCCCCACTGTATAGTCAGTTGAATGTCTGTTTAGGGAGCATCAAATTAGTGTTAGCAGATATTAAGCAGACAGTCTACTACAGTCTACTAACACTCTAATGAAAATTAGTTGACATGTAGTTGCAAAGCAACTTATAGTTAGTACAATGTCTAAAGAGGACCATTGAAATAAAGTGTCATAGTATATTTTGATTTAAAGGAAAAGTTGATGCAAAAGTGAATACTGTGTCATCATTTACTCCTTCCAAACCAGCATGATTGTCTTTCGTCTGTGAGACACAAAAGTAGATTGATTGTTTAGGTAGATATCCAAGTCTTTTCCATATATCAAAAATGGAAGGTGATTCGCACAGCTGAGTCATAATTCCCTGAAAATCTTCCCTGACTTGTGTTTCATGGAAGAACGAAAATCATACAGGTTTTGAAAAACAAGGTGTGTGCATTGCCAGATTTCCTCGTCCGCATTTTTTTTTAAACATAAACATATCTTAACCAATTCTTATTTTCTTACAGCCACATTTTTACAGTGCAGAAAAACATGCCGAAGTAAATTCAGTCAGTAAATTCTCTTTCAGGCTGACAAATCATTTGTGTTTATTTATGCCAAGTGTTCTCAGCTGGAAGACAGCTGTTTTTTTCTCACTTCAAATAGGACAGAAAAAAGTAGACTTTATGCTCTGCACTCCATTAGCATCACTATTGAGTGTGTGTGTGTGTGTGTAATTCTGCCTACAAGCATTGAAGAAGCAGATTATTTCTAAACGGCATCGCACGCATCTGTTTGTCATATGGAGAATCAAACTGGAATGTGGCCCGCTGTCTTAGGTAGAGCAATCACAACCTCCCTGCTTTCACAATGCCATCAGTCCCATTAAAGACCAAGAGCAAGGAAGGTCAAGGAAACAATTATTTGGAAGCCAACACCTCTTGTTTCTCCTGATAGAGCTTGCTGTTAAGAGCTAAAGGAATGCTGAATGCAGTACAGTTTTAGCTTAGAAATGAACCAGCTCATATATAGCAGGGTCAAATCCCAGGTCACAATGCTTGAGCGAGAACACTCAATAAGTACAAGACTTTTCAGTACTTGATGAAATATAAAGCAGCTAACTGAGTTCTGGAACAGAGCAACATTATGGAACAGCAGTTTGTCAAGTCACCTTTATTTATATAGCGCTTTATACAATACAGATTGTTTTAAAGCAGCTTTAAAGTGAAAACAGGAAAATTATTCAGTTCTGTTGTAAAGATCATCAGTTATTAAATTAGTTCATTTTATCTAAAAAGCAGTTCTGCAAAAATGATGTCATCATCCAGCTCTGTTCAGTTCTCATACAGCAGTGTCAGTACAGTCAGTTCAATAATATTATTTAATATTAAAGTTTGCAAGATTACATGCAAACTTGGCCACAAAAAGACAAGTTGAGCATGTCATTTCTACATCTATTTTAGTAAAAATCAAAGTATTATATTTATGACAAAATGTTGTTTTTATCTTAAAATTTAGCAACACTGTATTTCATACAATATGTTAAAAAAATATATTTTGCTTCTACTCCCTGCCTGGCTGAATCTGATGTGTGATCACTGCACCACAGCTAGTGCTAGGTTGACTATCTCCACCTTCATTTGATTAAAAAAAAAGGAAAAAAAGTTTTAAACCCAGAATGCATTGTTAACTTGTTGCAACGTGTATGCTTGTTAACTTGCATTTACAAATTGAATTTACAGTTAATACTAGGTTGATCCAACGATTGTTGAACCAACTTCTTTTCACTGGTTAAGCCAACTTTTTTGCATTTAATTGTCCAGTTAACTAAAACATAATCATTAGTCTAAATTTTTGTGAGTTGGATTTTTTACAGTGTAATTTAACGAAGAAAAAAGTACAGTATTTACAGATGAAACTGACCTGCACTTGAATCCCTGAACAGGTCAGTAATTTTGCAACATTTCGCTGCTTCTTCTTGGAGTGCTTTCTTTTTCTTTGCCCTTTCCCTCTCTGCTCCACCTGGCCACTTTCTCTCCATCATCGGGTGCTGCTTGTATTTCTGTTTAACCGTTTGGCTGAGGCGTAAAGTCGAATTGTAGCCTTGCCAGTCAAGACTAAAGTCTGTGCGATTTCTGTGCGATTTCAGCAAGGTTACCTACTCACACTGTACGAGTAAATCGCATACGATGTAAAGCCAAAGCTCACGGTTTATGTGCTCACACTGTACGGTCTGATCGTCGAGCGCGACTTGACTGCTCACACTATACGTGTGAAATATGCACGATAAACCCCCCGTACCAGGTTGCGCTGATAGACCATGATATGGTGTAAGATAGGCTATGGTCAAATGCATGAGCTATTGATATCAAGAGGATTTAGCATTTCCAATTTATGTATTAAATTATTATTATTAATATTATTATTATAGGCCTACTTTTATTATTAAATTGAATTATTATTAAGCAAGCCGCTTTCTCTTGCTGGACTCGGGCTTGTCATCTGTTTGGTCGTCCTGTTTTCGATTCTTTCGGTGGTCTCTCCAGCCTGTGTGTTTGCTGAAGTGTGTGCGGAGAACACGGGAGCCACCAGACAGTTTTCTAAACTGTCACCTTGTCACATTGACTGTTCACTTTTGTGTCTCAAGTTTTCCTTAATAAACTTGTTCACATTGTTCACTGCAAATTGAGTCCTCCATTTATCCATAGCCTGACAGAATCAACTGACTAAGATGGACTCAGCGGATGAACTTGAGTTGTGACGAGCCATTGCTCAACAGGGCATTCTTTTTGGACGGCAACAGGAGGAATTGACGGCTTCTCATCAGGCCATGACAGAGATGTCATATCAGCTAGCCGAGGTTACGCGGCGGCTCGAACAGCTTCAGCCCCATCCTCCCATGGTTCCTACTACATCACATCTACCTGACACTGAGGTGGCGGTCCCCCGCCAATCCCCTCGCCTTAACCCATCTGCGCCGTATTCCGGTGAGCCTAATTCATGTCGCTCATTTCTGTCACAGTGCTCATTGACTTTCTCACTACAGCCTTCCTGCTTTTTGACGGAGAAGTCGAGGGTGGCTTTCGTCATCATGCACCTGACCGGGCTTGCGAGAGAGTGGGGAACGGCTATGTGGGACAATGAGCACAATTGCTGCAGTTCATACAAGGATTTCTCAGAGGAACTTCGCAAGGTCTTTGACCGTTCTGCATTAGTTACCGAGGCGGCACGAGCATTGTCGCTGTTACAGCAGGGGGCTCGGTCCGTGTCAGAATATTCGATCGAGTTCTGTACACTCGCAGCATCCTGTGGGTGGAATCCCAAAGCACAGTGGGACCACTTTCTCCATGGCTTAGCGGAATACATCAAAGACGAGATTTACTCTGGAATTACCCCCTTCTCGCGACAGATTGGTGGACCTTGCTATCCGGATTGACAACCGGATTTCCATTCGTTCCCAGCATCGAAGGGCGGGTTTCTCTCACGAATCCTTCAGCAACGCACCGAGCACAGGAGTTGCCACTTCACAGCATTTCGGCTTATCTGAGGAGGAGCCCATGCAGATCGGGAGAGCCCATCTGACTGTCACGGAGCGGCATCATCATCTCGTCAATAACTTGTGCCTCTACTGCGGGGAGGTGGGGCACATGGCTGCTGCTTGTCCTGTAAAGAAGCGACGCTCACCTTTCAGAGGACAAAGCACGGTGAGCGTTACTAACATGCTACTGCCATCTGGTGGTTGTTCTATACTCCCGGCTTTTCTGCAGTTCGAGGGGGCGGCCCATCGAGTGTTAGCTTTAATTGATTCTGGGGCGGAGGGTGATTTTATGGACATTGGACTGGCTGAGCACTTGGGCATTTCATGTTCTCTCCTGGCCGAACCGATTTCAGCCAGAACCCTTTGTGGTACTCCTCTCACAAATTTTACTCATTCCACTAAGCTTGTCAATCTCACTATTTCCGGCAATCATGCCGAGGAGATTTGATTCCTACTTGTATTCCGCTCCAGTGGTTTCACATCGACTGGGCTCTTAATTCTGTATTGGCATGGAGCTCATTCTGTTTGTCTCAGTGTTTAGTTCCTGCATCTTCTCCTTTAATGTCTGTTTCTGCGTTACAGGAAGAACCGGTGAACCTGGCGGATATACCGGAGGCTTACCATGACTTGAGAGCGGTGTTCAGTAAGTCCCGAGCTTCATCTCTCCCTCCGCACCGCCCGTACGATTGTGCGATAGATTTATTACCTGGCACTTCTCCACCCAAAGGGCGCCTTTACTCGCTCTCCGGTCCTGAGAGGGAGGCCATGGAGAGGTACATCAGCGATTCTCTGCTAGCCGGTATAATACGTCCTTCTTCCTCTTCAGCTGGGGCGGGGTTCTTCTTTGTGGGGAAGAAGGATGGGTCATTGCGTCCTTGTATAGATTATCGGGGGCTGAATGACATCACGGTAAAGAATAGCCACCTTTGCCGTTGATGTCTTCAGCGTTCGAACTCTTTCAGGCAGCAACCATCTTTACGAAGTTGGATTTACGCAATGCTTATCACCTGGTTGGGATTAGGAAGGGGGACAAGTGGAAGACCGCTTTTAATACCTCCACAGGTCACTTTGAATATTTGTTTATGCCCTTCGGACTCTCAAACTCCCCGGCAGTCTTCCAGGCACTCGTCAATGATGTGCTCAGAGACATGGTCGACCGGTTTGTATTTGTTTACCTCAACGACATCCTGATCTTCTCCCAGAACGAGTGCGGCCATGTCCAACACGTCAGGCGAGTGTTACAGCGGTTACTCGAGAATCGTTTGTTCGCTAAGGTGGAGAAGTGCGAGTTTCATGCACATTCGGTTCCGTTCCTGGGTTTTGTTCTGTCGCCCGAAGGCATCCAGATGGATCCTGCCAAGGTAAAGGCAATTGCTGATTGGCCCGCCCCAGATAGACGTAAGGCAGTCCAGCGATTTCTGGGGTTTGCCAATTTTTACCAGCGATTCATTCTGGGTTTTAGCCAGGTCGCCCTGCCTCTGACGAATCTCACTTTCACACAAATGCGTTTCTGTTGGTCGACGCAGGCTCAGGAGGCGTTTGAAAACTTAAAGAGCCGCTTCGTTTCAGCTCCTATTCTCACCAACCCCGACCCGTCTCATCAATTCATTGTGGAGGTGGATGCGTCAGAGGTAGGAGTGGGGGCAATATTGTCCCAGAGATCACCTTCGGACGACAGAGTACACCCATACGCTTTTTTTTTTCTCATCGTCTTACACCTTCGGAACGGAATTACGACATCGGAAATAGGGAGTTACTGGCTGTTAAGTTGGCCCTTGAGGAGTGGCGTCACTGGTTGGAGGGCGCGGGGGTCCCATTTTTAGTTTGAACCGACCATAAGAACTTTCTGCTAAAAGACTAAATTCTCAGCAGGCTCACTGGGCACTGTTCTTCGGCCGGTTCAACTTTAACATCTCATATTGCCCAGGTAGTAAGAACGGTAAACCCGATGCGCTCTCACAGATTTTTGAGGCAGAGGCTAGACCCACTTCTCCGGCGACCATCGTGCCTCCCAACCGGGTGGTCGCGGCGGTCACCTGGGGAGTGGAGTCCAAGGTCCGTGAGGCATTACACGGCATCACTGTTCCCGCGGGGTGCCCTGAGGGTCTGCTGTTTGTGCCAGAGTCGGTCTGAACGGGCGTTCTTCAGTGGGGCCACTCATCCAGCCTAGCTCCCCACCCAGGAGCAGGTCGAACGTGTTCATTAATCAAGCAGCGGTTCTGGTGGCCGTCGATGGTGCGGGATGCTTGAGAGTTTGTATCGGCCTGTCCAGTGTGTGCGGTGGGTAAGGGCTCGAATCGGCCCTCAGCAGGGCTACTCCGGCCACTGTCAATCCCTTTGAGACCCTGGTCACACATAGCCATGGACTTTGTCACAGGCCCACTCCCGTCTAGTAGCAATACTGTGGTTCTCACTGTGGTGGACAGGTTCTCAAAGGCAGTTAATTTCATCCACCTCCCCAAATTGCCTTCAGCGAGGGAGACAGCGGCCATTGTCTTAGATCACGTTTTTCGCATCCATGGCCTCCCGGTGGACGTGGTCTCTGACAGGGGTCCCCAGTCAGTGTCAAAGTTTTGGACAGAAAAACTTGAACAGCCCCCATTATTTCCCTCACAAGAATCCGACGCCCGTTGTTCCGTCCGCGCTTACGTTTATACAGAGGTGCCTTCATACGTGGAGGCTTGCCAGAGAAGCCCTGTCCCGGACTGGTGAGAGGAACAAGGCGTCAGTGGACCGTCACCATTCTAAGCCCCCACTCTACGTGTGTGGTCAGAAGGTTTGGTTGTCAGCCCAGGACATTCCCCTCAAACTCCCCGCACGTAAACTGAGACCCAAATTTATTGGACCGTATGTCATAACTAAGGTGCTTAACCTGGTTACGGTTTGACTCAAATTACCCCCTCAGTTTAAAAGGATTCACCCGGTGTTTCATGTTTCCAAGATTAAGCCCGTTATTCGCTCCCCACTTCAGCCCCAGACCTCTGCCCCGCCGCCTCCCAGACTTATCAAGGGGTTGCCTGCCTACATGGTACGGCGACTTCTCGATGTGAGGTGGAGGGGTAGAGGTCATCAGTATCTGGTAGACTGGGAGGGTTATGGTCCGGAGGAGAGATGCTGGATTCCGGCTCATGACGTGCTGGACCGCGCTCTCATTGACCAATTCCATCGGCGTCATGGTGAGTCCTCCGGGTCCTTCTGTCACAGGTCAGGGTGTGTCACCGGTTCGTCTCTGTTGTTTGTTTTGTCCTGTCATTTCCTGCAGCCCGTGATTTAAGCAATCAGCGCTGCCTTGTAGCACTGGGTGCATAATCACGAGCTGATCTCCCTCACCTGCTGCTCGTTCCCTTTACCCTTTATATTCCCAGCTGTGTCTACCCCTTGTTGTCAGTTGATCATTTCATGTCGCGTGGATGTTTCTTGTCTGTGCTGTGTTTTTGCTCTGTGTCTTACCTGCTTGTTATTGTGCTCAGGACCCAAAGATGAGGAGTTTGTAGCAAGTTGCTTTCTCTTGCTGGACTCGGGCTCGTCATCTGTTTGGTCGTCCTGTTTTCGATTCTTTTGGTGGTCTCTCCAGCCTATGTGTCTGCTGAAGTGTGTACGGAGAACACGGGAGCCACCAAACAGTTTTCTAAACTGTTACCTTTTCACATTGACTGTTCACGTTTGTGTCTCAAGTTTTCCTTAATAAACTTGTTCACATTGTTCACTGCAAATTGAGTCCTCCATTTATCCATAGCCTGACAGTCAGATTTTACTTTCACTTTCTGTAGTGAATCCACTGACTCGCCTTCATGATTTAAAACGAAAAAATAAATTTCAATATTGCGACGTGATATTTTTCTTTATCACCAATTGTCAAATTATGGACAACGGTTCACATTTCCTGTGATAATAAAATTAAGTAAATATTAAATAAATGAGTAAATAAAGTGAAATGTGAAACAAGTAAATTAATGATCAAGTAGCTGAATTAATAAAAGAGGCACTGGATAGGCTACACGGTGGTTTGGAAGACTTGGATTATCCATTTTACAACACGAACTGGAGGCATGCAAAAGTTTGCTAAATTGCTGCTATTTGATAGCTGCCTACAGAACTTAAAGATCTCCCTCTTTTTGTTTTCTTTCTTGCTGCATTAAAGATGAAATGGTTAAACTTCTGCTTTCACGCAGGCGCAGTGAGGGGAAAATAGGGCAGTCAGTTCGTAGCTCTGCTTCAGCTGTGCGATACCCTCACGAGGAGCGACCAGAATTTCTGACATGCCAGAAATTCATCCGACCATCCGATTGCCGGGAGAGGTTTATCGCCTCTTGTTTCCCCCTGTACACTACACGAACACCTCAAGACAAACAACGCACGACAAAGCTGAAAATCGGCCCGACCCAAAAAAGAGTTGCACGAGCCAGAATTCGGCTCGAAATCGACTTCACATAACAAACTTTCTCTGACAGGAATTTTTTTACGTCGTACTGAAAAATAAGATACTGATAAAGAATGATTTTTTTGCAAGGGTCATTGTAGGTCACTAAAACTAAAACCATAAAAAAAATGATACTTAGTAATTATCAATTTTTAATTGATAATTTACTTAGTAATTGATAAAAATTATATGAACATTTAAAAAAAAACTAATAAAAATGAGTAAAATGTACAAAATCACAAAAATAAAAAGTAATTCAAAAGATTAATAACTATAATATCTCAATGATACTGAGATAACACTGACTCAAAAGCATGGATGTTATGCTTGTATTATCAAATACTCACAGTGATTGTGCTGGGGGTCATTGGGCGCATGCTTATTTGAAATTACCCCAGCAATTGTAATGATTTTTTTGTACAAATGCTTGATAAAACATCTGCCAACGTTTAGCTTGTCTCTCTCCTCTCTGTAGCATTCTTTGAAAATGATCTTATTTTCTCTTTTCTCTTGCTAACTATTTTATATCTAATTGCTTTTGTATCCCTAGCAAAACCACACAAACCACTTATTTTGGTTGCAAAGTGATGTTTAAATATGAAGAGAGAGAGAGAGAAAGACAAAGAGACTGTGCCTCTGTACTTTCTGACATGCATGTGCTGATGTTTTCGTGTGTTAGTGGTGTGTGCTCTGTGTGTGTGGTGGGGGGCGGCTGCTGCTTAGCATCTTGTTTGTCAGGCGTGGCTGGGGAATAAAGTGGGCAGAGCTTCAGCATTCCCCGCTGTAGAGGCAATGCTTACAGCAGCCAGGAGTGACGCACATTGTCCACACTGGGGAGAGACTATCAAACTCACCGCACACAAGATGCTTGAACTAAAAAAAATGAATGTCAAACAGCAAATATCAAATCATATTTGGATTAGTAATTCAATTTTAAAAGTTTTTTTTAAAATATTGTTTGGTTTGTATTTCAAAGACTAACACAAAAGTGAACTGACTGGCAACACCAAAAACTATTTATTTATTTGTTTGTCTGTATTTATTTGTTTGTCGTATGCATGTATGTGTGTGTTTGTTTGTTTGTCTATGTACCGTATTTATTTGTCTGTATTTATTTGTTTGTCGTATGTATGTGTGTGTTTGATTGATTGTCTATGTACCGTATTTATTTATTGTCTGTATTTATTTGTTTGTCATATGTATGTATGTGTTTGTTTGTTTGTCTGTGTATGTATGTGTTTGTTTGTCGTATGTACACCGATCAGGCATAACATTATGACACTGAATTGAATAACACTGATTATCCTGTTAGTGGGTGGGATATATTAGGCAGCAAGTGAACATTTTGTCCTCAAAGTTGATGTGTTAGAAGCAGGAAAAATGGGCAAGCATAAGGATTTGAGCGAATTTGACAAGGGCCAAATTGTGATGGCTAGACGACTGGGTCAGAGCATCTCCAGAACTGCAGCTCTTGTGGGGTGTTCCCGGTCTGCAGTGGTCAGTATCTATCAAAAGTGGTCCAAGGAAGGAACAGTGGTGAACCGACGACAGGGTCATGGGTGGCCAAGGCTTATTGATGCACGTGGGGAGCGAAGGCTGGCCTGTGTGGTCCAATCAAACAGATGAGCAACTGTGTTCGTTTGTCTATATGTATGTATGTATGTATGTATATATATATATGTTTGTTTTTCGTATGTATGTGTGTGTTTGTTTGTTTGTCTATGTACCATATTTATTTATTGTCTGTATTTATTTGTTTGTCGTATGTATGTGTGTGTTTGTTTGTTTGTCTATGTATGTGTGTTTGTTTGTTTGTCTATGCATTTATTTATTGTCTGTATTTATTTGTTGTATGTATGTAAATGTGTTTGTTTGTCTATGTATTGTCTGTATTTATTTGTTTGTCATATGTATGTATGTGTTTGTTTGTTTGTCTGTGTATTTATTTGTTTGTCGTATGTATGTGTTTGTCTACGTATTTATTGTCTGTTTTTATTTGTTTGACTATTTATTTGTCAATTTATGTTAATTTATTTATTCTCTACTTCATTTATGTATGTATTTTTTGTAATTATTTGTCTATGTATGAATGTATTTGTTTATTTATTTACCATTTATATTTACTGACTGTGTGATTTATCTATTTATTGATTTACTATTAATGCTGAATTTAAAGGACATTTTTTTGGGTGAAGTAATTGGACGAAACTGAACTCAAAGTGATTGAAATTGAACTCAAAATGATCATTGTTTTTAAACAGGTTTCAAAAACTCCGACCCCAGCTGTCATTCATCGCTCTAACAAATATTTTGTGTTTGAGCTAGATTTTGCCATTGAACCACTCAAACAATGACATCATTCTAAAACTCCACAGTTTTTGCACTTTTTTGAATACTAAAAAGTATTTTAGCATACTTCAAGGTCGCAAATCTGGGAGAGCATTATGGATTAAAGTAATCATTTTGGGCAGAATAATATTTAGAATTAGTAACCACCTGTTAAATATGTAAACCTTTCATGAACAGCTGCAAATTTTTTAAAGCCCTGCATTTTTTTAACTGCACAAAGCTGCTACTGTTCTCATGTAGTGCTTTTACTCTGAGCTCTGAAACTCAAGTCTCAAGTGGCTATTTTTAGCGTGGAAAACATCTCTAAAGTGTACTACAATTTTACGATTTTTCATTCATCTCCAGCCTGTCAGCTTAAAGTGACCAACGGTTCCCATGATGTCACCTATGAAGGGCCAACGGATAGTGTGTGTCTGTAATGCCACCAGTCTGCCAAGGAGTGTTGCGCTTTTGAAATGCGTCTCATCACATTGTTCCAGCCAGTTCTACGGATGTCCACATTGTTCCTCAGAGAACTGCTTACTTTGCATATAATGTCTGTGAAACATCCCTAAAGTTAGCAAAACAGCCTAGCATTGTGGCGGTAACTTGTGCACGAGCAAACACCCCTCACATTTTCATTAGATAATGTAAGAATCTAGATAGTGATCTTTTATTAAAATGGTGCACATGTGCTTATTTTGGTCTTCTTAATTCCTGAAGACCGTAAGAAATATGAGTCAGTGTCATATCTAGTGGCCACATGTTCTGTATTTTTGCAATTTAAGGGTATAGACTTCGACACTTGGCGTCTATACTTGAGATGATCATAAACTGACCTTATAAATCAAAAGCTGTTGTGGAATCCATTTCTTGAGTTTTATTCGATGAGTCCACCAGCATTTTGATACAGTATATCATTACCAACTCCTAGGATCAAAAGAAATACAGTGGGGAGAACAAGTATTTGATACACTGCCGATTTTGCAGGTTTTCCTACTTACAAAGCATGTAGAGGTCTGTAATTTTTATCATAGGCACACTTCAACTGTGAGAGGCGGAATCTAAAATCCAGAAAATCACATTGTATGATTTTTAAATAATTCATTTGCATTTTATTGCATGACATAAGTATTTGATCACCTACCAACCAGTAAGATTTCCGGCTCTCACAGACCTGTTAGTTTTTCTTTAAGAAGCCCTCCTGTTCTCCACTCATTACCTGTATTAAATGCACCTGTTTGAACTCGTTACCTGTATAAAAGACACCTGTCCACACACTCAATCAAACAGACTCCAACCTCTCCACAATGGCCAAGACCAGAGAGCTGTGTAAGGACATCAGGGATCAAATTGTAGACCTGCACAAGGCTGGGATGGGCTACAGGACAATAGGCAAGCAGCTTGGTAAGAAGGCAACAACTGTTGGCGCAATTATTAGAAAATGGAAGAAGTTCAAGATGACGGTCAATCTCCCTCAGTCTGGGGCACCATGCAAGATCTCACCTCGTGGGGCATCAATGATCATGAGGAAGGTGAGAGATCAGCCCAGAACTACACGGCAGGACCTGGTCAATGACCTGAAGAGAGCTGGGACCACAGTCTCAAAGGAAACCATTAGTAACACACTACGCCGTCATGGATTAAAATCCTGCAGCGCACTCAAGGTCCCCCTGCTCAAGCCAGCGCATGTCCAGGCCCGTCTGAAGTTTGCCTATGACCATCTGGATGATCCAGAGGAGGAATGGGAGAAGGTCATGTGGTCTGATGAGACAAAAATAGAGCTTTTTGGTCTAATCTCCACTTGCCGTGTTTGGAGGAAGAAGAAGGATGAGTATAACCCCAAGAACACCATCCCAACCGTGAAGCATGGAGGTGGAAACATCATTCTTTGGGGATGCTTTCTGCAAAGGGGACAGGACGACTGCAGCGTATTGAGGGGAGGATGGATGGGGCCATGTATCGTGAGATCTTGGCCAACAACCTCCTTCCCTCAGTAAGAGCATTGAAGATGGGTCGTGGCTGGGTCTTCCAGCATGACAACGACCCGAAACACACAGCCAGGGCGACTAAGGAGTGGCTCTGTAAGAAGCATCTCAAGGTCCTGGAGTGGCCTAGCCAGTCTCCAGACCTGAACCCAATAGAAAATCTTTGGAGGGAGCTGAAAGTCCGTATTGCCCAGTGACAGCCCCGAAACCTGAAGGATCTGGAGAAGGTCTGTATGGAGGAGTGGGCCAAAATCCCTGCTGCAGTGTGTGCAAACCTGGTCAAGAACTACAGGAAACGTATAATCTCTGTAATTGCAAAAAAAGGTTTCTGTACCAAATATTAAGTTCTGCTTTTCTGATGTATCAAATACTTATGTCATGCAATAAAATGCAAATTAATTATTTAAAAATCATACAATGTGATTTTCTGGATTTTTGTTTTAGATTCCGTCAATCACAGTTGAAGAGTACCTATGATAAAAATTACAGACTTCTACATGCTTTGTAAGTGGGCAAACCTGCAAAATCGGCAGTGTATCAAATACTCTCCCCACTGTATATATATATATATATATATATTTTTTTTTTTTTTTTTTTGTACTAAAAAAATAATAATGGACTTTTGCACAAAGTGACTTTTGTGGTAGCGTGGTATTTTTTTTTATGATTCCTTTCTTATGTTTAAAATAAATAAATAAATTATATATATACAGTATATATATATATATATATATATATACACTCACCTAAAGGATTATTAGGAACACCATACTAATACTGTGTTTGACCCCCTTTCGCCTTCAGAACTGCCTTAATTCTACGTGGCATTGATTCAACAAGGTGCTGAAAGCATTCTTTAGAAATGTTGGCCCATATTGATAGGATAGCATCTTGCAGTTGATGGAGATTTGTGGGATGCACATCCAGGGCACGAAGCTCCCGTTCCACCACATCCCAAAGATGCTCTATTGGGTTGAGATCTGGTGACTGTGGGGGCCATTTTAGCACAGTGAACTCATTGTCATGTTCAAGAAGCCAATTTGAAATGATTCGAGCTTTGTGACATGGTGCATTATCCTGCTGGAAGTAGCCATCAGAGGATGGGTACATGGTGGTCATAAAGGGATGGACATGGTCAGAAACAATGCTCAGGTAGGCCGTGGCATTTAAACGATGCCCAATTGGCACTAAGGGGCCTAAAGTGTGCCAAGAAAACATCCCCCACACCATTACACCACCACCACCAGCCTGCACAGTGGTAACAAGGCATGATGGATCCATGTTCTCATTCTGTTTACGCCAAATTCTGACTCTACCATCTGAATGTCTCAACAGAAATCAAGACTCATCAGACTAGGCAACATTTTTCCAGTCTTCAACTGTCCAATTTTGGTGAGCTCGTGCAAATTGTAGCCTCTTTTTCCTATTTGTAGTGGAGATGAGTGGTACCCGGTGGGGTCTTCTGCTGTTGTAGCCCATCCGCCTCAAGGTTGTGCATGTTGTGGCTTCACAAATGCTTTGCTGCATACCTCGGTTGTAACGAGTGGTTATTTCAGTCAAAGTTGCTCTTCTATCAGCTTGAATCAGTCGGCCCATTCTCCTCTGACCTCTAGCATCAACAAGGCATTTTCGCCCACAGGACTGCCGCATACTGGATGTTTTTCCCTTTTCACACCATTCTTTGTAAACTCTAGAAATGGTTGTGCGTGAAAATCCCAGTAACTGAGCAGATTGTGAAATACTCAGACCGGCCCGTCTGGCACCAACAACCATGCCACGCTCAAAATTGCTTAAATCACCTTTCTTTCCCATTCTGACATTCAGTTTGGAGTTCAGGAGATTGTCTTGACCAGGACCACACCCCTAAATGCATTGAAGCAACTGCCATGTGATTGGTTGATTAGATAATTGCATTAATGAGAAATTGAACAGGTGTTCCTAATAATCCTTTAGGTGAGTGTATATATAATTTATTTAATTTTTTGTTTTTTGTTTTAAACATAAGAAAGGAATCATAAAAAAAATACCACGCTACAACAACAGTCACTTTGTGCAAAAGTCCATTATTATTTTTTTAGTTTTAGGGGCTTTATTGCCATAAAGTTTGTCAAATAACAGTCTGTTTAAAATTGACTTTGTGTTTTTCAGTGTATCATTTTCCTTCAGTCCAGTGTTTTATCTTTAAACTAGTTAACTATATATTTTATCGCCTCTAAATGGTTGAAAATTAAGGATTGGAGAGGGAAGAGATGGTTGAGACGTTTGTAGTGTGATTTAAGGTAGCTCTGAAATGACCTCAGATCAGTTTCTATTTATTCTGGATTGTTTCATGGTGAGGGCTGGCAGCCACCCACATGTGTGACAGATTTATTTTGAGACTATAAGAATCTCGAATATGAGGCGAGAAATGCCATTACAAAAGGTCCAGTTCTCATCCGTGGCCAGATTTTCAATTAGACATTCACATTATTGACTCTGACTGGACACTTTTCAGCATTACTGGTAGAATATACTAAAAAAGTACCTTAAAACCTCTGATCTCCAAAAAGCTTTATTTTAATAGACTTTAGTCAAGGTAGACACCATATGTAATATTTTTGCGAATGAAAACAAGAATATGAAGGATAGATGCGCAATCTGTTCAATGGGTTGTACTCTCTTGAGGTCCTACACTCATGTCAATTCACAACTATTTTACATTTTGGTGAATTGGTAGCTAATTCTTATGAATTCGAACAATCTTGTTTGTACAACCTGCTTACACCTCACTGACAGTTAAAAAAAATCACGCTTTCGTAAAAATCACATCGTACAAATTCAAATGAAATCGGCATCAAATGTATGTTTTCTTATGGGAACGGGTTGTACAGTCCTATGCCATGTCCAATTTTCAAAACACATGGTTTTTAAAGAGTTAGTTCACCCAAAAATGAAAATTAGCCCATAATTTACTCACCCTCAAGCCATCCTAGGTGTATATGACTTTCTTCTTTCAGCCAAACACAGAGTTATATTAAAAAAATATCCTGGCTCTTCCAAGCTTCATAATAGGAGTGAATAAAGCCTGAGTATCCATCCATCATAAAAGTAATCCATACTCAGTGGGTTAACAAAGGCCATCTGAAGCAAAGTGAAGCGATGCATTTTTGTAAGAAAAATATTTATATCCATACTTATAACTTTCTAAACTATAATCACTGGCTTCCGGTAACAGCTGTAAGTGAGTCGAGTTCCGGCGGAAGAGTGACCTCTGAGAGTGACTTTTATGATGGATGGATGCGCTTTTTTGGGTACCATTCACTCCCATTATAAAGCTTGGAAGAGCCAGGATATTTTTTAATATAACTCCGATTGTGTTTGGCTGAAAAAAAAAGTCATATACACCTAGGATGGCTTGAGGGTGAGTAAATTATGGGCTAATTTTAATTTTTGGGTGAACTATCCCTTTAAGTGTTTTTGGTCACCAAGAATTGTTTTGGAAAGGCATATTTTCAGTGTCATTTCAAGACTGTCTGCAGTGTTTTTCATTTTATTTGCAAAAAATAAAATGTAGCGTCTGCCCTAACTAGGTCCTTAGTCACTGAAACTCTTATTTTAGTCTTTGGGGAATACAAGTGGGATATTTTTGATATCTACACAATGTGCTTCATTAAAGTCTGGCTTTAGAGTTGCGTACTATCCCTAATCATTAACAGACCGGAGGATGCCACACTGAGAACGGCCTTTGGAGTGTGAAAAACTGACTAATGGACTGAAGAGTTTCCTGGACGTAGTGCAGTGAAATGGACCACACTGTAAAAAAGGAAAGCTGGCCTGACCCCCCAGAGTCACATTTAGGCTCTCAGTGAATTATTTTCTGGAGTCCAGTTCCAAATTCCCACATTGGCTCCTAATATTTTACCATTGTTTATCAGAACTGAACTATAGCTGATCCCTTTTGAAGGGCATTCTAAATAAAGTCTTGGAAATGAATTTAGAAAAACTTTACTATTTGGCAGTAAGGTTTGGCAGAGAGGCTGGGATATTTTAGCTTTGTACTGGAACAAATCCATTAGAAAAGCTAGAAAAATAAGACGTTATGGTCTTAAAGGTGAATTTGTTCCTTTACAGATTCCTTGACACATTCATTATGATGATTTTTACACAAATATATATAAAAAATGAGATGGCTTAAAAAGCTAATTTTTCTGTCCTGTGTTGACACATTTTCTGTGTGATTTAGGAGTATGCTAGCATATAGATGACCTCAGCGCCAACAGACATCTACTGTACGATTGAGGGTTTTAAAAGTCGCAAACCTTTATGCTTTTCACATCTAAACCTCTTCATTCTTTGTCTCTCAGAGAAATTGTGCCTTGGCACAAACCTGCTTGGCAAATCTACAGCCCATTTGACTTCAACTGAATTTCTTTATACTCTTCATGCACAGTAGGACCGTATACATCAATTCTCCCTGGATTTAGCAGATGAGTAAGTTCAGAATTATGGAAGCATATGGGTAACAATATTCAATTTGAAATGTAATATGCAAAATGGCAATGTATTTATGTATTTAAATTACATTTTCCATACCAAATGTGCAAAGTTTGGAGCAAAATGCTATTTTGCTATTTTTTACAATAGTTTTAACATATAACTTAAACGCATATTTTAACTCTTTATAAGTTACAAAATTTTTCTTAATTGCGTTTACACTCACAGTTAAGACTACAAAATACATAAGATTACATTTTCATTAAATGTCCCGCAATGAATGTAGAAAAATTCAATGTGGAATTGAAAATGCAACTAGTGTAGGAAATAGCAAATTTAAATAATATTATTGAATTTGAATTAGCATTTTGGTTCAAACGTTGCACATTTGGTATGGAAAATGTAAATTTAAATACAGAAATACATTGCCATTTTACATATTACATTTCAAATTGAATATTGCTACCCATATGCTTCCATACAGAATGGCCAACTGCTTCTCATAATGCAATGCGTTAACCTTCCATTTAAACTTTGACAAATGCAAAAAAAAAAGTGTCATCAGTTGCTATTTTTGACTTCTTTTTGGTGCATTATTTACCAAAAGTTAAAAAGATTTTATTTCTGAGATGGTAACTGTTGAAACAACTGCATACTGTTTCACATTCTATTTTTTTTAGTCAGAGAAAATAGTAGTACACTGTGTAGTATGCACTAAGAAGCATGCTAGTGTTCCATTTTCAATATTCAACTCTTATTCTGAGAATGGCCAACTGCTTCCCATAATGCAACGTGCTTGACTGTGGCAAATGCAACAAAAATAAACTGCATTCTTAACATTATTTGATTACCAAAAGTTTTTGGCAAGTTGAATTAAGAATTGGATTTATTTATTTCTAAGACGATAACAGTCTAAACAACTGCATACTGTTTCACATTCTGATTTTTTTTAAATATATTGGAGGGAAATGGTAGTACAGTACACTGTGCAGTATGCACTAAGGAGCATGCTAGTGTTGCATTTCCAATATAACCCTCATTCTGAGCTGTCCGGGAGTTGATGTCCGGGAGGTGTTGTAGACATATGTGAATGTGGATGTCATTTTTATGGGTCGTATGTTTCTCATTTGTCTCTGTCTGCCCATATCTGTTACTAGAGGACATCATAAGACACAGTCATCAGGCGAGGTGCACAATACCCAGTTGTGCTGCCATGTTTCTGGCAAATCACTCAAGTAAATGTTGTGAAACTTTGTTCCAGGCTAGCTGCCCATCCTTGGGTTTTTACTGGGGGGTTATGTTGGATTAAGTCAAAAACTGTGGTTTTGCATTTGGACGGGCAGCCGGTGGGGCAGTTTAGTGATGAGTCGCGGCGGAGGGATCATTTTTAAAGAGACTGGGATGAAATAGGGTCTGAATCGAACTAACCCTCCCATGGCGACTTATGAAACGGATCAAAGCGATGATTCATTAATTTCCTCTCTGGATGATTTTTCACTCCCTCATTCCCAGGGGTGTGTTCTAGGAGTTTCGTAATATTAAAAGGCTGTTTGCTGGACCCGCTCAGTTTAAGAAGTATTATGAATGCAATATGCTGTACTTAAGGTGTTCAGCATAACAATGCATGACAATGTGCTTGGCCTGTATAATTGCCTTGCTACAGACATGCATGATGCATTAAATCATGCCTGTTCATGAGAATGTTGGGTAAAGCATGACAGACTGAGTAAGTTTGATATCTGAAGCTCTGAGGGCAGGCATATATCTTTTTCTGTAAAACTGTGAGCATTTGTGCCAACAGAAACAGCCTGAAGTCTCCTGTCAGCAGTACAGTTTTATAGGCCTCTTCTCTAGGTTAAATTCTGTTGCTTGAGAGGACGTGAGAATTCGCACCTATGTTTTTTTTCGGGTTTGTTTTGTATAGTTGAAATCTAACCATAATGGGATGTATCATCACATTGACATGACAACATTGTGAATAGGTTAGATCAGTAGTTGGTTTGGTCTCAGAACCCAAATTTTACATTGGGAAGTGGCACAAAACAAAACAAAGATTTTTTAATATTATGAACTCCATAGGCCCAACAATATGCAAAGTCATTAACATGGCATAGGTTAAGTAAGAAATATTGCTTCCCTTTCGTTCAGTCACTCTGAGTTACGTCAGTGACTGACGAAATGGGGGTTTCGCTTAGAAGCCTATCACCATCAAGTTCTTACAAAACGAGCCAATGGCAAGGAAATGCCATGGGTCTGCGGAATTTGCATAGCGTAACTCCGCCCCACCGCGTGGGTATAAAGGAAGGACGCTGGCAATCTCGCATTATGTTTCTGCTTCGGAGCCAAGAGCATCTCTTCACTCCTGCAAGCCTGAAAATCTGAGTTCTCAGTTCTTCGAGACGAGTGGTTCTCCAGTGTGTTGGTGTGATGGCGCGTTCCAGCGATTCCACATTGCCTGCCTACTGGTCTATGCAGTGATCTGCAACAGCTGTGTGTGTTTCCCTGGGTGCTTCAACACTCTGCTGAGCTATCCTCTCACAAAAGAGCTTGCGCGTGGCACGTCTTTTTAAAGATGTCTCGCCCGTGCACTTCTGGGTGCGGTCGATCTCTGTCGCCGTCTGATGGGCACAATCGCTGCTTGGCATGTTTGGGCTTACAGCACGCTCAAGCAGCTTTTGTGGATGAGTCATGTTCTCACTGCGGGAACATGACCATCGCGATGTTGCGGTCAAGACTCAATGACCTTCATAATGGAGGTAAAGTCCCCTCTGCCACACCCCAATCTATCCCCTCCACGAGAGGCGATACTTTGGCTGGTGGCCAGGGTGACCTGAGGGTTACGGTGTGGAACAAAGCCCCGATGATTCCTCCTTGGGCCACACCCCCCTTTTGCACACCGCTACCCACGAGTGTCCGGACTGAAGCAGCGGGACCATCTGCGGACGCCCCGCGAGTTTCGTTCGGTGCTCCAGACGATGACACGATGTCGATCGCCACATCGCAAGGTGGGCTGGAGTCCTCTGGGGATGAAGATTCAGCTATGCTGCCGCCTTCAGGCGTGCCAGCATTGCCTGAGTCCGATCCGGAGTTGACAGCCATGTTATCTCGGGCAGCAGCGAGCATCGGGCTGGAGTGGAACCCTCTGCCCTGTCCCGAGCGCTCGCAGCTGGATGATTGGTTTTTGGGGGCTGCGCGTGCTGATGGCCGTCAGCACCCACCCCCAATACCTTTCTTTCCCGAGGTGCATGAGGAGGTCACAAGATCCTGGAAGTCCCTGTTGTCTTCCCGTAATCATTCGGCGGCCTCCTCCGCCTTCTCTACCCTCGACGGGGCCGCCGCTAAAGGGTACACTGGGGTCCCCCCTGTTGAACGCTCTGTTGCGATGCAACTGTGTCCACAGAGTGCTTCAACATGGTGTGGTGATCCTAAGCACCCCTCCAAAGCCTGTAGGTTTTCATCTACCTTGGTGGCAAAGTCCTATAGAGCTGCGGGGCAGGCCGCCACCTCACTGCATGCCATGGCCATCCTTCAGGTCTACCAGGCCAGGATGCTCAGGGACATGCACGAGGGTAGAGCTGACCCAGGGCTCATGGATGAGCTGCATGCCGCCACTGACCTCGCCCTCCGGGCGACGAAGGTGACCGCACGCCCCCTGGGTCAGGTGATGTCCACAGCTGTGGTCCAAGAGAGACACCTGTGGCTCAACCTGGTCGATATGAGAGCGTCTAAGCGGACCCGGTTCCTCAACGCTCCCATATCCCAGGCTGGCCTCTTCGGCAGCACAATCGAGGACTTTGCCCAACAGTTCTCGGCCACCTAGAAGCAGACTGAGGCCATAAAACACATACTGCCCCGGCGGCCAGCTGCTGCCTCCACCCAGCCGCCGGCTCAGGCGCCTCAGCCTGCTCTCCGCCGAGGGCCGCGCCGTGGAGGTGGTCGCAGGAAGGCACCCCAGTCCGCTCTAGCCCTACAGCCTGCCAAACGCCAGGCGAAGCGGCGCTCCTGATGCGGACAACTTAGAGATGGGTCCCAGTTTTTTCCAGGAGATGATAGCAGGGCCATTCCTTCCCCCGGTGGAGGGCCGGGGGAGAATCTTCTGTTTTACTGCTGGCCCCCGGGAAGGAAAGAACCCATCTCCAACCTCACCACTGTCGTCCCCCTCTGGCGCCAGACCCCTGTCAGAGCAGACCCCAGTGGAACGCACGTCCTTCCCTGGTCTCCTCTGTCAGGACGTGGCAGATGACCGTGCCTGTCACTCCGCTTCGCTGCCCCACCCAGGGTACGTCTGTGGTTCGCATGACCCCACTGGTTCAGTTCTTGGGAGCCTGGCTAGAGCTTCCCAACCTGTCCCGCTGGCTTGCGAGAACCATCAGGCTCGACTATGCGATTCAGTTTGCATCTGGGGTCGCTTTGAGCCATTCACGTCCCAGGAGAACTGAATCGTGCAGCCGACGAGCTCTCACGGTTTCAGCCACTTCCTGGGGAATAGAGACTCCATCCCCAGATGGTTTAGCTGATTTGGGAACAGTTCGGCGACGCACAGGTAGATCTGTTTGCCTCCCACGACTCTTCCCATTGCAGCTTGTTTTACTCCCTGACCGAGGGAACCCTCGGCACGGATGCACTAGCACACAGCTGGCCGCGGGGCCTCCGCAAGTATGCGTTTCCCCCAGTGAGCCTTCTTGCACAGACCCTGTGCAAGATCAGGGAGGACGAGGAGCATGTTCTTTTGGTTGCGCCTCATTGGCCCAACCGGACTTGGTTCCCCCGAACTGGTGCTCCTCGCGACAGCCCCTCCCTGGCCAATTCCTCTGAGGAAGGACCTCCTTTCTCAGAGATGGGGCACCCTCTGGCACCCACGTCCCGATCTGTGGAACCTGAACGTGTGGATCCTGGACAAGATGCGGCAGGTTTTAGTACCCTACCACCACAGGTGGTGACTACCATCACTCATACCCTCCGCTAGGGCTTTGTCCACGAGACAAGCCTATGCGTTGAAATGGAACCTCTTCGTCACCTGGTGTTCTTCTCACGAGAAGACCTCAGAAAATGCCCAATCGGGTCCGTGCTCTCCTTCCTCCAAGAAGGGTTGGAACGAAGGCTGTCTCCTTCCACCCTGAAGGTTTATGTGGCTGCTATCTCTGCGCACCACGACCTTGTGGAGTCGAAACCGGTGGGTCAGCACGACCTGGTCGTCAGGTTCCTGAGGGGGTCTAGGAGACTAAATCCTCCTCGCTCTCCTCACATACCCTCTTGGGATCTCGCAGTGGTCTTATCCGCCCTGCAGAGAGCTCCCTTTGAGCATTTGCGATCAGTGGAGCTTAAGTTACTGTCTATGAAGACAGCGCTCCTGGTTGCTTTGGCCTCTATCAAGAGGGTAGGGGACCTGCAGGCATTTTCGGTTGACGAAGCATGCCTGGAATTCAGGCCAGCTAACTCTCACGTGATCCTGAGACCCCAGCCTGGATATGTGCCCAAGGTTCCCACGACTCCTTTCAGAGATCAGGTGGTGAACCTGCAAGCGCTGCCTTCGGAGGAGGCAGACCCAGCCTTGGTACTGCTCTGTCCAGTATGCTCCCTCCGTGCTTATGTAGACAGAACGCAGTGTTTCAGGACCTCAGACCTCTTTGTCTGTTATGGTGGGAAGCTGAAGGGAAAGGCTCTCTCCAAGCAAAGGTTGTCGCACTGAATAGTGGACGCCATTGTCTTGGCTTACCAGACGCAGGGTCGTCCATGCCCCATAGGGGTGAGGGCACACTCCACCTGGAGTGTGGCCTCCTCCTGGGTGCTAGCGCATGGCACCTCGCTAACAGACATCTTCAGAGCTGCAGGCTGGGCGACACCCAATACATTCGCGAGACTCTGTAATCTCAGAGTGGGGCCAGTGTCCTCCCGTGTACTCGCTTCCAGTAGCCAGTAACTAGGACCTGCTCTGTGTCATCGCTTGCTTCGCCATTCCACTCCACAGACTGGATACGTGCGATATTTCCTCAGGTGAGTTTCTCCTCTGAAGCCCTGAGTTCCTCCAGCACTGTTGACGGTGACATCAGAGTGCATGCCAGCGGCAGCCCTCGTGTCAGGCTAGGTGCCTCCGTGTGCATGGTTCCCCCGTTGGGCAACCCCCACATGTGTATTTCCACTGTAAACCTCTCTGAGTATGTGTCTTTCCCTTGGCAAGCCCTTTGCCACCCCTGGGGTTGAAACATTCCACCCTTTGGTTCACGGGTCATATGTGTATTCTGTAAGTCCTCCCTTCGGGCAGGCATTGTGTTGCATGTTCCATGTGGATATGCTTCCCAGTGTACCTTGGTATTCCTGTGTTAAGTCGAGTCCTTCGTCCGTGCTAGTCTCACGACAGATTCCAAATTCCGCAGACCCATGGCATTTCCTTGCCATTGGCTAGTTTTGTAATAACTCGAAGGTGATAGGCTTCTAAGCGAAACCCCCATTTCGTCAGTCACTGACGTAACGTCTCTGTTCCCTCCTCAGGGAACGAGACGTTACTAAATGTCTCTTGAAAGTATTATACTCTAGAAAGTCAATGATTCACTTCAAAAAACGTATTGTGGTCGGCATAAACCATGTTTATCCTGACTGAAGTAAACCCCTATTTAATGTAGTCTGGGTTATATTTTCTTTTATTTTGAGTAGTTAAATTCATGGTTTTAGAGGATAAGGGCATGTCAGATGAATTTGCACAAAGGTAGAGATTGATTGGACTTTGATGTCAACGACAAATATAAGATATGGGAAGTGTTTTCTCATCTTTGATCACCACAATGACATATTTAAATGTTTTTTCCTGTGAAAAACATTTCTTCATGCCTTAAAATAGCTTGAATGTAACTCTACACCCTTGCTTAATTTAGTATGCGTGGAACCATGAATATGCAAATTATCCCCGCCTCCACTCACTCATATGAGCTCAGAGATCCACTCGCTCAACTTTACTCAATTTGCTGTAGTAAACGCGACACAAAGGTATCGCTCTTTACAACGTCAGACACATAATTAATATTAATATATATATATATATTTTATCACTTTTAAGGAGAAAATACTCAGCAATGGTGTTGACTTATGAGTTTGCAGATGGTTAGTCTTAAAGCACATTAAAAACACCACACAGACATATAAACAACATTAAAAACTTGATTTTCACCACAGGGGGTCTTTAAAATCAAATACTGAAATGTATTCACTTGGACCTGTATGAACTGCTTAGCCCTGACAATGTGCAAAATTACATAGGCGGCTTCGGTTTCTAAATGTCTATTTAAAAACTGAAACTAAACTCAAACGTTTTAATGTTCTCAGCAGTCAATAATTCAAAATATTGTGGTCGGCCCAAACCATACTTATCCTTTCTGAAGTGAACCCATATTATTTAGCGTACTCTAGGTCATATTTTATTTTAGTTTGCTTAGTTTTGTTTGTTTTTGAGGATGAGGGCATGTCATGCAACCTGTCCATGTTGACATCCAACTTTCTATTTATTTTTTGCCGTTTGTGTATGATTATATGGCTGTTGTATGTAGTTATTCACATTTACCGCTCTCTCAAACAAAATATCATATAATTTGCTCTGGCCTTACATAGTCCCTGTAAAAAAAGAACAATATTCAGTGCTTATGTAGTGAAGCAGTGCATGGGAGCAGTGTTTGCCATTTAAACATTAGCACTGGCACCGTTTGAAAGGAATCCAATATTTGTTTAATCTGTTATGTTTTCACAGTTGCCTATCACTCTAGGTACACTTATTAAAACAGTTTATTTTATCTAGATGTGGTCCTTGTTTTGCATTTAGAACGAGTGCTTGCTGAACAGAGCTGTAAAAATATGAAAAATATTTTTTTAAAAATTCTAATGTATTTTCTGTTATCTGAAGAAATGAAATGCATCCACCATTGCTCAACAGATTTAATTTGAAGTAACAACATTCCAGGCACTTATTGGCAACAAAGTCACATTCATTGCATAAATGTAATGTTTTTTCAACAGTCCCCTTGAGGCAAAATTGACTGATTAAGATGTGATGATATATTTTCTGTCTTTTAAAGCTTTTTCAATCTAGGTTAGGTGTTTCTTTTCTATTTCTGTGCTCTAAAACAAGCATCTACACGAGGTTTCGCCCTCATCACGACATGCTTTGAGAGAAGATCAGATGAGATCGTCATGAGCAAGCGATTTTCCCAGGAGATACTATTCCAGACTTTGGTGTCCTTAAATGTTCTGAGCGCCAGCAACTATAAATCCACATTCAAAAACTTTTGAAAAAAGCAGAACGAAAGAAACCAGAAAAATGATGCTCTCTTGCCAGAGGAGAAACCACACACAAGTCCTACTTCATGCTGGAATTTAAACATACCTTGGCAGGACAGTTGCTAATAGAGCCTGCGCCCCCCCTCGACACATAGCGGCCCCCTCTGTTCTGGCTTTGCACTCTTCACCGTGCTCAGGAGACGCCAGTGTAAGCGCACATAAATACGACAGCCCTCTGATTGCGGCTTGGGCCCACCGTTGAGCTGAAACATGTTGTGTAGCTAATCCTCCTCTCTGAGTTATAGCGCTGGTATGCTTGTGCTATTAGCTAGGCCTGATGACAGCTGGGAATGTGACAGGATTTCAGGTTAATGTTCCAGGCGCCCATGTCCCGTCGCTGGGATGTGAGCGTCGTTGAATGATAAAGGGCAGGGAGATGAGACTTAGCGAGTCGTCACTGGCTGTTTTTGGCACGTATCTGTCAGCTTTCATGTTGCTGCCGCTCGCTAACACAGTTGTAGTGGAGAACAGGAGAGAAATTTGCTGATTTGTGTGGAAGCATATGAGATTCATTTTTGGCACTCGTCTATCATCTATCACTTTGTGAAAGTGAAAAAAAAAAAAAAGAATGTTTATACAGTAGAAAAATGTGTGTAAAATGTGTGTAATTTTTACAGAAAAAGATTATCAGTTAAAAACTGTAAAATGTTTAACATTGGATTATTTGGAATTTTACTGAAAAATACGGTCAAATTTATGGTTTTTGGAAGTAAAAAGTATGAATTACTATATAATGTACAGTGAAAAATATTTACACTGCAAAACATGATTTTCTCACTTTTTTATCTTTTTTGTTTTCCTGCAAATATCTGCATATAAACATTCATAAATTAAGATACATTTACTTGAAGCAAAATGGCTTACTATTAAGTCTTGTTTACTGAAAAATTGATAAATAAAAGGTTACACTTTATTTTAAGGTGTCATTGTTACAGTGTAATTATATATTTAAGTACTGTTTAATAATAATTAAAAACATGTACTTACTATAGGGTTAGGGTAGGATTAGGGTTTGGTTGAGGGTTAGTTGCATGTAATTATGTATAATGTACTGTTATTACTATGGTAAGTACATGTAACATATGTAACAAGGACACTGTAAAATAAAGTGTTACCAAAAAAAATTAAGAGAGTTAATGCTTAAAATAAGAAAAAATATCAGTCAGTGGGGTCAGAAAAATACTTTTCTTTTCCCTTTGAATTAAGTTTATTTTTCTGATTTTTTAAAAATTATTTTAAGCATAAACTCACTTGATGTCATTAATTCATCTTAAGTCATTTTGCTTATCAAGTAAATCAAGTAAACATACCTTGATTTAAGAATGTTTAGATATTTTTACTGGAAAACATGACAAAAATACTGATGAAGAATTTTTTTTTTTTTTTTTTTTTTTTTTTTTGCAGTGTACACAAAAAAGGACAGAATTCCCTGCATGACACATCAAATATGATTAAATTTTTTATCAATAATTTTTCTTCTCATTTTTTGTTATCGAGAAAGTATATTAGGGTGTTTTGTGTTACATTCCTTGTTATTTTGTTAATTTTGATCACATTATTTTATTGTGTTTTACCCTAATGGTGTTTTGTCTTTGTGTCTATATACAGGTATTGGTCATGTTTTATGGCCCTCTGTTGTTATGGTGAATGTCTGACAACCACAGCTGATAATTAATTGTAAAGTAATTGAAGGTAAAACTATAGATGGCTTCTTTTTGCTTTTTCTGTGCAATAAAAGTACAATGTTATGTTAATTGGCAAATAGCGATGACTTTTGTGAATAAGGTCCAATCTATAACAAGCCTAATTTTCATAGAAAATGGACATATTTGAGCTTCAAATATAAATATGCATGGCACAGTACTATTCCAGCACAGACAGCACCTGATTAAACTAGCAAATAAGGGGGTAGTTTTTAGTCAAAAAATACTGCACGCAAACATGATGCGACTGTTTGGCGAGTTTACCCTTTACTGTTTTAACTATAGTGTTTTTTCAAGAATATTGTGTACTCATACTAAATTTGTTAACTTTATTAATTTTATTTAACTATGTAAAGTCAAGTGAGAAGTCAAGTCACCTTTATTTATATAGCATTTTATACATGTCTTTGTTTATTAAATGAAGCAGCATGAACACAATCAAAAAAAGAGATAGATAATTAACAGGGGAGTCTTTGAAGATGTTAACTGGTTGTCTTACAGGTAATCCAGGCGCATGCACACACATCATCACAAGTTGTCTGGCCTCGTCTAGAGAACACAGACTCTCTTAGGGAATATCCTACCGTAAGCTTCAGTTATCTTGTACAATGCTGTTACATTGTTCCAAGTCGATTCCAAGTCATCTTCAAGTCATCTCATCATCTGCTCCCTTTGTTTGTTTGTGTGTGTGTGTGTGTGTGTGTGCTTTATGGTGCTAGTTAGTACTAGTTAGTGAGTGAGTGGGAACCTGGCGTGATAATGACAATACAATACAGATTGTTTAAAAGCAACTTTACAGTGATAATCAGGAAAATAATGATCAACTATGGCAGCCATTATAGTTTCTAAATGTGTTTAGGTGTTGGTTTAGGTTGCTACTTTTCATGGCAAATACCGTAGTGTGTTTTTATAGAAACGAAATATTAATTGTGTGCATTATATAATGATCATGGCATCAGTTATTAATAAAATGGAGTAAAGCATCATGACCAGTCGTACACTATATACATATGTGCAGTGTAGACTACCACATCAGCATGAAACTGAAGTAGCGATAGTCTTTTCTTCCCTATTGTGATGTATATCCGAGTGAAACAGCTTCTCTGAGGAGAAAAAAATTAGGGCAGGACTTGATTTTATCTTCAAGGAATTGATTGGATTGTTGGATGATTGTGGTTTGCTATTGGTTGATCTCATGTGAGTGACAGGTTGTCCTGCCCTCGCACCAGTAAACACATCATCAAACGAGAGATGTCGCTGAAAGAGGGAGGGGAAGTTATATTGATTAAAGATTACGAGGGCACATGAAGTGCACGGATAAATCATTTATAATAAATATTGCAATATTCCATAAAAAAAAAATTGCCAATTTTGATTTCATGGTGACTTAAAACAGGAAATTCACATGTCTGGATCACAGTAGTGGAGTGATGTTGTACAATCTCAGTTAAGCAGATTGCAAGATGATGAGTTGTGCTGTGAAAATGGCTTGCCATGGGTTTTGGGGCATGTTTTTGTTTATCTCATTTGCATGTCTTATGTAGTGAATTTGGTGCTAAAACAGCACAGCCAGTACCGATTAAATGACCATCGGAGGCGCAATTCATTCTTGGTGTAAATTTTTGGATTTAAATCACATGTATGTAACAGAACCCTTGGTTTTAATGTAAAGTTCTCTGAGTTATCTTTATCTGAACGTTCAGAAAAATAAATTCTGTCTGTCAGTGAAAAGAAAGGGAATTCATCCAGTCTAAACATCTGTCTTGGTGTGGGTGATAAATTCAGAGCGGTGTAACTGCCCCTCAGTTAAATAACTGACGTGGGCCAACTTTTCCAGACAAAAACACTCCGAGCAACTGTGGATATGGAATAAAGATAGTAGCCATCTGGACAGTGTTCAGAAATTATAATGTGTAACCAGCAAAACTTCCCAAACCAAACAAATCTTTAGGAGTGTTGGACACGAGTCAGTTCATTATCTCAGCTCTTGAGTTCATACTTATCTACTGGTCTTCCACAGGCAGAGCTTAATGAAGCATTTTTAAATGAATATACCTGATATACATTTAGGCACGTTTACACCACTGTCTGACCTAAAACTCATTTCCTCCAAAGAGAAGCTCCAGCGTTTAAGGTCTCAGTCGTTCTAACACCAATGGGCGTCCTTGTGATGGATGCCAAAAATTTGGAGTGGTTTAACCATCCCAGCTAGAATAACTAATGCTATGCCTATCCGATTCTAACAGAGTGTTTTGGATAGGCTTTATTCCAGATAAGCAGCCAAGATAATGGAACATGTTGTTCAGCTCCAGTAAGGGCAGGCTTGATGACCTGAGAGACTCAATGAGATTATCATAAAAAAAAATTAAACATAGTGTATACATACTTTATCTGATCTTGTAAAAAGGAACTGCAAAATACATAAAATGTAATAAAAATGTGTATTGATTATTAATGTTAGGTATGCTTTTTATAATTGTAATAAAAAAACATTTTTATACAATATATACTTATACAATATATTATTACAGTATATTATACTCCCTATATACAGTATACATATATTATTATTTATAATTAAATACAACATATTACATATAAAATGTAAAATATCATTTTTTTGCTGTTAACAAAACCTAAAATATATTTATATATTTTAATTATTATATTCATATTATATTATACTCCCTATATATACACACATATTGTGTGTATATTATATGCAACATATTACATATATGTAATTTAATATTTGTTTATTTTTCTGAAAAAAAAACACAATTTGTTTAGCTGTTAACAAAAAGATAAGTTATATTATATTATATTATATTATATTATATTATATTATATTATATTATATTATATTATATTATATTATATTATATTATTATATTATATTATATTATATTATATTATTTTATATTAGTGCTGTCAATCGATTAACAACATCAGAGTTTGTAATATTTTTATATTGTAATATTTTCACAATTACTTTCCAAATTAATGTAGAAACAACTTAAAAACAGTATATTTTAAATATATGTTGTAATGGCATCTTTTTATCTTTGAATGAAGGCCAGTCTCTATGAAATTGATTTTTTTTAAAACATTAATGATAGACATTCAACATTACAGTATAATACAATCTTCTATAAAACAATACTGTATTATATACAGTATAATACAATCTTCTATAAAACAATCTTCACATAAATCCATTATAATAAATACCTACCTGTCTGGTAGGAAATATACAGAAATTGAATAAAGTTATCCAACAGTCTGCACTGCATAAATAATAAATTAAATATAGATTAATCCTTATTAAAGCTACACTGTAAAAAAAAATCCCCGTAAAATTTACGGTAAAAAAACGGCAGCTGTGGTTGCCAGAACTTTACCATAATAAAAATACGGTAGCAACATTTTAGGTTTTTTACGGGACAGCACTTAGTTTACTGTCTGTTTTACAGTTCAAAACCGTATAATTTAAAGGTTTATACTGTAATAATTATGTGTACACTGTAAAAATTTATGTTAAATTTACGGTAAAAAACATATTTCATTAACTGAAATAATGTTAAATTACCAACCTATTGAAATACTAATATCTGTTATGTACCTTTGATATATACTGACAACCACCAAACACAGTGGTGATGAGAGTCACATGATGAATCAAAGCTCATCACAAGCAGCTTTTAGGAGGACAATACTAATATATGGAAAGTGTCATTCACACAAACACTAAACACCATCATGGTAACACACATGAAATTTAAAAAATGCAATAAACATTAATTTAACAACATTAGATGTAACATAAAAACCTAATGTACATAACTGATTAGAAAAAAATAAGAAGAAACATAGTTATTTCAATAAAAATACATCAAATGTGAAGTGTCACGCAGGGAATTCTGGGAATGTCAATTTACGGTTTTTCACTGTAAATTACACAATGACTTGTTCTTTTTTCACTTCCAAAAACTGTAAATTCAACGGTATTTTACTGTAAAATTAAATTAAATGTAAAGTTAGATCTATTACAGTTATTCACCGTATATAGTACGGAAACTTTCTGTTAACCAATTAACTGTTTTTCACCGTAGCATTTTTACAGTCTTTTACCGTTAAAATCACGATAATTTTTTACAGTGTACAATTTTCTCTGTTACCTTTGTTCTTTGATTAACATTAATGACAGACATCACAGCAACTGGTTTATTAGGCTGCTGTCACTTTAAGATCTGCCGCTGCCAAACATGGCGCGGATCTGACGCGCTGTCACGCGCATCTCATTTTCTCACAACTCTTTAAGTTCATTTAAGACATTATTTAACTCATTTAAGACTGCTCTTATGAGAATACTCAACAAAACGGGCATTTTGCCATAATTCTGTGTGTTTTTGTTCGTTCAAGTGCGAAAGAGAACTCAATACTAGCGCGCGTCTTTCTGTGTGTCGGGTGTGTGTCAGGACATTCACAGACAGCGTTTATGTTTTATATCATTTTAATATAATTACTATTCCCTATAACACAAATGTGGTTTATAATTATAAAATAATATATATATATTACAATATATAATACAAAATATAATATTTTTCATTCCATTTGCTAAATTATCCTGACAAATAGCTGTTTCCCATTAAATTTTTGAAAAAACACATTGTTCATTCACTACTTTTTTTGTCTCTCTGGTGGAATGAATGAGGTGTGGATAGTTTTAAATGTGAGAATGTTTTCCGGAGGGTCTAGGGTAGGTGAGTGTGCTCATGGAGTGCAGGTGCAGTCCTGGGGAAGGTTTGCTGTGGTGATTGATGCTGTGCCGGTGTGCGTGTGTGAAGTGTCAGTCGAGGGGTTCGCTGGGGGTTGTCAAGTGGTGTTGTCGAGGTTCTAGCCTGCCAGTCTAGTATGGAGGAAATGAAATCACATATAAGTGCCGCAGTGGAGCAGTCACCCAACTGAAGTGCTGGCTCTGCTTTGGTCAATAAGGAGCAGCTGCGGCCTGATGGACATGTGCCTGTGTTTTGGTGGTTACCCAGGGTGAAGTTAATACATGCTCTGAGGACTGCCTCATGGTCTCTTTAGATTAAATCAGAGTTGGGCTGTATAGGAAAGGAAAGTTCTGGTACCTTTGCTGATCTATGAATATTATTCTACTACATATTTTAATTATGCTATTTTAAAGGTTCCTAATTTTGTTTACATGCATCAAAGGTCACAAAACACTTTAATTTTCTCATAATATACATTGCACATTACCACATTTTTCAAAGATTCTCAAACGACTCATTCAAAGATTCAGTCTCTCTAAATCCCTCCTTTCCGCGAGCCTACTCCACTCTGATTGGCCAGATGGCCCAGTCTGTTGTGATTAGTCGACTGCTTACAGCACATGTCGGAAATGAAACGCCCATTACCATAACGGAACTTCAGCTCCGGTTAAACCCGAACTTCCATCGCAAGGATGACTTGAGCAGGATGTTTCTCAGTGATATGCTGCTCAGTTTGAGGTACATTATGAGATGTTGCAACTGTAATTCCTCACCATCAGCATTAACAAGTGTATGTCCATCAACAAACCTATGTGTATATTTCTAATTTATTGCAGTGTACATGCGGGAAGACAATCTGCTTCAATTGACAGTTTTAGGTAATAGTGGCCCACGGCTGATTAGCCGGTTAGCCGGAGACAATATAAAACACAAAACTGCTTATTTTGAACACCCAGTAGAAAATATAGAAAATAAAATATATTCTTTTGGGAGACAATAAGTTTATTAATCGTGCACTTTTGACTTTGCAGACTGTTTACATTCACAGACAGCTATATTACACACTGCATGAAAGGGAATATATTTGAAAATAATAATAGGGGCACTTTAATGCATTATCATTTGTATTGTGAAACTCATCTTTTCTTGCAAAGGCCTATCTATTTTTTTCTGAGAGTATTTATGATTATATTCTTTTCATTTAAATCAAACATTTATTGTGTTGATTAGAAAAATATTGAAAACAAACATTTAAGCTATAAGTGCCTACAATATAAACAAGAAAAGGTTCACTATATAGTACTTTCATACTTCCATAATTTGATTAATATTATGTGATTTTAAGTGTACAGGACATGTAAAATATGAGCTTACTTGGTTTTGGCCATCAGAAGTTGATTCAGTTGTAAAAAAAAAAAAAACCAACAAAAAAACAAATGCAACACGGACCGAAGAGATCTAAATGAACCAAAAACAGGACGTGATGTCACAAGACACGCCTCCAAAAAAGACAGAATACTCAAGCATACTCAAACATTGTAAAACGTTTTTTAAACGGAAACGGTGGTGCGTTGAACACCCTGTTCTGATGATGCAAGAGTTGCAACTATGGCAGCTGAGAAGGCCATTTTTTGTGTTCTTTTTGAAGAATTTTCGGAGCCTGATGTAATTGGTATAAATACGTGTTTAATACTGCAAAATACGCTCAATGTTACAGTCACTGTTATGCTATGATATTGTAATATTTACCATTATATAATCAGAGGAGTATAGAAAAGTTGTAACACTTTACATTAAGGTTCCCTTTGTAAAGGGTTTATAAAGGTGTTTGTTAATGACTAATAACTCATTTACAAATGCATTATAGATCGTTGATAAGCAGTTATAACGGCATGAATAAAAAGGATGACTTTAATGCAGTACCTGCCAAATAGTGAGCCCCTTTTAACTCACATGTTATAAATGCTTAATGAATGTATTTATTCACACTTATTTAACTCAAAACCAGATTCCTGATTTATTTCATGATGCAGCAAAAATAGACTATCTTAGTGAGACTGAAGGGTGTTGTATTTGTGGTTTTCTCATTAATATCTCATGACTGCCACTTTTCTTAAAATGTTCCTTACCAAAAGTTACTGTCTTACCCATGATATTCCACAAAAGGCTCATGCCTATCCACAGCAGTGTATACAACTGATTTCTTGCTTATCAAGATGAAATTATCAAACTTTATTGTAAAGTGTAAAGTGAACACATGTGAACCATTTATTAATGAGTTACAAACATTAGTAACCTGTGAAAGTACACCTTAATGTAAAGTGAACACCTGTGAATCATTTATTAATGAGTTACAAACATTAGTAACCTGTGAAAGTGCACCTTAATGTAAAGTGAACACATGTGAACGATTTATTAATAAGTTACAAACATAAAAACCTGTGAAAGTGCACCTTAATGTAAAGTGAACACATGTGAACCATTTATTAATGAGTTACAAACATTAGTAACCTGTAAAAGTACACCTTAATGTAAAGTGAACACATGTGAATCATTTATTAATGAGTTACAAACATAAAAACCTTTGAAAGTGCACCTTAATGTAAAGTGAACATGTGTAAACAATTTATTAATGAGCTACAAACATTAGTAACCTATGAAAGTGCACCTTAATGTAAAGTGAACACCTGTGAATCATGTATTTATTAATTATTAATGCACACACAGAAGATAGTATTTTTTCTGATGAAATATTTTACTGTTGATGCATTGTATCTGTAAACACAACTTTAAACTTGAACATTAACATATTAATACGCAATCAATAATTATTTTTGATATCATGATAAAGACCACTGTAACCTGAGCATCTGGCCATCCACACTTACAGTAACATTACATGCGCGTGACAGAACCGTCTGAGGGAGCGCCAGAGCGGTTATTTGTGTATGGTAACTACAAACTAACACAGCAATTACACAATTAATATAAACACTTGAAAAACATAGTCTGCAGCGATGTCACCTCAGTTAGCTTACCCATCAAATCAGTAACACTTAAAATTTCGCTTCAGAGCACAATGGAACATCGTGACTTCTTCTCCTGAAAAGTACGTTTATCTTTATGGGATGCTCACTAGCGCCAACTCCTGTCACACGCCAGAACACGCGTGCTTTAGTGATGTGATCCTGTAAGAGTGGAATTAAGAGTAGCCCACTACTACTACTTCTACTTATAAAAAGAATACATTGCATATTATACATATTTGTCACAGTTGGTTGTGAAGAGCAGTGAGGAAGCAGGATTTAGATGCAGCAGTACTATTTTTATTAAGAAGATAACTGAACTCAAAAACGTATGATAACTGAGCCAAAAACGTTGGCTGATTTCGTCCACATAAAGACGAAATCAGCCAACAAAAGACTAAAACTCAGGGCTATAAATACACAAGACTAAATGAGCAACTAAACAGTTTGCTTCAAATCTACAGAAACAAACAATGACTTAGAAACTAAAGAAAACAGGAACAATGAACTGAAAATACAACAAAATGAAATAATATCAAAATAATAAAATGGGCAGGGCATCCGCCCATAAGGTACTCTGTAATGCCCTAAAACGTCAGGTTATATCGACTGAAGCGACGATCACCCATTGTTTAGCGCCATTGCACGGCCGTCTACGCAGTACTCGTTCCCTTATCTCAGGGAACCGAGGTTACGTTAGGTAACCGAGTACGTTCCCTTTCGAATGGTCAGTCGTACTGCGTCTTCCTAGACGCCATGGGAACCTGTTTAATCCCGCCGTGCTATGATAAGCGCAATGACATGTACTCCCTCAGGTTGAACACTCATTAAAAAGGGCCCAAGACTAGAGTTATTGACACATCATAATATATACATACGTATATATATATATATATATATATATATATATATATCCTTATGCGTACTGGGCTCATAGAGGCCAGTAACTATAAGGAAAAAACTTTGTAAAGCATTGAAGCATATGAAGGCCGGACTTCACAGAGGCCGTCTTAATACTCATTATACAACGAGGGACTTCCAGGCTGTAGAATCTGGTAAAAGTAGACGGTGAGGACCAGCCTGCCGATCTACAGATCTCACCAATAGAAACTCCACTAGACCACGCCCAGGAGGAGGCCATGCCTCTGGTGGAGTGAGCTTTGACACCTATGGGGCATTGGAGGCCCATAGCATCATAGGCTAACGCTATCGCGTCCACTAGCCATCTGGCTAGGCTTTGTTTGGTGACCGGAAGTCCCTTAGTGCGGCCACCAACGCTTACAAAGAGCTGCTCCGACTGTCTAAAGTGGGAGGATCACTCAATATATGCTCTAAGCGCCCTAACTTGGCAGAGCAGGTGTAACTGTCTGTCATCCTCAGAGGGGGGGAGAGCAGAGAGAGTGATTACCTGTGCTTTGAACGGTGTTGAAAGTACTTTGAGTACATAGCCATGTTTCGGTTTGAGGATGACTTTAGAATCGCCTGGGCCAAATTCTAGGCATGACGCGTTCACAGAGAGCGCTTGAATGTCACCCACACGCTTAACTGATGCCAGTGCTAATAGCAGGGCAATTTTCAGCAAAAGCAGTTTCAATTCAGCCGTCTGCAACGGTTCGAAGGGAGGTCCTTTTAGTGCTCGTAGGACCAATGGAAGGTCCCAGGATGGCACCATATGAGGGCGAGGAGGGTTAAGCCTTCTGGCTCCTTTTAAGAATTTTACGACCATGTCGTGTCTGGCTACTGATTGGCCAGCTATCGGTGCATGAGATGCGGCGATATCTGCCGTGTAGACTTTGAGTGTGGATGGAGTGTGTCCTGCATCCAACATCTCTTGTAGAAAAACGAGTATCTGTGATATCTCGCATAACACTGGGTTATGTTTCCTGGCTGAACACCAGTCAGAGAACACTGACCATTTAAGGGCATAGAGATGCCTAGTAGACGGAGCTCTGGCCTCACTGATAGTGCTCAGGACACTCACTGGGAGGTTCTCGAGCTCCCCTTGAGTGGCCAAACATGCAGCGCCCACAGTTTGGGACGGGGGTGCCAGATTGTCCCGTTCGCCTGAGAAAGGAGATCTTTCCTCAGGGGAACTGGCCATGGAGCTGCTGAGAGTAGCTGAATCAACTCGGGAAACCAGTGGTGGGTTCGCCAGAGTGGAGCCACTAGCAGGACTGTGTGCTTGCATTCCCTGATTCTTTTTAAGACCTGGGGAAGGAGCAGGACTGGAGGAAAAGCATAAAGTAGAGCATCCTTGCTCTTTGAAAAATAAATTGGGCAGTGACAATTGTCTATGGAGGCGAAGAGGTCGACCTCTGCCCTCCCGAAAACACTCCATATCATTTGAACCGTTTGGGGATAGAGGGTCCATTCCCCTGGGGACACGAGGCCCCTGGAGAGCATGTCTGCTCCCTGGTTCAGTCTGCCTGGCACATGCACTGCTTTTAGTGAATGCAATCTGCCTTTCGCCCATAGGAGGAGATGTCTGACCTGTTGGTTGAGCCATCTCAACCTGAGCCCGCCTTGGCGGTTTATGTAGGAGACCACTGTCGTGTTGTCCGTACGGACTAGGACGTGGTGACCTGAGAGACGTGGTAGAAAAGTCTCGAGGGCTAGCACTACTGCCAACATTTCTAGGCAGTTGATGTGCAACCGTGACTCCGTGCTCAACCATGAGCCGAAGGCCGGTTCGCCCTCACACAGAGCGCCCCAACCCGTGTTGGAGGCATCCGTGGTGACCACCATTCGTCTGGAAACTGTCTCCAAGCTCAAGATTCGACCACGGGGCCAGGGCTTTGATATAGCGGCGGCCCACCTTGATCCAAAGCTGGCCTGAATGCCACGCTTGGGGAGGAACCCGTGATTTCAGCCAGTACTGCAGGGGGCGCATGCGCATCATGCCCAGCGGAAGTACTGGAGAAGCTGATGCCATAAGGCCAAAACGGTTCCCGTTTTGAACGAGCATGCAAGCTGCTGTGTAGTCAGAGCGCGCTCATTCGACAGCCATGCCCTCATTTGGGCCGAGTCTAAAATCGTTCCCAGGAAGGAGATTCTCTGCCTGGGAAGCAATGAGCTCTTGGCTGTATTTATTCTGAGACCCAGGCATTCCAGATGGCTGAGTAGCACAGATTTGTGAGATTCTAGTTCTTCCTCTGACTGGACCAGGATGAGCCAGTCTTCGAGGTAGTTCAAAATGCTCATTCCCATTTGTCTCAAAGGGGAGAGAGCTGCATCCATACACTTCGTGAAAGTGTGATGGGCCAGAGACAGGCCGAATGGCAGGACTGTGTACTGATAATCTCAAAAACGGTCTGTGAAATCTCAAAACAATTCTCAACGCGAATCTCAAAAACGGTCTGTGATGGGGGATAATTTGGATATGAAAGTAAGCATCTTTCAGATCCACTGAGAAAAACCAATCCATCGGGCGGATTTGCGCGATGATCTGTTTTAATGTCAGCATTCTGAAAGCCCGTTTGATAAGGGCCTTGTTCAGATGTCTGAGGTCTAAGATGGGCCTGAGGCCGCCATCTTTTTTGGGGACGAGGAAGTAGCGGCTGTAAAACCCTGACTCGCTCTGTGCTGGAGGCACCACCTCTATAGCTTTTTCATCAATAGGCTCTCTACTTCGGTTTTGAAGACGTGAGTTACATTGCTCTCTACCGAAGTGTGTGTTATGCCCGCGAAACGGGGTGGTTTGTAAGCGAACTGGAGTGAGTAGCCTCGTTGAATTGTTTTTATAACCCACTGTGACACACCGGGGATGGCTTTCCAAGCCTCTGCCCGGTTGTACAGGGGTTTTATAGTGTCAGAAGGCGGCGCGCTGTGCAGGGCGGCGACTTCCGTGTGGTGCGGAAGAGAAAGAAAACTCATTTGTTGAACATTCATGTTTTTTATTGATCTCGCTATTACAGCAGCAGAATGCAGGGGAGAGCGCATTAGAGCGGGCTCGCAGTTTACATTCACAACACTCAAAACAACATTTTTCTCCCCGGCTGGAACTAAAACGGGCCGTGGGGAGAGAACTCTGAGTCTTTTGGGGGGTGGACCAGCCTGGGCGGGACTCAGCCCTCCTCTCCTCCTGACCAGCCTGTCAGGACTGCTTCCTGTGTTCAGGGTCCAGCGTTATTTTAGGCCGGGGTCCCTGACGCTTAGGTGGGAAACGCTTCGTCTGATACTGATGCTAATCCTGTGGTGGGCGGGGCTGCGCGGGCGCCTGCACCATCCTGCGCCGCTGCTGCTGGTTTGGGGCTCTCGGGCGAGCCGAGGAAGCAGAGCTGGCTCGTTTTGGCAGAAAATGTTGCATTGCCTGGGACACTTTCTGAGTCGTGGCGAAGAGGTCTGCAAACCCGTCCACCGCGGGAGCGATTGGAGCGTCAAGGAAGGCGGTCTTATCGGCCTCCTTGATCTCGGTGAGGTTTAGCCATAAGTGGCGCTCTAGCACAACGAGGTTGGCCATGGACCTGCCTATGTCCTGGGCGTTGGCTTTTGTGGCGCGAAGGGCCAGGTCTGTAGCGCTTTGGAGGTCATGGAAAGCCTCTTGATCTGGCCCAGTCTCATCCATAGTCCGGAGGAGCTTGGCCTGAAACACTTGCAGGACCGCCATCGAGTGGAGAGTGGAGCCTGCTTGGCCGGCGGAAGCATAGGCCCTATTCGCCAAGGCTGACGTTGCACGACAGGGCTTGAAAGGGTGGGCGATCTTAGGCTTCCAGCGTATCGCAGAGGGCGGGCAGAGGTGCGCGGCTACCGTTTCCTCGAGCGGAGGAAGCTTCTCGCAGCCCTTCTCGACAGCGCCGTCAATGGTGGAGAGCGCGTGCGAGATGGATGGGCGGAGATGAGCAGAGTAGGGGGCACCATGACTTCGCTAGCTCCTCGTGCACCTCAGGAAAGAACGGTGCAGCTCTCTGTCGAGGGGCCTGCTGGCCCCCCGGCAGATACCACTTGTCGAGGCGTGCAGGCTCTTCAGGGGAGGCCCAGTCCAGGCCGAGCTCATTGATGGCCTTCGTGAGGACACGGATTAGCTCGGTGTCCGCACCAGCCTTTGAGTCGCTGTACTGCTGTGATGTTGAGGGGGTGGAGTCGTCGACCGAGCCCGACCATTCCTCGGCATCCGAAGCGACGAGAGACATGGAGTCATCGTGTGGATGCTCGTGATCCTCATTGCCGCCGAATGAGACCAGGCCCTCTGCGTCGAGCGGAGGGAGCAGGTCGATCGAGAGAACGTCACAGGGGAAACGTGTGTACTCAGCCCTCTGGCTCCGCCGTTTTTTCCGCCGAGGTTCGGACGGGAAAGGGAATGGGAGAGCGCGAGGGGTGGGGTCGCGCTCTGAAAAGAGCGCTATCCGCGAGCGAAGAGAGGAGATGGGCATACTCTAGCAGTGAGAGCAGCCGGACCCGGCAAGAGCAGGGTCCGCGTGGGCCTTGCCCAGGCAGATCACGCACTCATTGTGGCCGTCCTCTTCATGCAGGTGAGTGTTGCATGTACCACACGTGTGGCGCGACATGACGTATGTAGTTATATTGACAGTAAAAAGGATACACCGCAGTGTTCACCGGAGAGCGCAGGGGAAAAGCGTGACAGCTTGCGGGATCGCAGCAATTGAGCGTGTTGAAATAGTCCGCTGACTCGTTCGCAGGAAGTCCGGGCTGGCTAGCTCGCTATTCCGCTGCATGCTCGTCTTTTCTCAGCGAAGGTGGTTAATCTGACGTTTTAGGGCATTACAGCGTACCTTATGGGCAAATGCCCCGCCCATTTAGCAGGCTTTTGTGCTCAGCTTCGCGGGCTTAGTGCCCATTGGTTCGCTCAGTTACGCTGTTCTGCCATTGGTTCATGCAGTTCCCACTGGCCAGCCAATAGCGTGCGAGAGGTCTCGACACTGTTTTGACTGGGCAGTAGCACTGCGTGATTTTACAAATGCTTCAGTATTTCAAGAAATAGATTATTTCCCATGGCGTCTAGCAAGACGCAGTACGACTGACCGTTCGAAAGGGAACTAGACAACTTTATTCTACTCTTACAGGATCACATCACTAAAGCACGCGTGTTCTGGCGTGTGACAGGAGTTGGCGCTAGTGAGCATCCGATAAAGATAAAGCCACTTTTTATGAGAAGAAGTCACGCTGTTCTACCGTGCTCTGAAGCGAAATTTTAAGTGTTACTGATTTGATGGGTAAGCTAACTGAGGTGACATCGCTGCAGACTATGTTTTTCAATTGTTTATATTAATGGTGTAATTGCTGTGTTAGTTTGTAGTTACCATACACAAATAACCGCTCAGGCGCTCCCTCGGACGGTTCTGTCACGCGCATGTAATGTTAGTGTAAGTGTGGATGGCCAGATGCTCAGGTTACAGTGGTCTTTATCATGATATCAAAAATAATTATTGATTGCGTATTAATATGTTAATGTTCAAGTTTAAAGTTGTTCAATGTTCAAGTTCAACTCAGAAACCGTAGCAAAACGCTGCGCACCGGTTTGAGCTCGAACGTGCCCCTGGTTCCTCTCATCATAGGAGCTACGTTGGCCATTACAGTTCCATACAGGCGTCAGAACCGCCATCTATACTTGCAGCAGATCTTCATTCGTGTGACGAAGGAGTTCCTGCTGCTGTTTTGACTCATTTACACATTTTATAAATTGTTTGTGAGTTTTGTACGCAAATACAGCAAGCGCATTTAGTCCAGCACACAGCATTGTTTTGGATGTTAGTCAAGTTCCGTCGCAAAATATACATCATAAAAGCTGTTTTTTGTTTTGTATATTTAGGTTCAGTGTTAAAAATTACAGTTTGACAGATGATGACAAATGTATCATTGTCTTTTTTGGTCCGGACCAAAAGAACCAAAAGAACCAAGAGAACCGAACTATAAATGTGATCAAACCTTAATTTTTAGTATGTGCATTCTGACACCAAATTGTACAATGTAACAGCTGTTAGTAATTATGTGAACAACAAAAGTGTTTTCTCGCCAAACTCTGACACTGTCTGCAATCACGTACATTGTGAATTTCGGAAGAAATGTTTAGCAAGAATGAATCACTCATCCTGTTCCATTTGTACAACTGGTCATCATATAAAACATCTGATGAACTAATTATTTCCTAGTTTAATCATTAAGTTCTTCCATTCCTTTCTTTTAACTGAATAATTCCTGGTATGGTGACTATTGTCATAATGAAAATGTCAGAGAAGCAATTTTGGGTTTGGACTCATGGTAGAGCTTCCAGTTACACATATTGATACATTTATGAGTCACCATTTGATTGGAATTGTATAAATAGACCAGACACACTTCCTCGGTGGCTTCAACAGCATATAGAAAACTGTCCCACAATTCTCTACTTTATTTCACTGGCCTATAGGACCTTTCATTCTACTGTGCTCATGAACAACTCAAGCATCAGCAGAAAAAGAAAACATCCGTTGAGTCAGTAAATGTCTTTTAAGGGGTGCTGGTTCCTTTGAATGTCAATATGGGTGTCAGGTTTCCTTGTAAAGTCCTTCCTGTGAACCTCTTCACCTCTGAAAGGAGTTAAGTGGATTGTGCATCTCAGTGTGAGCAATAGAACACAATCCCAAAGTTATTACATGGCTCTCTGGAATATTGGATTCTGAATGATCAATATTGGAAAACTACAGTCAAATACACTATATTGCCAAAAGTTTTGGGATGCCTGCCTTTACATGCACATGAACTTTAATGACATCCCATTCTTAATCCGTAGGGTTTAATATGGAGTTGGCCCACCCTTTGCAGCTATAACAGCTTCAGCTCTTCTGGGAAGGCTTTCCACAAGGTTTAGGAGTGTGTTTATGGGAATTTTTGAGCATTCTTTTAGAAGCGCATTTGTGAGGTCAGGCACTGATGTTGGACGAGAAGGCCTGGCTCGCAGTCTCCGCTCTAATTCATCCCAAAGGTGTTCTATCGGGTTGAGGTCAGGACTCTGTGCAGGCCATTCAAGTTCCTCCACAACAAACTCGCTCATCCATGTCTTTATGGACCTTGCTTTGTGCACTGGTGCGCAGTCATGTTGGAACAGGAAGGGGCCATCCCCAAACTGTTCCCACAAAGTTGGGAGCATGAAATTGTCCAAAATGTCTTGGTATGCTGAAGCATTAAGAGTTCCTTTCACTGGAACTAAGGGGCCAAGCCCAACCCCTGAAAAACAACCCCACACCATAATCCCCCCTGCACTGAACTTTACACTTGGCACAATGCAGTCAGGCAAGTACCGTTCTCCTGGCAACCGCCAAACCCAGACTCGTCCATCGGATTGCCAGACAGAGAAGCGTGATTGGTCACTCCAGAGAACACGTCTCCACTTCTCTAGAGTCCGGTGGTGGCGTGCTTTACACCACTGCATCCAACACTTTGCATTGCACTTGGTGACATAAGGCTTGGATGCAGCTGCTCGGCCATGGAAACCCATTCCATGAAACTCTCTACGCACTGTTCTTGAGCTAATCTGAAGGCCACATGAAGTTTGGAGGTCTGTAGCTATTGACTCTTTGCGACTTTGCGAAGTTGCGACTTCTGGGCACTGTGCACCTCAGCATGCGCTGACCCCGCTCTGTGATTTTACGTGGCTTTTGGCAATATAGTGTATGTTTGTATAATGAAACCATATTGTTGTCCTGTTATCCTAAGTTCCATGCCTCTTGTATCACACAGTCTCTCTTCTCAAAATAAAACAACTTCAGCTAAAAATTAATATTTAATGTCCAATTAATTATTATTTTTTTGCAAGTAGTCATACAATAAGTGGGAGTCAGTGACCATTATCACAAAATAAACCCCATTCAGGGTGACTCAAAACCCACTGATTGTATATTAACCTTTACTTGACAACTAAACAGTGCCTTGTCAATTACTAACCATGTCTTTCCAATTCATAACTAATAAGCTCTGTGTTTATTCCATATTTCTTTCATAAGTACAGCCTGTATGATCTCTCTTGTGGACAGAAGAGAAAAACCTCTAAAGGTAATCATCAGCCAACATCCTGAGTCAATTAGCTGTGACAGGACAGAATAATAGGAGATTACATTAGAGCGGTGAAACACGACTCCACCTTCAGGATTCATAAGCCCCAGGTTTTTTTTATGGGCATCTCCATTCAAGGATGTAGTAGTTAGCATGCATGGATTCACGTTTGTTTAACTGGCGGATATACTTTATAAGCAGGGGAGGATTTCCATACAAGCTTACAATACATCATCATTTCAGGGTGGCGTGCAAATCTATGGCTTTTCAGTTTAATATTAGCATTGCTCGTACTTAGAGTTAGGGGTTTGTTTAATCTATAACTCCAAGTATGAAATTCAGTGCTCATCTGTGTTATTTTAATATCACAGAGATACTATTATAGTTTTTGTTAATAGTTTGAATTAGTTTTCATTTTTTAAATTTTTTTTTAAATACTGTTTGTCTTTATTGTTTTTATTCATTTTTATTTCAGTTTTAGTTATTTCAGTGCATCAAGTTAAACTACATGAAATGAGAAGTTTCCTTGTCAACTAGCTAAAATAAAATAAGTATAATAAATAAGTTTTTTTATTTTATTTTATTTTATTTAGGTTTTACTTTGTAGTTTTAACCACACAGAACACCCTAGCAACTACCCAGAAAACCCTAGCAAACAAATAGCAACGCCCTGGCAACTACCCAGAACACCCAAGCAACCACATAGCAACACCCTGGCAACCACCCAGAAAACCCTAGAAACTACCCCGAACACCCTAGCAAACAAATAGCAACACCCTGGCAACTACCCAGAACACCCAAGCAACCATATAATAACACCCTGGCAACCACACAGGACATCATAGCAACTACCCAGAACACCCAAGCTACCACATAGCAACAACCTGGCAACCACCCAGAACTACCACATAGCAACACCCTGGCAACCACCCAGAACACCCTAGCAAACAAATAGCAATGCCCTGGCAACCACACAGAACACCCTAGCAACTACCCAGAACACCCTAACAAACAAATAGTAACGCCATGGCAACTACACAACACCCTGGCAACTACACAGAACAACCTGGCAACTACCCACAACACCCTAGCAACTACCCAGAACAACCTGACAACTACCCAGAACACCCTAGCAAACAAATAGCAATTCCCTTGCAACTACCCAGAACACCCAAAAACCACATCGCAATGCCCTGGCAACTACCCACAACACCCAAGCAACCACATAGCAACCCCCTAGCAACCGCATAACATCGCCCGGGCAAACAGTATAAAAAGTATTTAATTTGATTCACAATTTGATATTTTCTTACAAGTTGTTTTGGATTAAAGCTTCATGTAAAGGAATAAATGTAAATGTTCTATGTTACATTCTGCTTTGTTGCAATGGCACTGTATGGCTTCAGTGTGTCTTCTTAGGACACGACAGACTCTTTGCTGATGGTAGTTGGAGGATCAAGGCCAACGTCGGCCAACTTGTTTTCACAAGGCAGCAGAAACTCCATCTGGATCCAATCGTAGCCCCGAGGTGCCTCCGATGCAAAGCCTTCTGGAGGTGTGTGCCGGCTGGGTTTTGGCGTGAAGCCCAAACGAGCTGATAAAGCCAGATAAGGTTTTGTTCAAGATTAGGACCAGAGCTCTTATTTTAGCCTAAATGGAAAATAGCTCTTGGAGACGGCATGCATTTAAGCTGTGGTTTGAGAAAGAAGGCAAAATGATAGCTTGGTTTTAAGGTAGTTCTCAAAAAACAAGTTTTGATGCTGCTAACATTAACTTTTTTGGAGAACGTGCTAACAAAACTTGTATCTGGTATATCTATGTTAACCACTTTTACTTTTTGTGTTTACATATTATACAGTGATTCTCTCTACCCTGCATTCTTGTCTCAGTTTTCCCACTGTACGACTTTGCCACTCTGGTCCAAACCCAAGCCAAACATCTGCTTTAATGCTGGAGGAAGTTGACAAAGCCTCTTTTCAGGTCTGTAGATCACGTGACTCGATGTGAAACGGTCTTGGACGCCAGATCTCTTCCACCCTTTTCCTCCATGGAGAAGAGGGAAAGAAAAGGAAGAGGCATGATTTGTTTTAAATATACAGTAATTAGTTTACGATCACCTGCCAACCACCCAACATAGTTGTAGGCTGAAAGGTAATGTCGCTGATGCCGCTCTCCTGTGTTTCTAATTAAGGTGGAGAATTGGCTCCCCTTGAGCAAAGCTTTTTGTCAGCTTTAATCCCATGCTTGGATCAAACGAACGACTGCATTATTAATTTTGAGTGTGACTGAGGGCCGGAAGCAATGGGGGTCTGGTTTCCAGTCCTGTGCACGTGGAAACTGTTTGGCGCGGTCCCTGCTGGTTTACTGAAGGTCTTCTTAGTAGCAGTTCTTCTTCCCTAATGAGCAAAGTTTAGGAATCTCTTTCCAAATATTGGAAACCTTGCAAATTTCAGTTCAGATACTGTTACGCTCTTTTAAAAAATAAAGGTTCCAAAAGCCGGTTTTTGCAGTGAAGCCATAGAAGAACCATTTTGGGTCAGTGATGTAAAGAGTACCCGAAAACTTGAGTAAAAGTACAGCAAAAAACTCAAGAGACATGCCAGTGAAAAACAAGAAACAATTGAGTTGTGAGGAGAGCAATAACATGTTTATTCTCTAAAATCAAAATAAAACTGAACACCACAATACTGCAATAAATCAAGGTCAACGCAACAGCCTCTTAAACATTTTCAAACACTCAAGTCTCAGTTAAGCTCAAGTGCTCAAAAAGGGCGTAAGTAAGCCAATATACTTTAAAAAGGTCTCTTCAATAGTCAAACCTACTTGCACTGGATACGCTGGTTTCAGCCTCATCCACCAGTTGCAGTCATGTCTTCATCTTCAAACACCTGCAACTCAGCAACTACCTGGTAATGCATTCGCATTCATGTAAAGTAGCCTTGTTAACAAGTTGGGGTGAGTAAGTGCAAAACGCAAAAGTCATAGTACCTTCAATGGCCTGTAGATGGCGATATCACTTCTTTTGTAGCAGAAATAAACTGCTGCAGAAAAAGTTATTTTTTTTAAGGACAGATGAGGCGAGAGAAAAGGAGACGGAAGCATAAGGAGTGACAGAGACAAGAGACGGGGGGGGTGGAAATTCTTGGTCTGGTTCCCGGACACACTGCCGCTCGGTCCTCAACCAGCTGAGAGGTTCTCACTCGCAGTGCCATGCGATGGTACTGGACACTCCTAGGTGGACAGCTCGATCGCCGTCCGGCCAATGGCGGACAGCGATGGCTCCTCCGGTTGAGGGCAGCTGGCAGCGAGTCCCCCGCTCCCTGCTCCTTCCCCATCATGGTGGACTGCAGCAGGCTCTGGCCCACAGGTGAACAGCGGCGACTCCTCCGCTCCCTCTCGGACGGCAGCCACCCCTCATCGACCCAGGAGCACGGCAGCGAGCTCTCCATCCCACCTGGTCTTCAGTCACTCCAGCACCACCGCCTCGGGCAGCCACATGGTAGTCACCGCTGTGTTGTGCTGCCCAACCTCCTTAGCACCGCGATCCCTCTTACCACCTCGGGTGTGCATTATTTTCGAATAATTCAACAGACTGTCGTCAATTATCCCTTACGGTCTTCATACTAAGAAAAAAAATTATTTTAAGAATTGTTTACTTAAAGATTCTTTGGGAAACCCTAAAATGGTTCTTCTATGGGAACTGCTTATACTAGGTTACCACACTTCAAGAAAGTTCAGATGTTGTATTTCAAGACGTGTCAGTTTTTTGTCCTTAAAGTGCTCTTGTGCGTAGGACTAATTTCTTACGCATCTCATCCCACACCTCTGTTGCTAATTCCAAAACGTCATTTTAGAGCTAGTAACAGAGGCTTGAGCCACTGATAGCTGAGTAATGCAGTTATTATAGAGAGAGAGAGAGAGAGAGAGAGAGAGAGAGAGAGAGAGAGAGATTAAGTGTGTGTGAATTACCTGAGTCTGTGCGTCTCTCAACAGTGTTCGGCTACAGCGTTACTACTAAACTGTAAGTTTATATGCTTCAAGAACAGCACTGTTATTACCTTGCTAGTGAGAAATGTTATGTAGCTTGCTAAACTATTACTACTATAGTTGCTAAACTATTTTACTGATAAAATCGAGCAGTGCTGCCCACATAGCAACACCCTGGCAACCACCCAGAACACCCTAGCAACTACCCAGAACACCCTAGTGTTGCGCTGACAACACAGCGCTGACAACACGTTTCTGTGCGAGTGTGTGTCCTTACTGTATGTGTGTGCGTTTGAGTGATAGAGAGAGTGGAAGAAAGAGAGTATGTGCTTTCCATACATAATAAAACGTAATTTTGTGGCAAAAAAAGGAAATCATTTATTGTTTTTATCCTATTGTTTACTATATTTGCTTGGTTGGTGCTGTTGTGGGTTTTGGTTCTTTTGCTGTTGTTGTTGAAATCATTTGGCGAAGTGATATGGACATGTAATGCGGTCAAGACCTGCCTGGAACTACTTTAGCCATGTGTTAATTTCCCTGAAAATAATTGCACACCTTACAACATTCGTCAACTAATCAGATTCGTTTGAGAATCATTGAAAAATGTGGTGATGTGCAATGTATATTATGAGAAAATGTAAGGTTTTTTTTTACCACTGATGCTTGTAAACCTCTTGTAGACCTCCAAAACAAAATTAGGAACTGCAAAATTCATGGAAGCGCAAATGCTAATAAAGAGCTTTTATTTTTAAGAGTGGCTGAAGTCTTTTAACGTATTATAGACTGGTTTGTATGCATTTAATGTAACTATAAAGCAAGAGTTTGTGATCAGTTATGTTTGCCACTCAATAATAAAATAGTGCAGACAAAATACAAAATTGTGTATGTCACCTTGAGACACATTGCTCATCCTTTTTATATTTTAGCATTTTGACCAAGATTCTTGAACTGTTGGCAGTGTGGCCTACTATTTGTACTACAGTTTTTCAAACACATTTGAAACTTTGAGATGGAAGTGTATATTTTTCCCCTCAATGTTTAGTCTTAGACTTACTTTTCACCTCAAGGTGAGCAGACCTACTGTAACTATTCACAGATGGTTTTTCTTTTTAGCTTCAAGAGTTGTAGACGAGAAGTCTATACAGTAGGTGTAGAAGAGCCGCCTGTAATCTTTTTGTTGTCCTCACTAGTTGCACGCAACAACGAAAATTCAGCATGAGTAGTTCGATTCACAAATGACTTGTTTTGAGCCGGTTCTTATTAATTAATCATTCTAATCATTCTCAGTTAAAGTACTGAAAGAATTGTTAATGGACACAGAACTGTTAAATGGAATCAAAATGGTAAGATTTCCATCCCTAGATGTAACTTTACTCATTTTAAAATCAGTGAAACTAAAATGAGAAGACGTTAAGATAATTATTGTATTGAAACGTCTCATTAATGATTCTATTAGTTGAGTGGTAGCTGTAAAGTACAATGGCAACAGCTTAAGGCATTGCTTTATTTCTTAAACACTATGATTTGGACAAATGGGAGAATAATGCTTGAGTCTTAGTCTGTGTCTGGACGTTTTTTTGCATCAGAACCTCTGCCCTGTTTACATTCAACTAGGTCCACAGTGGTGACTGAGGGACTGGGATAGAAAACCTGCTGATAGAAACAAATGCTGAACCTAGCTATCAGTTACATTTTCTAACCACTTCATGGCCCCTTTAATACAATGTTTGCATTATTTCATTTTAGGAGACAATTGTAAGCATGTGCATTTTAGACAGGAAAACTACACAGTTTCATTTTAAATATGAAAAAATCATGACATGCATGTGCCACACAGGACAGTATTTTAAAATGATTTTTTATTTACATTTTAGAAGTCTATTTTAAAATCAAACATACCAATCATTGAGGGTGCTTTTTGGAGAGGTCATGATTTGTTCCTTATGGTGCTTGATTATAAGCTGATTACCAAGTTAAACAGTTGGGCAATACTGTTTTCTTCACTGCTGCTGTTGAATACCAATGCACAATTCTCTGTTAGCTTATTCATGTTACTTATTAACTTGTTGACAGCAATGTAACTCAGCCGTAAACTCCCACAGGTGTATGTTTAGTGGTCAGGACTAAGAGGGAACATCGGCAATGACAGTTTACTTTATTCAGGTTAGTTTACTCAGGTTTGGCGTGAATACTGTTTTTTTGGATCTGGATGTGTATTGTTGTATTTGTGCAGGACAGTTTTTTCTTACCATTCAAAGAGAACATCAACATTTACAAGCTTTATATTTGAAGTATATGAGCTGTTAGGTTGCAGTTTTTTTGGCTTGCAAAGTTACAAAGATTTCCTAATAAAATAGTGTTTTTTGTAATGATAAAACAGAAGCATCATTCAGAACCTTTCGTTTTTAATATACATTTCATGAAACAATTTAAAATGCAATACATGGATGGATGGATGGATGGATGGATGGATGGGTAGGTAGGTGGATGGATGGATGATGGGTAGGTAGGTGGATGGATGGATGGATGGATGGGTAGGTGTATGGATGGATGGATGATAGGTGGATAGCTGGCTGGATGGATGGTAGGTAGGTAGGTAGATGATGGATGGATGGATAGATGGATGGGCAGGTGGATGGATGGATGGATGGGTGGGTGGGTGTTTGGTTAGGTGGATGGATGAATGGATGGATGGATATAGGTGGATAGATGGATGGATGGATGGATGGATGGATGGATGGATGGATGGATGGATGGATGGATGGATGGGTGGGTGGGTAGGTAGGTAGATGGATGGATGGATGGATGGATGGATGGATGGGTAGGTGGATGGATGAATGGATGGATGAATGGATGTAGGTAGGTGGATGCATGGATGGATGGCTGGGTAGGTGGATGGATGGATGGATGGATGGATATAGGTGGATGGAAGAATGGATGTGGGTAGGTGGGTGGATGGATGGATGGATGGATGGATGGATGGATGAATGGATGTAGGTAGGTGGGTGGATGGATGGATGGATGGGTATGTGGGTGGATGGATGTAATTATAAATAACATAATTTGTTACATTTGTATAGCGCTTTTCTGGGTACTCAAAGTGCTTTACAAATAGAAGGGCAGAATATCCTCAACCAACACCAATGTGCAGCATCCACCTGGATGATGTGATGGCAGCCATATTGGGCAAGAACGCCCACCACACACCAGCTTATTGGTGAAGAGGAGACAGAGTGATGAAGCCAATCAGGTTATGGGGATGATAAGGAGGCTATGATGAACAGAGGCCAATGGGGAAATATGACCAGGATGCCGGGGTTAAACCCCTACTCTTTTACGAAGGACATCCTGGGATTTTTAATGACCACAGAGAGTACGAACCTCGGTTTAATGTCTCATCCGAAGGACGATGGATGGATGATAGACAGACTTGTTAGTCAAGACAATAACCTTGACTTTTCAGCTCCAAAGAAAGTGCATTGAAGTAATATTTAAAATATATCATGAACAATTTTTTAATCAATTTCCCTTAGTTGTATAGAGAGCAATATATTTCTGATATGTAAAAATTCTAAATTGATGTTCATCTGAGCAAACTTATAGTATCATGTTTCTTATAGTCTGTCTGTGTATCTTGGCTTGTGATCTACCTACTTTTTCTTTTCATTTTCATGTGGATGCCAAAGAAAAGATATGCCAGAAGTGCCTGGAGTCTGTTGTAATCAGTCATGATCCAGTGCCAGATAGCAGAGTTCATTAATCAATGTATGGAGATCAAATGCTGCTTATAGTGGACTACTTATGTATAAAATTTCAAGATTGTGGTTGGTTGCCATATGGTTGCTTAGGTGCTCTGAGTGGTTTTAGCTTATAGCACACTGCTTTGTGTTTGATATGTTGTTATGGGCAGTTGTTGCTGTTATGGGATGTTGCTAAGGGGTTTCTAGGGTGCTCTTGGTGTTTTCTAGGTGGTTGCCTAAATCTCTACATAATGTCTCAGGTCTCTCCTTCAATGTAAGTCTATGGGTAATAGCACACCTAGCAAGCGACACAAATTATAGTATTTTAGATGAAACCTCTACTGAATGCAAATATAAATATAAAACACAATGGGTTGGAATACAACATGTGCAGCAATAAACTCTTAACTGTTGAGTAAACGCATAAACAATCAAAGTTTATTTACACAGTGAAACTGAGTTTTGGCTTGGTTAGTGAGCAGTATCATGGTTTCAGACCTCCTTGTATCCATTCTGTCAGGACTTTGGTATGTGGACCAGTAATTAACCGGATGCTGACTGCAAATGATTGATTTTCTGTGGACAGTTTTTGTTGTGAGTGACACAGGTTCTCTGAATTTTGGCAGTGGGCCTCTATGGGCCCCCCTGCATTGCTCATAGACCAATGGACTAATCCTGTCAAGAAAATGTTTGGGTCACACTCTAAAAAATGTGTTGGCTCAAAAAAATAAAATAAAAAAATAACGCTACAGTCAAATACAGTCAGCTACATCATTTTTTTTTTTAAAGTTATGACCACTTCGAATGAAATTGTTCAACCAACAAACTACAGTGGGGAGAACAAGTATTTGATACACTGCCGGTTTTGCAGGTTTGCCCACTTACAAAGCATGTAGAAGTCTGTAATTTTTATCATAGGTACACTTCAACTGTGAGAGACGGAATCTAAAACAAAAATCACATTGTATGATTTTTGATACGGTGCAGTCGTCCTGTCCCCTTTGCAGAAAAGCATCCCCAAAGAATGATGTTTCCACCTCCATGCTTCACGGTTGGGATGGTGTCATCCTCATCCTTCTTCTTCCTCCAAACACGGCGAGTGGAGTTTAGACCAAAAAGCTCTATTTTTGTCTCATCAGACCACATGACCTTCTCCCATTCCTTCTCTCGACGGGCCTGGACATGCGCTGGCTTGAGCAGGGGGACCTTGCATGCGCTGCAGGATTTTAATCCATGATGGCGTAGTGTGTTACTAATGGTTTTCTTTGAGACTGTGGTCCCAGCTCGCTTCAGGTCATTGACCAGGTCCTGCCGTGTAGTTCTGGGCTGATCTCCTCACCTTCCTCATGATCATTGATGCCCCACGAGGTGAGATCTTGCATGGTGCCCCAGACCGAGGGAGATTGACCGTCATCTTGAACTTCTTCCATTTTCTAATAATTGCGCCAACACTTCTTGCCTTCTCACCAAGCTGCTTGCCTATTGTCCTGTAGCCCATCCCAGCCTTGTGCAGGTCTACAATTTTATCCCTGATGTCCTTACACAGCTCTCTGGTCTTGGCCATTGTGGAGAGGTTGGAGTCTGTTTGATTGAGTGTGTGGACAGGTGTCTTTTATACAGGTAATGAGTTCAAACAGGTGCAGTTAATACAGGTAATGAGTGGAGAACAGGAGGGCTTCTTAAAGAAAAACTAACAGGTCTGTGAGAGCCGGAATTCTTACTGGTTGGTAGGTGATCAAATACTTATGTCATGCAATAAAATGCAAATTAATTATTTAAAAATCATACAATGTGATTTTCTGGATTTTTGTTTTAGATTCCGTCTCTCACAGTTGAAGTGTACCTATGATAAAAATTACAGACTTCTACATGCTTTGTAAGTAGGAAAACCTGCAAAATCGGCAGTGTATCAAATACTTGTTCTCCCCACTGTATGGATGGATGGATTGGTAGGTAGGTGGATGGATGGGTAGGTGGTTGGAAGGATGGATGGATGGATGGATAGATGGATGGATGGATGCATGGATGGATGGATGGATGGATGGATGGATGGATGGATGGATGCATGGATGCATGGATGCATGGATGGATGGATGGATGGATGGATGGATGGATTAATGCAATTAATGCAAAACAGCAGCACCAAAAAATAACACATTTATATATGTAAATGAACTGTGTGTGTGTGTGTGGATCATGTGACAGTCAAGACTGGAATAATGGTGGCTGAAAATTCAGCTTTGCCATCACAGCAATTAATTACATCTTAAAATAAATTAAAATAGAAAACCGTTATTTTCAGTTGTAATAATATTTCACAATATTTCTGTTCATAATTATTTTCTAAACTTTTGATAATATAATATAATATTCTCAGTACTGTATTATATATATATATATATATATATATGAATGGATATACAGTACATATATATTGACAATGACAGAGAATTATGTTGAGAAACCTTAAAGAACATGAATACCAGCCCACATTAGAGTAATGAGATTTTTGAAGAAAATGTGCTTAATTGGCATAAAAATAATATCACTGCAAAACACTTTAACTGTTTTTTTTTTCTTCCTTTTTTTAATACAAATGGTAGCTTGCATCGATGGAATATTTTAACTTTTTCTCAGAAAATAATTTGTCATACTACAAGAACATTTAAAATGAACTAGATGTGATTAAAATGGTGAAACTGTGAGGAAAAAAAAGCTTATGGACATACCCAAATACACCATTTCTTTGGATTTTGGGGTGAAATGTGACCTGGACAAGTTCTTGACAGGTTTTCATGAGATTCAGCCGATAACTCGCCCCCACCACTCTTAAATGAATAACATCTTTGCTGACACGGTTTCAAGAACACCCCCCCTGCAGTGAATTACAAATGAACCACTGAAAAGATACAAACACGGATGGCTGAGACTGGTGCCCCCTTTTCACTTATACTGAGAGAGATGCTTGTCAAACAAAGCCTTTTTCATGGGGGAGGGGTGCTTTTACCTTTGCCTCAAAATGGAAACAGAAGTTGAGCATGTTTGACTTGTATGGAATTACAGTGCTGGTGTCCCAGTGGACCCTGTGGTCAGGAGCTGAGTTGTAGAGGAGGCAGAGGGGAGGAGGTGGATGGGGAATCATTGAGGCCAAACTCTCTCTTAAACACAAAGAAAAGCTTTCTTCCAAGCCCCTTGCTTTCTTTACTCTTTCACCTATTAAACTGGCTCCCTCCTCTACGGCACAAATCAGCGAGGACCCTTGGAGTCGGTCAGGAGGCGAAGCTACTGCAGAGGGAGTCTGGCACACACTCGCAAGGTCAATCTGACATAAACGAGTGCTGTGTCAGCAACATCTACAGATGACAGACTTATAACAGTGGTGGAGCATAATCAATCACAAGCTATAGATGTATTTATCATGCTGTTTTAGTCGAGATCCACATGCAAGTTTCAAAAAAAGCAATAAATTAGATTTTTATATAAACACTCTGCCTTGTTTCTGCATAAAAGCTTCAGTCGTGCTGTATTTTATGTGGTAACTCTGCACCTTGCTGCTATTTATGGACATTGCAATGTTTTTCTGTAAACTTTTCCACGGTCGGCAAAGCATGAGCTTTCTCAAACATGTAGTTTATACCCGTCTTTATTTCTGTTTCTGCTGAGTCAGACCTCTCGACTGCTTTGTGCTGGGTCATTAAAGATGTCAGACCAACTCTGAAGATTAGAGTTTTCAGCATGCTGCGATGGTGGATAACAGGAACAGTTATTTAAACAATCCCCTAAACCTTAGTATTGCAACTCCATTTGTGCTATACGACATGAATGATACCTTGAATTTTGCCTGGTTGATTATGAAACAGGGAAATGAAGTCCTATTTAAGGACCAGCGATTGATTGATTTATATTTATTTATTTATTTATTTATTTATTTATTTATTTATTTATTTATGTATTTGTCTGTCTGTCTGTCTGTCTGTCTGTCTGTCTGTCTATTTATCTATCTATCTATCTATCTATCTATCTATCTATCTATCTATCTATCTATCTATCTATCTATCTATCTATCTATCTATCTATCTATCTATCTATCCTTTTTATTTATTAATGTATTTATTTATGTATTTATTTATTTATTAATTATTTTTATTTATTTATTTGCTTATTTATTCATTCATTCGTTCATTCATTCTTTTATTTATTTTTATTCATTCTTTTATTTATTCTTTTTTATTCTTTTTTATTCAGTTAGATTTTGCTTTACTTATGTTTTATTTATTATTTTTTTATTCATTCTTTTTTTTAAATTAATTTATTTGTTCATTCATTCATTCTTTTGTATTTATTTATTTTTATTCATTCTGTATTTATTATTTTTTTATATATATTTTGTTTTTTATTATTTTTTATTCATTCTTTTTTTTAAATTAATTTATTTGTTCATTCATTCATTCTTTTGTATTTATTTATTTTTATTCATTCTTTATTTATTATTATTTTTTTTTTTATATATATTTCGTTTTTTATTCTTTTTTTATTCTTTTTTATTCATTTAGATTTTGCTTTGCTTACTTATATTGTACTTTATTCATTCGTTCATTCATTTTTGTGCTATTTATTTATTCTTATTTTTTTTATTTATTCATTTTATTATTTTTTATTTTTTATTCTTTTTATTAATTTTGCTTTGTTTACTTATGTTTTACTTTATTTATTTATTCATTTGTTCATTTTTGTGCTTTTTATTTACTTATGTATTGATTCCTTTTTATTTATTTAAGTTCACAGGTCAGAAGTAAAATCAAAGAATAAGAAAACATGTACAGTACAGTATATCTTGACAGCATACAGAATTCATTTAAAAGCATGACAAAATATACTTTTTGTTATTTCTTTCAAATACCATTGAAATTAGTAAAATGTACCATTTATCATCCTTTAACATAAAAAACACTTTTGTTTTGAACTATAGACCATTTTTCTCAATGTCTTTGTTCAGTATCCCACAGGACCACAACTCAAACCAGAGTTAAAACCACCAGGCCAACCAACATGGCCATTATGCTTTCCTGCTCCACTGAGAGACTCCAGCAGAACACAGCTGGGAAACATTACGCTGCAATATGGTCATACAACAAATTAGATCTAAGCATGCGTTGTGTTTTTCCATGTTAAAACCTCATTAATTTGTTCATATACCATGTGGGTATGAATATAGCACATCAAAACCAATCTAATGGTATTTGCAGTAACCAAAAGAGCAGAACAGGCATCAATGACTGACTGCTTGGACTCAATATCCCAGGAGTTTTAGTGAGTGAGAGTCACCATAAACTCCCAGAAAACATCAAGTGGAACTTCTCATGGTAGCTATATTTTAGTTTAATTGAGGCACAATCCATTGGGAGCACTTGTTTGCCTGCTGCTTTCAAATACGATGGGAAATTTTGTGATAGTCTAGAAAATCATAATTCACTCCACTTGCAAACCAGGTGGTTGCAATAGAAACTGAGATTTACGGACGGCATAGTTCACAGACACGGCCGAGGCGATTCAAATAGAAACAGTTCTTTTGAGCTTTTTTGCTTTATCTGAAATTGCAATAACACCAGAGATGTTCCTGTTGCAGCAGATCAGAGCTGAATAGCAGAGTGGTCAACATGGAAAGTTCCCTGGAGGACACAGTGAGGGTCTGCTACTCTCATTTTCACAACAGTTTGTTGTAACACTTGCAGTAAGGACATGGACCCCCTCTGGGGTACAGGCAACCAACAGGAACTACATGTTTGTGGGTATTCTGGGTAGTGAAAAACCAGAGAATTGTTTTGTTTATTCCGTATCCATGTCAGGGCCGGGGTAAGATACTCCTCTCATCTTTGTCAGATCCGCTGAGTCAGACCAGAGTCAGTTTGCTTGTTTGCTCTAGATATCAATTACCTTGGAAATACATCCTGTAATTAATCAGAGGATTGAAGGAGCAGTTTGTAAGTCATCTCTCACCCAAATACAATTATTTAATAATATATTTATTCAGCTGACACAAGGCAGATGCATTGTATATGTATGTGTATATGTGTGTGTATATATATACACCGACCAGGCATGACATTATGACACCTTCCTAATATTGTGTTGGTACCCCTTTTGCTGCCAAAACAGCCCTGACCCATCGAGGCAGGGACTCCACTAGACCCCTGAAGGTGTGCTGTGGTATCTGGCACCAAGATGTTAGCAGCAGATCCTTTAAGTCCTGTAAGTTGCAAGGTGGGGCCTCCATGGATCGGACTTGTTTGTTTAGCACATCCCACAGATGCTCGACTGGATTGAGATCTGGGGAATTTGGAGTCCAAGTCAACACCTCAAACTCGTTGTTGTGCTCCTCAAACCATTCCTGAACCATTTTTGCTTTGTGGCAGGATGCATTCTCTTGCTGAAAGAGGCCACAGCCACCAGGGAATACCGTTTCCATGAAATGGTGTACATGGTCTGCAACAATGCTTAGGTAGGTGGTACATGTCAAATTAACATCCACATGGATGGCAGGACCCAAGGTTTCCCAGCAGAACATTGCCCAAAGCATCACACTGCTTCCGCCAGCTTGCCTTCTTCCCATAGTGCATCCTGGTGCCATGTGTTCCTCAGGTAAGCGACGCCCCGGCCATCCACGTGATGTAAAAGAAAACGTGATTCATCAGACCAGGCCACCTTCTTCCATTGCTCCGTGGTCGAGTTCTGATGCTCACGTGCCCACTGTTGTTGCTTTCGGCGGTGGACAGGGGTCAGCCGCCGGTCTGCGGTTATGCAGCCCCATACGCAACAAACTGCGATGCACTGTGTATTCTGACACCTTTCTATCAGAACCAGCAATAACTTCTTGAGCAATTTGAGCTACAGTAGCTCGTCTGTTTGATTGGACCAGCCTTCGGTCCCCACGTGTATCAATGAGCCTTGCCCGCCCATGACCCTGTTGCCGATTCACCACTGTTCCTTCCTTGGACCACTTTTGATAGATAGTGACCACTGCAGACCGGGAACACCCCACCCCAAGAGCTGCAGTTTTGGAGATGCTCTGACCCAGTCGTCTAGTCATCACAATTTGGCCCATGTCAAATTAGCTCAAATCCTTACGCTTGCCCATTTTTCCTGCTTCTAACACATCAACTTTGAGGACAAAATGTTCACTTGCTGCCTAATATATCCCACCCACTAACAGGTGCCGTGATGAAGAGATAATCAGTGTTATTCACTTCACCTGTCAGTGGTCATAATGTTATGCCTGATCAGTGTATGTGTGTGTGTGTGTATGTATGTATGTATGTATGTATGTATGTATGTATGTATATATATATATATATATACACACACAGTATATAGTTAATAAATCTATTATTTATTTTTTTAATTTATTATTTCATGTACTTTTTAAATATTTTTTTATAATTTATTATTATAATTATTTATATATATCTCCACACACACACACACACAGTGTATTCATTTATTTGTGAGTGAGTGGCAAAAACGTTGGTGTGTTTCACTTTGAAGTTAAACATCTAGGGCTGCTCTGCATGTTCCAGTTGAGGGTTATTAATCTGTGTTTTCATTTACTTTTCCTCATACTGTGCCTTTACAAACCCAGAAAGGTATGAGGGCCACCTACCGCACAGCAATCGTCTTAAAGTGTATCATAAAAACAAGCCACACAGCAGATTGCTGGTATAATGCGCTGCAGAAAATTGTCCTGTTGAATGAGACCAGCGTCTTTTTAGAGAACTGCAGCATGTTGAAGCAGGGCTGCTGAGTTGAAACATGCTTAGAGATGTCCAATAAAACGGCACTGCCTCCAGAACTCCAGCTGTGGTCCTCTGTAATGGGCATATAAAGAAAGCCTTTATTAAAACATGCCACGGTATGCGCTGTCAGTCATGAAAGGCCAGGCTCTTATGCCCTTGTATATTTATCTTGATCTAGGTCACATCGGCATGATGTTATCCTGATATTGGTAAAACAAACAGATGAGGTAGACGAGTTTATGGAAATTAATGCCATCATGGAGTGTTTGAATCCCATCGATTTAGGTGGATAATGAATGATAATGCATTTGTTTAATTCGCCTTTGTTGGGACATCAGCTGATGTAATACCTCAAAGTTCTTGAATTATGAATTACATAATTATTGATATTATTACTGGCAATAAACAGTCTCAGCTTTTATCACAGACCACCCACAGTCCATTCACTGACTGTTTAATGCATATTACACACAAAAAGAAAAGTGCTGGCTGAAATATGATCAGAGCATTTTTCTGAATATCTGGTTAACTCTTTGGGTATGTTTACACAAAAACGATGTACTAAAAACGGAAAGGGTTTTCCTTTTGATTTTTTTCACGTACAGACTACAACTGAAATGATCCCCGTTCACAGGGACCCACGAAAACGTTTAAAAACGCTGCATTATGCTGCCAGGCCAGTAGATGGCGATGTAACTTTGTAAAGAAACATTACACATCTATAGACTGAACACGTAATGCATGCGTATGATGTCACCGTTTTAACAAATTCATGTTTTTGTTGTTTATATGGAGACACTAACGGTATTGTTTTCAAAAACTTGCACTTTGAAACTCGTTTTCAAAAGTTTGCGTTTTCAGGCCCCTAAAACACCATTGTTGTGTAAATGGCCAAAACGCATAAAAAGTTTTATGTTTTTAGTTGAAAACAGTGTTGTGTAAACATCCCCTTTGATAGAAATACACTATATTGCCAAAAGTATTGGGACACCCCTCCAAAATCATTGAATTCAGGTGTTCCAATCACTTCCATGGCCAAAGGTGTATAAAATCAAGCACCTAGGCATGCAGACTGCTTCTACAAACATTTGAGAAAGAATGGACTAGTTGCCAGGCCAGGAGAGTCAATGACCAGGGTGGAACAGGATGCAGGGCAGGAACCAACACACAAGACAACGAGAAAAAAAAATATGAATAGGGAAAAATGCAAACTAACTATGTTACTGGAATCTGAAAAGGAAACAAAAGAAAGAGAAATATAAAATTCTAAAACTATAACTTGCAAATGATTTATTTGCTAAATAAATACTAGAAATAAATGACTGGAACTAGAAACAAAGGAAATTAAAAACAAAACTGCAACCTTGCAGGAAACTAGAGAGAAACAAAATAAAAATAAAAAAGTGAGAAGTTCAAAAATAAGGTTAGGAAAAACTATAACTAGACAAGTTTTAAACAACTATCACCAGGACGAGATTAGCCAGACACAAGACATACAACAAATGCACACAACAAACCAGCAAGGACAAGAGGGAAAGGAGCTCAATATAAAGGGAACAGCACATGAGAATCAGGTGAACACAATTAAGCAAACGAGGACTGGGCAATGACTAAACAAGGGAGGTAACAGGAAACAGGGAGGCGGCACAAGAGGAGCACATGGCAAACACAAACAAAGACAAAGCCATGTGCTAACACACAACACAAACATAGCGACATAAAACAAAGACAACACAGACAAGGCTGCCAGGGCAGAACCCTGACAGTAATATTGTGAAATATGTTTACAATTTAAAAGAACTGTTTTCTATTTGAATATATTTTAATTAAAATGTAATTTATTCCTGTGATGGCAAAGCTGAGTTTTCAGCATCATTACTCCAGTCTTCAGTGTCACATTATCCTTGCAGATTTGCCGCTAAAGAAACATTTCTTCTTATTATTGTTAAAAACAGCTGTGCTGATTAATATTTTTGGTCTGAGGCGCATGGCGCCGGTGCACTTAGAACGTGTCCAAATCCACTTTTGCTAGTTTAACGACAAAAAAAAACGGTCGGCGCGCCCGGCGCATGGTCCAAAAGGGTTGTACCTAGTCTCTTAATGAGTCATGGGTGTGTGTTGGGCGTAACATGCAATAAACCAATCAGAGTCTCATCTCCCATTCCCTTTAAAATCAGTTGCACTTGCACCATGGCGGATTCGCTATTTACATGGCGGAATATGCGAGCGGAAAGACTGAACGCTTTTAATATTTTAATATTTAAAAATGTTTGTGTGCTGCTGCGTGTCCCTGTGTGTGTAACAAGCAGAGTGTACACTTTAATAAAAGTATTAATTAAAAAAAAAGCCTAGGCTTTTGAACGGTAGTGTAAATGTACTGTATTAGAGGAATGATTCTTCTACAGAAGCAACAGGTTCAGTAACTGACCCAGAGCCTGTATAAACACACAGAAAGCAGCAAAGTTATACTTAGTAGTAAACAAAATCTTAGATATGAGCCTCCTCAGACAATACAACTCAAATCAGCACCTATGACTTTCTATTTAATTCTCTTACTGCCCATGGATCCAGCTGTAGCCTACGGCACAAAGGAAGGTCAGCCAACGTTACCGAAAGTTTTACCTTCTAATTCAACATGTAAGCAGAAAAAGAGACTTGTTCCTCATCCTTCACAACCGCTCTTACTGACTGAATCCACTGGGCAGACCATCAGAGACAGGAAAATAAACATCCAGAGAGCTGAAACATTCAACTATCAGAAGACATGGTGACTTTCCGGCTTTTTGCTTCATTTATCTTCGTTTCTTTGATGTATTGTACTGGCAGTTGAAATTAAGAACGCATTTAGCTTTTCCACAGATGAATTTGCTAAAGGGGTGGTTGATTATGATTTCACTTTATAAACTTTAGTTAGTGTGTAATGTTGCTGTTTGAGCATAAACAACATCTGCAAAGTTACAACACTCAAAGTTCAAAGCAAAGGGAGATATTTTCTTTTAAAGAAATCACTTTGTTGTTAAGGACTACAACAAACGGCTGGTAGGGACTACACAAGCTTCCTCCCGGGTTAGTGACCTCACTAACCCTGAAATTTACATAAACCCTGCCCCCGGGAACACACAACAAAGGGGGTGAGATTATCATGACAGAATATGCTAATCAATGACTTGAAGATAGTTAACTCCACATCAGCTACATTAAATTCATCAACTAACCATTCAGGAACATCTTGTTGCATTCTACATGTTGTCACTTCTTCTTGAGTCTTCCAGAGTCCATCATTGTCCGACTCTGGTTTGAACATAAAAGGCTGAACAGTTTCATTGCCTGTCTGCATGAGGTAATTAGAGCTGCTAACTGGAGTTCTTGAAGCTCCGCCCCACGAGCAGCAGCTCATTTCCATTTAAAGGGACACACAAAAAAAGGGCACGTTTTTGCTCACCCTCAAAAAATGACAATTTTAACATGCTATAAAAAAGCTAAATTTTGAGCTAAATCTTCACATACACAATCTGGGGACATCAGAGACTTATTTTACATCTTGTAAAAAGGGGCAATCAACCACCCCTTTAAATCAGTGTAATTTAAGGCCTAGGCTATCTTGTTCCATGTCAGATTTGTAGATGTAGTTAGTCAACCCAATCAATGAGGAAATTAGAGAATGACACTGATCTGTTTAGTATAAAGTGGAAAATGAGGACCTTCCCCTCCATTTAACAAGACATTTCAGCCTTTTTCTCCAAAAGTCCATTGGGAGTAACTTGTTGAAGAATGTAATGAATTTCCTTTCCCTGCCTCTGCATTGTTAACCTACCTCCATGTCCCTGAAGGCTTGTGACAGGGAGCAGGTGAGAGACCTATAAATCACAGCTCCATAAATCCACTGCCCTCTCTGGTTGCACGTTTTCCACTGATAACTTCTTACAACGCGCCACTGAATATGACACGCAAGTCTAAGTTCAATCATTTAAGCCCGGGAAGCCGCTCCACTGAAATTCATATGTGCTGTCAGCAAGCCTAAAACAACAATGGGTTAACCCTAATATGGGCTGGACTTCAAGAAATGTTGAATAATAAGACAGGGTAATATTTTGCATCAGGTCTGGCTTGTCACATTGGATTGATTAACTATATTTGTTTTAGGTTTTTGGAACGTGCAACAGAGGTCCCATTACTCTTCGGTTACACGGTTGACATAGTAGAGGTAACGTCACTGGGAATTCATAAAAATGGAGAATAGAAAATGAAGATTTCAGCACCAACATCAAAGGCTATAGTTGTGCATGTCTGTGTTTTTAAATATGATTTGTGCAGTTAGCATGTGGTTTTATTATAACTTAACTTGTGTGTTATAACAATTAACCATATTTTAAACATTTAAACTGCTTTTTTTCACTTGCACAAAAGAAAAATAAATTTTTGGCATAAAAATATATCCTTGGTCATCATATACTGTACACATAATTCCCAACACCTCTGGTGGCAAAATAGTATTGATAAAAATATTCAACTAATTAAGTGCTTCCATTTTCCATACAGTCGACCAAAACATTCCGTTATAATTTAAGACATCTGTTGGTCATCAAGAGTGTGATATTTACACCTACATGATAATTACTGGAACATAACACACTTCTGAATAATCGCCACACAAATCATGCATCTTCCAGTCCTGTGATCGTGTTACACACACCAAATCGCTCTCAGAGCTTCTACTCCGAGGGAAATGCAGTTTGTCAGCGATTAATTATAGTCAAGATTATTGTATACCTGGAAAAAGTGAGTTTTGAGGAATGTGGAAAACAAAAGGAGCAAATTCCAGTGATCATGTTTAAGAGATTTATAGGTGGGATTCAAAAACTGAAAATGAAAAATTTCAAGCATAATTTCTTTGGCATCAGGTGAATGTGTATCATATAGCAATAATAAAGTAGAGAATTTAGACGAATTGTCAGCAGTTTTGTAGGTGCTCATGAGGAACATATAAACTTGAGCTGTTCACCCTTAGTCTGACACACACGTGACCTGTGACCGTGAGGTCATGGTGTCCAGTCCTCCATGGATTTGATCACAGAGCCCTCAGGGTAAAAACACTTCCCTGTAATTGGAGTAAGGAAGTCTGGGAAAATCACAGGTCAAAGTACTGAGTGCAGCATAAACCTGTATTTGGAAGTCGTAAAATTCTTGGCAACTCAAGCTGATGTTAGATTTCATCACAGACCAAATTGTATTAGACAGAAGATGAAGTGGCATGCAAAACTAAAACAAAAAACAAAACAACACAATTACAATAAGTTTAAAGGAGTGGTTGATTATGATTTCACTTTTTTAACATTAGTTAGTGTGTAATGTTGCTGTTTGAGCATAAACAACATCTGCGAAGTTACGACGCTCAAAGTTCAATGCAAAGGGAGATATTTTCTTTTAAAGAAATCGCTTTTGAAGGACTACAATAAACAGGCTGGTAGGGACTACAATGAGCTTTTTAACGGGTTAGTGACCTCACTAACCCGCTCAAGCTGTCACATCCGTCTTTTAACACAAATACAATAGCATGTCATAAAAGCAAGATGAACACATAAGTTATAAACGTAATTACAGTAAACTATACTTGTTTAGTTCCCACACGAGCGATTTATAGATTGTCATGACAGAACATGCTAATTAATGACTTGAAGATAGTTAACTCTACATCAGCTACATACATTCATCAACTAATCATTCAGAAATGCCCTGTTGCATTTTACCTGTTGTCACTTCTTCTTGAGTCTCTCCATCATTGTCCGACACCGGTTTGAACATAAAAGTCTGAACAGTTTCTGACATTTTCACTGCTGTCTGCATGAGGTAATCAGAACTGCTAACACTAGCTCTTGAAGCTCCACCCTCTTCTAGAAAGGGGGCCAGGAGAACCAGATCATTTGCATTTAAAGGGACACACAAAAACAGTGCATTTTTGCTCACCCTCAAAAAGTGACAATTTTAACATGCTATAAAAAAAATTATCTTTGGGGTATTTTGAGCTAAAACTTCGCATACTCACTCTGGGGACATAAACAACTTTACATATTGTAAAAATGGACATAATAGGACCCCTTTAAGGCTATGTTCAGACTGTCAGCAAAAATCTGATTGTTTGCATATCCAGATTTTATCCAGATTCTTGAGTTTTTGAAAGTCTGGACAGCAAAAAAAACACATGAAATCTGATTTTTTTCCAATCTGATTCAAACCACATTTGGACCACTCTGACTGCTCAAATTGTCTTTTGCGTCACTCTTAACGCAACACACAACGATAAAATGCCAGAAGTATTCATACAGTATTCAAAGGGTATGTCCAAAGATTTCAGCCATGACTACTATAGCACAGAACATCATAATATATACCAGAGCTATATATTCTGATGTTGGTATATATTATGATGTTGTTCTGGTCCTCCACGTGCTGCCAAAACAGCACCGACCCGCCGGTGCATGGACTCTACAAGACCCCTAAAGGTGTCCTGTGGTATCTGGCACCAAGATGTTAGCAGCAGATCCTTCAAGTCCTGTAGGTTGCGAGGTGGAGCCGAACTTGAACTTGTTGGTCCAGCACATCCCAATTGGATTGACATTTGGGGAAGGCCAGAGGTCAGAGCAACACCTTGAACTCTTCATCATGCTCCCTTAAACCATCCTGAACAATGTGTGCAGTGTGGCAGGGTGCATTATCCTGCTGAAAGAGGCCACTTCCACCAGGGAACACCATTGTCATGAAGGAGTGTACTTGGTCTGCAGGTAGGTTGAACGTGTCAAATTTACATCCACATGAATGGCCCGACCCAGAGTTTCCCAGCAGAACATTGCCCAGAGCATCACACTCTCTCCACCGTCCCACATCGTCGTCCCACACTGAATCCTGGTGTCACTTGGTCAGATAATTGTGTATTTCTCACTCCAGACAATGCATTTGATTCCGATACCATGACTATCTGATGTTTGATATGTATACTGCATTGTTTCTTGTATTTTCCTGTTTTTGTTGCATTTATGTTTTGATTGTAAAGCATTTTTGAGCTCTGGAAAAGCGCTTTATAAATTGAACGTATTATTATTATTATTATTATTATTATTATTATTATTATCATCATTTCCCGAGGTAATCAACGCACACTTACAAGGCCGTCCACGTGATGTAAAAGAAAACGTGAGTCATCGGACAAGACGACCTTCTTCCACTGCCCCAAGTTCCAGTTCTGACACTTGCGTGCCCATTATAGGCACTTTCGATGGTGGACAGGGGTCATCACAGGCACTCTGATTGGTACACAGGCCCATACGCAGCAGAGTGTGATTCACTGTGTGTTGTGACACATTCCTCCCATAAACATCCTTAAAAATGTGTGTGACTTGTGCCACAGGAGACCTTCTGTTGGGTCGGACCGACGGGATAGCCTATATACTGTATATATATATATATATATATATATATATATATATATGGTTTCACTTTATTTTGATGGTCCCTTTAACACATTCTGTTGACTATAAGTAACGTTGCACCTACATGTCCACTAACTCTCATTAGAGTGTTAGTAAAGTATTAGTAGACTGGTAGGGTTAGGGTTAGAATAAATTGGTATGTACTTGCAAAGTTACTTATAGACAGTCTACTAATACTCCAATGGGAGTTAGTAGACATGTAGGTGCAGACCTACTTATAGTCAACAGAATGTTCAAAAGGGACCATCAAAATAAAGTGTTACCATATATATATACAAAACCATGTCCAAGTCATAGTTCACCACAAAATCAAAAGGAATCAAAAGTCAAAAATTTTAATATAAACCAATTCTTTAAAAAAATAATATGTGGACTATGTTATCCACTTTAACTTTGTAGCTCTATAATCTTACTGTATGTCAACAATTGCCTCTTTTGTATCTATATTTATGTCTCCATTTTAGGAGCTACATCTGAGACTATGTTGATGCTTGACCCATTTTCCTCTGGGATCCACAGTATGTCTTGGCTACTGCAGTGCTGCTTATTGTCTGTAATTTGTGCTCTATAATCAGTTTCCAAGCATTTAGTCTTTTATTTACCTGGGCACAGCCCATGTGGAAGTGACACACACTGTTAAATGTGTGGCCCGATCCTAGAGGCGCAGCTATAAAACAATGGTTAGCTTTAATTGCAATGCATGGGTGGGCCTTCATTATACTTTCACAAATGCACAAGCTGAATTACAGAGAGATTTGGGAGAGCAAGCGAGCACATGGCTAACTGATTGCAAATCTCATGCTGTCTGTATACTAAAAACACGGCCTAAATCTGAACCTTCTGTAGCATTCCCAGCTGCTCTGGATTTTTCTGTGGCCCTAAACTCCAGTCCTCACTGAATGTGACTTGTTGACGCTGCTGTTTTAGGGTCTTTCATCCCGTGTTTTGCTGTTGTAGGAATTTGGAAGGAAGTATCTGATCAAAGTGTTAGTTAAAAGGATACAAAAAATATGTAGCTTGTAAATGAAAAGTGAATGAACAGATCATAAAGGTATTTGGGCACATAAAGGTAAAGTATGTCATTTCGAAAATGTTAAAATACTGTCTCCTTTTCCAACTGAATGTGCAAAGACAACTATAAGTAATCTAGGTTGATATTTTTTCAGGAAACCTGTTTAGAACAAGTCATTATTTTGCATTTCTACTTGGTGATGTTATGGCAGAAATTACACACTGAATGGGAGCAAATCTCCGCAGACATGTTCCAACATCTAGCGGAAAACCTAGATGGGTGGAAACTGTTAGGGAGGGCTGACTGCCTATTAATGATCATAATTAAATCTTCAACAAACAACAATGTTCAACAATGGGTGTGATATTGGGACATCTTATCTTTTAATGCTAAACTCCAAAGCATAAACTTTGCCTCTTCTATCAGGACTATCCAACACATTTACAGTCCATGCCCCTAAGTTGTGAAATTTACCTCCAGTTGAGATTTGTGCGGCACTTAGTATTTTTAAGGGTGTGTTGACACTTGGCAGGTTTGGTTTGATTAAAACGAACCCTGGCACGATTGCTGTTAGTGCGGTTCATTTGAATAAGTGTGAATGCTGCCATCCGAACCCTGGTGCGCACCAAACAACCGGACCGAGACCGCTGAAAAGATGGGTCTCGGTCCACTTCCAAACGAACTCTGGTGCGGTTCGAATGAAATATGAAAGCAACATGGACCAAAGACATGTAAATAAACCAAAAACAGGAAGATGAAACCCTAAAAAGGACAGAATGCTCAAGCACACCTGTTTTTTCTCTTCATAGTCGCAATGTTGCCCATCACAGTTCAGTACATGTGTCAAAACCGCGTCTCCTCAGCAGATCTTTGTTTGTGTACGTGACGGAGGGATTCCTGCCACTGTTTTGACTCCTTTATACATTTTATAAGCGCATTTAGCCCAGCACACAGCATAATTTTGGATGTTTGGTAAGTTCTCTCACAAAATATAACTCATAAAAGCCAACCAATCAGGTTGTGAACGTATCCATATGCTTTGGTATGGTTCGGTATCTTTAGGTTCAGTGTTAAAATGCCAATATGAATGCTAAGCAGGACTAAAGTTTTTTTATTATTATTATTATTATTTTTTTTTTTTTTTGGTGGTGGTGGTGGTTCCAAACAAACTCTGGTGCGGTTTGACTGAAATATGAATGCAACATGAACCAATGACATCTAAATGGACCAAAAACAGGATGTGACAAGACGCTTAAAAGAACAGAATGTTCAAGCATACCTGGTTCCTCTCATCATATGAGCTACATTGCCCATTACAGTTCAGTACAGGCGTCAGAACCACCGTCTCCTCACAGCAGATCTTTGTTTGTGTACGTGACGGAGGGATTCCTGCCTCTGTTTTGACTCCTTTACACATTTTATAAACTCTTCATGAGTTCTCATCTGACAAAAATACCACCATGTACACACATACAGCGAACACATTTAGCCCTGCACACAGCATTGTTTTGGATGTTCGGTAAGTTCTGTCATCAAAAATATACCTCATATAAGATGTTTTTCTTTTGTATATTTAGGTTCAGTGTTAAAAATGACGAACGCTAATGTTAAAAGTGTGAATGCTAAGAGAACCAGAACTAATTGTGACAGGGTGATGTATGAGTTCGGGACTACATTTCCCATAAGTTCGTGGGCTAGCATAATGCTTACATCTGCACGTACTATAAATAGACGCACAGTAGCGTAGCGCGTTCTCTCATTCATTCATTGTGCAAACAAGCGTGAGCTAGCATCAGGTAACCTATGTTCGATTGTGTTTTAATAGAAATTTTAATGGATGCACTTTAATGAAGAGGACTGTTCTCTTCATTAAAGTGCATCCATTAAAATTTCTATTAAAACACGATGTAAGCATTATGCTAGCCCACGGACTTATGGGAAATGTAGTCCCGAACTCATACATCACCCTGTCACATAATGTATCATTTTCGTTTTTGGTCTGGGCCAAAAGAACCAAGAGAACCAAAGTGTGAACACACTCTAAGTCTTACCTAAAAACTTTTTAGGGTGGCTTTTAGCTGATTTAGGGTACATTTAGTACATGTATGTATTTTGATTTGTTTGTATTGCAAAGGCTGTTTTTACTATGTAAAGCTCTTTGAGAAGCTTCTTTTAAAGGCGCTATATAAAATAAAAGATTATTATTATCTACAGCACATACTTTTGGTACTGGGTTGCATATACAGTATACACTCTAATGTACAGGTTGTGAGTTTGTTCACTAAACTGAGATAAAACAGAAGCACAGAAGGGAGAATCTGGACAGTTTTGCACTGTAAGCTTATCTATGTTTTCTAGAAAGTTCTGAGGAAGTACGGTCATTTGGTTTCACTTGTCTAAGGAGAAAAAAAGCTCATTGGCATTATTTTGCACTAATGATCTGTTTTGTATTTTCTCCTTGTGGGTTGTTGCTGTGGTGATTTTGTGGTGTGGCAAAGTGGAAATCACTCTGTAATATTACTTTTCAGGGTGATGGATGATTCACAAGGGGGAAAAAGCAACTCAGTGTTCGTGACATACTGTAGTTTATTGTGATTTTACACCATAACCATTTTACACCATTTTATTCTGATAAATTAAATTGATGGATTATCTTGGGCTAGATTAAATTAATTTTGAGAACCTTCACTAATATTTAAGACATTATAATGTAGAGGAACAGACTCAATGCAAATCTCAAATCCTTTGCAAATATAGTTTAAGAAGAGGCGCCAGTATTTTTAGCTTTTTTTAAAATGTAAAATATGTAGAGATGACCGGAAATCATACACAAAGAAAAAGGGCCCACTGAAAAGTCACAAATAAGGTCTCTTTAATATATCTATTGTTTCTTTTAGGCAGAAACAAGATTGAATGGGGAGCCAAATGAGACATTTTTCTTCTAGGAATTGTCTCACATGTGTTTTTTCTATAGTTTCAGAAGATCTGTCAACGATGTCTCAAATGTGGTCATATTTGTCTCGATATGAACTCAAAAATGTTATCAAATCAGACCAAATTATCCAGGCTCTGCAACACACAATCATTTTAAAACTCTATGATTTTACTGTACATTACAGTTCTAAAGTTTGGTGTCAGTACGTTTTTTTTTTTTTTTTTTCAATTAATACTTTTATTCTGCAGTGATGCATTAAATTGTGACAGTAAAGACTTTTACATTCTTACAAATAATTTATTTTTCAGTAATGTTGTTCTTTTGAACTTTCTATTAATCAAAGAGTCTTGCTAATAATGCATCACAGTTTCTACAAAAATATTGAGCAGCACAACTGGTTTAAACTGTGATAAATAATAATAAGTAATGTTTCTTGATCAGCAAATCAGCATATTGAATGATTTCTGAAGGATCGTGACACTGAAGACAACTTTGACATTTCAGCTTTGCCATCACAGGAATAAATTACATTATAAATTATATTAAAATAGAAAACAGTTATTTTATATTGTAATAATATTTCACAATATTACAATATACACTGACCTAAAGGATTATTAGGAACACCTGTTCAATTTCTCATTAATGCAATTATCTAATCAACCAATCACATGGCAGTTGCTTCAATGCATTTAGGGGTGTGGTCCTGGGCAAGACAATCTCCTGAACTCCAAACTGAATGTCAGAATGGGAAAGAAAGGTGATTTAAGCAATTTTGAGCGTGGCATGGTTGTTGGTGCCAGACGGGCCGGTCTGAGTATTTCACAATCTGCTCAGTTACTGGGATTTTCACGCACAACCATTTCTAGAGTTTACAAAGAATGGTGTGAAAAGGGAAAAACATCCAGTATGCAGCAGTCCTGTGGGCGAAAATGCCTTGTTGATGCTAGAGGTCAGAGGAGAATGGGCCGACTGATTCAAGCTGATAGAAGAGCAACTTTGACTGAAATAACCACTCGTTACAACCGAGGTATGCAGCAAAGCATTTGTGAAGCCACAACACGCACAACCTTGAGGCGGATGGGCTACAACAGCAGAAGACCCCACCGGGTACCACTCATCTCCACTACAAATAGGAAAAAGAGGCTACAATTTGCACGAGCTCACCAAAATTGGACTGTTGAAGACTGGAAAAATGTTGCCTGGTCTGATGAGTCTCGATTTCTGTTGAGACATTCAGATGGTAGAGTCAGAATTTGGCGTAAACAGAATGAGAACATGGATCCATCATGCCTTGTTACCACTGTGCAGCCTGGTGGTGGTGGTGTAATGGTGTGGGGGATGTTTTCTTGGCACACTTTAGGCCCCTTAGTGCCAATTGGGCATCGTTTAAATGCCACGGCCTACCTGAGCATTGTTTCTGACCATGTCCATCCCTTTATGACCACCATGTACCCATCCTCTGATGGCTACTTCCAGCAGGATAATGCACCATGTCACAAAGCTCGAATCATTTCAAATTGGTTTCTTGAACATGACAATGAGTTCACTGTACTAAAATGGCCCCCACAGTCACCAGATCTCAACCCAATAGAGCATCTTTGGGATGTGGTGGAACGGGAGCTTCGTGCCCTGGATGTGCATCCCACAAATCTCCATCAACTGCAAGATGCTATCCTATCAGTATGGGCCAACATTTCCAAAGAATGCTTTCAGCACCTTGTTGAATCAATGCCACGTAGAATTAAGGCAGTTCTGAAGGCGAAAGGGGGTCAAACACAGTATTAGTATGGTGTTCCTAATAATCCTTTAGGTGAGTGTATTTTACTGTATTTTTGATCAAATAAATGCTGCCTTGAAAATAAGAGAGACGTCTTTAAAAAAAATCTTACAGAGCTCCAACTTCTGAACGGTAGTGTACACTCACCTAAAGGATTATTAGGAACACCTGTTCAATTTCTCATTAATGCAATTATCTAATCAACCAATCACATGGCAGTTGCTTCAATGCATTTAGGGGTGTGGTCCTGGTCAAGACAATCTCCTGAACTCCAAACTGAATGTCAGAATGGGAAAGAAAGGTGATTTAAGCAATTTTGAGCGTGGCATGGTTGTTGGTGCCAGACGGGCCGGTCTGAGTATTTCACAATCTGCTCAGTTACTGGGATTTTCACGCACAACCATTTCTAGAGTTTACAAAGAATGGTGTGAAAAGGGAAAAACATCCAGTATGCGGCAGTCCTGTGGGCGAAAATGCCTTGTTGATGCTAGAGGTCAGAGGAGAATGGGCCGACTGATTCAAGCTGATAGAAGAGCAACTTTGACTGAAATAACCACTCGTTACAACCGAGGTATGCAGCAAAGCATTTGTGAAGCCACAACACGCACAACCTTGAGGCGGATGGGCTACAACAGCAGAAGACCCCACCGGGTACCACTCATCTCCACTACAAATAGGAAAAAGAGGCTACAATTTGCACGAGCTCACCAAAATTGGACAGTTGAAGACTGGAAAAATGTTGCCTGGTCTGATGAGTCTCGATTTCTGTTGAGACATTCAGATGGTAGAGTCAGAATTTGGCGTAAACAGAATGAGAACATGGATCCATCATGCCTTGTTACCACTGTGCAGGCTGGTGGTGGTGGTGTAATGGTGTGGGGGATGTTTTCTTGGCACACTTTAGGCCCCTTAGTGCCAATTGGGCATCGTTTAAATGCCACGGCCTACCTGAGCATTGTTTCTGACCATGTCCATCCCTTTATAACCACCATGTACCCATCCTCTGATGGCTACTTCCAGCAGGATAATGCACCATGTCACAAAGCTCGAATCATTTCAAATTGGTTTCTTGAACATGACAATGAGTTCACTGTACTAAAATGGCCCCCACAGTCACCAGATCTCAACCCAATAGAGCATCTTTGGGATGTGGTGGAACGGGAGCTTCGTGCCCTGGATGTGCATCCCACAAATCTCCATCAACTGCAAGATGCTATCCTATCAATATGGGCCAACATTTCTAAAGAATGCTTTCAGCACCTTGTTGAATCAATGCCACGTAGAATTAAGGCAGTTCTGAAGGCGAAAGGGGGTCAAACACAGTATTAGTATGGTGTTCCTAATAATCCTTTAGGTGAGTGTATGTCAACAACAGTTTAATTTGTGTCTATTTATTTTTCTCTTACGAAAATGTATGAGAAACATCAGAAAAGTGACAGATCTCTTTTAGGCCCTCCATGACCCCTCTTTTGGACCCCAGAGATGCAGTGGAACCCAAAATGTAGAGCTGAGCACACTATTAGGTAGACATGTGCTTCTGTTTTAAAAGTTTCTTCTGCATTTCTTTGTCGTGTGTAAGAGCCTTTGTTCACTGTTCAATATCTCAGCAGTGCAGAGGCCATTGCTCCAACAGTAGCCAGTTATTTTCTGATTTAAATAGCAGAACTGAGAATCATATGTGATAGTGATTACAGTACAGCAGGCACTCGCCCCCATCTGTGGTTTAGCGTATCAACCGATGCTGGGTTGTGCGGTGACTGGCTGTGGAGGAGACCAGAGGCATCAGCCAGATGAATAGCCCACAGTGGTTAAGGACTAGGGGAAACAGAGGGAATGGTGGGGTGCAGGGGATGATGGTGGAGGGGAGACCCCCTAATTACACTGTACACACAGCTGTTGATGTGAATGTAAGTGTAGGGCAGCGATCGTTTTCCACATGTGCCTGGTCGTCTAGCACAGCTGGTTGCGCTCAAAAATGTTTTGGTCAAGTGTTTTGGTGTGACGCAGTTTGGTCATTACACCATGGACGTAGTTGCATGAATTCTTGCCAGTTATGGGCATACTTGAGGTTTTTGGTGGCATTTAACTTAAAGTGCAATCAGTAACTGGCAGCTTGTTATAGTTAACTTGTGTATAGACTTTAGCCAGGGTTGACGCCATAATGCCACATGCACTGTATAAAGTTCCTAAAGCACATTGAATGAAAGTTTTTTGTCTATTTAAATTTTTGGAAAGATGTTTCGTCAGCTGAACAATTGGCAAGCTGTTAAACAACAGTACAATCTATAAAAATATATGTGTTAATATTAATAATGATACCCTGACTAATGTCTACAGCACATGGTTTTATGCTAAACTTCTGGTGTCCATTGTGACTAAATATGTTTAATTTCAACTATTTTATTTATCACAATTTTAGAAATCAAATTTTCCTTAAGCGTTTGACATTCAGTGGGGAGAACAAGTATTTGATACACTGCCGATTTTGCAGGTTTTCCTACTTACAAAGCATGTAGAGGTCTGTAATTTTTATCATAGGTACACTTCAACTGTGAGAGACGGAATCTAAAACAAAAATCCAGAAAATCACATTGTATGATTTTTAAATACTTAATTTGCATTTTATTGCATGACATAAGTATTTGATCACCTACCAACCAGTAAGAATTTCGGCTTTCACAGACCTGTTAGTTTTTCTTTAAGAAGCCCTCCTGTTCCTCACTCATTACCTGTATTAACTGCACCTGTTTGAACTTGTTACCTGTATAAAAGACACCTGTCCACACACTCAATCAAACAGACTCCAACCTCTCCACAATGGCCAAGACCAGAGAGCTGTGTAAGGACATCAGGGATAAAATTGTAGACCTGCACAAGGCTGGGATGGGCTACAGGACAATAGGCAAGCAGCTTGGTGAGAAGGCAACAACTGTTGGCGCAATTATTAGAAAATGGAAGAAGTTCAAGATGACGGTCAATCTCCCTCGGTCTGGGGCACCATGCAAGATCTCACCTTGTGGGGCATCAATGATCATGAGGAAGGTGAGGGATCAGCCCAGAACTACACGGCAGGACCTGGTCAATGACCCGAAGAGAGCTGGGACCACAGTCTCAAAGGAAACCATTAGTAACACACTACGCCGTCATGGATTAAAATCCTGCAGCGCGCGCAAGGTCCCCCTGCTCAAGCCAGCGCATGTCCAGGCCCATCTGAAGTTTGCCAATGACCATCTGGATGATCCAGAGGAGGAATGGGAGAAGGTCATGTGGTCTGATGAGACAAAAATAGAGCTTTTTGGTCTAAACTCCACTCGCCGTGTTTGGAGGAAGGGGGACAGGACGACTGCACCGTATTGAGGGGAGGATGGATGGGGCCATGTATCACGAGATCTTGGCCAACAACCTCCTTCCCTCAGTAAGAGCATTGAAGATGGGTCGTGGCTGGGTCTTCCAGCATGACAACGACCCTAAACACACAGCCAGGGCAACTAAGGAGTGGCTCCGTAAGAAACATCTCAAGGTCCTGGAGTGGCCTAGCCAGTCTCCAGACCTGAACCCAATAGAAAATCTTTGGAGGGAGCTGAAAGTCCGTATTGCCCAGTGACAGCCCTGAAACCTGAAGGATCTGGAGAAGGTCTGTATGGAGGAGTGGGCCAAAATCCCTGCTGCAGTGTGTGCAAACCTGGTCAAGAACTACAGGAAACGTATGATCTCTGTAACTGCAAACAAAGGTTTCTGTACCAAATATTAAGTTCTGCTTTTCTGATGTATCAAATACTTATGTCATGCAATAAAATGCAAATTAATTACTTAAAAATCATACAATGTGATTTTCTGGATTTTTGTTTTAGATTCCGTCACTCACAGTTGAAGAGTACCTATGATAAAAATTACAGACTTCTACATGCTTTGTAAGTGGGCAAACCTGCAAAATCGGCAGTGTATCAAATACTTGTTCTCCCCACTGTATAAGAGGTCATCATACTATAAGAATATCCTGCAAGTTTCAGAACTGAAAACTTCCTTGTTAGTCCAAAAACAGCTTTTATTGAAACCAAGCCCAGAGAACGACTCATTGTGGAATGTGCCTATCCGTCTCTGCAGAAGAAAATCAACACCTACTTCATCATTGCAACTTTGGCCCCGCCCACTGGCGTGTTAGTGAGATGACGAGGAGAGAAGAGCGATACAGGATCACTGGACTAAAAATAACATTACCTTCCAAAGGATAATGCTGGGAATGTGGTAATTTATTTTCATCAATGTGAATGTCTCAGTTGAGCATTATTTATTTGTATTCAGTACATTTCACTCTGGTTTCTTTGGTAAATCAGTCGCAATTTTTGCGCAGGCTTTGGGATATGGACTTGACAGTAATGCAACAACATATAAGTAACTGCGTTAATTCTAATGCCTGATCTGTGACCAGTGATTTCTGATATGTAATGATTCATGTACAGTCAGATTTTCTTTGTCTATGTGTCAGTAAATCAAACCAGTGACTAAACGGTCAACTTCACATTGTTTTGATCAAAGAACACTCCCTTTACAATCGCTGGAGCTGTCAATCAAACACCGTGAGTTTATCAGTGACTGAGTTCTGTACTCTTGCCAAAACTCCTGTAATAATCATCAAATCTCTTATTTACATTGTGTTTGGACTGTTAATTATGATGAAAGCATTCATGAGTGTGCAGAAATCAAGTTGCAATGATGAGATCACTGCATTCATGTGCTCAACATGTCTGAGATCGGCTACAATGCTCATCACTGCAACCATTCATGCCACAATCTAAATATAATGCTATAACTCTAAATATAACACTTTTCACGATTAGTTAACCTTGACAGCTGTAATAGTAAAAAATGTGCAAAAATTTTTCGAGAGAGTTACACGTAATAATTAGCTATTTCATATGTAAAGATGTCAGCCAATCACAGCAGTGGGCGTTTTCGAGAGAGCTACACATGTAATAATTAGCTATTTCATATGCAAAGATGTCAGCCAATCACAGCAGTGGGCGATTTCTAGAGAGCTACACATGTAATAATTAACTATTTCATATGCAAAGATGTCAGCCAATCACAGCAGTGGGTGTTTACACTGAAGTCTCACGGCAGACACGCCCCTTCAAACAGAGCATTCAAATCAGAGGGCTAAAATCAGCATAGGAAAAATGCCTTTTATTTCGAAATTATGACATTTTTTTATGTAAAAATCATAATAACATTATAAATGGACCACAGGAAACATTATAAAATGATAAAACAATGCAGTTCATCACCGCTTTAAATTTGATATATATATATATATATACATTATATAATACATAAGACTGATCATTTTAATATTATTATTATATTAATATTATATATAATATATATATAATATTAAAATGATATATATATATATATATATCATTATATTAAATTATAATATTAAAATGATCAATCTTATGTATTATTGTATTATTTATATTACATTAAATGATATATACATATATATATTATTTTATTTGCATAAGAATATTTTAATTGCCATAATAAACTTCAGTACTGCTGCTGGAGGTGGTGATCTTTTGGAGCAAGGTATTTATTTTTTAACTGAACAGCCATGCAATTGTATACTTTCATTGGGAAAATAAAAGAGCTCAGCAAGTATATTTTTGCTCTTTGAGAAACATGTGTTTCTGTTTAATGATACAGTCTTTAACTGTGAGCTGCCACCACACAGCATCTCTCGCTCACCAGAGCTCCCTGACTAAGATTAACCGGCTATATCATCAGCTGAGCCTTTCCTGATTGACACTTCAATGACCCTCTGCCACGCTGCCACTACCAAGCCTGAGGCAGGGCTCTTTTTTTTTATTGGTGAGAAGCATGTCGAATTATTCTGACAGATGGGCACAAAAGACTGACTGTGGATTCATGCTGAAGCGGATGTACATTGGAACAAAGACAGTCAGGATTTCCCAAATGCATTTTAAACTTTATTTATCTAATAAGACTAGATCTATTAGCTCTGCATGCCTGAACATGCATGACATAGATAGCTGGGAGGTGGTAAATTAGGCGAGTTGGGGGTCTGTTTGGTGCCTGAGGTCAAATCAGGGCACCGTTACAGGTGGTTGTGGTGGAACAGAGAGCATTACTGAAATGCTTCACATCTCCGCCTTATACTGTCTGCACAATCTGTGAGTGACAGCAGAAAAGCTCTGCTGCGCTGCCCTTACCTCTGTCTGTGTGTCTTTTTCTTTCACACATATGGTTACAGACGTTATGGTTCACTCCTTTGTGTGGGTATATTCAGTTTCCTCATTTTTAATGCAGTTTACCATTGTCTACAAAACCACAGATGTTTGGTTTACATTCCTCTATTGAAGAACAGCAGGCTGCTTTGCTATTTTCTCTCGCTTTTTTCGCCCCAAAGCCATCCCACTTTTGTAAAGTGTAACAAATAGTTTTTTCACAGCTGTAGGGCTTCAAAGGAGTGGAAATGATAGATCTTTCAGAGATAAACCAGTGAGAAACGTTCTTTAAACATTCTTTAAACATTCATCAAGATCTGTTTTAAAATAGAGGCCATTAACATTTTTTAAAATAGCACACAGTTGGCTGACATTTACGGAAAATGAGAACTATTTTTGATTTGTCTATGCAAATCCTCTAATCAGCATAAACATTACAGATAATTTAGAAAAAGGGGGTAAAATAGGTTAAAAATAATAATAATAATAAAAACTTTTTCACAGTCTGTCTTAAAACTTAGAGAGCTGCCTACATGGGTGAATCTAATTTCTTGTTAATATTTCACATTATAAAAAAATACATTATATTTTAGTTTAAGAATATTGTGATGTTTTTTTTTGTAACAATATTGTAATATATATTTTCATGACTATTAAGCACATTTTTGAACCAATTACCATTGTTTAATATTAATTCCTGATTAGTGTAATTCAATATTTTACACATTTTTAATCATCATAAATTACAGTACAATACCAACTTGATGTATAAATAGTTTACAAATTAAGTGTTTCCCCTGCATTATAGAAATGAGAAAGTGCTTAATTGTCATGAAAATAATGTTATTGAAAAAAAATTCTTAATGGTCCCTGAAATATAATTAAATTATATTAAAAACATAAATAAAATACACTAAGTAACTGAATGAAAATATAATTTCTTATTTTTCTTACTTTTAACTTTTGGGTGAAATATCACCTGCACTGTAAACATTTTGAAAGTTCCTTAAAATTAAACTTTTGAGTTCATTTAAATTAAAAATTTGAGTTGATACAATGAAGGTGACTGGTTTAGTCAACAGAAACTCAAAATATTATATTATTTGAACCACAATTATCTAAGTTGATTTGACAAAAGAAAAAAAAGTTGTGATAAATCATGAAAATATATTTTTTACAGTGTGGGAATGTTCTTGACAGATTTTCTGAGATTCACTTGTGTAAACTGAAAATCAAAAAAAATAAACTAAGAATTATTACTAGAACAACTGCACAAAGAAGTTAAACTTTCTGAAGTAGGCTCTCAAAAGCACAAAAGCTGCTCTCTTCACCTAAGGTAACCACAATAAAGATCAGATGTGGCACATCAGCCATACTATCAAGCGGCCATATGGTTCCAATCACTGCTGTTCACCAATGTATGTCACTGAGATTTCATAATCACCCCTAGTATTCACACACGTGGTCCTGTTGGTTTTTTAAGCATAGATGGCTGTGATTCTGTCATCATTGCACTGGAGGGAGGGTTTCTGGAGGGGAGGGAGGTGAAGAGAGAGAGAGAGAGAGAGAGAGAGAGAGAGAGAGAGAGAGAGAGAGAGAGAGAGAGAGAGTGTGTGTGTGTGTGTGTGTGTGTGTGTGTGCGTGTGTGTGTGTGTGTGTGTGTTGGGGACGTTGGAGTGCGTCAGAGCGCACTGGCTCCCCTCAATCCAAACTCACGGCATCTCCTTTCCAAGAAAACTCCTCCAGATTTCAGGAAACCTCCGGATTGCTTTGTTTGGATGTACCGACAAATATTACAAACCATTCAAAAGAAGGATAGAGGGAGTTTAGGTTGTTTTATCAGCGTAAAAGGAGGGAAAGCGCCGTTACGCGTCGATTTGAGAGATTTATCCGACACTTCTGAAAGCGGCGCTCGGAACGCGCGTAATGGATCGATAGTTCGAACTTCTGGGAGTGTAAAGAAGCTCCTCTAGGCACCGCGAAAGCGCTGTTTTTGGTGGAATAAAAGCTCGTTAGAGAGAATTCATTAGTTATATAGTGTTAGACACGTGCGCTGTGATGGATGGAGCAGTTCTTTTGATATCGATGCTGGTGTTGGTTTTCTCTGGAGATGTTTGGAGCGCGTCGTATCCTCAGCGGTATAACCTGTACGCAGGAACCCAGACTCAGACTCAGCCTTTAAACGGGGCGAGGGCAGCGAGCAGACACAGGTAACAACACTTTCATTTCATCCACTAATATTAGTGAAAAATAGTGAAAAGGGCTGTATTGTGATAAGATAGATAGATAGATAGATAGATAGATAGATAGATAGATAGATAGATAGATAGATAGATAGATAGATGTGTATATAAAAATGCTGTATATTGCCATGCTATCACCTTATGATGATACCATAATACCATCAAGAGCATCATATTTTATGTAGATACATCAAATCTAGCGAAATCAGTTTTTTGTTAAATTATGACATTTCCAGACAAATCAAACTTCCCATTGCACAGAGGGAATGACAGTTCATAGACAAACAGACAAAAGGACAGACAATGTTTTATAAGTCCCGTCAGGACGATTACAGATGTTATGCATTTTTCTGTAATCCATTTATTGAGGGAAACATAACCTGAGGGGACTTTAAAAAGCAAATGTGCTTTTAAATGTGTGGCACAGATGACTACATGAAAGGAAAAGCCTCCCTTTATCCTACAGTGAAACGACAGGAGGTGCATTGCTGTCCATCCGAACAGCTAATTATCACTTACTGAATGCAAGGTTCAGCTTAAAGAGAAGTTTTGTGGGACCCCTGTGATTTCCAAAGCTTTTCAGAATATGGTTATACTTGTCACCACCCTGGTAATAATTACACTAAAAGCACCTTCCTCTATCTGTCAATCAGGTGTTTCTACCCAGCAATGCTTACTCTCAGCCACACACACCCACTCTGACATTGTTGTTTTGTCTGTGATTGTTGGGGTGTTAACGGGAGAGGTTGTCCCAGCTCTGACGTGCAGACCGGGGCTTCCCCCTTCATCTGACGCAATGCTTTCTCAAGGGTGGACAGACACGCAGGCCAGATGCTGATGGTCAGAGCTTGGAGGCATGAGTTATGGCCTCAAATCCATCTAATGAAGTAGTAAATAAAGATCAGTCAGATAAATGATTAGTATACAGCTATTTTAGTCCAAGTCTGGACTTATGAATAGCTCTCAAATGTAATGCATCCCCCTTCACTGTCTGTTAGAGTAGTGAGGTAGTGAAGGGTGATGTCTATGATGTGAGAACCCTCAGTGCCAGCGGTATGAAGTATGTAATGAAGTATGTACTGCTTTCTTGAGAAATCTGAGTCGAGTTACTGGGGATTAGCAGCCTGTTTGAACTTTTAGTTACAACAGATGTAAAAAGTATTCTCCGTTTTGTGTATTTATTTTATGGAAAGTGAAAAAGTAGGTGGGGGGTTGAGTGAGACTGAAATCAAGGGAAGTTGTTCTTTTTTCGCTTAATGTGGAGAACTCATCTTCTCTCTTGTGGCTTTTTCTCCTTTAGTCTTCTAAATGAACAGATTGATAGATTTTGACTCGTGTTGCTTGCATCAAATGTGCATTTCCAGGGAAAACCGCAACCCCTAATCAAATTTATCAAGGAATGTGTGCCTCAAATTTAGCAGCAATTTTATGCTTAAAGATTCTGAAAGATGAACTCTGCAAGAACTGGATCTGCAGCTGCAGCCAAATATGCGAGCACCTAAATCACCTCTTTCCTCTAAATTGTAGGCATTTGGGAAGGAATGCTGCCAGGTTTTTGCGTGTTGGAATACATGTCTTAATATGATTTTTTTTGTGGTGTGTTTATCTACAAAATCCAGCACTTTATGTGTCTTTGAAAATCTAGCAAAATATGTGGCATTAGTGATTGTCATATGAAAAGGAAATGCTGGTTTATATTCAGAAATATGCTCCAGTATAAGTTAGTGTGTCAAATCTTATTGGAACTATGGATAAGCTCACCTTTTCAGCAAAGTTTTGGTCTGGATCTGTGCCTTGAGCGATCTAGTCTTGGTCTGGATCTTGGAGGGTGTAGTCTTGACTCCAACTAAGGTCTTCAGGTGATCTTGTATAGTTATTTTTATCCATTGTGGATTTTATCATCCCTGATTCATGTGTACATCATTGTTTGGGAATGCGATTAGCTGTTTAGCCTGCTATCTTAGCTAACACGGCTACTGGATACTTAGGATTGTTTTATAATTTGTTAACAGTACTGCTTATTTCTGAAGTTGTAGTTTCACAGAACATCACATATTTTGAAATTGAACTCACTCACAAAATCCAGCTTTGTGAAATCAGACTTGAACTTTGCACTGCATCTAAAAGGGAATGGCAGAAGCTAATCAGCTTTGAACGTAATCTAATTTTCAACTGCATACTGACATTTAGCATATACTTTAAATGAATTATCTTTCATCAAATCTGACATTTTACCTCCAATGCACTTTTTCAAGTGTATGAATGTTGCCTTGCAGTGCTGAATGTACTCTATAGTGAACTTGTTCTGCCAACCTGTGAGCTTAAGAGAACCACTATTGAATAAGACATATTTTTATGATATATACAATATTTCTTGTGTAAGAAGAAATAATGTCTGTAGACAGAGACATAAAATGGTTTGGTTTGTGCTGTGGTGTCACAGCGTTTTAGAAATGAACTATGCTGATTTGCACACAGCCATAAAATTGGGCCCTTTTCTGCCAAACCAGAAGTCAAAAGCCTGAATGATGTGTCCACTGCTATTCAGGAAATCATGCTGGACAAGCTTTGATGAATGCCCTGAAGGCTGGACGCCCATGTTCATGTTTGCCATCTTTCATTTATTTCTTGAAAACATTTATGCTGACAGACAAACAGACAGTGGCATGCAGCTCTTCAGAGGGTGACTATTAAACTGGATGGTGTCAGAATAATAAAAAATGGCATAGTCTTGGATTGGCTTCATTATATGTGTTACTTATTAGGGATAGTTTACCTCTACTGAGGGTAAGGTTCGGTGAATGTTAATTCCTCAATTGCAGGCCCTCACACAATCTGTGCCCACAGAACTTGGCAGAAAAGTCCTCAAATTTTTGCAAAATTGGACCAGCCATCATTCATAAATTTCTACACCCTCTGTGGGTTCTGGACTTATAAAAGGGTAAATCTCACGATAGTCACCCCAAAATCAAATGGGGAAAAAAGGGCATGATGAAAATTTTTATTTTATTTTAGCTTTGCATTAATGAGAATTTGGAGGAGCAAATGTGCTTAACTATAATGAAAATGTCAATGCAAAAAGTCTTAATAGTCTTAAAAATAGGTTTTGTTTTCTTTATACAAAATGTAATTTCTTAACCTGGACATTTCTCATCTAAAACCCTGTGCACACTACCTAATCCAGCCAATTAGATAGCGATTAGCACTGCTGATATTTTACCATGCAATCTACATCAGACAGTCTGTGGGCATCCCGTCTAAAGATTGTACTGTGGTCAGTCAGGTCCAGGTTTGCAGTTATCAGTTTGCCCTCTGTAAAGGGACAGTGTTCAAAGCTCTGTTGGTATCACTATGCCCAAGAGGCTGATTAGATACAGACAGAAGTAAAGAGCCCTCAGGATAATGGAAAAGTGGTTTTCGTTTGATCTATTTCTGCAATATAGCAGACTAATGGGGGCTTTAAATTAAAGACTGCTCATTAGCCATTTTATGAGTTTCAACATTTGGGCTTATTTTGTAAGATCTAATTGAACTTTTCCACCCATCTACATTTCAGAAGCATTTCTCTTGCAACCCAATTGCCTTTGAATGTGTTCTTCATGTGTGCTTCAAAATTCATTGTTGAAGTGGCCATCATTTGGCCGTATTTGATGCTGTTCCATCCTTAGTATTTTGTAGCTGTTTCTTTTTGCCTTTTGTCCTGGTATGTCAAGAGGTTTTAAGCAAAGCTCTCTGTGAAAGGAAAGTTCTTGGCCCTTGACCTGGGCTTTTTGAAGATGTGGCAGTGGTTGTGAAGCCAAGAGCTGCCTGTGACGTCTCAGGCCTCATCCAGACCACCCTACACCATCACACACTGACAGGAAGCCCTCGGTCACACAGCGGCCCCTTCACACCAAGAGGAACTTCCTGTAGTGGATGATCAGGACTCTGGGCTCGTTCTGAAAAAAAACACCTCTGATATGCAAAGTGCTTCCTGCGAACAAGTTTGTGTTTGACAAGGGAAGCAGTTAGTGAATATTAATGGATGCTCAGACATGCCAAAATGTCTGTCATGAATGATTGCTTCTGGAAGACAAGCTTGAATGGGATTCTATCACTTTTCTTTCTTTGAGTGATTAGGTAGGTTTAAAGCAATGATTCCAGTTCAGTTATCTTTATTAACGTCTTGTTTCTAACTATTACATCATCCCATCCAACAAAAAAATATGTTCTAAGAATCTTTTGCTAATGTTCCCATTAAGTTATGAACACATTATTTTTGAATATATGATTCGTCCTGTATTTTAAATGTTTTAAAAACATTTCTTGGTTATGCAAATGTTACAGAAAACATTAAGGGAACATTCCATTTTATCATTTGCAGTGGAACATTATGGGAAACAGTAATAACAAATGTCTGACTAAAATATTTCAGAAAAAAATTTCCATGAACGATGTATAAATAATGTTTTTGTGCTAACATATTGCAAACATTATGAAAGACCAGACATCTTTGAACAAATATTAATGTTAATGGAGAATGTTACTAATAATAACTATGAGAGAACCTTGTCAGAATGTTCTAAGAAAGTTCCCATGTTAGCTGGGATAATGGAGCAGTACTGATAGGCTACAAATGCATCTAAACATTATGTAATGGCTTATTATAGCTGGAATTGTGATTACAGCAGCTTAACAAGCAATATCAGACAGACAGTCTTTTGTAATCAAGATAGGATAGCAATATTTATCATGATGCCAGGGTGTTATGGGTAAAAATCCACCCTAAATGCCAGTGTTAAAAGAGCATGTTCAGCCGTTTAGTGAAGCTGATTGTTGCTATGCAGTTGCTAAGGTGTTTTGATTGGTTCTTGGCATCAGTGGCAGCTGGTGGGTTTTAAAATAGACAAGGCACACAAAATTTTAGCAGCCGGATCCCCTGCCAAGACTTTTTTTAACTGCTTTAAAATGGCTTTTTTTGGTCACTTTTAGACAAATTAATTTTTTACAGAAAATGACACATATACAGCAAAACAATATAAATATAATTTCACTCACCTAGCCTATCACTTTAAGCAAAAATACACCCTAAATGTCCATGTTAAAAGAGCACGTTCAGTGAAGCTGATAGTTGTAGCCTATATCTTAGCTTAGCCTATAGGTGTGGGGTCTTCTTTTATTTTTAATTCGTTTCGAATGGTAGTTTGATACATTTGTTTGCGATCAAATATTTAATATCTCTACTCTCTATATGTAGTTGGTACATCAGCGGTAGCAGTTCAAACTAATATCAATCACGTAATTTATGTATCTTCGATGACTGGTTGATATACCAAGGGAGGCTAGCCTCCTCTACCATGATACTTTTCTCAACACTCCTATTCGCTGAAAGTGAAACACTCAACGGTGATTGGCTCATTTTTTTTACCAACGGAGGCACAAGTCTCCGGATATGGATTTGCCTCCCCCTCCCCTTCTCTATCTCCTCAGACTCGCGTTTCGCAGGTTCGGCACATTTGGGGAAGAACGCAGTGAAATTACAAACAATAAATACACATTCTGAGACATGAAATAAATAACTGGGAATTTCATCAACATTAAATCGTCCTTCTCCCATTTTCACCTCAACATTTTGGGTAGGCTGTCCCTCCCTTGCCTCCCCTGATGAGCCGCCACTGCTTAGCATGTTGTAATGCGCTGTTTGTGCCATTGACATAAATGATACCTTAAACCGTGCTGCTTGGTTGTTGATGGTGTTGTAGATGGTTGTTTGGTGGTTGCTTTCTTGCCCAAGTCAAAAGAGCCTACCTATAAGTCTATAGCCTGGTTTCACAGATAGGGCTTACATTAAGCCAGGAGTAGGCTTTAGTTAAATTAGGACCAGTGGCATAGAGCACAGGCACATGTGGCACGCACTGCGGGGGGTCCTGCGATAACTCCCCTGTGCGGGGTTGCGCAGATAGACCATGAGGGCGATATGTGGGCGATATACCAGTAGACACGATTAACCGGTAGAAATTTGTCAACCAGTAGAGATTTTGGATTATCGTCTCTATCACAGTTACACTCACGTGACGTTGCTGTGCTACGTGGTCAAAAAAGCATATCGTTTGTATGCGTTTTTAAGCATTGTTTTAAACCACTGAAGTGCAATAAGCAGCGAAAGACAACTAATTTCAGTACATGCGCGTGCTCTCTGAGAGACATGTGACATGAAGCCGCTGCTCATAGAGCGCGTGAGAACTGAACTGAAGACTTTTTGCAGCCTAAAATTAGGCTTGAATGGTTAAATATACACACCTGTGTCAAAGTGACTATGTATTTGCAAGTAAACACAGTAATTTTACAGTCTTAATTGAACTAAACTGTTGAGAGAAAATGCACAGGTATATTGGATCCGTGCAGTCCGTCTTAAAGTGACAGCATCCAAATTTACCTGCTGTCATTATTAATGCTAATCAAACAACAACAAAAAGAGAGAAAATCCCTCACTGCTCTTGACTGAATCACTATGGTAACTTTATTAAAGAATAAATGTATACGTAATTTCCACAGTAAAGACTATGCAGTGTTTTTTATACGTTTGATTACTTTATACATTTTATGTAGTATATAGTGCTTGAAGTTTTTCAGATAAGGTCTGTTTCACTTGTGTCTTTGTTCTATTGTAGTTTGTTTTCTTTTCTTTCTTTATCACAGTTTACTTGTCTTCAGTAAGCTTGAGAGGTTTTTAGGCTAGTATTCGTTTTTTAAATGATATTGAAAATGGTGATAAGAATTATGAAATTTCAAAGGTATCAGCAATTATGATACCATAAAAACTTATTTAAAGCAAAAATAACTATATAGTGATATATTTTATTGTGAAATAAAGTTACACATATTGTGATATAAGATTTTGGTCATATCGCCCACCCCTAGCCAGAGATATCGTCAAAAGCATCAGCTATCGACCATATCAAGAGGATTTGGCATTTCCAGTTAATATATTAAATTATTATTATTATTATTATAAACATGCTTAAAAAACATTACTGGTGTGCATCTTGAGACAATTTTTTAAGTGTAAACAAGTTATACTTATTAAAGATACACTACTGTTCAAAAGTTTTGGGTCAGTAAGATCCATTCAGCAAGGATGCATTAAAAGTGACAGTAAAGATATTTGTTACAAAATTTCAAATTTTATTTCAAATAAAGATACACTATATTGCCAAAAGTATTGGGACACCCCTCCAAATAACTGAATTCAGGTGTTCCAATCACTTCCATGGCCACAAGTGTATAAAATGAAGCACCTAGGCATGCAGACTGCTTCTACAAACATTTATGAAAGAATGGGTCGCTCTCAGGAGCTCAGTGAATTCAAGCGTGGTACCGTGATCCATTCAAGTCCATTCACGAAATTTCCTAACTATTAAATATTCCACGGTCAACTGTTAGTGGTATTATAACAAAGTAAAAAAGCAATTGGGAACGACAGGAACTCAGCCACGAAGTGGTAGGCCACGTAAAATCAAAGAGCGGGGTCTTCACAGTGCGCAGAAGTCGGCAACTTTCTGCAGAGTCAATAGCTACAGACCTCCAAACTTCGTGTGGCCTTCAGATTAGCTCAAGAACAGTGCATAGAGAGCTTCATGGAATGGGTTTCCATGGTCGAGCAGCTGCATCCAAGCCTTACATCACCAAGTGCAATGCAAAGCGTCGATGCAGTGGTGTAAAGCACGCCGCCACTGGAGCAGTGGAGACGTGTTCTCTGGAGTGACGAATCACGCTTCACTGTCTGGCAATCCGATGGACAAGTCTGGGTTTGGCGGTTGCCAGGAGAACGGTACTTGCCTGACTGCATTGTGCCAAGTGTAAAGTTTGGTGGAGGGGGGATTATGGTGTGGGGTTGTTTTTCAGGGGTTGGGCTTGGCACCTTAGTTCCAGTGAAAGGAACTCTTCATGCTTCAGCATACCAAGACATTTTGGACAATTTCATGCTCCCAACTTTGTGGGAACAGTTTGGGGATGACCCCTTCCTGTTCCAACATGACTGCGCACCAGTACACAAAGCAAGGTCCATAAAGACATGGATGAGCGACCCGATAGAACACCTTTGGGATGAATTAGAGCGGAGACTGCGAGCCAGGCCTTCTCGTCCAACATCAGTGCCTGACCTCACAAATGCGCTTCTAGAAGAATGGTCAAAAATGTCCATAAACACACTCATAAACCTTGTGGAAAGCCTTCCCAGAAGAGTTAAAGCTGTTATAGCTGCAAAGGGTGGGCCAACTCCATATTAAACCCTATGGATTAAGAATGGCATGTCATTAAAGTTCATGTGCATGTAAAGGCAGACGTCCTAAAACCTTTGGCAATATAGTCTACATTTCTATTCACCAAAAAACTCTGAAGAAATGCATCACCTTTTCCACAAAAAAATATTAAATAGCACATGAATGATTTCTGAAGGATCATGTGACACTGAAGACTATGGAGTCCCTAAAGGGAGGAAACATGAGTGGGAAAAAAAATATGTTTGAATATTTTTGCGTTCTCTCGCAAAACTTTTGCGAGAGAACGCAAAAACATTGAAATATATTTTTCCCTCCCATCTCATATTTTTTCCAACACCATGTCCCTTTAGGGCCTCTGTAGAAGACTGGAGTAATGACTGATGAAAGTTCAGCTTTGCCATCACAGGAATAAAATACATTTTAAAATATAATAAAATATTAAAAGCTATTATTTTAAATTATAATATTTCAGGTATAGGTAAATAGGTAAATATTATAATTTTATTATATAAAATTATAATAATTATTTGATCAAAAATACATTAAAATACAGTACAGTGATGATGTGAAGGTGGATGTTAAATCCATTCATATCCTCAGTGGAACCTCAGCATCTGACTGCAAAGTCAATTATGACAAAGAATGAAAGATCAAACTTGCTGCTTGAAAACATAGAGTACAATAAGATCTTAAATGAGAAGTGTGTCAATAATGAAGTTAGTTTAGCTAGCCCTGAAATGTTAATGTATCTCATAGGTTTGAGTGCCCAGAGGATAGATTCAATCCAAGAATGGCATGAATGTCTAAATGTCAAGGCATCTCTCCTGGCTTGTGTAAGCCACATCTGTGGCATGTCTGCTCATACGGCATGTTCCTTCTCCTTTTGCTTTAGTGGAGTTCCAAGCTGAGACGCCACAGATGTGCCGCTGCGGTCAAACCCCTGCAGAAACCGCTTTCCTGTAACGGGAGCAAGTTACAGTATAACCACAAGGAAACATTTTTCCCACGAGCTTGCCCTTCCAGCATCAAATATGTGGCTCGTTCGGTAAAAGAGTGCCCTGACATTTACAGCACTAGTGCATTACTTATAAGGGTAATCACAACAGTGCAGCTTATCTGGAAATCAGAATGATAAATAAAATTGGATGTGAACACCAAGAATATCTAAATATTGTCCTGAGCAGATAAGAGTGGGGTTAATAGGACATCTGTTAGTGGTGGTGTTGGATGTTGTGGAGGCTGAAATCTCGTTGCTTATTCTGGCACAGTGTGTGATTTTTTTCCTACCTCTGCTTTATTTAAGGAGGTCATGAAAAAAGCATTTAGCTCCAGATATTTAATACATTCTGGAAGATTTGAATCGCAAATGGATGTTGAAGACATCAGTCTTCTTTGTGTACTCCGGATCAAATAAAGCCTGACTTTTTCTTTCCTTCCTATAGCATACGATTATGGCTATTCTAGCTGTTTCATAAAGATAAAGTGCTATTTTTATAACTTCTCATGCTTTCTTTTATCCCAGCCTAATACGCAGAGACAATTAAGCTCTTTCAAGGTTGATTTCCCTGAAAAGTGGCATTGTCATGTGACCTACTGTACAAGCCTCAACAGTCTAATGGGCTATTAACAACTCCTTGTGTCCTTACAGGACAGTATATATAAATCTTATCTTAAGATATATAGCTTTTATTGGATTTTACTTTATTATTTCGATGTGCACACTATCATTCATAAGTTTGGGGTCAGTAAGACTTTTTTTCTTACCTTCATCCTTCCCTCGCACTTTGTAACAAATCCTTCCCTCATGGGTCAAAATGACCCGAAGCCCTAAATTTTTTTTTTTTTTTTTTTTTTTTTTTGTCCGGAAAGCTTATTTCATTTAATTTTGATAAAAAAAATTCTATTTTTTAATGCAATTGTTTTTTTTGGGAGATTTTGGTATTTTTTTTTTTTATTTACCTTTAAATTTCTAGATTTGATCAATAAATAAATAAAGCACATTCTTTCAACTTAAATTCAAAATAACTCACAATTTCATGCATAACCCATTTAATTCAGCTCAGAATATCTTACATTGGGTGTCTTTGCAGAACTCGTGTGGAAAAACGATATTTAATGACTCTTGCCACTAGATGGCCTTATAGCTTTATATAGCAAATGAGCTGTTCCGCTGGGTCCTAAAGTCATTTCTCTTCAGTATGCATTCAGATACACATGTAGCCATTATAAAATAATTTTTTGGTAAAGTTTTAGCATTTTTAGTTAGAATTTTGAGCATTTTTAGGTTTTTCTATGTGTACTGAAGCAATCCTCGCATTCCATTCATTCCTAAGGGGGTCAAATTGACCCGCGAGGGAAGGATTGGTTACTTTTTAAAATTTCAAGCACAAAACTCCTTGAATTCAGTCAATTTTTTGTGTATTCATGGTTCAAGTGCGACAAAAGTCCTAGGGACTTGGACCACTCCGATGAACGCTCAATTTTTTTTATTTTAAAAAAAAAAAGAGTTTTGGGTCAAAATGACCTGAGGAAAAGATGAGGGTTAAATAAATTAATACCTTTATTCAGCATGAACATGAAAAGTTATAGTAAAGATATTTATAATGTTACAAAATATTTGTATCTAAAATAAATGCTGTTCTTTTGAACTTTCTTTATTCGTCGAAGAATACTGAAAAATATGTATCACAGATTCCATTAAAATATTAAGCAGCACAACCAGTTTCAACATTAGTAAAAGTTTAAAATGTTTCTTGAGCAGCAAATCAGCATATTAGAATGATTTCTGAAGCATCATGTGACACTGAAGACTGGAGTAATGATGCTGAATATCCAGCTTTGCCATGACAGGAATACATTATAATTTAAAATATATTAAAATAGAAAACTGTTATTTTAAATTGTAATAATATTTTAAAATATTACTGTTTTTACAGTATTTTTGCAAGTAAATGCAAAATACGAGACTTCTTTTTAAAACAGTAAAGAAAGACTCCAAATATTTGAACAGTAGAGTATGTGGTAACACTTTATTTTAAGGTGATGTAGTTACACACTACTACTAGTAATAACAGTAAATTGTGAAGAATTAGAAGTAACTAACCCTAAACCAAACCATAACCGAAACCGTAACTCTACACTAAGTACATGTAGTTACTTAATATTACTCAGTACTTATTTGAGTAAGTACAACTTAACTACGTCACGTTAAAATGAAGGGTTACATCTTATTTTAAGGTGTCATTGTTACAGTGTAATTATATATTTAAGTACTGAGTAGTATTAATTAACAACATGCACTTACTATAGGGTTAGGGTAGGATTAGGGTTTGGTTGAGGGTTGGGGGCATGTAATTATGCATAATTTACTGTTATTACTAAGTGCATGTAACATATGTAACAAGGACAATGTAAAATAAAGTGTTACCAAAATATAAAATAATTCTTAGTTTTTAATGTTGCATAAGCGTAGTGTTTGCTAATAGATGAGTCTGTTTGTGTATACAGGCAGCAGTCTAATCTTAAATTGCTGTGTTGGAAAGAACTGCCTCAATGTTTGCAAAAACAGCCATAATGAGGGCTGTTTCCACATGATATGGCATGATTTTTTTTTGCTAATGTTGTTGTAAACGGAGGTGGAAACCATTGGCAACAACTACATGGTGCAAATTCTTGCTATGCCTAACAATATCAGTATTGTGCCTGCGGGTCAGTTTTGATATTGTATCTCTGTATCAGTGTTTTAGTGTGGACACAGTTGGGGTGGAACTGGGAGTGGACACGCGTTTCAGCCCGGTGCCCTCTCGGACAGTCAGACGAGCATGTGTCCCCTCCTATGGAGAGACAAATAAGCAAGGCTGTAAAAACAGGCTGCCCGTGCAGCCACAGCTGCTCTGACCACTTCCTGTTGCATAGGTCAAAGGTCACGGTGTGCGGTGCAGCATGCAGGGTTGCTTCGAGGGGAAGATGTGTGGGTAGAGACGGAAAAGAAGGAAGAACTGAAGAAAAGCAAAGCGCATGATGATTGAGCCTTTGTGTGAAGCGCTGGAGCACAGGAAGTGAAAATGGCCAGGCTATTAAGTAAAACAAGAGGGAGTTTTATGTCATTGTGTGTTTTTATGGAATTCAATATCAAAAGAATTCCTTCGCTGAGAATCACATTTTCTTTTTCGTCTGTGTTCACTCTGTCGCACATACACTGTCTCTTTCTTTATTTGTGTAACTCGATAGTGTATTTCATTATGCATTCAATCTCAAGTATGCAGAAGCACAGTACTGATGGATGTGTAATTGCATTGTATAATCTCCAAAACCGCAATTATCATTTTTAAAGGAGTAGTTCACCCACAGATGAAATTTCTGTAATCATTTACTCACCCTCATGTCACTAACTCATATGACAGTTCATAGTGTCTGTTGAGCTCCAAAAAGGACAAAAATAAAACACTATAAACGTAGTTGGTCACACTTTAGTTTAGGGTCCAATTCTCACTATTAGCTAAGTATTAACTATGACTTTTGCCTCAACAAACTCCTAATTACTGCTTATTAATAGTTAGTAAGGTAGTTGTTAAGTTTGGTAATGTAGAATAAGGCATTCATATGTGCTTTATAAGTACTAATAAACAGCCAATATCCTACTAATATGCATGCTAATAAGCAACTAGTTAATAGTGAGAATTGGACCCTGAAATAAAGTGTTACCAAGTAGTTTATATGACTTGTGTCATATCATAGCTTTGTGTGAAAAACAGATAGAAATGTAAGTTGTTTTTTACTGAAAATTTTCCCATCTCCTTTTTGTTCTGAATACAGACACAAATGATTTCAGAGTTACAACAGAAGGGAAGATTATCAGAAAACCCCATTGGAAAAGCTCATTGAAAAGTGTGACTGTAGCAATATTTTTGCAAAATTACGCTGCTTCTTGCACATTTCACTTTGAAAGTGTCGTGAAATGTGCGAGAAGCAGCGTAATTTTGCAAAAATATTGCTCATTGCATTGTAAGTGGTGCTTAAAGCATGTTCAGTTTTATCCAAAACACAAAAATCTGGCAATGTTGTATTATGATGGTTGTTGTTGTATGTATCGCAGTAGCTCAGAAATGAAATGCCTGGTCAGTGGTGCTGAAAGGTTAATGCTCTATCGCGTATGAAAATAATGTACCACCTACACTAAACCTAGTCACGTGTAGCCAGACCTTCAGACTGACGGCAGAAGGTCTGGACTCTTTCGCAGCTTTCATTAGTCGAGGACTGCCCAAGAGGACGTTTGACGGACATGTAACGCAACCGATTTGTTCTGCGTCATGTTTAGGGGCGTGAAAATGTAAAGTCGATGTCCCTGCAATTAACAGACCGGCTTGCATCTATAAATTATTCATTCAAGAACGTTGTGCAAATTTACTGCAACAATAGAGCTGCGAACTTCACATACTTTTGAAAATCCAGCGTTTAGTTGATCCTGGTAAGCGCTCATTGTCACAGTTGTAAACACGACAGTGTTTTTCTTCCACAAGGGAGTTTGGCGTCATGGCATTTGTTTCCAGGCGGACCGTTAACGCCCCAACTGTCCCCATAATCATAATTTGTGTGAAAGGAATAAAAGTTTTTGCCGTTTTACTGCCACTAGTATTCATTTCAGCTATAAACTGCAGTGAAATAGATGTAAAGGTTTTTGGAGTTTTGTAAAAAAAAAAAAATTAGGTAGAGACACGTTTTTCCAATGAGCCTAAGTTGGAAAAACTGCTTCTGTGAGGTCTAATATTCACACAAAGCTAGCATGCAGCATAAAAAGACATGAAATATTGCACATAAACCGTAAGGACTACTTAAGGTCCTTTTTGGAGCTTAACATAAATGGTCACTAAACTGTTCTTGTATTAAAAAGAGCTATGTAAAGATTCTTCAGGCTTTTCCTCCTTGTGTTTTCCTCAGAAGAGAAAACATGCAGGTTTGGAACAACATGAAAGTGAGTAAATAATTGGGTAAACTACTTCTTTAAACTTGGAGTCTCATGTAAAGACTGTTACTAGAGGCCATTGTTGTTGTTGTTCTTTTCCATGAAGCCAAAAGGTGGTTTGGTGGACAGATTCCAAGCATGTGAGGACAATCAGAAGCTGAAGTCATTCCTAAAAGCATGATTCCTAATTTTGTATGATGTCACCTACTGCATCTCACACACCACGGGAATAAGAACGGTTCAGCCTTTGTTAGTAGCCACTAGCCTCATTGTCGTTTTGCTCTATGACTCTGTGTAAACATATCAGTATCAATCAGTAGGCCGGGCGGGAGAGGAGGCCTCATGGTTTCTAAATGGGTGGGGGACATCGTCTTGGCGCTAGATCCAGGATTACAGTTCATATAAGAACCGTTAAGGAATAAATTGAGGAATATCTGAGGTGACACGAGTATATGAGACTTTCCATGAAACAGGCCAAAACTGAAGGTGATCATATAGGGCAGCACTCATAGAGAGTTTGGAAAGTTATTGCATACTTGTATACACAAAAGTTTGGGGTCAGTAAGATATATACAGTGGGGAGAACAAGTATTTGATACACTGCCGATTTTGCAGGTTTGCCCACTTACAAAGCATGTAGAAGTCTGTAATTTTTATCATAGGTACTCTTCAACTGTGAGTGACGGAATCTAAAACAAAAATCCAGAAAATGATTTTTAGTCGTCCTGTCCCCTTTGCAGAAAAGCATCCCCAAAGAATGATGTTTCCACCTCCATGCTTCACGGTTGGGATGGTGTTCTTGGGGTTGTACTCTTCTTCCTTTTCCTTCTTCTTCCTCCAAACACGGCGAGTGGAGTTTAGACCAAAAAGCTCTATTTTTGTCTCATCAGACCACATGACCTTCTCCCATTCCTCCTCTGGATCATCCAGATGGTCATCGGAAACTTCAGACGGGCCTGGACATGCGCTGGCTTGAGCAGGGGGACCTTGCGTGCGCTGCAGGATTTTAATCCATGACGGCGTAGTGTGTTACTAGTGGTTTTCTTTGAGACTGTAGTCCCAGCTCTCTTCAGGTCATTGACCAGGTCCTGCCGTGTAGTTCTGGGCTGATCCCTCACCTTCCTCATGATCACTGATGCCCCACGAGGTGAGATCTTGCATGGTGCCCCAGACCGAGGGAGATTGACCGTCATCTTGAACTTCTTCCATTTTCTAATAATTGCGCCAACAGTTGTTGCCTTCTCACCAAGCTGCTTGCCTATTGTCCTGTAGCCCATCCCAGCCTTGTGCAGGTCTACAATTTTATCCCTGATGTCCTTACACAGCTCTTTGGTCTTGGCCATTGTGGAGAGGTTGGAGTCTGTTTGATTGAGTGTGTGGACAGGTGTCTTTTATACAGGTAACGAGTTCAAACAGGTGCAGTTAATACAGGTAATGAGTGGCGAACAGGAGGGCTTCTTAAAGAAAAACTAACAGGTCTGTGAGAGCCGGAATTCTTACTGGTTGGTAGGTGATCAAATACTTATGTCATGCAATAAAATGCAAATTAATTATTTAAAAATCATACAATGTGATTTTCTGGATTTTTGTTTTAGATTCCGTCTCTCACAGTTGAAGTGTACCTATGATAAAAATTACAGACCTCTACATGCTTTGTAAGTAGGAAAACCTGCAAAATCGGCAGTGTATCAGATACTTGTTCTCCCCACTGTATATTTTAAATAAATTAATACTTTTATTCCATAAGGATGGGTTAAATTGATAAAAAGTGACGGTAAAAACGGTAAAGGTAATGTTACAAAAACTGTACCAGATTGCATACTATGATTTATGAGCAAACTTTAGTAACAAAGACATGAACAAGATATCCATCAGTGTACATAATGCAAGATCCATATGATCATACATGTATGAGTATACTGTAGCTTGGTTTTGGTACAGTTAAATACATTTTAAATGACTTAAATGAGTTTCTTCCTGGTTAAATTGCTCCCTAGGTAATAGACCATTTCTGCAGTCCGTTCTACTCCATTGTTTTAGGTTTACTGGAGAAGGTCCAGGATGTGATATCATAGGATTCTGGAGCCTGTTGCACACATGTATATTCATGTACTCATTTATTTAAGACACATTTATAAACACATAGATGCCATAGGCCATAGATAAACATGCCAAATGTGCAGTTGGACAAATTTTTATGTCCATATTATGACTTCAGGTTTCATCTGTTCCTGTATATCCTGGGAATCGAACTCATGACCTTGGCATTGCTAGCGCTATGCTCTGCTGTTTGAGTAACAGGAATGCTCAAATGACATTTCTGCAACGCTCATACAGTGTTAAAGAAAAGTGTGAGATTACAGATTATATGGTCACTGCAAGGGAGTCATTATGCCATTTTTTATCATGTGATGGGAGTTTATGTAAGACCTTACGTGGTCCTTACTTTCAATGTTTTTAAGCAAACATCACACAGAGAGACAGTAACCAATTTGAATTAAACAACACAATCAATGCTAACTTTGTTTTCCATCGTGTGCAAAAATGTGTTGCAGTGTGGGCCCATTATTTAGCTTTATCGTCTTCAAGATTCCTCACAGTCTTATATTTCACTTTTGAGTCTTTCACTGTGCTGCAATCAGTTTTTAGATCCAAGTAGGTGACATAATCATAACATCAGGATCACATTACTTTCTTACTCTGAAATGTGCTTCTGTTTTAGCATATTTCATTTATTTTGTCAGTTTTTAAGCCATGACGTTTCTACATGACTACATTTTTATTTTATTCTTACTAAACCCATTCGTTTCAGTCGTCAGTAATTTTTTTTTTGTAAAACAGAAATGATGTAATGGAAAAATATGAAACCATCCTCATGATGTCGATTAATATCAATTTTGTATATTGGAATAAGCTCTCACTGGTTCAAAGGGAGGCTACACACACCAGGATACAAGCAAAGCTGCCAAATGCACTTTATTTTGTCCGCTTTTCCTGTCTTCTCTCATATTTTCCATTCTTTTTGGAGCTGAAACATGTTGAGAGTCTCTGAAAAGTCATGAGCTGCATGAGTGTTCGATGAAAGCGAGCCTGAAATGAAAATTCTGCATGACAAATCTGCTAAGAATGTGGATCATTCACGGCTGGCCGTAGCGGCCTGGAAATACTGTGGTCTGGTTCACTCCAATCAACAGTTGAAAAACAAATACTGGTGGGCTGAAGCAGCCTGACAACTTCGCAAAATCTTTAAACCTAGAAAGCTCCTTGCATAAACAGCTAGCATTACATGTGATATCATTATGAGGGTACTGAGTAATGGATTGCCCACCGCTTAGCACCATAAATGAGATACGGGTCACTGAAATCAAAACCGTTACGATTAAGGATGGAAGAAGATTTTTTTTGAAAATGAACTTAGTAGTGAAGGACAATGAGAAATGATTTGGCAGGCACTTTCTGTTGAAACTCCCTGTTGAAATGTTAAGTTTGGCTGGGACATATTAAATCGACCTTTCCCTTTTAAAAAAAGGTCAATAGGCTTTTAGGATTAGCCATTTCAATCAGTTCCCTAGCTCCCTAGCTCCCGAGCTTGTGAATCAGTATATTGTGTACAAGAGTTCGGGCACTGGTAAGGACGGTAAAGGACGCTGACTCACTCCACATTGGGACACTGATGACTCTATTTCTGGTGACGTGATAACGTCCTCATTGTACAACATCATTACTGGTATTTATGAACAACATCAGAGCTGATATCTCTGATCAGTGACTCCCTGATCAGTGCCCTGACTACTGAACTAGGGAGCTGATTGAGACGCACCCCTAGTTATTTACAGATGCTATTAGGGGAGGAGTTTTCTTAATCTAGAGTGCATTTGATTGTACAAAAATCTGTGTCGTTTAACACAAGTCATGAATATTTATGATCTGTTTTCCTTGTGTATGTCTATTCAAAGTTAATTTTGTCAATGTTTAGGAGCACACTAGCATATATAGATGACCTCAAAGCAAACAGATATGGACTAAAAGCCACAAAACTATCATTTTTTTCTTTGAAACGTGATTCTGATTTGTACTTGTTGGTCAAAACACTGCATTTTCTCTTGTAATTCGTTCTAAACATCCTTTCATTTAGCTAGCACAGATTATATCGTGATGTCATTACTCTGATCTAGCACCATCTGTGTTTAATACCGAAGGCCAAAACATGAAATTGTGCTGTCAATATGTGCAAGTGTCCCGAGCAGCTGTGGAGGCAGGAAATCCACCATAGGTCACTGATGAACCATGCACAATCAAAGCAGGAGTCAGGTGGTAATGGTCAAATGCGTCCATATGTCTTGGGAAAATTAAGTGTTTTTTCCATGACAAGCCACTTATTGGGTAACCTCCTTTTATTACATAATGCGTTTGCAAATGGGATGGGTCATCTGTTAAATACTGCTTTGCAATGACCTGTTAGGATCAACTGTCAAACTGCTAAAAGGATTGATTTTCTATATACACATATATATATATATGTATACCGTTTCCATGAAAGGGTGTACATAGTCTGCAACAATGCTTAGGTAGGTGGTTAGTGTCGAAGTAACATCCACATGAATGGCAGGATGGCAGTTTCCCAGCAGAACATTGCCCAAAGCATCACACTGCCTCCGCCAGCTTGCCTTCTTCCCATAGTGCATCATGGTGCCATGTGTTCCCCAGGTAAGCGACACACACGCACCTGGCCATCCACGTGATGTAAAAGATCAGGCCACCTTCTTCTCCCGTGGTCCAGTTCCGTGCTCTGTGCCCACTGTTGGCGCTTTCAGCGGTGGACAGGGGTCAGCATGGGTACCCTCAGTGGTCTGCGGCTATGCAGCCCCAAACGCAACAAACTGCGATGCACTGTGTATTCTGACACCTTTCTATCAGAACCAGCATTAACTTCTTGAGCAATTTGAGCTACAGTAGCTCGTCTGTTTGATCGAACCACACGGGCCAGCCTTCGCTTCCCACGTGCATCAATGAGCCATGACCCTGTCGCCGGTTCACCACTGTTCTTTCCTTGGACCACTTTTGATAGATACTGACCACTGCAGACCGGGAACACCCCACAAGAGCTGCAGTTTTGGAGATGCTCTGACCCAGTCGCTAGCCATCACAATTTGGCCCTTGTCAAACTCGCTCAAATCCTTACGCTTGCCCATTTTTCCTGCTTCTAACACATTCAAAATGTTCACTTGCTGCCAAATATATCCCACCCACTAACAGGTGCTGTGATGAAGAGATAATCAGTGTTATTCACTTCACCTGTCAATGGTCATAATGTTATGCCTGATCAATGTGTATATACAGTGGTGGTCAGAATTATTGGCACCCCTGGTAAATATGATCAAATATGGCTGTAAAAAATTAATTTGCATTGTTTATCCTTTTGATCTTTTATTCAAAAAATTCACCAAAATCTAACCTTTCATAGAAGTAAAAGAATTGAAAGTGGGGGGTAAATCACATTATGAAATTAATGCTTTTCTCACACGTTGGCCACAATTATTGGCACCTCTAGAATTTTTTATGAGTAAAATATCTCTGAAGTATATTCCCATCAATATTTAATTTTTTTAGCACACCAGGGTGAACATGAAACATGAAATTGTCCAGCTATGATGTCTTGTTCCACAGGAGTATAAAATATGAGGAAACACAAAGGCCAAATTCCCTTAATCATTCATCACAATGAGTAAAGCCAAAGAATATAGTTCTGATGTGCAGCAAAAGATTGCTGAGCCTCACAAAATAGAAAGTGGCTGTAGGAAAATAGCTAAAGCATTGAAAATTCCCATTTCCACCATCAGGGCAATAATTAAGAAGTTCCAATCAACTAAAGATGTTACGAATCTGCCTGAAAGAGGACGTGTGTCTATATTGTCTTAATGCACGGCGAGGAGGAAAGTTTGAGTGGCCAAAGACTCTCCAAGGATCACAGATGGAGAATCGCAGAGATTAATTGAGTCTTGAAAAAAAATCAAACAACCCCTACATCACCTCATGTTGTTTGGGAGAGATTCAAGAAAAATCCTTCTTGCTCATCCAGAAACAAACTCCAGCATATTCAGTTGTCAGACATGACTGGAAATTCAAAAGGGACCTGGTTCTATGATCAGATGAAACTATAAAAAGAGCTTTTTGGCAGCAAATCCACCAGATGGGTTTGGTGCAAACAGGGATAAAAAGTACCCCATGCCCACGGTTAAAAATAGCACTGGATCTTTAATGTTGTCGGCCTATTTTTTTGCTGGAGGTCCTGGACATCTTGTTCAGATACATAGTATAATGGATTATAGCAAATACCAACAGATAAAAAATAAAAACCTGACGGCCTCTGCTAGAAATCTTATAATGGGCTGTGGTTGGATCTTCCATCAGGACAACAATCCAAAACAAACATCAAAATCAACACTCAAATGTGTCACTGAACACAAAATGAAGCTTCTGCCATGACCATCCCAGTCCCCTGACCTGAACTCTATAGAAAATGAGTGGGGTAAACTGAAGAGAAGAAGCACCAACTTGGATCTGGGAATCTAAAGGATCTGGGAATCTGAAGGATCTGGAGAGATTCTGTATGGAGGAATGGTCTCTGATCTCTTGTCAGGTGTTCTCCAAACTCATCAGGCGCTATAGGAGAAGACTCAGAGCTGTTATCTTGGCAAAAGGAGGTTGCAAAAAGTATTTAATAAAAGGGTTCCAATAATTGTGGCCAACGTGTTTTGGAGAAAAGCATTTATTTCATAATGTGATTTACCCCCCACATTCAATTCTTTTACTTCAATGAAAAGTTGGATTGTTGTGAATTTTTTGAATAAAAGATCAAAAGAATAAACAACGCAGATTTATTTTTTACAGCCATATTTGATCATATTTACCAGGGGTGCCAATAATTCTGACCACCACTGTATATATATATATATATATATATATATATATATATATATACAGTATTAATATATATTCAATGCACTATTAAATATAGTAATTTAAGAGTAATTTAAGAAATAATTAATGCGTTTTTTTTATTAATGTGTTTTTTCTTTTCATTGTAGAGTGAGACACCAAAACTTTTGCATGGGGCCACATTTGGTGGAACCCATACTGAGTTTAATCCTAATGAGAAGAAATGATATTCATTGCAGCTGCACTCATGGTTGTCTGGTTTTACATTATTCAGATGCATTGGAAATCACATGTTTAGGTGGCCTCTGATAAGAAACTGTTTTTTTTCTTTCTTAAGAGACACACAGCATGAGTCCAATCTTTATTGCAACTGTCTGAGGGTGTAACTTAAGCTTAATTCATGAGGGCTTAGCGAATAACCACAGAAGAAAAACTGCTTCTGCGTTACACACAGCAGACATCACATAGTTTGTTGCCCTTACTAGTAGACTAAAACAAAACAGGGATGAAACCAAAGATGAGATAAGTGATGCAACCCGCTTTTACTGTAGTCAGCGTGAAGCCCAACAGATGTTTGAATTCCCATTGCATGCAGCAGAGAGATTGTAACTGCTTGATTCCTGAGCTTGTTGACATTGGTGTGAGGGACAGTGTCCACTAAGAGAAGCGAGAGACTATTTATTTGCAGATTTCTACTAATTTATGAGGCCAGAGGACATAGGACCGCTCAGACTGGGGGAATCACTGTAAATCTAAAACAGGCGCTAGTTTGAGCTTACATAAGGGGAGATGTGCTTTAAATTCGCTACTATCTTTGGAGACCTCCACTAGTTCATGTTTTAAATGATGTACAGCTGTGAGTCGCAGTTGTGGAATTTTTCATATTTAATTTTTAAAGTTCCATTCCTACAAGAATGCTAACTATATGTGTATTTTTTCTTACAGAAACTGGTGTGCGTATGTGGTGACCAAGACAGTGAGCTGTGTGGTGGAAGATGGAGTGGAGACTTACGTGAAGCCTGACTATCAGCCATGTTCATGGGGCATTCAGTGCACCCGTGTTGTAGCGTAAGTATGTCCTTTTGTCATGAATAGCTTGTTTTGGTTTTGTTTTCTCTGTGTTCTGTTCCCGTTTTGCTTGGCTGATTTGCGAGTTAGTTTCCATGGTTCTTAATTAGTTAACACCCGTTCTGTTTCAGTTAATCATCCCCAGTGTATTTAAGCCCTCAATTCCTTGTGTTCCATTGTCCGGTCTTGTCGATGTTAAGTAGTAATTTGTTTCTCCTGCAAACTCCTGTGTTTTCTGTTGGTAGATTAATAAAGACTGTTTTGATTCTACTCGTTCGCCATGCGCTTTGTATACAACTACCACGTCTGACAGAAGACCGGACCGAAATATGGATTTACCGACAATACACCTGCTTTGTTTGGACCAGGAGCAGCAGTTCCTCAAGGTCCACACCCGGAGATTTTTAAAGCTGGCTGGCTACACCACCTTCCTGTTCCCTGTGCATTTCTATTTCGCAAGTTTGAAAGCGTATACGAAAGCATGCCTGCCCGGTATGGGTCCTCGGGGGAAATTCGCAGATTATGTGGAGTGGGTGCTGGAAAACAGTAAAGTGGCTAACACCATCTGCCCAGCGGAGGATATTTCCAGCCCCACTCTGGACCCAGAGCCCAGCCAGCCATCACCCGCGATGCACAAGCCCCACTATGAGGCTAACCAAGTGTGTCACATTGTCTGTAATCGTGTGACAGCTAGTGGAGTACGAGGGAATGGAGGAAGACCCCGCCCACACTCCCACCACTGAGGGTTAGCTGAAGCTGACATCTGCAATATTTTATGACTTAAAAAAGGATGCTTACCTTAATCTCCCGTCCCTGCTGGTCCTGTCCAGCATGAAGTCTCTTGTCTTTCCACTGGTTCTGTCCAGTTTAGAGTCTCCAGAGTCTTCAATGTCTCTTGTGTCTCCAGAATTCCCGCCCACCCTCTCTCTCCCACCTCCTCTTCCAAAGTCAGCCAGTCCATTAGCCCCACCTTCGCTGGTTCCTTCAGCCGCTTGGCTTCTCCTATAACGTCACACTGTGTCGATTTGCCTTGAGCCTGCAGATCTCCAGCATCGCCTAGACAAGTGGAGCCCCCGGCTCTGCCTCCAGCCGCTGATCCCGTCACTCCACCTTGGCCTGTCGACCTATCTGCTACGCCTTGGCTCTTTCCTCCCTCGGTTCCACCAGAGACCATTGTCCCTGCGACTCTACAGGGCTCCCTTGTCCCTCTGGCTTCACCTTGGTGAGACGTCACTCTGCCTGTGCCACGGACTTAAGAGCAGTCTGCTGCGCTCCGTTTCTCCACCTCTTCGGCTCCATCTGTCTCCACCTTCCTTTCGGCTCTGCCTGGGTCCTCGGTCCCACTGGCTCCGCCTCAGTTGTCAGGCACCCTGGCTCCACCTTGGACACTCGTTGCTGCGGCTTCGCCTTGGCCTCAGGACCATCTGTGTCTCCCGGTCCCATCTGCTCTCCGTCTGCGCCCAGGGCTCCACATCCATCGGCCTCATCTCCATCAGTCGTCCACCTAGTGTCGTCAGCCAAGTCTCTACCATGGCTCCCTCTGGGTTACCGCCTTGCTTCTTCTGGTCCTGGATCCTCACTGGCTCCTCCCACCTTGGTTTCTCCCACCGTCGCCCTCACTGGTTTCCTGTCCTTCGCCTGTTCCACATCCTCCTCCAGAGCCCCCACCCTCCCTCCTCAGTTGTTACGGCGCGAGGACGCCCTTTTCATGAGGGGGGTGTTATGTCATGTATAGCTTGTTTTGGTTTAGTTTTCTCTGTGTTCTGTTCCTGTTTTGCCTGCCTGATTTGGGAGTTAGTTTCCATGGATCTTAATTAGTTGACACCTGTTCTGTTTCAGTTAATCATCCCCAGTGTATTTAAGCCCTCAATTCCCTGTGTTCCATTGTCCGGTCTCGTTGATGTTAAGTAGTTGTTTTAAGTTGTTTCTCCTGCAAACTCCTGTGTTTTCTGTTGGTGGATTAATAAAGAAAATAAAGATTGTTTTGATTCTACTTCGTTGTGTGCTTTGTATACAACTACCACGCCTGATACCTTTTATCCGTATTGGACTTTTTTCGTATATCCAAAATTCTTAAAGTTTAATTTTTAATAACTTCCCTAAACTATAAAATGATTATATCAGTATATTCAGTATATATTTTCTGAATAGAAAGTGTTGTTTGTGTTCCTGTCAGAGCATTAAGCCCAAAAGATGTATTTTTCCAAACAATGAGTTATTTTATGTTGCTTCATAAAAGGCTTATAGCTGGAAAAACCATGTTAGCTATGTTTTTGGACATGGTAGAAGTTTTCTAGCTGGTCCAAAATGATAAATGATATTTACTGCGTTTCAACACAACTTTTGATCACGAATTTGAAGGCTGCTTATTGATCATTGAAGGTTAAAGTCAATTAACCATCGAAGGGTAAAGTTTATGGAGAGCTTATGACCTACTAGCTTTGTTCTGCCTTAAGAACAAATGGTGCAATCAAATTAAGTACAGTGTTAGTTACAAACTATCTAGTAGTTTGTAAGCCTCTATGTGTGGCCTTTTAAGTAAGTAAGAACCTACGTACAGCAGTTGCAACCCTACCCTAAGGTTTACAGTATGAATGATGTAACTTGCTAATGTAGGCGGCAAAATAAATAGTCTGCTTTTGCATGTGCCGTAAAACAGACCCAAAAGTTGTGTACCATTTTTTGTATATTATTTAGCTTAATGCTAGTTGTATATTACTTTACCATGTCACCATAGTACATTTGTGTTATGTATCTATTTGTTGATATAAACATGCACCTATCGGACTTCAGATCAGTCAGAGCATTTAAAGTTAAAGCAAGTCTGTTTTTCTGGCCTTATTTAGTGCACTTTAAATAAGTGGAACCATTATGTACTACATCAGCTAACTTTAGACAGGAAACAGATGTTGAAAGCTATCACATCATCATAACATTTATAGACACCAGCATATATACCACAATACATTTTACTGGAAATCTGAGTCATTAAAACATAAGAAATACTAAAAACATTGTGTTTACATAGTAAACCTAATGTCAACAAATGGAGAGATAAACAGAATGTGGTTTGAGGACACCAGGATTAGAAAGTTTGTGCAGTTGCGAGGTGGTTTCCAGTTGTTGGCAACGTACTAAACTCCAGCTGGAAAAGCTTAATCGAACTCCTTTAGATTCAGTATACACACACACACACATACACACTAATATGTATGGAATGAGGTGGCATGTCATTCCAAACTCTACAACCAGTGCACCACAGGAATTAGGCTTAAAACCTACTAAAATACCACCACTTATTTTTGCACTCACTCTGTAGAGTAGGGTGACCCCTTTTTCTCCTCTTTTTCTTCTCACGGGGGTCATGGAACAAACAGAGCATGGAGACAAGAATTCAGTGGCTTAAGAACTATAACCAAAAGTCATGGGGGGAAAAGAAATGCTGAAATGGTTTCCTATTCCACCTTTTTATGGTGCTATTGTACGGGTTCAAGGCTAACCGTAATGTTTTACTCAATATTTTAGTTTATTTGAATGACACAGTGAACTTCAGACCTAGACAACTGGTCAGAATTATGATGTAAATAAAATGGCTCTGATGAGATGGTCTTATACCACAGTTCTCTATAAGAAATGTTTTCAAAACCCTTAACCATAAGTATTACACTTCCACAAGTAAATTTATTGTTTTGTGGATGATAAAACATACAAAAAGATCCCATAGCTTAAAGGAGTGGTCCATGTCATATCTAAGGATGTGCACTGTTTCTACCATTGTTACCCACCCAGCCCTTCATTGAACAAGACGTTTATACAGCTGGCCAGCATATGTCTGTGCAGCAACAAGCTGAAGTCACATGAATGTGCGGAGATGTAGTTTTGAAACATATATGGTTTGTCTTCCTCCATTTTTAGGCCAAAAATTGTATGCACTCCAGGCTGTATTTTTCAAGTGAATGTCTATATGTGTGGGTCTCGCTCTAACAGCGATGGGCAGAAACGATTTTTTTGAGTAGAGTCTTGCAACACAACATCCCAGAAGGGATCAGTTTGTTTAAAGTGAGAGGTCTGTTTAATGTGGAATATAAATATACAGAATGGCAACTTGTAAGTTAATGCATGTACTAGGCCTGGATAGTTTTTGTTGTTTTAGATTGTATTGATTGTATTCTTTTTTATTGTAGTTTGTATTAGCATATAATTTGTCTTGTTTGTTTCTTTCTCAGTCCCATGTATTTCACAATTCAAACTAAACATTGCAAGTCAGGAAATACTGAGACATGACTACATTTTTTAAAACAGTGTCCAAACTAGAAAATGTCAAACTTATTTATATGGTTTTTATGTGTCTTACAGGTACAGAACCTACATGAGGCCCAGATACAAGGTGGCTTACAAAATGGTAACAGAAATGGAGTGGAAGTGCTGCCATGGATTCAGTGGAGAAGACTGTAATGATGGACCGAATGGGGGATCTGATACTCAGATCTCAACAAGCAGACCTTGGCTTAGACCTTCACAACCAGGACAAACTGGAACTGGTACTGGCCATGGACAGAGTGGAGGGAATGGTAAATCAATGTTTTCTCTAACAATTGGTGCTTTTACATGGAGCATTGTATTCTGATTACAATCGGTTTAAAAGTCCAATCTGAATGAAAATGCTCCATGTAAACACCTCAATCGGAATAAAAATGCTGATACCGACTGAAATTTCGGTAACACTTTATTTTGATGGTCCCTTTTGAATATTCTGTTGACTATAAGTAACTTTGCAACTACATGTCAACTTATTCTACTAACCCTAACCCTACAAGTCTACTAATACTCTACTAATACTCTCATGAGAGTTAGTTGACATGTAGGTGCAATGTTACTTACTGTATAGTCAACAGAATGTGTTAAAGGGACCATCAAAATAAAATGAAACCGAAATTTCCATTGGTTTGGGATACACCTTTTCTAATTCGTTCGATAGGACTGATCGGATTGAAAACCGAAACGTGAAGGTTTTGCGTATGTGCCGTTTAACTGTATATGACGTAGAAATGGCATAATGACGTATGACGAACGGAATGTCGTCGAACGACGTTGTTGTTGAATATAATAAATGACTGTCATGTCAAATCTAAAATTCTCTTTCCACTCACCGTCTGTGAAGTGGTGCAGGAAAATGTCACACAAGTGCTTTCTTCGGACTCTCATCTACAGACAAGGCGTTTTAGGTGCGTGAAGGGGCGTTTTTACCGTTTGATTAATATAAGCATCATGGCACAAAGCTTCATGTGCTCATCATCTCCTAATAAGGACCCGAAATAGATAAATATTAAGTCTGCTTTTTAAAACAAAGAAAAGGAGGATGGTTAATATGCGCTAACAGTGGGAAACTCAGTGGGATATTCGTGCAGTGTGTGCATGTCAAAAGATTTTGAAGCTTGTGACATAAACATGCACATCAACCCGATCACTTTATTTAGCATTCATGTAAACACTAATTCAGTTTCATGGAACAAAAAGGGTCCATGTAAACGTTGCTACTTCTCGTTACTTCTGTATCTGCATCTTTCAAACACTTGATAACATCCAAATATAACTGAGACTTTATGAAAATCCTCTGAAACATTAAAACTACATACTGTCTAAAAATAAGCATTGTGTTTGATCTTTGCATAGGGAGAGGTGACAATGACAAGATGAAACAACTGGAGGACAAAATCCAGAGGTTGACCAAAGACCTAAATGACCTGCAGTCAACGCTGCGTGGAATGAACGAAAAATTCCAAGAGGAAATGCGCAAACCAGGTTTTAATAGCGGCAAAACACCAGCTGACGCAGCCCAGCCTGAAATGAAAGAGACTATCCATAACATTCAGACCAAGCTTGATCAGTTGGACAACCGTACTCAAGCTCATGACAAGACTCTAGTCAGCATCAATAACCACCTTGTGAATGGACAGGGTGGAAGCAATGATCTAGACATTGGGGGAGTAGGAGGAAACAAGTTCAACACCTTGAAGGAGGAAATCCTCAGAGAGCTTGAACGTCGAGTGTCGCTTTCTTGTTCTGCCTGTCAGTCTGGAGTAGAAGACCTAAGACGGCAACAGCAACAAGATCGGGAGAGGATCTTGGCTCTGGAAAAGCAGATTAATGCCATGGACCAGCGTCACCGCCAAACTCTTGATGGTTTGCGCCGAGACCTCAGCCGGTCTCAAGGCTGCTGTGACACTGTGACGGACCTCAGAGGACGACTTAACGACATGGACAGGAAGATAAGCTCCACATCAGAAGCCTATAACAAGCTTCAGGATCGTCTGAACAGGGAACTAGGAGGAACTGGAGGTGGTGGAAATTTTGGAGGAGGAACAGGCGGCCAAGGACAAGTTCCTATAATGCCAGAAGATCTTTTCAATGATAATCTAAAAGACCTGGAGAGACGGCTCAACAACACTGTCCAGAGGGCAGAGGAAAACTGTGCTTATATGGAGACTAACATACAGGACTCGCTACAGCAGGAACTCCGAAATCTTCGCAATGAATTCAATAATCGTATTCTTGACCAGGAATACAAAATTAATGCCATGGACTTTGATATAGGAATCGTTAAAGAAACTGTATTTGATCTTGATAAGCGCCTGTCTCGCCTCGAGAATACAACATCGTTTATAGACAGGAGGTTAAGCGAATGCTCTGGGTGCTCAGGCTCAAGTTCTGGTTCAAGTCCGGGCAGTAGTGGTGGTTCGAGCCCTGGCGACACAGTGAAGTCTTTGGAGTGGAGAGTTGTTGCAAATGAAGACGAGATCAAGAGGTTTGACACACGACTCAAGGATCTCTCTGTGTCCGGTGACTCTCTTGAGGATAAGGTCATCAACCTCAGCCATGACGTTCGCAAGATCAAAGCTCTAACTGGAGACAATGGGGAACACTTCAACAGGATTGTAATGGAGATTGAGAACTGTGACGTGTGCAGCACAGTGGAAGATGATCTGAAGAAACTCAAGAACATCACAAGCCATGCCATGGACAGATGGCAGAAGGAAATGAACTACATTAAAGGGAAATTTGACTCTGATCAGACGGGTTGTGTGGACGTGTGTTCTGGTTTACAGGACGAGATGGATCAGTTGAGAAAGGAGGTACAGAAATGCAGTGGCCAATGCAAGATCACCCTAAATACTCCTACAGGAACGGAATCAGGAACAGGTCACCTGGATGACCCACAAAAACCACTGGATGGACACAGTGTCATCAGCAGTAATACCGGTGACCTCAGGTCAATCCAGGGAGAACTATCTGAGGTCATCTTAACCTTCAGCTCCATCAATGACACACTAAAAGGTCTGGAGCATGTAGTCCAGAAACATGACAGCGTTATCACCGACCTTGGAAACACCAAAGACAAAATCATTTCTGAAATCGACAAGATCCAGCAGGAAATGACAGAGCATATAGAAGATAGTAGGGTACGCTTTGATAACGTTGATCAGGACGTACGCCGCTTTGGGAACAACTTTGTGGTTGAGATGGGTGATTGCAAGAGGACTGGTGACGGTCTGGATAAGAGGCTCTCTAAACTCGAAGTGGTTTGTGGCCGGTTTGACTCTGTCACAGATAATATCCAGAAGATCAAAGAAGGCCTGAACAAACATGTGTCTAGCCTGTGGAACTGTGTCAGTGGGCTAAACAACACAGTGATTTCACACAGCGGGTTTATTGAGATCCTCCAGAACACGCATCTGGATGATATCCACGGCAAGATCAAGAGACTCAACTCCTCAATGGTCCATGTCCTCAAGGAGTTCCGGAGCTTTACTGAGAATGACTTAACAGGTCTGACTTCAAGTGCTTGAAGAAAGTCTATTTTTATTTGCTAACATCTTAAAAGTCATGTTAAGATTAATTACAATTTGACAGCATCTAAGAAAATATTCTAAATTTCCAGCATCAACTGACATAGCTCCCGCTTTTTAATGGATAATATTAGGGTTGTGCATTATTCAGAACTGAACTGAGAATGGATTCCAGTTCATTTTACGCAGAATGCATTACTTTGTGTTGAAAGTCTTTGAATTGCATTTCAGTAAATTTATCTTCATGGCATTCCAGTTTAAATTCCAATTCAACTTCCCGTGGGGTGTAGCCAATTCAATTCAAACTCAATTGAAAGTGGGACAATTCTTGAATTCTGCACAACACTGATTGATATGGAAAGAGGAAAAACTCTTCTAAATTACTTCTGATTATAGGTTTACCGGGACCACCAGGTCCCCAGGGAGAAAGAGGGCTCCCTGGTCCACAGGGGCCTCCAGGTAATGATGGACCACCAGGTATTCAGGGATTACCAGGGCCAAAAGGACCTCCTGGTGAGAAAGGTTTTCTTTTTTTGTCCATTCATTTGTGTCATGTGGATAATAACCCAAAAATGTTGTCATCATAATTTATTTACTTATTTGGAGGTCCGCTGAATACTGTATTGTTCTTATATGGAAAGCAGAACCACAGATTTTTATGTATGATCTTTGTTTATAAGATTAGAATGACATGAGGATGAGTACATTTCAAAATTACAATTTAAAACTAACTACACACATTTCATATTATATGACACTTGCACGTGACTCACATTTTGCTTTTTTGTCCTATTTTAGGTCTCAGAGGAGAGCGAGGTATGTATTCAATTTGCTTTTAATTTTTGTAGCAGCCATATCTTAGTCAAACACTGAGGTTATTTTGATGTGTGCTAATCAATGTCTGGAATGAAGGCAAGAATTCACTGAGATATGTGTAAAGTGTCTGTTTGTATGAGAGTCAGCGATTTTTTTTCCAGTCTTGAGTGTTGCAGCATGTGTTCCGTTCCGTGGGTCAGTAGTTGAGCCAAAGGTCAGCAGCTGATCACTAAAACTGGTTGTGTAAAGCAAGTCTATATTAGACTGAGAATATAGGGATACATTTAGGGCTAGGAATCGTTGATGTCAACAATTTGAAAATGCATTTTAGGGCTTCCTTTTAAAAATATACTGTTGTTATCTTCTTTCAGGTATGGCCGGTGCAGATGCCAAAATACCACATCTTTCCTTCTCAGCAGCTCTCACAAATCCCATGGTTACATCTGGAACGATCATTTTTGATAAGATCTTTGTAAATGAAGGAGACTTTTATAATCCACGAACAGGTAATCTTGGCACTGCCTATAAACAGTCTATTTGCATATACACTATTTTTTATGCATTAAAAATAATGTTTATATATATATATATATTTCTCTTAAATACAGGTATCTTTACTGCACCACTGGATGGACGCTACTTCTTTAGCGCTATCCTGACGGGCCACAAAAATGAGAAGATCGAAGCTGTACTGTCCAAGTCTAACTATGGCATGGCTCGGGTAGACTCGGCAGGTTACCAACCGGAAGGGTTGGAAAACAAACCAATGGCCGAAGCCAAACCAACACCAGGTTCTCTGGCTGTCTTTAACATCATTCTACCCCTTCAGATGGGCGACACAGTCTGCATAGACCTGGTCATGGGCAAACTAGCCCATTCAGTGGAGCCTCTAACTATCTTCAGTGGTATGCTTCTATATGGAAATGTGTAGGGGACTTTTAACTGATTAGCACTGAGACTAATCAGACTCAAAGAACCAGCAAAACGACGGGGCTAGAAAGAGACACTCTAAATGACGTTTATCCGCCTGGGATGGCGATGCACGCGGCGTGCATTGATTTTCCTTCGGTATTCTTTCCAATATTGTTAGACCTCCTATGAACTCCTTGAACAGAGAATATAGTTTTAAATGGAGGAACTGTTGCCCTTGATATGTAATCCTAACCCGCATTTTCGGAGAAGTGTTGTATCAAATACTACTGCAGGTTTGTGCGACCGATGTTGACAATGTTCTTATTGAGATATTTCCATGTTATATGAATCACAGACATGAGTTATGAATAATTTCTCATGCACCGAAGATGACCGTGAGGTCTGTTCGACTTCCCATGTATGCAACTGCACAGTAAATACTTTTCTGCCAAAGAGCTTCACTCACAGTCAGGGTTAAAGGTTAGGCTGATGGGTGCAGAATTTGGGAGTTTTGATGAAAGGAATTCATATTTTTTGCTGTGAATGTTTAAATCCTGTGCTCCTTTTTTCTGCTTAGAGTCAAGGGATGATTTTTAAATCTACAGTACGTGACTTAATTTCAATTCCTTCTTTTTTTTGCTATATTGCAAGTGCCAAGTTTTCCAGGGATAACATCCTGCTCTTACCAAAGATGCTTGTACTTAATTAAATATGTGGTTGGTAGTTAATGATTTCAGGAAACATTCAATATGTTATCCAACCTGACAATCCGTGATGTATATCATTGCTTTCCATGCAAACTCTCCAAGTGCCTCTGGAAAGTTGCAAAAGAGATGAATGCAATGAAATCTTCATACCTCAGGCAGACGGTTTCTTCAATGGCTTCTAATCAACAAGAAATGTTTTTTTTTTGTACATGCATCGTTCCACATTTTGTGATCCCGTTGAAGCATTTACAAAAACATCAGTTCTACTGGAGTGGTGGACCGTTGCATTTTGCTCCATATTCATATTCCCATCTCACAGCCTGAGCTTTCAATGGAGATTATTATCAAACAGAGTCTGTCCTTAATGTGGTTCAACAAAGTGCCCTTGAAGAATAACAACGCTGAGGATTCAGAGGGTGTCCTTCATCAACCGATTGTGTCTGTGTGGTCTCACTTGAATGTTTACTGTATGACAGCCCAAAGAATTTTGAACTACGCGACTTTTGCTTTTTCTTGTTTGAAACATGCTTGTGCAATTTTACAGATCGTTGGGAGGAAAGATCTCTGTGTAACGCTATGGATTTTCATGTGGTCAAGAATGTTAAAAATTAAGGCTGCTATCGTTTATGTGCTATGTTTCATTTATTATTTTTAGTTATAAAAAAGTTCCCCAGCTCATAAAATGGACATTACAGCAGCAATGTAAGCATTGAAACATCCATTTACATGTAAAAGAGACCAGATCTAAGATTTTATAGTTCCCTCTCATGGTTTAACCTGTTACCTTGAATGTGTACATTGGCAACACGTGTGTTTCAAATAAAGATATTTAATTTTACACATTTTAATCTCTGCTGAGCTTAGTATTTACAGGGTTTTGTCAGGTATATTGGATTACTGGAAGACATACCATTTCATTTAACACCGGCATTGTGCAAAACACTAAGCAAACTACTTTTCATTGTCTCAAACACAGTGGAGAGCCTTCAGATACTCAAGAACTGTAATTCTGTTGAATAGAATTCCAGACAGTGATTGATGGTGCAAGTTTTGTCACTGTCTGTGACTTTTTTTTCTATTCAACATGGAAAATACCAATACTGGAGTTGCTGGATCATTTGTCAAAGCAAAATTTAATTAAAAAAAATGTTCTCAAATAGAAAACACCCACTGTTTCTGTTTCTAAAAAGTATTTTTAGAGGCACGTGCAGAGAAACAGTGTGATTAAGGAGAGGAGTGCACAATGCATTTAATTTTCCATGTCGCAAGCCAGAGAAGTCGTTTGGAGATTGGCTTGTGATTTAATGGAAAGAAAAACATTTCTAGGTGTTCATCCATAGTCATACTGGAATGTAGTTTACAATGAATAACGCCTTGTGTTTGTCAAGTCACTGTGTCTAGACAAAATGCTGGTAAGTGAACCTCATGCCCTCGCTCTGATATGTGCCACCATGGGGAGTTTCCATGTTTTTCCATTTCTTTATAATATTGTATTTCTGTATTGCTTTTAATACTTAACAACTCTAAATCTAGGCTGTACCGAAGGCCAAACATATGGGTTTTTTTTCTTTTCTCTGTTAAAGTCAACATGAAACTGCATTCACAACCCATTTTACTTCTGTAACGTAACATATTTCCGAATGAAACAGAATATTCAACAAGTAAATGTAGGATGAAACATGATTTTATCCATCAGGAACTGCATCGTCCAAAGTACAGTACGGAGACTATGTGAATTTTCAATGGAGTGTGGATGAAACAAATTGGCATGCACATTAATAGAGGCTTTTTGACCAGGACGTGGAGACTAAAGCTTAACTTCACCCTTGAGAGCATCTCGACATATCCAAATAGTAATGCTTTTTTAAGAGCTATAGTATTTTACTGCACTAACTATTGTCAACATTTTCGAAAAGATGCATAACTTTCAACAACTATATAGCCTATTGTTATTTGGATATTGGTTATTTTTGTCTACTCAGCTCATATTCATGTTTGCGGCCAAGTCAAAAAGGAAAGTTGGTTCAGAGGCAGAGCAAGTTATTACATTCTGTTTAAATATTTAGACATTTTTTTCTTTGGAATAATGTGCACTGATGAATCTTTGCTAATGGGACCGTGTTTGAGGCTGGAAAAGTAAGAGCTACTATAACAACAATCAACAAATTATTTACACACGACTATGTCAGTGATTACTACAGATTTCTAGGCATACGATACAGTAAATATTTCCACAAATTTGAGAAAAGGGTGCATTTTATATGCAAAGAATTGCTATAAAGAGTTTTATGCATGAATGAAAGAAGTTTTGTAAGTAAGTAACTTTCATACAGATATTGTCAGACAGATAGGGTGTCATTATTGCACATTGGGTGTGGTAAAAGAATCCGTGTAGTGCTGGCCAGCTGTGTCTAAATGGGATTGGGTGGGAAAATGTCACGTATCCTGTTTGTCTTTCATCTTTGTGCACTTATATTCAGCTGTCTTCCTCCTTCTCTTGTTCTCTGCATACAGTGCAAACACACAGGCCTGTGCTCCCTACTGCTGCAGAGATGCTTGCCAACTCTTCAGTATCAATCAGGGAACAATATCCCTGAACTCTTCATAACTCATAAGAATTATCAAAACACTGCTGAATTGATAACTCACTAATTTACTCTTTAATACAGACCATTTAGCAATTTGATCAATTCTAAATTGCCTGCACAAATTGCTTATCTGGCTCAAACTATTTAAAATGAATAAAACTATAAAACTAATATATATATATATATATATATATATATATATATATATATATATATATATATATATATATATATACATACACACCCCAGTCAAAAGTTTGGAATAATAATAATTTTTAAAAAAAAGTCTCTAGAAATGCTCACCAAGGCTGCATTTATTTAATCAAAAATAAAGAAAAAACACTAATTGTGAAAATAAGTATTGTGAAATATTGACTTTGATACTAATTTGGTACTCAGTTATTATTTGTGCTCAATTATTAATAATGGTTCTTGATATCAAAGTTACTTATTTAAACCTTACGTAATTATCATTTCAGGATTCTTTGATAAATAGAAAGTTCAAAATAACAGCATTTATTTGAAATAGAAATCTTGTTACGTTATAAATCTTTGCGGTTACTTTTGATAAATTTTACGCATCCTTTCTGAATAAATTAAGTATTCATTTTTTTTTAAAAATCTTAACTATTAGTGTATCACAGTTTCCACAAAAGCAGCAAAAAATGTTTTCAACATTGATAATAATAAGAAATATTTCTTGAGCACCAAATCATCATATTAGAATGATTTCTGCAGTATCATGTGACACTGAAGACTGGAGTAATGATGCTGAAAATTCAGCTTTGCATCACAGAAATAAATTACTATTTAAAATATATTCAAATATAAAAGTTATTTTAAACTGTAATAATATTTCACAATAGTACTGTTTTTATTTGTATTTTTGATAATAAAACAAATGAAGCCTTGGTGAGCCTTTAAAAAAGGGAAGCCTTTTTTATATAAAAAAAAAAAAAAATCATAATTATTTTAAAACTTTTGACTGGTAGTGTACACAGAAAGCTTCAGTGATCCTGATGGTATTTTTTTGATTTTCTTTCTAATATTGCATTTTTTTGTTTGTTTGAAAGCATCAGTAAAGAGTTAAAACAAGTTTAAAACTCCTTCATTAATTTAATCATGCTAATACAGAGGAATCAGTAGAATATACCATCATTATTTAGTCTTATCCTTTGCATTTACATTAGTCTTTTCTATGTGAAGCAACACTATTCAGTAGTATCATCATGCCTTGACAATGACTAGTGGCTTACAACACTAGTAACGTTTCAGCAGAGCTTTGTCGAAGTCTGTACTACACTCCAGCTGTGCACCTCTCCGCCATGTTCAGTGTAAAATTCCATCATATCCATGGACACCGCATTTTTTGCCTGCAATCTGGCAGCCAAATGTGAGAGCATCCTGTAGGCTGCCCCCTGCAGAAAAGAGAACCAAACCGGCTTGAACTGATTTACACAACTTACAATAACCCAATAAGTCTTTGTGTTTCAGAATCAGACCTGCACCCTTACCGTTTGAAAGGGAATAGATTATAGAAGCATTGAACGTATCCCCTGCTCCAAGTGTGTCCACAAGCTTCTTAGGTGGGAATGCATCTGAATGGAGGACTACGCCGTCGGGACCCAAGGCATCAGCTCCCTTTTCCGCCCAGGCACAAATGAGGGTAGCTCTAGAAACACAACCAAACTCACCTTAACACATGAAATGGCTAATATTTGAAAACAACATACCCTTAATCAGTTGTTATGAATATACATAGTCAGTCAGCAGTTTTTGGGACTCTAGTGACATCTAGTGGTTGTTTTACTCACCCCTTCCTCAGACGACTGCTGAAACCCTTCAATGCAGCAGAGGCTGAGTCAAACCCAAAGTGCTGGGCCACATCCTTACTTACAAAGACCTGAGTGAAAGCAGTCACAAATAAACAGGTTGTGCAGTGTTCAAGCATGTCTCAAAGCTTATCAGCTGGCCTGCAAATAACTGACACACTCAGATTCCCACTGAATTTAAATGCACTGCTCCTTTACCTCTTATTCTCCTTGCATGTTCATTTATTAAATATTTTGTCTAATATATGCAAAATATATTTATTATATATTTTGACTTCAGCTCCCAGTAACAGTGCAGTAGTTTCACCTCTGTTCACCTTTCACAACCGCTGCCAATATATATAATGTTTTTGATCTGTAAGATTTTTTATGTTTTTAGAAGAAGTCTCTTATGCTCACCAAGGCTGCATTTATTTTATTAAAAATACAAAAAAAAAAAAAAGAAACAGTAATATTGTGAAATATTATTAAAATGTAAAATAACTTTTCTATTTGAATATATTTTAAAATGTAATTTATTTCTGTGATGCAAAGCTGAATTTTCAGCATCATTGCTCCAGTCTTCAGTGTCACATGATCCTTAAGAAATCAGTCTAATATGCTGATTTGATGCTCAAGAAACATTTATCAATGTTGAAAACGGTTGTATAAAACATTTTTTTCAGCATTCTTTGATGAATAGAAAGTTCAAAAGAACAGCATTTATTTTAAATAGAATATTTTTCTTTACTGTCACTTTTGATCAATTTAATGCATCCTTGCTGAATAAATGTATTAATCTTTCAGTTCTTCCCCCCAAAAAATAAATAAATTCTTACTGACCTAAAATTTTGAACTGTAGTACAATGTTGCAAAAGCTTTCTATTTCAGATAAATACTGTTCTTTTGAACTTTCTATTATAAACGTTTAAAAGTTGGGGTCGGTAAGATTTTATTTGATTATAGTAAAAATACTGTAAAAACAGAAATGTTTTACACATATTATTACAATTTAAAATAACAGTTTTCTATTTGAATATATTTTATTTAAATTGTAATTTATTCCTGTGATGGCAAAGCTTTTTTTTAGCATCATTACTCCAGCCTTCAGTGTCACATGATCCTTCAGAAATCATTCTAATATGATGATTTGGTGCTAAAACATTTCTTTTTCATCAATATTGAGAACAGTTGTGCTGCTTAATATTTTTGTGGAAACTGTGATACATTATTTTATGTATACTTTGATGATTTAAAATAGAAATCTTTTGTAAAAAATGGTCTTTATTAACACTTTTGATCAATTTAATGCATCCTTGCTGAAAAATAATTGTACTGACCCCAAACCTTTAAATGGTAGTGTACATTTTAATATACAAATTTTAAATAAAATAATTAAAGGTGCAGTGTGTAGTATTTATGAGGCTCTATTGACAGAAATGCAATATAATATACATAACTATGTTTTCAGTGGTGTATAAAGACCTTACATAATGAACCATTATGTTTTTATTACCTTTGAATGAGCCATTTCTATCTACATACACCGCGGGTCCCCTTACAGTGAAATCACCATTTTGTGGCGTCATGTTTCTACAGTAGCCCTAAAGGGACAAACTTCTCTACAGAGCGCTAGCCACTCTCTGCTCTTTCCGACAACATTTTTGTCCTGTGTTGGCCACCGTAGCTTCTCTATGTGCTTCGAAAGGGAGGGGTGAGCGGTGGGCGATTGCAATTCACAACCTCACCGCTAGATTCCTAAAATTTACACACTGCACCTTTAAAATAAATTATTTAAAAAATATTTTATGTGATCTACTAGTCCGAAAGCAATTCTACAATGAGCACTTGACTATGTAGTTTATCCAAGTTAAAATAATGTGTTTTATTTAGTCAAGTTTGAAGTCTAAAACATAGTGAAATCATACCAAATCACCAAGAGGGAAAAGCTGATAGAGAGGTTCCCTGGTCTTCTCGATTTCCACAGAGATGGTTATTCTGTTCTTCTCTTCCTGTTTGCTGTTATACTCTCTCACCCTCTCGATCATCTTCACTTGTTCGTCAGCATTACGGCCCTGACAATGCATTCATAAAACAATCAGCTCTCTACTTGTAGAATAATGTCTCTCTTAAGATCACAGATCAGAAGGAACTAAATAGTGTGACTAGTGTTACTATAAAGCAAGTCAAAGATATTTGGCAGACGCTCTCACCTCCCAGTGGACCCACTTGTACTGGCTCAGGTCCACCTTTGAAAAGTCTTCTACAGAAACATCTGGCAAGTTTCTGATGAAACAGAAAGAATAGCTGATGAAAGTTCTCTTGTATGTTAAGACTACAACAATCAGTGTTCAAAGAACGATCAGTAAATAATAAGTAATGACTGCACTTTGTGTACATGATAGGTCACTATTACTATCAATTATTGTGACATGATCTGCTGTAATCATATAATACAAAACTGTTTACAGTCACAAACTGAATCAAGTATAATGGAAAAACCTTAGATTATTCCCTTAAACCGGAAGCCTGTCAGTTTGTATACAGAAAAACATTGGACAACAGTCATCAGCACAGACAAATAGTCAGCTTTGGGCTGTTATTATATGATAACTATATTTATAAACCAAAGTCTGTTTCTCAGTATAGAAAGAAAAGGTTTGGAAAGTTCTCAAAACAGGTTTTAGAGACAAGAATGAAAATGAATTTTGTCTTATATATTAGTTTGCTACAAACAAAGCAAATAAAAGTAAATGATAATGTACAGTCATCCAGTCTTAACCGCAAATATAACCCTCAGCAGACCAATCAGGACCTTGACGTGAAGTGAAGAGGTTTTGTATCATTCTGCAGGGGTTTATTTTGTGATAATGATAGGATGATTGAACATTATCTCACTTATTACACGGCTGCTTGTCAAATAAAAACATAAAAACATATTGATTTGAGCTGAAATTATATTAATAATTTGACAAGCTGTAGTAGACTTGACACTACTACAGCAATGTAGTAAAATCTGTTGCCAGGAACATTGGCCAGTTATATAGTTTAGTAGTCATTATACACAAATATTTGAATCAGAATCAAGTATTTTAGAGAGCCGTGGAATAAGTTAGCTAGTTACCCAGTAAGCTTTGACATTGTGTGCTGTTGTGTGTTGTTTAAAACAATTGATTGAAATAATCAAATAGGAAAATAAATTAATGACAATAACAAATCCCTGAGAAAAAAAAACACTCAAATAAATGCATGCAATGTCGAATTGTCATGATTTGTTAATAGCATCTACTTTAAGACTAAAGGTATGTTTACACGAAAATCATGTACTAAAAACGGAAAAGTTTTTCCTTTGCGTTTTTCTCGTACAGACGACAACTTTGTCAAAACGATCCTCGTTCACACTGACTTTTCTGTAAAAAAACACAAAAAAAACACTGTAATATGCATGCCAGGCCAGTAGTTGGCGATGTAACTTTAAAGAAATACTACATGCCTATAGACTGAACATTACGCATTTTTACAATAAATACAATAACGGTATAATTTTCAAAAGTTTGCGTTTTCAGACCCCCAAAACAGTGTTGTCATGTAAATGAACGGCAAATGCATAAAAAGTTTTCCGTTTTTAGTTGAAAATGGTATCGTGTAAAACGGCCCCTAAATTACTGTCAATTACGGCAGTGCCACTTCAGAAAAACTCTCTCAGATTATGTTTGAGAATGGGAAATGGTAATTTACCAGGTACCCATCTAACTTTGACTATGTTATGATTATTGTGACTTTGGATGCTACTCTTACGTGTCCGAGAGCACCACAGTGCGAGAGCCATTGATGGGACACACCACACAACAGGCACACGGGGTCTCACCCCACTGCTGCCAAGCCACACCAGATATGTCCACCCCACGCCGTGCAAAATCCCCCACGATGAAACTAGTACAGCAAACAGAGAGGTATTGCAGTGACCCATATGCACTACTGACTGATTTGAGCAGGAAAGAAACATTTAGCAGGCTCACAGTGCTTGCCAAACGGAACTTCAAACCATGCACCTTCAGTGCACCCTTTGATAGGGAAAAAGCAAGAGTATTTTCACTTGTTGTTTTGATGCGTCAGGAATATGTCAGCTGTCCTGTGAGGAAAGAGCTTTGTAATACTTACGCATACTCTCATACACAAACCTGTTCATATGCAGAATTGTACGGCTTCCTGTCGTCTCGCTGCTGATTACTACAGAGGCTGGAAAGGAGCATTCGGCATACTCCAGAAGAAGAGAGATGTCAATCTTGTACATTTGAAAATCATTCAAGATGAAGCTAGAAGAACAAATTAGCAAGGAAATGTATGCATACAGAACTTAAAGGGATAGTTGATGAAAAATCAAAAATGAAAATTACCCCATGATTTACTCACCCTCAAGCAATCCTAGGTGTATATGACATTCTTCTTTCAGACGAATACAATCAGAGTTATATTAAAAAATGTCCTGGCTAATCCAAGCATTATAACGGCAGTTATAATAATTCACAGCTCCGGGAGGTTAATAAAGGCCTTCTGAAGTGAATCGATGGGTTTGTGTAAGAAAAATATCCATATTTAAAACTTTATAAAGTAAAATATCTAGCTTCCGCCAGAACGCCTTCCATATTCACCTTATTAACCCTCCTGGAGCCACGCACGTGGATTACTTTTATAATGGATGGATGCACTTTTTTGGGCTTCAAATTTTGGGCTGCCATTTACTGCCATTATAATGCTTGGATTAGCCAGGACATTTTTTAATATAACTCTGATTGTATTCGTCTGAAAGAAGAATGTCATATACACCTAGGATGGCTTGAGGGTGAGTAAATCATGGGGTAATTTTCATTTTTGGGTGAACTATCTCTTTAAATGTGCAGGTAATGCAAACTAAGAAAAGAACTGACTTTTGGGAAGATGAGTAGGGGATAGGGTATATTTCTGCTGATATAAAAAAAAAACTATAAATCCTATAAAAAAAAGGAGTAAAAAAAGATGAAAATGCATCCAACATACAAATACCAGTAGGGGTGAATTCAGGTTGATTGGGACACTTTTTGCCATTGATATGACTGGGGAAAAGTGTCCCAATCAACCTGAATTCACCCGATCTTGGAATATTAGAGCAATATTACTTTATAAATGTATTACACACACACACACACACACATACATTTTGACATTTGTTATATATTGTAATTTGTATCATATAACGTAATAGTAGGTAGAAAACACTTACTCAGCTATTGGTCCAGGAGCCAAAGACCCCATAAATGCACAAGGGGCCCCAAGTAGAGACAAAACAGTGCACGTGTTTGATGCGTTTCCTCCCCTCTGCCATCTCTGAGACAAACACCTACAAACCAGTTGCATTATTTTATGACACCTGTGATGCAACATTAACTGCAAGGAATAGCAGGATACTCTATATGTTCAGACTGGTTATGCTTTTGAAATGCTAACGCAAAAGTGAATCAAGTGCATCAATAGTAATTGTAGAATGTTATCAGAATTTCCCACCTGGTATCAGTGTCTTCTTCCGGGTATTTATCCACAACATTTATGATATCCAGACACACCAAACCAATGCTGAGTATCTTTTTGTCTCCCATATTCTCCCTGCAGAACGAAATCCTGAACTATGGACTTCGGAGGAAAGGTCATAACGTCACATTATCCCGAACAGGAGCGGGAGAGCGTTTCTCTTTCACGGTGAATGAGACATGGTAAACATGGATGCGAAGTCTAACGGGTTTTGCCGAGTGTGGCCGAAAGTGACAGCGCGAGCGGAGCGCAAGGACACGACGATTCCCGACTTTTATCGAGAGCAGCCGAAACTTGCGCGAGCGGTTTCCGTTATGTTTTTGTTGTATGTTCTAAAATGCATTTTGCTGAAATTACATATTCTTTGGTTAGTCGTCATTTTAATCTTTATAAATATTCAAATATAGGTGCATTTTAGTAAGTAACTATTCCTTAAGTAAGATAAAACTGCCTATAATAATCTCAGTAGACCATTACCTCAGAGCAGTTGCTAAGTGACAAGAGGGCTTCGGTTATCACAATACTACCTGTTGACTTTCTTCCAGTTATATTTTAGTGCAGCTATTTATGTAATGTATGATATTTCTTTTCATACATGTATATGGTCATGAAACGGATATTTGATAGAGACTTTTCGGCCTATTAACCATATAGGCTACACTACGTGTGTTTGTCTACGTGTGTTTGTATAGCCTAAATATGCGCAATATTGTACTCCAGAATACCTCTATTTTGTACGCTCTCTTTTCTATTTTACTAATAGCCTATACAATTATAAAGGCTATTAATGAACATATATATGGCTATATTCAGAAACATGAATATATGAATGAAAGTTTCATGACATTTCTTAATATTTGAATGTACACATGATCTTTCAGTTGGCTTATTGGATGCTTTTAATGTTATTTATTAGTTCTTAAGACCAGGAAAACAGAGATGAGAGAATGGAGATGACTTCAAAAAGTGTGGTGGCGAACGGCAGCGTGGAGATCCTCCAGGTCTATAAACTTCTGCAATATGTACGGGAGAAGAACAAACCACAGATAAAAAAGATGGTCCAAATGGGTTTGTCCAACCTGATAAATATGACTGAACCCAAACAGGGACTCAGTGCCTTGTATCAGGCATCTGTGGACGATGATGAAGACCTCGTACAATTCCTTCTGTCCCTGAAAGCCCATCCTGACATACAGGACAAGAAGGGCTGCACACCAGTGATGCTAGCTGCACAGTTGGGCTACTACAAGATTGTGTATCTTTTGATCAAACACAGTGCAAATGTGACACTCACAGATGAAGAGGGAAAAGGTAAGAACATCTTTTTAGAAATGCATGTTATGTAGCCTACTATACTTTTAATAGCTCTTACACAATAGGCCTGGGTGAGTTTGTCTTTATGCACATGTTGAAGTGTCAAAATATCCCTTAATTGTATTAACTGTGCGCTTGATTCAAATCATAAAATTATTCTTTTAAAAAAACTGAGAGTACACTTTATGACTTTATGTAAAAAGTGCACTTTGTAATAATGTCAAAGTACATTTTAAATCATTATGTTTTAATAAAGAGCTTTTGTCATGCTTTAAAGAAGTACACTTATATTGATGTGTTGACTAACAAAAAGACTTGTAAAGTATTTGATTATAATTTTAACTGTAGTGTTATTTGATATTACAATTAAAGGTAAAATATTTTAAATGTACTAAACAAATTCAAAATTACATTGCAAATATATTTAAATACATGCCACAAGCTATGCCACAATATAAATGATATTTAAGTATATTTTTAACAATAGAAGTAATTATGAAATTACATAAAAAGATGTGCTTAAGCATTTCATCTAATTACATTTAAAATCATGTAAATTATAGTAATATACATTTAATTTCTAAAAAAAAAACCCATATAGGCCTGATTAAGTGTCAGAAAACATTACATTGTTTGAAATAGTGCAATACTTACAATATTCTTTTAAAGTATACTATTTTCAAACTTTTAAAGTGTACTTTTTCTCAAGGGATATAACCCAGCCATTAAAATTATTGTATATAGAGGCAAAATGTTTTTTTTTTTAATTATTTTATATAATATTTCTCTTCATTTACTTGGTTCTATATCTATTCATAGCCTACATACTAGATGTGTTTTGAATACACGAAAATAGAAACTCGAGTGACTTCTGTTGTTTCATTTGTAGGGTTGCTGTTCTACTGCATCTCTCCATCTAAAGAACATGCTCTCTGCCTGCAGATGGCGCTCAGCAGCAATGCAAATGTCAACAATGTTTCTAACTCAGGGAAGCCACTGCTTGTGTTCGCTTGTGATAATGCAAAGGACTGTGAAGACTTATGCATAAGAATTTTGGAGAAAGGAGCTGATCCAAATGCAGTAGATCAGGTCTCAGATCAGTCCTCAGATCATAGTTCAAAATCCTGCCTTTATATATATACACTATATTGCCAAAAGTTTTGGGATGCCTGCCTATACATGCACATGAACTTTAATGACATTCTTAATCTGTAGGGTTTAATATGGAGTTGGCCCACCCTTTGTAGCTTCAACTCTTCTGGGAAGGCTTTCCACAAGGTTTAGGAGTGTGTTTATGGGAATTTTTGACCATTCTAGAAGCGCATTTGCGAGGTCAGGCACTGATGTTGGACGAGAAGGCCTGGCTCGCAGTCTCCGCTCTAATTTATCCCAAAGGTGTTCTATCGGGTTCTCCTGGCAACCGCCAAACCCAGACTCGTCCATTGGATTGCCAGACAGAGAAGCGTGATTGGTCACTCCAGAGAACACGTCTCCACTGCTCTAAAGTCCAGTGGCGGCGTGCTTTACACCACTGCATCCGACGCGTTGCATTGCACTTGGTGATGTAAGGCTTGGATGCAGCTGCTCGGCCATGGAAACCCATTCCATGAAGCTCTCTACGCACTGTTCTTGAGCTAATCTGAAGGCCACACGAAGTTTGGAAATCTGTAGCTATTGACTCTGCAGAAAGTTGGCGACTTCTGTGCACTGTGCACCTCAGCATGCGCTGACCCCGCTCTTTGATTTTATGTGGCCTACCACTTCGTGGCTGAGTTGCTGTTGTTCCCAATTGCTTCCAATTTGTTATAATACCACTAACAGTTGACCATGGAATATTTAGTAGTGAGGAAATTTAACAAATGGACTTATTGCACTGGTGTCAACCTATCACGGTACGCTTGAATTCACTGAGCTCCTGAGAGCGACCCAATCTTTCACAAATGTTTGTAGAAGCAGTCTGCGTGTCTATGTGCTTGATTTTATACATCTGTGGCAATGGAAGTGATAGGAACACCTGAATTCAGTGATTTGGATGGATGTCCAAATACTTTTGGCAATATAGTGTATAAAGCATTACAATATATATACATGGATGATTCAAAGATCTCTTTTATAATGTTACAACATATGAAGTAATAGTTCAGTCAAACCTTTTTGAAATGGAACAGTTTATTGAAACTTTACGCAAAATATTTGATACATCAGGCGTTTATGGCTCATATAGTATGATATGATATAATATGGAGCTCATATTTGAGGAGAAGAAAAACACCTATATTTTATTCAGAGGCCCAAACTGAGCAAAAATATGCAATTTGGAGCAGTTGCTGATATTTATATGGGCAAAAAGTAAAATGACATTCTGAAGCTTGTAATGTAAATCAATGAGATCTTTAAAACAGTCAACATCAGACTACTTACATGAAATGCATATCGGTTGTCACTTAATATCTCCCAATAATATGTCTTAGTAAGATTATGTTTAAATGCCTATATATGATCAAAGCTCTGTATTATTTATTGTGGGGGTTAAAACATATACAGTATAATGCAATGCAATGCATTATGCATTATTATAAAGTGATTGAGAGATGATTGATATTTCCTGATTTGATACTCACATTTTAACATGATTTTGAAATATTTCTAACAATATAAAAGTTATTCTTATCTTTACTTTATAAAATCAGTAAAGATTTCACAGCAAGAAGGCATGTGTACCACAACCTGAAGAGAGACATTTTTAGAATTACACTAAAAAGCATTTTACTTGCTAAAAAAGCATAAACTATCAATCAGTCGTAGATTGTGTACAACAGGTTTTTCAACGAGTTTTGATCCTGTTGGTTATTTAGAGGCCTTCGAAATGTGTGTATCAAACATGATACAGGCTATATAAGTCAGCAAGAAAATGTGGATTTTGATGGAGTTGAATGAGTGTAATTTGTCATGTTTTGGCTCCCCAAAGGTGACACGATGCTCTGCGCTCATGGAGGCAACTAAGGCTGGTGCTGTGAAGCTCATCAGAGCCATTTTACAAAAAGGAGGGAATCCTAACTTACTTGATCAAGAAGGACAGTGCGCTGCCCACTTTGCTGCAGAAGGAGGTTTCCTTGAGGTGATGCCATGGCATTCTAGATAGCACAAAATTTGCCATTGTTTAACTTTGGAGAGTATTACTATCTCTGGCTCTGCTTTATACAGGTTTTACAGGTGCTGTCCGCATACTCTGCTGACTTGGGTATCAGCACGTCAAAGGGTAAAACACCATTGCACTTTGCTGCTGCTGGCGGCTTCAATGAGTGCTGTAGATTCCTGGCCCAAAGAGGTAGGCTGGGTCAATAATATTGTGCCCTCCAATATACAATATCCAATATACAATATACAGTGCCCTCCAATAATATTGGCACCCTTGGTAAATAGGAGCAAAGGCGGCTGTGAAAATAAATCTGCATTGTTTGCTGCCAAAAAGCTCTTTTTTTAGTTACATATGTCCATAGAACCAGGTCCATTTTGAAGCTCCAGTTATATCTGACAACTGAATATGCTGGAGTTTGTTTTTGGATGAGCGAGGAGGATTTTTCTTGAAACCCTCCCAAACAACTTTTGGTGATGTAGGGGTTGTTTGATACAGTTGTTTTTTTTTTTGTTTGTTTGTTTGTTTGTTTGTTTGTTTGTTTGTTGTTGTTTTTTTTTAAATCTGTGATCCTTGGAGAGTCTTTGGCCACTCAAACTTTCCTCCTCACAGTACATTAGGACAATATAGACACACGTCCTCTTCCAGGCAGATTTGGAACATCTTTAGTTGATTGGAACTTCTTAATTATTGCCCTGATGGTGGAAATGGGAATTTTCAATGCTTTAGCTATTTTCTTACAGCCACTTTCTATTTTGTGAAGCTCAACAATCTTTTGCTCTACATCAGAACTATATTCTTTGGTTTTACTCATTGTAATGAATGATTAAGGGAATTTGGCCTTTGTGTTTCCTCATATTTTATACTCCTGTGGAACAGAAAGTCATAGCTGGACAATTTCATGCTCCTACTCACCCTGGTGTGCTTAAAAAAACTTAAATATGAATGGGAATATACTTCAGAGATATTTTACTCATAATAATTTCTAGGGGTGCCAATAATTGTGGCCAATATGCTTTGGAGAAAAACATTTATTTCATAATACGAGTTCCCCCCACTTTCAATTGTTTCACTTCAATCAAAGGTTAGAATTTTGTGAACAATCTAGATTTATTTTCACAGATTTATTTTTGTTTGTTTGTGTCATTTCACACTGGACAGTTTTCTTAATTATTCTCAACATGCTGTCGGTTTTGCTAAATATCTGTTGTTGAAATCTACAGCAGTGGCAAATATTTTGACCTCAGAGGAAACACCAGTGAATACATTTATTTATGATCTTCAAGTATTCTTGTTATAAACATCAAGCCAGTTTTAATGCTATTAAGAGATCAAGTGCATCAAAACACGTGACACATGCTGTGGGGGAGGGCGTGGATACAGTACAATGGATGTTTACTTGTGTTTCTGAAAGCAGTAACACCCCTTCAAATGGAGTGTGGGGTTTTTTGGTGAAAGAAAAATTTTGCTATCTTCATAAGCTAACTTCCAGATACATAATATAAAGATCTGAACATGCATTCCATGACCTCTTTAATAATCCTACTGTTTTATAGTAGGAAGTTTGCTTAAATTAAACATCAAGAAACTGCTCATTTATTCAAAATACTAAAGATACTTTGCTGCATTATTCATGCAGTACTCTTTTTTTTTATCTGCAACAGGATGCAATCCCAAACTGAAGAATCTGGAAGGTCTTCTTCCAAGCCAGGTCGCCAAAAACAATGGCCACAAAGCTGCAATGAAGGAGCTCAAGAAAGCAGAGAAAATGCATGTGAAGCTTTCTGCGCCTGATGCCGTAAACCCCAATGAACTCTGGGCCGTCACCCTTCACGATTGGTCCTGTGAACATGAGGCAACCTTGCGCAGAGCCTGTGAAACTGAGGGACTGGATAAACCTGTTGAAAAAGTTTCTCTGGAGACGTTTGTGTCTGTACTGAATGTACATCGAGCTCCTGTAAGTAATGAGAACCTGCAAAAGATCGTCAAGGAACATGACAAAAACCATGAAAGTGTCATCAATGTAAATGAGTTTTTCAAAGGTCTCAAGTACCTCCAGAAGGCCTTTGTCATATCATCCTATGCTCCTAAGCCAGCTAAGAAGGAAAAGGGTGGCAAGGAAAAGAAGAGTGCCAAATCTGCCACGCCATTGCCCATATGCACAATGCCATCTGAGCTGATTTGCAGAAGAGAATACAGTGGACTACCTTACTACATGATAGAGAACTACCAGCCGTTTGCTGACACCAAACGTTTCAACCGAGACCGGCCACCAGTTCACCCCATTGAGAATGATTCTGCTTGGTATATTGATGATCCTGAAAAGATCTATACCAACATCAATTACTGTGTGAAGACTGGAGATCTAGATTCTCTTAGCCTGGCATTTATCCAACAAGTGCCTGTTGATATCAAAGATCAGTTCTTTAAGACGCCACTCATGACAGCATGTAGCTGTGGCAACTACCAAGTAGCTAAATTCCTCATTTCACTAAGGTAATGCTACTAAGAAAAATAAAGAAATATCTTCTTTTGTTTACACATTTAGATGATAGACTGTGTCATTTTAACAACATTTTCTTTCTGTGACTCTATAGGGCTGATGTCAACGCAGTTGACCAGTTTAACTGGACGCCCCTCCACCATGCTTGCCATGCAGGTCGTGTAGACATTATCAAGATGCTGGTGCAATCGAGAGCCGTGGTGGATGCAATGGCAATGAACGGAGCAACTCCACTCATGAGAGCTATTGAAAGCTGTCGGTTCAGCTGTGTAGAGTATCTCATCAAAGCTGGAGCCAAAGTCAATGCAGAAAACAAGAGAGGTACTGATTTTGATATTGAAATATGTCTGTCTCTACACTACAGTTTAGTAAAAAGTTTAGGGTCGTAATATTTTTAAAAAAAAATGTTTTTGAAGAAGTCTCTTAAGACTGTGTTTATTTGCTCATAAATGCATTAAAAACATTAATATTGTGAAATATTATAGTTTTTTTTACCATTGTGGACCAATTTTTCAACACTTGTGTCACTGTTTCAAAACTCTTCACACAGTGTGCACAACAGTGTGCCAAAACTGTGGATCATTTATTATTGCTTTTGCACAAAGTGCATTTAAAGGGTTAGTTCACCCAAAAACGAAAATTACCCCATAATTTACTCACTCTCAAGCCATCCTAGGTGTATATGACTTTCTTCTTTCAGACGAATACAATCGGAGATATATTAAATAATATACTGGCTCTTCCAAGCTTTATAATGGCAGTGAATAGAGGATTCGATTTTAAAGCCCGAAAAAGTGCATCCATCCATCATAAAAGATATCCACATGGCTCCGGGGGGTTAATAAAGGCCTTTTGAAGTAAAGTGATGCATTTGTGTGAGAAAAATATCCATATTTAAAACTTTGTAAACTAAAATAACTAGCTTTGATAGCATCGATTTGCTGCGAAAGAGTAACCCATGATGTATTGACGAACGTGAAAGCGCAGAGAATAGAGCAAAACAAAACACCGGTCATGAATTAAAAGTCTAAAACAAGAATTTTTAAAGAGAAATATTGGAGGATTTCGATATAAGAGAAGAGGGGCTTGAGTTTGTTGCCCAGCCCTATTTGTTTGAACCACGAGAGGCGTCAAAGCTTACGCTACTCCTACATCCGACGTCATACATCGCGTCAGGGGTCACTCTTTTGGTATAAGTCGACTTGCGTAGGCCGTCTAGCCGGAAGCTAGTTATTTTAGTTTTTAAAGTTTTAAATATGGATATTTTTCTTACACAAACGCATCGCTTCGCTTCAAAAGGCCTTTATTAACCCCCCAGGATATCTGGATA